>OY992890.1:75946559-76546559 GCA_963921405.1 Cepaea hortensis | reverse complement strand
CTTTTATTGACGTAAACTCAGCTACTGATTTGTCAACATCACCGCTGTCTTCTGGGTCAACTTACAGACAGACCTCTAATGGCTACTGTCATGACCAAGCAGTGGACAGTTCCTCATTAGCACAGTTTGACAATATTAGCATGAAACAGAAACTGCCTTCAAAAAGTAAATCTCAACGTAAAAACAGTGGTGGTAAGCAGACTAACAAAGACAAAGGTGCCTTCAAAGTGACATCAACAAATGTTGCACCATCATTATCTTCCTCTGCCTCAACACTGAACATCACCAATTCTAGACAGCTGTGCTCAAATAGTATCAACACTAATAATAATAATGAAAGCCTAAGGTGGGAAAGTGTTTTAGAGGATGCTGAAGAAGAACAAGAGCGCATCAGAGTTTATAAGATGAACAGGAGAAAACGGTATTTGGCAGATGCCCAAGCCAAAGGTTTAAGTTGGGCGGTGAGCAACAATGTTAGTTCAGCTTTCCAAGTTTGTGATAACATAGGACTGACCAGTTTAAGAGCAAGCAGCAGTTCATACACAGACTATAGGCCAGTAAAAAACTTAGGTATATTTCAAGTACATAGCAAGGCTGGAATGGCTGCAGTGGAAACCTAATGAATAAGATGATTGGTAATGTTAGGAAGCACACAGTTGGCAAATAACCGTCATAGATTGAAATCTACTTAGAAGGAGGACGATAAAAACACAGAAGCCGCAAACAAAATGTTGCACAGTTTATTGCCTGGCATATTTTACTGCATCTCATTTGATGTGTAATAAAAGTTAGTTGCATAACCTTTAGAGGACGTCACAGTCAACCCCAGTATTTTTTGGCTGTTCGTGATTTCTTGGCAAATTTATGTTCAGTAGTTTGCTATTGCTTTCTGAATGACCAGCACCCATACCATTTTCATAAAAAAACAAACGTGAGGTGGTCTGCTGCCAAATCGCACGTGGCTGTGTTTTGATGCGGGTAATACGAGATTACAAACTGCGTCTGTAACCTCTTCACCATGGAGTCAGCTAATGCATACTGCAGAGTTATATTTCTTAAACACCCAGTGTGCTGATGCAGAGGTAGCAAATTCAACCCCTTTACTGGTCAGTTGGACTAAATTGTTGACTTCTCGTCCTTGACTTGGGGACATAAATTACATGTACCTCTGATGTTGGAGTAGGTTTGCCTGATGGCGAGGAATACTGGTAATAGGGAAAGCTAATCCACATGGAAAAATCAGTCCAGTGCACTAGGAATAGTAGCACATGTACAGATTATTCTTGAGTTCAAAGTGAGCAAGCGAGCGAGCACCCAAAAATAATATGAAGTAAATAAATGAATAATATTTCGGCGGAAACACTTGAAACCATGTGAAATAACTCTGTAGTATGCATCTGAGATTAGTGAAAAAAGCCATAAATCATGCAACATATTGTCTTTGGCTTATGCATTTAAATTCACTAAGGGAAAACATTGCTTTGAATTTCAGAAGGAAGATTGTTCAATCAATCAATCATGTGCCATGCCGGAAAGCGTGGGCGGTCATGATTCGCCATTTCACTCGATCACCAGAGTCGTGGATCAGCTCAGTGTTCCTGTCTCGTCCATGCCATGTGGCCAAGCCATCCAGGTATTTTCCTCTCGGTCTTCCTCTTGGTCTGTTCCCCTCGATCTTGCCAGCTGTCACCAAGTTCTCCAGTCCATTTCTTCTCATAACATGTCCAAAAAATTTTGACTGTCTACGTCTAATTTCTCTAATCAATCTACGATTTTCATTTGTCTCTTGTAGTACTTGGTCATTGGTTTTTCTATCTGTCCATGGTATTCTTTGCATTTTCCTCAGAAACCACATTTCTGCAGCCATCAGATGTTTTTCAGCTTGACTGCACATTGTCCAAGTTTCACATCCATACAAAAGAACAGGCTCTATGTATCCCCTCAACACTCTTTTTCTCGTTTCAATTGACATCATTGTATTGGTCAGAATGTTTTTCATCTTGCTAAAGGCTACCTTCGCAATGGCGATTCTTGTTCTAATCTCTTCAAGGCATCTGCCATCAGATGTTATGACTGTTCCGAGATAATTGAACCGATTCACTTGCTGAAGAATATTCCCATTTACTTGTATATTACATTGTGGTACTTCGTTCTTCCTAGTGACGACCATAACCTGTGTCTTCCTACAATTTAATTCCAACCCCAGCTGCTCACTGTGTACAACCACAGCGTCTACTAATTGTTGCAGATCCTGTGCATTGTCTGCAATCAATACTGTATCATCTGCATATCTAATGTTATTTATGTTTCGTCCTCCAATGCTGATTCCATTTAGGTCTTCTACATTTCTGAAAATATTTTCACTGTATAAGGAAAAAAGATCTGGAGACATTACACATCCCTGCCTAACACCTCTCTTAATAGGTTGGTATTGTCCTACTTCATTATCAATTCTTATGGCAGCTTGTTGTTTCCAATATATGTTTTTTATAAGTCTAATGTCTTTCCCATCAATTTGTAGATCTGCCAGCATATCCACAATGTTGACATGTCTTACTCTATCAAAAGCCTTTGTGTAGTCAATAAAGCAAAGATGTATATCCTTGTTTACTTCTAAAGCACGTTCAATAACTGTTCGCAGCATATACACAGCATTTACTGTACCCTTTCCTTCTACAAAACCACATTGTTCTTCCCCTATTTCAGGTTGTATTTTCTTCCTCACTCTTTGCATGATAATTCGTAACAAAATCTTTGTGATGTGACTCATTATACTAATTGTTCTATGTTGATCACATTCTAAGGTTCCTGATTTCTTTGGGATTGCAATAAATACAGAATTACATAATTCAGAAGGTATATCTCCAGTATCATATAATGTGTTCAGCAGTCTAGTGACTTGCTCTAGTCCAAATTCTTCTAAAGCTTTAATCATTTCTGTTGTGATGTTATCTGCACCGGGGGCCTTGCCAGCTTTCATATGCTTAAGAACATTTTGAACCTCCATCTTTAAAATTGCTGGTCCTTCATTATTAAATCTAATAGCATACTGTTCCTCTCTGTTATCATTATACAGGTCTTTCACATAATCTGTCCATACATGTAGAATCTGATCTTTTTCTATTATGATTTTGCCATCTTTAGTTCTTAGACAGCCTGTTGATGTACTTGTTCTTTTATTAGTAAGTTCCTGAATCCTTTTGTGCACTAATTTGGTATTTTGACTGTTGTGTTGTTTTTCAATTTCTAAGCACTTTTCCTCAAGCCATGATTCTTTTGCCTTCCTACATAATATTCTGACTTGTCTGTGAATTTCTTCATATTTGGCAGGATTATTTTTGTTGAGTCTTCTTGTTTCCATTAAGTGTAAAATTTCCTCAGTCATCCATTTCTTACGACCCACCTTCTTTAATTTTGGAATAGTTGTTTCTGCAGCCATATTGATTGAATTCTTTAACATTTCCCATTGATCATCCACATCCTGGAATAGGATCTCTAGATCAGACAATATTTCAAATCTGTTCTGTACTTCTATGTTGAATTTGTTTTGTATTTCCTTGTCATTACTCAATGTACACAAATCATATTTAGTGTTCCCTGTTGTATACTTGACTTTCTTCAACTTTATCCTCAATGTTCCTGTGAGTAATCTGTGGTCACTATAACAATCAGCACTGGGAACTGTTTTTGCTACTGTTAGGGCGTTTCTAAATCTTCTGCTAATGAGAATGTAATCAATCTGGTTTCTAATCCTGCTATCAGGACTCCTCCAGGTCCATAATCTTCTAGGGTGTTGCTTGAACCAGGTGTTTCCTACAATCATTTCCTGTTCTTTTGCCCACTCTACTAGTCTGTATCCTCTTTCATTTCTCTCTCCTAAACCATAGTTTCCTACTGTGTATCTATCCCCTTGATTTCCTACTTTTGCATTGAAGTCCCCTATTATAATGTTTATTTCTGAATTTTTACATTTCTTTAAGGCAGACTCTATGTCATTATAAAATTCCTCTACACTATCTTCACTGGACTCTCCTGTTGGGGCATATACTTGAATAACATTTATGTTAAAAGGTCTGCCACTCAATTTAACTAGTAGTACTCTGTCCGACACGGCCCAATATCCCTGAACAGACGTTGATGTTTTCCGGTCCAAAATTATTGCCACTCCCCTATGTCTATCCTCACCTCCAGAATAAATAATCTTAAAATCTTTATGTATCTTGATGCCTGCTCCTGTCCATCTCGTTTCGCACATACCTAATATATTAATTTTTTCTCTTTGAATTTCTTGTGTTATGTTCTCTAATGTTCCGTCGTTGTTTAACGTCCTAACGTTCCATGTTCCTAATTTTAATGTCTCTGTCCTTGTCTTGCGATGATCAGTCTTTAAGCGATTGTTAATTACAATATAACAGGTACTTTAATTTAAAGAAGAACATTTCTATGAATGTCGAAGATCTGACTTTTATTTGTGATCATATACAAATTTATGCTATGCAATGGTAATAATTTTATTGGTTTTTTTCCCCCAGGAGATCTGATTATTTGATATTTTTAAAATGCCACATACTTCTGTTAATATTCATATCTCACACAGCAAGGTATTATAACATTCAGGTATATTTCTGTTAATATACACAACTGACACAGCAGGGTATTGTAGCATTTGGGTATATTTCTGTTTATAATCACATCTCACACCTCAGGGTATTATAATATTTTAGTATACTTATATCAATATTTGTGTTTCACACTGAGGGGTGTCATAAAGCTTGCGTCTGCTGGAGTAAGATTGGTGCTGAGACTCTCTTCCTGGCTCATTGCCATTTCCATTGCCCAAAGAGAGTCATCATTCAGCCACATACATTGTTTTTGAACAGGGTGTCATTATTGTTACAATACCTTGTTTTTTTCCCAGATGTTATTTTCTTTTTATTTCATGACGTCATCATAAGGCAAGTTACTTTGTTTAATCAAGCCAGTGGCTGAACACATTTATATGTTCCAACAAGCCAGTGTCCCAGCACATTGCAATGTTTCATCATACCCAGTGGCCCTCACATTGTAATGTTTCATCATACCCAGTGGCCTTGCAGTGTTTCATCATACTCAGTGGCCTTGCAATGTTTCATCATACTCAGTGGCCTAATATCTTGCAATGTGTTATTTAGCCAGTGCCCCAGTACATTGCAATGTGTCATCAAGCTAGTGGCCCAGCACATTGCAACTGTTTCATTATACCCAGCAGCCCAGCACATTGCAATTTTGCATTATACTCAGTAGCCCAGCACATTGCAACTGTTTCATTATACCCAGCAGCCCAGCACATTGCAATTTTGCATTATACTCAGTAGCCCAGCACATTGCAACTGTTTCATTATACCCAGCAGCCCAGCACATTGCAATTTTGCATTATACTCAGTAGCCCAGCACATTGCAACTGTTTCATTATACCCAGCAGCCCAGCACATTGCAATTTTGCATTATACTCAGTAGCCCAGCACATTGCAACTGTTGTACTATACCCAGTAGCCAAACACATTAGGCCAGCACATTGCAACTGTTTCATTATACCCAGTAGCCCAGCACATTGCAACTGTTTCATTATACCCAGTAGCCCAGCACTTTGCAACTGTTTCATTATACCCAGTAGCACAGCACATTGCAACTGTTTCATTATACTCAGTAGCACAGCACATTGCAACTGTTTCATTATACCCAGTAGCCCGGCACATTGCAACTGCTTCATTATACCCAGTAGCCCAGCACATTGCAACTGTTTCATTATACCCAGCAGCCCAGCACATTGCAATGTTTCATTATACCCAGTAGCCCAGCACATTGCAACTGTTTCATTATACCCAGTAGCCCTGCACATTGCAATGTTTCATTATACCCAGTAGCCCAGCACATTGCAACTGCTTCATTATACCCAGTAGCCCAGCACTTTGCAACTGTTTCATTATACCCAGTAGCCCAGCACATTGCAACTGTTTCATTATACCCAGTAGCCCAGCACATTGCAACTGTTTCATTATACCCAGTAGCCCAGCACATTGCAATTGTTTCATTATACCCGGTATGCACATTGCAGCGTTTCATTAAGTCAATGGCCCAGTGCATCTGATTTTGACAGGCATGTCTTTCACCTGTGCTTTCCTTAATCTCTGGCTGTCCCAAATCTACCCACAAGGCAGTTGGTTTTTGTATCTCATTTAGTCTGATCCCATAGACATATCACTTGGGATCATTGGGACATGCAAGTCCTTCTGTAACTTAGAGACAGATAAGAAGTGCTTCCAGTTAATATGATTATTAACACATTGCTACCAAAAAAGTGGCGGAAATGTGGGGAAGGAGTTTCCGACGCAATTCGTAATCTTGCATACCGCAGCAGCGGGTGATTTGGCAGCTGGCCGCCTTGTATTGGTTTTCATACAATGGTATGAATTCTGATTGTTCAGAAAGCTATGGCAAACCACCTAATGCAAACTTGCCAAGAAACCACAAGCAGCCAAATAATGCTAATGCTAACTGCGACGTCCTATAAAGGATATGCTACTAACTTTTAACCAACAAAGTGGTTAGTGTGTTTACCTGCCAAGGCAGTGGTGTGGGTTCAATCCTTAGCAGAGGCCAGATAAGTTTTCTGACAAGTGCAGCTCTAGGGGACCTGACAATTTTCAGAATTGTTCGGGGAATTGTCTGGAGAGAAAAGGCAGTGAAGAAGGGAATTGGCACCCACACCTTATATGTCATGAAGGTGGTAATATATGAATTTTTCTTCTTCTTCTGCATTCATCCGCAGAATTTCTTTCAGACATGGTTGCGTTGTGCCTGTTTACAGCAGAGCTGCATTCTTGCGCCATTAGGCCGACACATCTGACTTTTACTGGCATTTATTGACTGGGTTAACCTTCCCAGGGATATGAAGTCCTAGCACTTTACGCTCCCATGGGACTACTTTTACCTTACAGTGGTTTGGAACAGGATGTCATAATTGTTAAAGTATTGTAATGTTTTTAAAATATCACCCTGGCGACTTGGCTGCCAGGGAATTTCACTTCCTTGACCACAGTCAAGGTTTGAGATCGAATCGGGGAATGATTTTGACACAGCAAGCTATAAAACAAATGAATGACTTCTGCTAAGAACATGGCAGTGAAGAAGGGAATTTATCACTCCAATAAAGAAGCAGTCATCATCTTTTGGCCACATTATGAGAAGACAAAAACTGGATGTTGTGACAACCAAGAAGATTTGTGGAAAGAGAGATATAGGAAGACAGCGGGAGAACGTTCTTGGCAGTCTTGTGTCATGGCACAGAAAGGAGTCAACACATGAGTTGATCCACGCTGTCGGAGATCACAATTTGAGGAGGGGTATGATCGCCCACGCAGTTGGCAAGGCACTTGATGATGATGATGATGATGATGATGATGATGATGATGAACAATCTAATAAAACCTTTGTCTGGTGTATATGATGTCTTTAAAATAGTTCATCTCTGCTGCAGTTTCATGTCTGTGTGCTACCGAGGCTCATAAAGGAAGCAAATAATAGCAATACTGTAACCTCCCATGCATGATGTAGGAGGCAACAAAGGAGGGGATGATGTGAGGCTGGCTACCTCACCCCATAGAACACTTTACCTGCAAAATCCAACCAACCACGAACAAGTCTACAAAGGGCTCGGTGTGGGTTGGTTGAGTCCCTAGGCTCCATTGGGAGATGAAAGGCAAAAGAAGCAGCTGGCAGTTTCTGCTATAAGACTGGTTTTTAAGCATTAACAAAATTATTTATTATGTTGTTTGTCCATCAAGAATGATGATGACCATTCATTTCATCCAGTGGGGTTGAAGGTATGGAGCCGTGGGTTCTAAGATGGCTGATAAGGCCTATTTTGGCTCGAAATGTTCTTTGACAATGTGGACAAAGAATGCTTGACGTTTCTGGAGGAGGATTTCCTGCAGTGGTTTTTCTGTCCTGCCTTTTCTTCACAGCTCTTGCAGTCCTGGTTGCCTTGCATATGACTGCACCCTTGCGTAATGATGCACGCCACGAATTTCAGTCTCTGGCTGCAGCCTCCCGTGTGTCATGATGAATTCCAAAAGCATTCAGTGAGATTTTCAGAGTGTCTTTAAAGCGTTTCCTTTGGCCACCTTGGGAGCGTTTACCACAACGCAGTTTGCTGTAAAAAATTCGATTAGCGAGCCTGTGATCTGGCATGCGAGTCAAGTGACCAGCCCAGCGAATCTGATTCTTCGTCAGTAGAGTGTGGATACTGGGCATGGACGCTCTTTCTAGGACTTCAGTGTCTGGAATCTTGTCTTGCCATTTAATCTTCAGTAGCTTCCTTAGGCAGACTGTGTGGAAGTGGCTTAATTTCCTAGCGTGTCGCTGATAGGTTTCACAAGCATACAGCAGTGTGGATAATACAACTGCTTTGTAGACTTTTAGCTTTGTTTGCAGGCTTATTCCAGTTCTGTCCCATACATTCTTGTACAGTCTGCCAAAGGCCGCACTGGCCTTGGAGATTCTTGCACTCACTTCGTCATCAATTGTGGCAGCTTGTGACACAGTGCTGCCAAGATAGGTGAATTTGTCCACAACACTTAGTCTATGATATTTATTTATTATAAATGGAACATCATGGTAGCAGATTAAGTTGGTAGTTTTAACTCATTCAGTACAAGATAAATCATTATGTGTTTATTAGCCATTCCTCTGATTATGATTCTTAAGTCCATGTGTACTATCCAGCTTTTATATTAACCCACTCTGAATTTTTACTATAACTTTCTGTCTCACGGTGATATTATTTTTAGTGCCTTAGACCCAAAACTTAATTAATCTAATTAACAGTTGCTAAGCGGGTTAATTCCCTACAATGGCAGTTGGACTTAAATGTCGACTTCTCATACGGAAAGCAATGGCAAGCTACTGAAAATAGAATTTCCCAGTAAATCACCCTGGAGTTGGGGTTGATCATAAAGTTCTACAAAGGACATGCAATATTATAAAGGACAGAATGAGGGAGCCATGGTAGCGCAGTGACCAGCATGACCGGATGATGTGTTTATGTGCTTGCCTTTTGGCCAGATGATGATTCTGTCGGCCAGATGATCATGTGTTCATGTGCTTGCCTGTTGGCCAGATGATGATTCTGTCGGCCAGATGATCATGTGTTCATATGCTTTTCTGTTGACCGGATGATCAAGTGTTCATGTGCTTACATGTCAGATGGATGATCGAGTGTTCATGTGCTTGCCTGTTGGCCAGATGATGATTCTGTCGGCCAGATGATCATGTATTCATATGCTTTTCTGTTGGCCGGATGATCAAGTGTTCATGTGCTTACATGTCAGATGGATGATCGAGTGTTCATGTGCTTGCCTTTTGGCCAGATGATGATTCTGTCGGCCAGATGATCATGTGTTCATGTGCTTGCCTGTTGGCCAGATGATGATTCTGTCGGCCAGATGATCATGTCTTCATATGCTTTTCTGTTGGCCGGATGATCAAGTGTTCATGTGCTTACATGTCAGATGGATGATCGAGTGTTCATGTGCTTGTCTGTCAGTTGGATGATCATGTGTTCAAATCTCCACAGAGGTGGATGTTCCTAGTTAACTTGGCCTCCCAGGTTGACCCAGCCTACAGTGTCATGGGAAGTTAAGATGACCGACATGAAATTCACCACATCAGCCATCACCTTCTGATTGGTTTATGAAAATATAAGGCTAGCACCATATACCCAATAAGCCGAGGTGGGTAAAAGGGCCCTTTACAAACAAGGACAGAATGAGTTAAAGTAACAGTCAGAAGTTAACTTTTAAATAAAGGGAGGTCAGTATTCAGAGGCTGGTGTTTTCAAATGTTTGTGATAGAAGGCCAATAATAATATCTGTTATCTGAAACAAATGATTTGTCATGGTGGAGGAATACCATCTGCAGAGTTGATCCAGAACACCAAAGACCAAGATCTGTGGAGAGCCATGAACACCTACGCCAGCTGGCAAGGTACTTGATGATGATCATTTTTAAATGCCATGTATAAAATTGTTTTAATGCTATTTGTTTTAAAAGTAAAACTTAGAAATAATTTACCAATGTGAAAAGTTAAAGACATAAATTCTTGACCCAAGATGAGAAATGTCTCATGTCCTGCAACAGTTAATTATGAAATAGTTAGTTGCATATCCTTTACAGGACGTCACAGTCAACCACAGCATTTTTTGGCTGTTCGTGATTTCTTGGCAAGTTTACGTTCAGTAGTTTGCCATTGCTTTCTGAACGACCAGCACCCATACCATTTTCAGAAAAAACCAATGCAAGGCGGTCTGCTGCCAAATCGCAAGCAGCTGTATTTCAAATGTGGGTATGCGGGATTACGAACTGCGTCCGTAACCACTTCACCATGGAACCGACAATTATGCAATTTCTACAAAGAAAAACGTTCACAAACTTAACACCATATTTTAATGATATCGAATGTATTTGTATACTTGTACTTCTTGTCTCAGCTGTTTGTTGTGTTAATAAATATACTATTACTTAAAACTGGTCTTCTTGATTGATTTGTTTGTTGTATGATTGAATCTGCAAACAAAATTTAGCATAGAAATAATATGGAAACATGGGTTCCAAATGTTGCTGTATGTAGCCGAGGCGCGGTGTTGGGGTGAGCGCCCAACATTGCTCAAATACCTCAATGGCTCGTGAATACATAACCTATGCAGCAAAAGTCCAACTCCTGGCCTTCACGTGGCGGGCCCATTTAAACTAACAGGAGAAGGGGCGACGGCGAGTCTCTGGCGCCGGAAAATAACCAGTATGCTCTAGATGTGTATGCACGTACATGCATGCGCAGACAGGCGTGTGCGCGCGTACACATCTACACTCGAGTGAGACCACAGTCTGCTCTAGCAAAGGAAAGGTGCTGAAGACGGAGGCAACCAGCCAGGAGGCGCGCCACAGAAATCAGGATGCCACGCAATCACGCAAAATGAAATATGTCGACTACTGCTAATCGTTATGGTGCTTGCCCTGCTCTGGACCCCCAGGCAGGTGCAGTGCCGGGCCCTATGTCTCGAAAGGGTCCAACCCCAACTACTGGAGGTCCTTCTCAGATGTCCTGTGGAGCCAGGGGACATGAGAATAGGACGACTGGCCATACTAAACGAAGACTTAAAATAATGCACTGGAATGCGGAGGGAGTCAGCAACAAAAAAATAGAATTAGAAAAAATCTTGGACCAAGAAAAAGTAAGCATATGTTGCTTGCAAGAAACTCACCTCAATGAAAATATAGCCTTCAAAATCAGAGGCTACCAGTGTTACCGATCTGACCGAAAGGACAGGCGAAAAGGTGGGATACTGACCCTTGTAAGAAATAACATCATGGCTTCCCAAATCAAAGTCTACATGGAAGGGGCTGAGTATCAGACACTTAAACTTAAGACAGGTAATACAGATCTACATCTGATCAATTACTACTGTCCAAGTGACCGCCCACAGGCACTGGACACTCTACCACTAAAAGAAAAAATGATTGTGTGTGGCGATTTCAACAGCCACTCGCAGAGCTGGGGCTATGATCACATGGACCAGAGAGGAGAGAGACTGGAAGACTGGCAGGATGAGAATAGATTCATGTTGATTAACAAGCCGTCCGACCCACATACTTTCTACTCGAGATCATGGCACTCTACAACTACACCTGACCTGGCTTTTCATTCACCAGACCTGGAGTGGAACATTACACGAATTGTTGGGAAACAACTTGGTGGCAGTGACCATCGGCCAGTCTTTCTAACCGTAGAAAATGAGCTTGTAAGTGAAAGCAGCACCCTCTCGAGGTGGAACTACAAGAAAGCAGACTGGGCAATGTACAAGCATCGCACCAGCATACTGGTTAGAAACCTGAACACTGAGAAAGACATAAATAAAGCAGTTGAAGAGTTTGGGAAATGCATACTACAGGCAGCGCGAGAAACAGTACCAAGAGGAGCCCGTAAACAATATAAACCCTACTGGAGTAGTGAACTGGAACAGTTGCATAATGATGTTGAAGTGTGTAGAAAGCAAGCAGATGCCACACCCAGCCAAGAGCACCACAATAAATTCCAGCATGCAAAAGCCAAATTTCAAAGGGCCAAGCTGCAGGCTAGACGGAAAAGCTGGTAGGAGAAAACGGAGTCTCTGAACTTTGAAAGAGACACAAGGAAATTGTGGAAGCTAATAAAACAGCTTAATGACGAGGGCACAGGGAGAAACTCAAAAATTGCACTACATAAAGATGGAAAAATCTTAACAAGAAAGCAAGCAGCTGACCATTTTGCGGACTCGTTCGCACAAGATAGCAATATCAAAATTAGTCCAGAGAAACAACAAGAGATTCGAGAGAAACGACAACATACAGGACAGAAGGAAATAGTACATGAGGTTCTGGAGGCACCCATCACAATCAGCGAACTGGAGCTAGCCATATCAAAACTGAAAATGAGAAAGTGAAGGAGCTGATGGTATCTCCAATGAAATGATCAGGAACCTAGGAACAGAGGCCAAAACAAAGCTGTTGCAGATCTTCAATAACAGCTGGACCTTAGGCAGTGTTCCACAAGCCTGGAGAGAAGCAATCATGATACCCCTCCTAAAATCAGGGAAAGATGGTTCCATTGCCTCTAGCTACATACCAATTAACCTCAC
The DNA here is from genome assembly GCA_963921405.1 of Cepaea hortensis. NCBI lineage: Eukaryota > Metazoa > Mollusca > Gastropoda > Stylommatophora > Helicidae > Cepaea > Cepaea hortensis. The sequence continues at coordinate 76,533,849 of OY992890.1, read as the reverse complement.
CAGCTGTCTCTGCAAAACACTGGAGCGCATCATCAATCACAGACTGCAGTGGTACATTGAAAGTAAAAACATCCTTGTGCCACAGCAGGCTGGCTTTAGGCAGTGCTACTCTACGGAAGATCAGACAACCTACCTCTCTCAAGAAATTGAGGATGCATTCCAAGAGAAGAAGCTGGTGCTTGCGGCATGGATAGATCTGAAGAAAGCCTTTGACAAAGTCTGGAAAGAAGGTCTGATGAAGAAACTGAGAAACTGCAAAGTCAATGGAAGAATGTACAAATGGGTGAAAGCATACTTGCACAACAGAAGAGCCCGAGTACAGATAGACGGACTCAAGAGCAAGAAAGTACTACTGCGTCACGGTGTCCCCCAGGGCGGAGTCTTGTCCCCCACACTTTTTCTAATCTTCATCAATGATCTTGTTGCTCACCTACCGCATGGAATTAAAGCGGCAATGTACGCCGATGACCTGGTTCTATGGAGCACAAATGAATATGCATCAGTGGCCACCAGATTGCTACAAAGAGCTGTAGATACATTTGCTGCATGGGCAAATAGATGGTGTGTCAGCATAAACACTGACAAGTGCAGCACCACCCTATTTACCCTCTCTTCAAAACAAAAGGCAGGGATCATCCAGATAAATGGAACACCCCTAAGAGAAGATAAAGAACCAACATACCTTGGAGTAACATTTGATGGCAAGCTGACATGGAGAAAGCACATCAACAAAGCAGTAGCAAAAGCCAGAAGGAAAATAGCCATCCTGAGAAAGCTAAGTGGAACCACATGGGGAGCCAGTACGAAAATACTTAGCAAAGTTTACCAACAGAGCATACGACCACACCTGGAATATGGGTCAACTGCGTGGTGTTCAGCATCAAATACTACACTACAAGAGCTGAACAAGGTGCAAAATCAAGCACTTAGAGTCACCACAGGAGGGATGAGATCAACCCCTATAGTGGAAATGGAGAAGATGGGGAGGACACAGGCACTGAGTGAGCGCAGAGATACGAAAACGCTAATACAAGCAGAAAAGTTCCTCAGCTTGCCAGGCCACCCTATGAAGAACAGATTTGAAAACCTAGCTATGGGGCGGTTGAAAAGAAGTAGTTTTATCCACCAGGCCAAACGACTCTGCAGAGAAACCACTGATCTGCCCACAGTTGGTATCCCCCTAACAACTATTCCAGAGCGAACTCCATGGAAAGATGAGCGTAGACTATCGTTACAAATCCAGACAAAAGTGAGAGGAATATTTGACAAGGAAGAACAGAACAGTGTGCAGCGCAGAACAGCCACTCTCAGCTTCCTTGATGAAGAATACCCACAGGACCTCTGGATCCGAGTCTACACAGATGGGTCAGCACAAAATGCTGTTCGAAATGGAGGAGCGGGAGTGTACATAGAATACCCAAATAATATTAGGGACACAGCCAGAGTACCGACAGGAAAGTACTGCCATAACTATGATGCCGAAATTGAGGCAATCAAGATAGCAACAGAGAAATTACTAAATAACAGCAATGGTACACAACCTGTGGTGCTACTAACAGATGCAAAATCAGTACTCGAGGCGCTCCTCTCTGGGAAATTGCCAGTACTAAGGACACTACTTTCTGAACTTAGCAGTCAGCATAAAGTCACCATACAGTGGATACCATCCCACTGTGGAGTACCCGGAAACGACAGAGCTGATCAATTGGCTAAGGAAGGAGCCAAAGAGGAACAGCCTGATGTGCCCGTTACATACCACCAAAAGAAAAGAATGATCAAATCAGTCAGAAAGCCACCAAAACCTGCTCAAGATGACTACCACATTATGGACAGACCAGAACAAGTCATTATTCTGCGCCTCAGAACAGGACACAATAGATTACGCAACCACATGTATACAAAATTCAAGATTGGTGAAACAGCCATGTGCACATGTGGATTGGCGTCGCAGACAGCAGAGCACATACTCCAAGACTGCCCAAAATATAACATATCTAGGCAAACCTTCTGGCCTAGAGAGACGACAGTGGAAGATAAACTCTATGGACCACTGTGTGAACTGAAAAAAAAACAGTTCAATTCATGCAAGAGACGACATTGCAGATATAGACATATTTCAAGCGAACGAAAGAAGAAGAAGAATATGGAAACATGCTCAAGTATACATTTCTTATACATTAATATTCGTTTTAAAATTCGTTGTTATAATGTTTATTCCAAATTAAATTATCAAAACTACTTTGATTCTGAGCGATAAATTTAAATGAAAATTTATTTTACTATTCCCGTTGTATAAGTTTCTTTGTAAACTCAATCCTGTTGGATTTTTACAGTATTTATAAAACATATTTTCCCATATACGTGCTGCTCTGTATAGAATGGTGGTAAGTGTAATATTTCTATAATGAGAACCCTCAACTCTTCCTAAACCCTTTCCCAAACCTGGAATACTCTTGTCCACAAGCACAATGTTTCCATTTCTTTGTAACCTTGATGATGTTCTAGTCAAAGCATTCAGTTGTTTTGGTGTTTTTACACTATATCCATTTTCTCCTTTTCTTCAATGTCTTGCACCTTGGAATTGTTCTACATTGGTCTTCTTTATCTCCCTGTATGATAGGGATTCATGCATTTCACGGGTACAAAACCTTCTGTTGGAATTTCATTGTGTTGATAATTGATAATAACGATGTAAAAAATACATTGTCACGAAGCAGTTTCCTATTGTGGGTCTGCAATGTGACAGCTCCATCACATTTTGTAGGACTAGATGCATGGAGAAATGGGTGATCAGTCTCTTCCTCACTTTTGCAGGCGATGAGCCCAGGCATCATAGCTGTGTCCTACCATGCTCCTGACATTACCAGCACAATTCGCTGTCAACTTGCTAGCGTGTCTGGTTGTTCGGTTCGGTTCAGTTCAACTGTCGATTGTATCGGTTTGGTTGTATTTGGGGCCTCTATGGTATGGCTTGTATTAAGTTTTTCATAGATTGGGCTGCTTGTTTTCGGCTTCCTGGCTTCTGGTTAGTTGATTGTGTTCGTTACTTTCTTGTTGTGGTTTTTCATGTCTGAACAGAGTCGCACACTTGTTAAGGACTGGAGTAATTGTGTACCTACCCCGTCACACGGTTGAAGCTTCTTCAGGGATGATTACCGGTAGTCGTTTTTCCTGGTGTTCCACCTATTTCCCCGTCTTGTGTTGTCTTCGAATCTTCTCGTTCTTCTTTGATTTCGTGTGTCGTCTCGATAGTTCGGATCTTGGTGGAGAGCGGTATTAATTCATGACCGCCCTTCACTCTTGGTCTGGGTAGCCTTCTTGACCCAATTCTTCTGTTGCTTCTTTTTCTGTCGGGGTCTTTGCATTTTCTGGTTCGGTTGTTTCATTCTGTGATTTGAGCAGTTCTATTTGTTCTCTTTCTTCTTGGATCTGTTTAAGAGTTTCTTCTGTCTTTTCTCTCTCTTTTCTTGAATTTTTGATAGAGTTTCGTCTGTCTCAGCCTTTATAGCAGCCATTCGAGCGACATCCTGCTCAATCTTCTGCTGAAATTGCTTCAGTTCATCCAGGATGCGCTTTACGGCCGTTATCTGTGTTTCTTGCGCTTTGTCTTTTTCTTCCCCCAAGCTTGTGAACTGTGGTCTTAGGTCCTTCAGTTGGCCTTCCAGTTGCGCTTTGTCACTTTTTGTAAGTCGATTGGTCGCCTCGTACTGCCTCCTAGCCTCTTTATATGGTCGGTTGGATTTGATGGCGATCTTCATTACTTCCTTGCTGTCTTGGTGGCAGGGGCAACCGGGGTACCTGGCGACATGGTTGACGCGGCAGTTGGCGCATTTTCTGTTAATGTTAGGCCTTCTGAAGTCCTTGTCGGTCTTTGCATGCTGGCACTGACTGTATGGAAGGGGTCCAGAGCAGAATCTACATACCCCCACCTCACTCTTGCAGGTAGCACCGGTGTGCCAAAATTTCTGGCACTTAGAACACTGCAGCACTCTCGGTATGTACTGCTCTGGGGCTTGATCTTTTTTGTCCCATGTAATGACTTGAGGGATCACTCGGTCCTCCGATGTTACGATGATGACTATAGAGGGGATGTTATCCTTGCCGATGAACCTTTCAGCACTGGTGATCTTGAGTTTCCTATTCTCCCTCGTCAGCATCTCCCTGATCTGGTCATTGGTGAGATGGGTCTTGACTCGTTTAATGACTCATCGTTTGCTTGTGCGGTACCGGGTGGTTTCCAATAAGATGCCGTGGTGAAGCTTGATGTCGGCCTTCTCTTCTTGTGCAATCTTCTGCATAAGTGCTGTGGTCTTTAGGTTTTTGTTGATGGAGACCACTACTCCACCAGGTGTCTTGTGCAGCTGGTAGATGCTGTTTCTTCCCAACTTGTTTTCCAACAGATTGATTATCTTGTCTGTTGGTAGCGCCGACAGTTTGGCTTCTCCCACGCTTGTCTGTTTTAGCAGTATTTTGCCGGTGAATTCCTCCATAGTTGTTGTTCCTCCTGTGTGGAGGTCTTTGGTAAACTAGGCTGCATCACCTTGATGCTGTTGAAAACTTCACGGCTGCTGCTGGCTTCAGTTGCGGTCTCTTCAGCAACAGAACGGCTACAGCTGGTGTAGGATGGCAATTAATAGGTGTTTTAAATCAATATTATAGTACACCACAAAAAGCAATGATCTGCAGACCCAATGGAACCAGATGAGGCCAACCATGTAAACGATGGTTTACAAAAAGTTAGTTGCATATCCTTTACAGGACGTAGCAGTCTTCTTCTGCGTTCATCCGGAGAGTATTTTTCGGACGTGATTGTGTTGTGCTTGTTTACAGCAGAGCTGCGTTCTTGCGCCGTTAGGCCGACACATCCAACTTCTGCGGGCATTTGTTGACCGGGTTAACCTTCCCGGGGTTTCTTAGGATGTTTGACTCTCACTGTTGTGGTGTTATCCCCCATCCCAGCTGGCCCATTTAGAACAGCCGAAGACATCCCGATCAACCCTCAAGGGAAAGCAGGGTCAGACCATGGGCATTCCCCGCCATCCAAGGAGGCTTCCATAATTGCAGAGCCGACACACAGCGCTCTGGTACTGGGCTCACCCAAGGAATTGTCACGTCCTGCACATAGCTGCTTAGCCTCACTTCCGTATATTGGGCCTTCTGTACTTCCGTTCACCACAGGCTGTTCCTCCGGAAACCAGAAGAATGCAGTCTGCAGATGACATCCACACAGTGAGCTTTCGATTAAGACTTTCCATATAATGGATTTGCTATCCAAGCAATATTCCATTTCGTGCTACTAGGACACTTTTTCCACCTTTTATGACGCCCACACAGTGAGCTTTCGATTCGGACTTTCCACATTTATAATGTACATAGGTTCCCAGCTTGGAGACAGCAGCAACTGCCTGAGCTGATAGAAAACATTCCTGGTATTGAGAAAAAGAACATTCAGAATGACACAGAAAGAAGAAAAATCGCCCTAAACTACATAAAAGAACATTACCCTAGTAGCAATTGGACCCATGCATATACAGATGGATCAGCCAAATATTCAATAGAAAATGGAGACGGGGGAATTCTCCTCAATTTAAAAAATGGAGTGGAAAAAAAAACAGTCAGTGGCAACTGGAAAATTGTCAAGTAACTTCAAATCAGAGGTAGAGGCTTTGAAAACTGCGGCATAAATGCTCTTGATGGAGGAAAATAAAGAGAAGCAAATAGCTATCTTCACAGATGCAAAGTCAGCTGTCTCAATACTGAAGAGCAATAACAGCACAGAACTAATAGACCCAAGAGCAGCACTCCATGGACTTTGTCAGAAATCCAAAAACAGGTGTAATACAGTGGATCTCATCACATTGCAGTATACCTGGAAACGAATAGGCTGACAGACTGGCAAAAGAGGGCGGACGACTACCTCAGCCTGACATAGACATTACCTATAATGAGGCAAAGAGGTTTATAAAAAGTACTTATAGAACCAAGTGGGAATCAGAGCATCCAGGCCACCAGAAAGATGATGCACATTACAAACTCGACTGAAGATAACAAGTAGCAATTCTACAGACTCCGCACAGGACATAACAGGCTGAAATACCACTTGTTCAATAAACTAAAGATAGGAGTTACCGATGAATGTAATTGTGGAACTGGTAAAATGACAGCTAACCATTTGCTGTTAGAGTGCCCAGCATATGCAGAACAGAGAAAGATATTTTGGCCCACACCTGCTTCATTTGAGAACAAGCTCTATGGAGATATCAACAAACTTAAGCTGACCGCAGCTTATTTTAACTACATTCAGATTGACATCTAAAGGTGCATGAAGAAGTACTTAGACTGCCGCACTCCATACGACAGGTATGTCGGTTACAAAAGCGTCCCAGAGGCATGAAATGGAATATTGCTTGGCTAGCAAATTCATTACGTTCAAAGTCTGAATCAAAAACTCATTGTGTGGATGCATCAAATGTGGCACGACTAACTCAGCTTTCCCTAAACAATTGCTCAAATAAGGCAGATTATTATTTGTATGGTCATATCTAGTGTCAGGACATTTTTTAAGACTAAATTCCCAGTGATCCAGCAACTTTGACTTTTTGTTGTTGTTTTTTTTTTTTAAAGAAAAATCCATGACCGGCGATCTGTTGAAATTTCCCAATTTAGAGCTATCTCAACTTTCCCCCAAATATTGCTCCAATGTGGCAGATTATTACTTTTATGGTCATATCTAGTGTCAGGACATTGTTTTAGACTAATTGTCTAGTGATCCAGCAACTTTGATTTTTTTTAAAAAGAAAAATTTAAAATCCATGACCTTCGACCTGTTGAAATGTCTCAATTATCAGCTAACTCAATTTCCCCCAAACAATTGCTCTAATAGCGCAGATTATTATTTTTGTGGTCATATCTAGTGTCAGGACATTGTTTTAGACTAATTTTCTAGTGATCAAATTGATTTTTGAGAAAAATCCATGACCGGTGACCTGTTGAAATTTCTCAATTGTGAGCTATCTTAATTTTCCCCACGGGAATCTCCGTGGCGTAGTGGTCAAGCCGTTTGACTCGGGCTCCGAAGGTTGTGAGTTCGATTCCGGGCCGCGTCCTTCGGTTTATGAGTGACATTTTTCGGAGACTCGTAGGTCGTCGCTAGAGCTACAGAGTTTGTGCCTTGTGCGACGCTTTCCGCGCTGCGGAAAGAGACCGAGCCATATGGGATAAAAACCCGGTGCGATGAAGTCGACCCTGTCGACTTTTAAGCGACTTTTTCTTTTAATTTTCTCCACAAAATTGCTCCAATAGGGCTGATTATTACTTTATGATCATAAATAGTGTCACTACATTGTTTTAGATTAATTTTCTAGTGATCCAGCAACTTTGATTTTTTGAGAAAAATTTATGACCGGCCACCTGTTGAAATTTCTCAATGTTGAGCTAACTCAACTCCCTCCCCCCCCCCCCCCCCCCTAAAATTGCCTCAATAGGGTAGATTATTATTTTTATGGTTATATCTAGTGTCAGGACATTGTTTTAGACTAATTTCCTAGCGATCCAGCGAGTCATGACCGCCCACGCTCTCCGGCATGGCACATTATTGATTGATTGATTGATTGTTCTCATTCGGGTTTTATGCCTTAAACATTACAGTGTCTTAGAAAGAACAGTAATGCCTAACATGGTTCTTGGAAGACGAGGCAAGTGTCTAACAACACAAAGGTAGGCACGGGGCATTAAAAACCTCACGGGCACGAACATGCGCGAGGCATGGAAACGGGAAGGGGACCGAGAGTTTTTTCGGGCGGGCCGCGGTGTGAGCCTTGTTTTGCAAATGTCCTGCTACTTGAGATTTGTTTACCAGGAGAAGATTCTCAACAGAGTGCATAGGTCCTCTATGAGCGTAAGGTTGCTCTGCGCATTGGTTCCTGGACCTCTAACCCCCGTACTATTACACCTGGGTTGCCACATGAATCTGCCATGTCCCCAGTTCTCTTTAATGCCTACACCGGAAAAAATCGCCGCTATTGAGACACCAGGTGTGGGTAGAATCTTGACATTTGCAGATGATGTGCTGGTGTACAGACAGGGCAGAGATAGGGCCAGTGTGGTGGAAGACTTACAGGTGGCAGTAAACAGGGTGGCACAGTGGTGCATGTCGTAGGGGCCGTTATAAACCCAGATAAAGCATCGGTTATGTGGTACTCCCATGATAACCGGATTGTCAAGGCAGATGTCCCAGGTATTATGTTGAATGGATGTCCTCTTAGTAGAGAGAGAGAGAGAGAGAGAGAGAGAGAGAGAGAGAGAGAGAGAGAGAGAGAGAGAGAGAGAGAGAGAGAGAGAGAGAGAGAGAGAGTAAATTGAAGTACTTGGGTATCTTCTTCTTCTGCATTCATCAGGAGAGTTTTTGTCGGACGTGATTACGTTGTGCCTGTTTTATAGCAGAGCTGCGTTCTTGCGCCGTTAGGCCGACACATCCAACTTCTGCGGGTATTTGTTGACCGGGTTAACCTTTCCAGGGAAAGTACTTTGGTATCACCTTTGACAGGTGTTTGTCTTTTAAGGATCATGTGGAGACTGGTGGTGAAGGCTGGTAGGGGACTCAATGCGATGGCAGCAACACTAAGTATTAATAATATTTAATAATATTAAAATTATTATCCCCTTCTACTTTTAACAACCATTTTTGAAATCTCGTGTCACTGAGCCACTGTTCTCTGAAATGTTGACAATATTTCTTGCTCATGGTGAAACACAAATAAGCTTAAATGAAAGGATAATGTAGACACCACAAACTTATGAACTCGATTACAAGCTAATGTATTGACTTTTGGACTTGTCTGCAAGATGGCGTTCGCTTTCAGCTAAATCGTATTAAAGGGAGTTAAATTAGTTGAATATTGCGCGGTAACGTACTAAGACTGTTTTACTCCCTCGCTTTAGTTTAAATTCGGCGTTTTAGTGTTCCCAAAATGATTTTTAAAGTAACTTTTACCCACCCCAAAAAAGCACCAAAAAGCACCCCAAAAAATTTTGTGAAGCACTAAATTTACGCGGCCGCGCTGAAAGCAAAATTTTTGCACTAAATGACTTGAAAAAGCACTAAATTTAGTGCAAAAAGCACTAAAATTGCAACACTGGTTTGGGGCTGTTGACAGTATCAAAGAGCCAGCTTGAAAGGTTGGAGCGCATACAGAATGCTGCCATGCGGGTAATCCTTGGTTGCACAAAGGACACACCAATTATATGCATAAGGCATATCCTGGCGCTACCAACAATGACGGATTAGGATTGGGTCCTTCGGGCCAAATGGTACCCGAGAGTTGCTGCAGATAGTGATCACCCCCTGTATGAAGCCATGGATATGTTCAAGAGTCATAGACTAAGCCGAGGCAGGTCCTGGATGGCACAGACAGAACTATCTATACGTCAGGTGTGTAATCTGGAGATCATCTATCGTGAAAAAGAGTGGGTTGAAGTTCCGAAAGACATGACAGACAGGCACAATGTAATAGTAACATTGGGTCGTGAGTGCAGAGAATGGGCAGTGAGTTTAAAAGTGCAATAATTGATCTAGAGTAACACACATAAAAGTGACATAGTCATCTACACCGATGGGTCAGTGGTGAGAAAAAGACGTAGTAGTTGGGGTTTTATTGCAAAGGCTAATGGGAGAGTCTTGAAAAAGGAAAGTCTGGCATATGAGACTACGACTTTCAGCATGAGAATGGAGGTGGAAGCAGTAACAGCGGCATTCGTTGGTTAGAGGAGACTACTGCAACACACATTGTATTCATTACGGATTCAAGGAGTATGCTTAGTAAGGTGGAGAAAGGGATGTTTCGTGTGGAGTGGCTATCGTCGCTTCAGAGGTCACAGATAGTGAGAATTTTATAGATATTTTGCCCTGGCTATGCGGGGGTGCGGGGGAATGAACAGGCTGATAGGCTGACAGGGGAATGCACCTCTTGGTGATAGATTACTGTTGGACAAGGGGGAGGTGGTCGTGCGCTTGTGGGACCAGGTGGAGAAGGCGTGGGGGGGGGGGGAGACTGAGAACCAGTATGTGAAAAGAATGAGTAAACGGCGGATCGGCAGGGATTCGAATCTCAAAACTGAGAGGGAAGGCCAGGAGAACTTTCAATCAGATAGCGGTGGGAACGATTTGTAGTATGACTCTTCGCTGGCTGTTGAACGATGGGACGGAGTGCATATGGGAATGCCCTGTGTGCCGTGATGTCGGTTCTTAGCTCAACTCAACTGATAACAATAACAGAAATGGAAAGCAGACGACGCAGTGTAGTTAAAGAGACAAGCAACGGAACATTGAGACAACTTTGCCACAGCTGAGAATCGCCCATATCCATTAATGAATGCATCTACTTTCGTATGTAATTTCTTCTTACTATCGGAGGAATGTTTATACGGAAATTGCGATTGTTTTTAACAGTTTAATTGATTTCTGGAAAAGAATATTCCCTTTTGTAAATGTATATGTAGATGAGGTGGGAAGGGGGAATTCAATTTCTTTTGTTTAACCACTGTTGAAATCAATACAAAAATGCGTAAGAAGTTCCCGCAAGATAAGCAGAGCGCCGATTATCTTTTAATAATCGCAAAATGACATCATGATCCACGACGGCAGCATTCGTGGTGTTTAAGTGAAACATGTTCAACCTGCAATTCCCCCAGACTGTCTCCAGATCAAGATCTCGCAGTAGTCACGTGTGATCGGAAATTTCCTTGCAATTTCAACATGGCGGAAGCAGGGAACTTGACACTGCAGACTAACATAAACAGACACTATTTAGGCTTCCTCCAGGGATAACCCTCCATCGTTATGTTGTAGTCGCTGGTGATAAATATGAGTACTATTAGTAGTAGGTCTTGATTGCTGCGAAAATGTCTTCAGACGCAAATATCGAGAAGGCTATTCGCGATGCAACAAAAACTTGCACCACCAATCAGTCAATGATTGACCTCACTTCCAAACATTTGGAGGAGTTGCGAACGCAGTGTTCGTCAACAGAGAAGATCACACAGATAGAGATAAAGGAAGCAGAGGTAGGTCTTAGACTCTAACACCCGAGGGCACCCATTTATTCGTTTACAGTACAGATTCAGAGATTGATTTCATTACTAAACTAAAATACTGCATCATATGATAAATTATAATGACCGAAAAACTCAAATTGCTGATTTAGTGATTACTACTTATTTATATTTATAACATTTTGATTTTTGGTCATTTTCAAAATGTTATTTATTAGTATTAATTAGTTTCATTTTCATAAATAAATAAACGACTAATATCTTAGTGCTTTATAACAACATTATGTATAATTCAATATATAGTATATTGATATTCTGTACCTATGCCCTATATATGTGACAAACAGTGAACACTATAAGTATAATTTATAAATATATAGGATTATAGGTATAGATAAGGTAAACAAAATCAGCAATATAATAATATTTTATTTATTATAATATATCATTATGACTATGATTATTGTGTATTTAAATGTTGTAATTTTTACCGTTTTACTACAACCTTGTTTAATTAGATTGTTATTTTAGTATTAATTATTGAGCTAAAGGAATGACCTGTCAGTCAGGTTATTTATTCAATGAACAGACTTTCATGAATTTTAATGAACATATCACTTCATCATAAATTGACTTTGTGGTTGCCCATAAAGTTTCTCTTGGTATTTTAATTATGTGGAGCTGTTCCCTTGATTTCCACAAGACAAATTAATATTTTTATGTATATCTTCAATATTGTTATCATCTTTAAGCCTCATCAGTAGGAAAATACTAGGCAAGAGAAGCAAAGAAGACAGAGAAAAGATGTATGTGGAACACTTAAAGAGCTACTAAAGAAAAAATACTATAATCAGTATTTCTCTTCTTCTTTTTGTACCTTTTATCCCACAGTGGAACATTGGCACTCAGCCAATTCTCACCCAACCTACCTGTCCTTTGATATCTTTTGTCCCACCCTCCATGTCTTCCCCAAATAAATCAACTCTTAATTTAATCTTGCCAGAGTAAGTAACAGTGATTGCCTGGAAGAGGCTAATGAAAATAGAGAATTATATACAGCTACAAGAAAGAGACAATCAGCATTCTTTTTTCTTGTAATTAGAAGAGAGGCATTGGAAAGTATCGTGATGACCGGAAAGATCAGTGGGAACAGGTAGAGGTAGGCTTAGAAAAATGATGCTGAATGGACTGAGACAGTGGCATGGCAGTATATCAACATAGTTGATCTAGAACAACGAAGACCGAGATCTATGGAGAGACATGAATGCCTGTGCCAGTTAGCAGGCACATGATGATGATAACTCTTCTCTTCTACCTGTGTTTAGAAGCTTTTGCAGAGGTCAGCATAGCTGAATGAATAAGAACACATGCTCCTAAACATACGGTGTGCTGATGCCGAGGTAAGGGGTTCAACCCCTATACAGGACAGTTGGTCTAAAATGTTGACATCTTGTCCTTGACTTGGGGACGTAAATTACAAGTACCTTTGAAGTCGGAGTGGGTTTGCCTGATGGTGAGGGACACAGTTAATAGGGAAAGCTAATCCATGTGCAAAATTCAGTCCAGCACTACTAGAAGTAGTATGTATGGACTACACTTGAGTTCAAAGCAAGCGAGGCCACCCTCCTCTCCCCCCCCCCCCCCCCCCCCCCAAAAAAAAAAGAAGAACCTTTAGCCTGTTCCATTCCATCTTTAGCATAATTAGTTAGTCAACAGATCATCCTCATTGCACATCAAACCATTAAGTCAATAAGTGCTCAGACCCCTCCTTAAGTAAATTCCGCAATGACACCAGTTCTGTGTTGGTTTATTACTCTTCTTTGGCTTCCTGCATAATAATAAGGAACATTAACTTCATAAAAATATAATAGGAGTGGAGAGTCATTGTCGCCAGTCTCTATGCCAGATCAAGTACCTGATGAAGAAGAACCCTAGAACAGTCGAGTGCATCTATTCTGTGATGTCCTGGTTATATTGATAATTTTGTTTGGGCCATAAAGCAGTGGAAAATTCTAAACAATATATTCCCTTAGTGAATTTAAACTCAGAAGCCACAGACAATAAGTTACATGATTTATTGTCTGACTTATTTTACTCCATCTCGTCAGGTGCATACTGAAGAATTATGTATCATATGAAGTTAATAAATGTATTATTATTTGGCTGAAATACTTAAAACATATGGTCACTGATATTATTCGAGCATTAACGCTCCACATTCGAACAATATCAGTGACTAATTACATTTGAACAATATCAGCGACTGTGTTTTCAGTATTTCAGCCAAAGTATGATTCATTTAATAACTTCATATGATATATAACTGCAGTATTAACCTGATGAGATGCAGCAAAATGGCTAGGCAATAAATTGTACAATCTGTTGTTTGTGGCTTCTGTTTTAAACACTGGAGAATTCTTCTGCCTGTGTATTTTCTATACAAATAAAATTTCTATCTTGTTCAGCCTTCCTGCTCATTGTGTTCATCTCATCTTGTGGTGTTGATGTGAAGCATAAACAGCGGGATAGTACCCGTTTATGGGCTTCATAGATCGAGATTCCCATGGATTCTGTTATTCCCTGTGTCCATTGTATACATGGCCGGCCTTTTCTTCTGGTTCAGTTTAGTCTGTTTCTTCTTCAGCGTTCCGAGCCATTGGGGTTCTTTGCTGCAGATACAAGCCGTCTCCATTCGTCTCTCTGGTTGACCTTCTCTTGCCAGTCGTTGATTCCAAGTGCTTGTTTGGGTCAGTTTAATTACCCTTCATTCTTTTTCTTTGAGCAATAGGAAAAATCCCCTACCGGCTTGCTAGGCTAGTAGCAGGTTAAGGACAGGAAAATGTGACAGAGGGGAGTCTTCCCTTTTAGTCCATGACCTCGCCTTAATGGTTTACTGTTCTGTACTGTGGTAAGGTGAGGTTGACTTGTGTAGTCTGCAGGTCATCAACAGACCACTAATTTTCTTTTTTAACCCGCCCTGAGAGAGACTAAGTGATCCTAACCCTACTGGCTGCAGGGCCAGGCGTAGTCCACACCTTCTAGATCTCATTGTTTTGAGGTGTTAATAGTGTGCTCCCTTTTCTTGCTGGTTATTTTTATTGAAATTTCTTCCTATAAAGCTTACTTTGCAAATTGTGTCTGTAGTTTATTTGTTTCCTTCTTGTTAATTTGGGTGACATCTTTGAAGATTTTCTTGTGAAAATATAATGACTGATTTCTGTGTTACACATTTTTTGTTGGTATACCCAATGTACTATGCACTACAACATCTGCTAAAATCAAATGCGCTATCTCGTAACACCAAGATCACAATATACAAAACACTGATTAACCAGTTGTGCAGTATGGCTCTGAAACCTGGAGTACAACTAAAGGAGACGAAGCCTTGTTACAAACCTTTGAGAACAAAGTCTTAAGACGCATCTTTGGGCCCATTAGGGATACACAAAGTGTGGAGTGGAAAAGAAGAAGCAACAAAGACATTTATGATCTGTTTAACTCCCCGCTAATCACTGGTATCATGAAGGCTAATAGACTGCAAAGGCTGGGGCATATAGAAAGAATGGAAGATAATAGGGAAACAAAACTCGCTTACACTCAGGAAATAAATGACCGTAGACCCCGAGGTAGACCAAGAAGACGGTGGAGAGATAATATATATACAGACCTACAAGCACTTGGAATCAACGACTGGCACGAGAAGGTCAACTAGAGAGACAAATGGAGACGGATTGTATCTGCAGCAAAGAACCTCAATGGCTCGAAATGCTGAAGAAGAAGAAGATACCAAATAAATCATGTCTTTTTCTTACGGTTTTGATGTGTGATGTAGTAACACATGCAGCTGTCAACACTTCAGCACTTGTTTTATTTCTGTCCACTGTATTCTCAATATCCTCCTCAAAATCTACATCTCCAGTTTCGTCACCTATTCATTTCGTAATGTTCTTCCTATAACATATTCTATCTTGCCATTATTAAGGCATTTAATGTCCTGTTAAGGCAAGAGCAGTTACATATAAAATCTTAATTATCTATAAGAGCACTTGTTCTTAAACTTCCAGTATGCTGATGCTGAAGTAGTGGGTTCAACCCCCTTTACTGGTCAGTTGGACTAACATGTTGACTTCTCATCCTTGAATGCTGGATGTAAATTACAAGTACTTGATGACAAGGGACGATGGTAATAGGGAAAGCTAATTCACCTGCAAAAATCAGTCTAGAGCACTAGAAGTAGTAGCACTTGTGCGGACTACACTTGAGTTCAAAACGAGCGACTGCCCGCACACAAAAAAAAAACACTAAAAGAAAAATGATGTAAATAGATATGTGACATATGCCAGGGTCATTGACATTGAGGTGAGTGACCTGTAGCGGGACTATGAGAAAAACAACCAGCCCTGAGAAATAATGGTGAGGGTGGATGTAGACCCCAGGGTGGATGGGGCGAGAGACAGTTTAGTTTTGTGTGAAGTCAGGAGACTGGTGGGCAGTTGGAGCTGAGACCGACTGCGGGTCGGATCGTGTGGGGAGTTGAGGTTTTGACTCCGAACTGGTCGGTAGTCGAAGGATAGGAGCGGAGTTAAAAAGACAGCTCCGTCCTGTGTTGTGGTGTTCTCCGAGTTGTGAATGCAGGCCTAAAACCCAGTAGGGGTTGGATAGTTAATGGAGGCCTGAACCCAAAGTGGGGTGGATAGTTAATGGAGGCTGTCCTGTTAATGTCCCGAGAGGAGATTGGAATCAACAAGCATCTTTAAACTTAGTATCTGTTGGGATTATTGACCGACTTTGGTCTACACTCCTCTCTTCTGTCTTCCATTCCATATATCTCTTTCTTTCTCTCTCTCTATTATTCCCTCAACACATACTCCGACAACAGTTCCTTTCAACGATAAGATAAAAGATTTATTAATAAAACTATGTCTGGTGTATGTATGGATATTGTCTTTGTAGTTGGTATGTTCTTCTAGTGTGGATGCCAGATAAGATGTTGATAGATAGTCTCCGTGTCTTCTCTCGTCTCTTCTCTCAGCTAGAGTACCGGACATTACATAGATACAACGGAAAGATCTCACCCTGACAGCTCCGTCTGCTTGAGTCTGTAGATATATCCGTTTTTTGTAATGAAAAAATGTTCACCACTGTATGAATGTATTTAACCCGATCACCATATGCTGTCAGCTTAAACGGAATGGTCTTTCTTATCTTATAGCGTTCTTAATTCCATCCTGGAAAACACATCGAGTTTCTCGTATTCTATTTTTTTTTTCCTGTACAAGTTCTACACTGGATAGTTCTTAATTGGTATAGGCACTTTGTATGCCCCTTGCAACTCTTCGATACTGAGTCATTTGAGTTTTTCTATTAGTTTAAATGATCTCTATTGTCCATTCTCTGTCCTGTACAAGTTCTACACTTCTTTCCTTTCTTATGCACAAGTGTCGTGCTTTATTACTCTAAAGTGCTTTCTTGTGGTTTATCAACACTGGGTGATCTTGACCACAGCCATCTGTGTTATATCTTAGTGGATAAGTCCCAACGGGTATGGAAACCTGTGTGATATACATTTAATAATGAGATCTGTGTCTGCTTCCTCTTCTCTCCTATGTGAGTGTCTTTTCCTCCAGCCGAAATGAAAAGGCTTCCGAAAAAACCCACTCTGACATAGGATAGAAGATTCACCTAACGTCTATACTATTCCTATGCTAAACTATACTCTAATATATTAATACCTTATAAACATCCTTTACTGAATTGGGAGTACTAATGCACCATAAATACACAAACGTTCTTCTGAACGCCGCACATCCCTTTCCATAATCCTTTGTCTCCTTAAACCCAAGAATCACACTCTCTCGACACAAAGACGTAGCCACTCTTTTATAGGTCATCTTTGCCGCATAGTCCTTGACATTGCTGGACACCTCACATCCAGACTGCATTATCACAGTTAGTGGAAAATTACAGATCTGAATCTTTTCCGTTCCATACCGCAACATGCTGTCCCACAACACTGTCTGCCTTTGTCCCAAACCAATTTTTCCACTCGACCGTCCACCTGTGCGGTTAGCGACCCCGTCTGTCTTGACCTATAAACACATGCCTGGTTAACCCGTTGTTTGGTACCCTTACTGCTTCGGTGGTTAACCCTTCTTCTACCTGGGTGGTCGGTGTATACAGTCGTCCATCTGGGAATCATTAACTCTCAGTATTTCACGACAGAGGCCTGAACCCAAAGTGGGTTGGATAGTTATTGGAGGTTAGACCCAGTGTGTGGGTTGTATTGTGTGAGGTCCAGCCGTGGATAGGAGCTGGATAACTGTCCTGTGAATTTGAGATTAAGCAGGCCTTGAGAAGGCAGTGATGTGCGTGTTAAGTCGTGAGGAAGAAATATATATATTCTGTGGATTATATTGGTTTCTGGATATGGAATTATGTTCCGTTTATCCGTGTTCTTTCCGTATTAAAGGATTATGTGCGCCAAATCAATCTTGTTTAATGACTGATGGATGTGTACTACTGGGGTGAGTTGCATTGTGAGACAGGTGGCTAGCTCTACTTACACTCCATAGTGACATACAAGGAACATTGAAACCTAGACAACGACCATCTCACTCAGTTATGATAAAGAACTTTGTGACATTATGATAAATAAAATTAATAATATACAACCAGTATGTTTAAAGGGTTTAAATGTCAAAAGGACCAACTTCACCCCCACAGTATGTTTTTAATGAAACTTAATTGTTTTCTCTATTTCAACACGTTCTATTTGCATTTTTTCACTTTAAAATATTTCTGTTTTTTCCAGAGTAAGCTTATTCGTCTGGTGGGAAACCAGCTGGTGGCGAAGCAAAAACTCAATGTGGACGTTATGCCTGATTTTCTGAAAGACTACCCCAAGCTTGAGCTTTGGCTGAAAATTGTAGGCATTCCAGAGGATGCGATCAAGGTCACTAGTATTTTAAAAACCTGTCTATGTATTCACACTGGTTGGTTGATAAATTCTCTGAACGACAAGAGTCCAATGCATTTCCGTTAAGTTCTTTTGAGCCCCAAGAAAATACTTGCATCACTCGGAGTGAGGCTGGCGTTGTAACTTCCTCCGAACCTGATACTGAAGTATCGAAACGGGCTGTTTTGCAGAGCTCTCCTTTCCCTCCCCAAGCTCACAAACAAAGGTGGGGTGTGCAAGACAGATGCTGGAAATTCACATCTGCAGAGGGGCATATTATGATGTCCTGATAACTGTCATTTACTGCCAATATAGTACCTTGCGGTGTATGGCAGGGTGGTTTTAAGCCTGAGGAATTAAGGCTGCCTGACTTGTGCAGTCGCTGCGAACTGTGCAGGCTGGAGTTTTCTTTTTTGCAACCGACAGAAAATCTCCACACCTTACCGATGGAGGAGCAGCTGGCCGAGTGGTTATAATGCCGGATTTTCCTTCGGGAGACCCGGGTTCGAATCTTCAGTAAGGTGTGGAGTTTTTTCTGTCGGGGAAGGGGGGGGGGGGGGACTCTAACCTGCACATTTGTGGCAACTGCACTAGCCAGGCGGCCTTAATTCCTCAGGCTCAAGACCCCCCTGCCATACACTGCAAGGTACTATATTGGCAGTAAAGGACAGTTAAATGACAGATGTCATGATTCAGCACAGATTGGATTGTAATATTTCCACCACATGTATTGGGGTATTTCATTGTCAAAGGCACCAGCCAGATGCCCAGTGGGAGTTCATTAATTAAAATAACCCATATTTTGTTATGAATAACTCAGTGATTTATCAAGAGCAAAAGATTCTTCTTCTTTTCCTCTCTATTCCCCTAATGGGGCATGTCCTTCCCATATTGTTTATTTCATGTTTCAACTTCTCTTCTTCATGAGTTTTTAGGTCTTCCTCTTTTCTTTTGTCCTTTTTGTTCGAGACCAAGTCAATTCTACTTATACTTTTCTTGGGTTTTCTATATATAGTGCCTATCCAACACCAACATCTTTTCTTCACCTCTTAGTTGATTGGTATTTGTCTAGTTCTCCCCGTAAGCTCCACTTTGGTGATTTTATCATAACATTTTTAAAGCTCCTAAGAAAACTGCAAGTGAAGAATTTTGAGAACAGAACTTTAAAGAATATAATATATAAGACGAGTTGGGGAAAACATGACCAATGATAAATACAACAAAAATAAACAGAGGACACCATCTTTATGTCATGTGACTTGCTGAGACTCTTGTGCTAGAACCATGTCTGCACCTAATATCTCCAGAGATGTGTTGTGCTCAGTATCACACCGGCTATTTTAAACCCCCCCCCCCCCTCCCCCCGAACATAATTATGGCATCCATTTAATGAAGCTGTGTCACTCCTAAAGCCGTGTTATAAAAAAACCCACCTTTGCAATGGAGATTTGAACACAGGAGTTCTGGGCCCAGAGGTTAGTACACTATTCACTGTACTACTTACAGATCATCACGTGTCATTCCTGATGGCGCAGTCGTTCATGCTTCTCCACACATCTCGGTTCTTGTTGTTATGGATCAATTCTGTTATTTCTCCATGCCACCGTCCAGTCCATCCAGCATAATTTCTCTGTTTAGCCCTGCCTCTTCTGCCGCTGTTCTTGCCAATAATCGTGATGTTTTCCAGTGTCTTTCTTCTCATTACATGATCAAAGAACACTGTCTCATTCTTATAAACAGTGGTCATATAATGGATCAAAGAACACTGTCTGTTTCTTATAAAGTGTTCGTTGATAATGTAATGGATCAAAGAACATTGTCTCATTCTTATAAGTGTTCGTTGGTCATGTAATGGATTGAAGAACACTGCCTCATTCTTATAAAGTGTTTGTTGGTCATGTAATGGATTGAAGAACACTGCCTCATTCTTATAAAGTGTTTGTTGGTCATGTAATGGATCAAAGAACACTGTTTCTTATAAAGTGTTCGTTGATCATGTAATGGATCAAAGAACATTGTCTCATTCTTATAAAGTGTTCGTTGATCATGTAATGGATCGAAGAACACTGCCTCATTCTTATAAAGTGTTTGTTGGTCATATACTGGATCAAAGAACATTGTCTCATTCTTATAAGTGTTCGTTGATCATATAATGGATCGAAGAACACTGCCTCATTCTTATAAAGTGTTTGTTGGTCATGTAATGGATCGAAGAGCACTGTCTCATTCTTATAAAGTATTTGTTGGTCATGTAATGGATTAAAGAACATTGTCTCGTTCTTATAGTGTTCGTTGGATGTAATGGATCGAAGAACACTGTCTAATTCTTATAAAGTGTTCGTTGGTCATATAATGGATCAAAGAAAACTGTCTCCTTCTTATAAAAAATGTTCTGTGGTTATGTAATGAGAAGAGAGGCATTGGAAAGCATTATGATGACTTCAGCATCAAAATCAATATTATAGGCAATAGTATTCATTTTTAAAGTACAATAAAATCAGTAATAGGAACAGGCTTTTATCTCTTGGTTACATATTGTTTTTCTGCCTTTCATCTCCTAATGGAGCATGTGCTCTCAACCAACGCCCGCCAGTCCCTTTGTAGACTTGTTCACTTTTGCAGCTATGGAGTCTCTATGGCGAAGTGGTTACACCGCCTGCCTCTCATGGGTTTGATTTCAGTGTCGATACATTACATGATTTCATAATATTAGTTAGTCTAATAGGTCATCCTTATTGCACATCGAACCATTTAGTTCATAAGTGCTCGGATCCCCTCCTCAGTAAATCCCGCAGCGTATGGCTTCCTGCATAGTGTTCATGTTTGGCCACACCTCTTTTTAACTTGCTATTCTCGCAGTCTGGCCATGGTTGTAGATTCACAGTCATCACTTGGTTCCTACAAAAGTCTTACTTCTCATAGAGCATTCAGTATATCAGCCTGGTCCATGGCTCATCCACCCTCTGCTGTAGCCTTACCCACAAGCCTGTCAACCTGCTCATTTCATAATATTGTTCCGCTTTATTGTAGTCATATTTATGCCATTTCTATCTTTTATCTGTTGTTTTTTGTTTGCTGGTAAGAACTTTTCACCATACTGTCCTTTTTTCCCCACTGTGGTTGTTTTGTAAAGTGGATCTTTTACACTTCTTTTGGCTCTTGTTTATTACAGTCTCACAACTTTATCACAGTAAAACTAATTTGTAAGTGCAATAAAAGCACTTGGTGATATCCCTGGTCAAGGGGTTAAGGACGTTGTTCTAAATCCTGTATACTCATGTATGAAACAGCTGCGCGAGATTCGGCAGCGGATCGCATCACGCTGGTTACTTACAGAGGTATGTGAGCCGGTCATTCAGAAAGCAATGGCAAACTACTGAACGTAAAACTGAACATAAGACATCAACAGCAGCTGAAAAATGCTGGTGTTGACTGCAATGTCCTGTAAAGGATATGCGAAAAAAAAGCACTTACTGATAAGTTTACAAATAGAATGTTTTTGTCAGTCAAGAACAAAATGTTGTTTGTACTGAAAGCAAACGAGGCTTGACATTTCTTTTTTGCTTTTACTTTATTTGAATTAATGTTGTTTTACTTACCTGCCTGATTTTTAAATGGGATGCAGATTTAATTTACTTAATTTTTCAGCCAAAAATCAGTCTTTAAATTCAGCTGCAAAGTGAAAGTTAAATGCAGTTCTTTTCATGTATTGAGGCATATTGTAGTTTTAAAAAGTCGCTTAAAAGTCGACAGGGTTGACTTCATTGCACTGGGTTTTTATCCCATATGGTTCTGTCTCTTTCTGCAGCGCGGAAAGCGTCACACAAAGCACGAACTCCGTAGCTCCAGTGATAACCCTCATGGGTCTCAGAAAAAATACACCCGTGAACCGAAGGACGCGGCCCGGAATCGAACTCACAACCCTCGGAGCCTGAGTCAGATGGCTTGACCACTTCACCACGGAGACTCCCTATATTGTAGGTACATGATGCTATCCTCATATGTTTAGACCAG
Source organism: Cepaea hortensis (assembly GCA_963921405.1). Lineage (NCBI taxonomy): Eukaryota > Metazoa > Mollusca > Gastropoda > Stylommatophora > Helicidae > Cepaea > Cepaea hortensis. The sequence goes on along the minus strand of OY992890.1, from coordinate 76,511,831 downwards.
TCGGCACTCAATGAGTATGATCAGTTCCATGCCGGCCGCCTTTGATTCCCAATAAATGTCCTGGTGCTCATTTAAGGCTGGGTCAACCTGGGAGACTAGGTGCTGAAAAAGAACCCTGAATGAATGGGGATTTGAACCCACGACCACCAGACTGAAGTCCAGCTGGCGAGCCACTGCTCATGTTCAGATGTAGTTTGTAATATTTTCAACACATGTTTTGGGTTCTGTTTGAATATAAAGTGCATGAGTTTATTCTCCAGTATTTTTCTACAGAAAGAAATGAGGTGCTGTCAGCAAATTACAAACAAGTTCTAAAATAGGAGACCGCGATGGGTGTGAGATGTGTTAGGACCTTCAAACTTTGTAGGCCAGAATGCACGGAGGTGTCCAGCATTTCCCTCCTGCAGCGACGGCGAGCCTATATATTGAACCCTTATCCAAACGCACTGAAGGCAATATCAGCGCAACTTTCTAACGATTCCGCCAACACGCCCATGTCAACGTATTATAGTACGGTTTAATAAAATAAGTTAAAGAGATTCTGTATTATTCAACTGTTGATATAAATTGTAGGAAATCTTGGATGAGGGTCTTATGTTCTCTGATTTGCTGCACATGGAGGAGGATAAGCTGACAGCCTATTTGAGGCGGTTGGATTGCTCTGAACTGGAGGTCAAAACCTTGCTCACTGCCTTCAAGAATCTCAAAGTTTGCACAGGTAGTAAAGACAGAGGCTCTGTGTACTTTTCTACTGTTTTTATTCTCATAGTTTTTTTGTTCTTGTTTATTATGAAGCTGCAGATTTCTCCACTTTGACAGCCTAGTGACATTCTTACTAGGTGCAGGTTGTCTGTAGCTATTCCAAGGACACTTTTCTGTTGAAGAATTAGGTTTCTTCCAAATTTGCCTTTTATCTATCAGTAGAGCATTTTCCCTCTACCAGCTCACACCATGCCATCATTTCCTTTGATTTCCTTACTTGTACTTATAAACATTCACCTCTGTCTCTCATTTTCTTCTACGTGTGTTTGTTATGTCTCCCTCAATTTTTTTTTGCCATGTGGATTCCAAAGAAAGACAGGTTTTGTCAATGTTCACCCTTTCCGATGCCAGTATTTTGTCATCATCTCTTAATTCACTATGATTTGTTTTGATCGTTCAATGAGCTCCATATTGGTTATTCTGTCATGCCATTTGTCACTTCAATTCTGCACAGACACTTGTTAACACATTTGTGTAGTTTATTAGTAATTGTTTTAGTAACTCTGCTTCGTTTCTGATCCATACAGCAGTGCTGATTTTATGTTAGAGTTAAAGATTTTAAGTTTGCTTCTAGATATAATTAATATCTCTTTCCCTAACTTTGTCTACATTGCTACCTAAACATGTGCTTGATTCCATCTCTTGAAGTGAAGTTTCAAAAAGGAAAATCAGGTTATTATTTGCTTGATTTATTCTCATTATTTGGCCTTATTTCAAATGTGTCCATTAGTTTACACGTTAAGATTTCTGTATTTCATGTCCACATAAGTTGTCTTTATTAAGATTTTGATCCCAAAGTGCATATCAATTTCCATAGATTCCATGTGTTGTCAAATGCCTTTGTCATGGTTCACAAATTCAATATAAAGTGGCAAATTCATGTTAATGCTATGCTCTATTATTCTGCATAATGTTTCTATCTGGTCAGCGCAAAATCTGTTTAGTCAGATGCCTGTCTGTTCATCCCTTAATTGTTTGTCAGTGGCATATCTTAACCTCTCCAGAATGATACTGCTTAACATTTTCCCAGCAACTAACAACATTATTCCTCTATAATTTTTACACACCTGCACGTCTCCTTTCTTTGGAAACTTCACCAGATATTCTTCTCCGAAGTCTCTTTATATTTCTTCAGTCTCCCAGACTACTAAATAATTTGTTCAATAATTCATGTTTGAATAGCTTCTGTTGTGATACCATCTGGAACAGCAGCTTTCCCATCCTTCAGAAGTATAATAGCTTAAAACAAATTTCTTCTTTACATAGTTTCTTACAGTTGGTATCTAGCTCCACTTCTTCATGCTGGATATCTGGGGATCTTGTGTGGCTTGTCTTTTCAGAAGTTCCGCAAAGTAGGAACTGTGTCATTAGCTTCTGTGTATTTTCCATGCATTTGGACTTTAGTAGTTCTGTTTTTACTATTGTTTAAATCTGCATTTTAATCATTCCTTCTATTGTTTTAAGTGTTATCCTTGCTTTTTGTTTTCTTTCCTTTTACCAATGACTTCTGTATATGATTCACCCCAACAGTCTTCTGTACTCACCTCATCTACTAACTGTCGTGGAACCTGTACTTACTAGATATCTGAGATATCCTTTAGTTTATTGTTTTCCATATTAATATGAAGTATGTATCTCTTGAGTTTCAACTTACTGAAATCTGTAGAGATACATGAACATGTTTGCCATTTGGCAGGGCACTTGATGGTGATAATGAACACATTTGATACACTTGATTGAATCATCATGAACAACAAGCAGCTGACAGGGTAGCCAGTGAAAGATCATTTGGTTTCAGTTGCAAATGGGAGTAAGACAGGACTGAATTCTCTACTCATGCTTATATATGCAGAAAATGGAACGCGAGAACTTAGATATGCAGATGACAAGGTCCTCCTTTCAAATAGTGCTAAGGAATAAGGAGAGGGCATATCTGTGAACAGACATGGTGAAAATTATCTTATTTTGAACTAAAAATGTTTCACAAACAACACTACATGTCAACCAAACATTACAATCAAAGTGAAGAAATTGAACATATCACTAAGTTGAATATCTAGGCTCCGTGATCAACAGCAATGGGATATGTTGAAATATAGCCAGATGTAAACTGGTCTTAGCGGTGCAGATGTTGAGCAGAATTAAGAGCCTATGTTACAACACTAGCAAGCAAATGAAAGTTAGTAAGGCGGAGAAAGGAATGTGGAATGGCTCACCTCGCTTCAGAGGTCACAGATTGTGAGAATTGCATGGATCTTTTGCCCTGGCCATGCGGTGGGAATGAACAGGCTGGTAGGGAAAGCACCTCTTGGTGGTAGATTACCTCTGGACAAGGGGGAGGTGATCATGTGCCTGTGGAGAAGGTGGAACAGATTGAGAACCTGTATGTGGAAAGAATGAGATTGTGGGGGGTCAACAGGGGTTCTGGAAGAATCTGAAAACTGAGAGGGGAGACCAGAAGAACTTTCAGTCAGATAAATGTGGGAACGATTAGTAGTGTGACACTTCGTTGGCTGTTGAACAAGGGGACGGAGCGTGTATGGGAATGTCCAGAGTACAGTGATGTCGGTTCTTAGCTCAACCGAACTCGACAAATAAAACTACAATTTTTCAGAGTATACATCTTCCCTACACATGTACAGACCTACAAGCATTTGGAATCAACGACTGGCAAGAGAAGGTCCACCAGAGAGACGAATGGAGACGGATTGTATTTGCAGCAAAGAACCTCAATGGCTCGGAATGCTGAAGAAGAAGAAGAAGATACATCTTCCCTGTGACAACATATGGATGTAAGCCGTGGAGAATTTTTGAATCACTAAAGAAGGACATTGGGGCTTTTGAACTAAATTCCCCCCTTCAAAATTTCTTCCCTATAAATCTCTCTCCCCCCCCCCCCCCCCCCTTTACACAGTATACATAAAAATGGAAGCTAAATTTAATAACACATACAAGAACAAGTCTAGACATCTACATAAAACGTGATTTGCAGGTCTACTTACGTCATAAAACAAATTTCATTAGGGTGAGAAGTACAGAACCATAAAATTTAGAGGAATAACAATATGAAGTAAGTGGTTCTTGTATTAATGCGATCTTGAAATAATCTTAATTTACCCCCTGGAAACCCTAACACACCCCCCCCCCCCCAAATGGGGGGGGGGGGATTCCCCACCGGTTGAGAACCTCTGTCTTAGAATATCATGGACCAAGAAGAAGAAAAATACTGACATTTTACAAGATCTGAACAAGAAGAAAACAGGCTCATAAACAACATCATGTGTTGGAAACTGAAACATGCAAAGTCACTGGAAGAAATACATGTACTCAGATAGTTCAACAGTTGTTTAGTGCAAAGTCATATTTAAGCTTGCAATTTCTAACATTGTACACATTCAGAATACCGATATTCTTTTGAAATGCCTTGTACACACTTGTTAGATCTTGAATATTTATACACATCTTTTTCCAATTGAAACAAGAAAAACAAATGGAAGGGCAGTCAACAGCAGACCATGATTGGCACTTCACGGACTTGGCATGCCTGCAAGCTGCAGCTGTTGCTGCCACAGCAGCATCACGTTCCACCACCAGCAGTCCAGCTGCGGGAAATTCTCCGAAGCATCAGCAGCGAACAACCACCTCCATCTCATCTGGGATGTCTGTCTCCTCTTTTGACCCATACTCTACGATCAGGTCAGAATCCAGTTTGGAGTGGGCTGGAAGAGGCAAGCCTCCACCCCTGATGTCTAAAAGCATAACTGATATGCCTCCTCCAAGGAGTACTCCATCCTCTCCCACACCCTCCCAGCATACCCACAGCGGTTCCCCACCTTCAAGTCGTTCCAAATCGGTGAGCAGTCCTGCTGTGAAGTATCCTATCACCCCTCCACCTTCGAAAAATACCAAGCTGTTTCCAGAGCCACAGCTGATCACCAAGAGCAAAAGCCACGAGTCTCAGCTGGCAAACAAAGTGGTAGACATTGATCCTGTGAAGTAAGTAACAGTTTGATGACTGTTTACATTAATTCCACAGCCTAATGTTAGCATTACAGTTGGGTCTCAGATTTCATAGGAGATAGATCAAGATAATGAGAATAAACCAAGCAAATGATAATAAACCAAGCAAATTATAACCGGATCTCCTTTAGTGAAACCTCGCATCATGACGTAGAACCATACACATATTTAGGTTGCAATGTTGACAAAGATTATTGTGGGGTTGGGGAGGGAGGTGTAGCAGATTAAAAAATGTTAAGAATAAAAAATGCAAGTCAAGCTTTCATAACACTTGAAAATTTCTGGAAGTCAAAAGAAATTAAATCTAACATCCAACTTAGGATTTTTAACTCGAGCATTGAGTCACAATTTATGGGTGTGACAAATAGACCTACAAAAATTAGATTTTTAAGAGCATGCATCTTTCCCATTGCAACATATGCCTATGAGACCTGGACACTTAATAAACAAGATGAACAGCGTTTAAAAAATGCCTTTGAATATAAATGTTATAGACGTTTCTAAGAATATCTTGGATACAGAAAAGAACAAATGCATCCATATGACAAGATCTGAATATTGAAGAAGGTTGTCTGCTAAAGAGGATAAAACAGAAAATTGAAATATTTTGGTAACGTGAAACGTCATGAAAGCTTAGAGAGAATAATAATGCAGGGGTATATGCCCAGGAAGAGAGGAAGAGGAAGGCCATAGAGAAGATGTGTGCAGGATGTGGCAGATAATCTCTAGATGGGTGTATCGGACGCAGGACATCTTGCTTATGACCGAGAGGTTTTCCAGAAGATTGTTATGGGAGCGAGGTTCTGCAGAGGACATGCTATTGAATGAATGAGCATTGAATTAGTACTTCTGCATGGATCGGAAACATGGCTGTCATGTGTTTTGTCAATTGCCAGATGAACATCGCCAACAAAGCTATTTGGGTTGCTCAACGAGCTCTCAAATACAACACACTCATAAATTATACGAGACTTCTAGGATAGATATTACTTGAACAACAACGAAGGAGAAGAAGGTTGTGAATGAACAGGCCAAAATGTTTCTAATACACCTTTTATCTAGGTAGAACCTTGCAGTGTCTCCAGAATGAAGTGGCTCATGGGTGTTGTGTGTGCCTCAGGCTTGAAAAATTAAAGTTAGTTGCATATCCTTTACAAGACGTCACAGACAACCCCAGCACTGTTGACTGTGATTTCTTGGCAAGTTTACATTCAGTAGTTTGCTATAGCTTTCTGAACGACCGGCACTCATACCTGCATGAAACCAGCGCAAGGCGGTTTGCTTCCAAATCAAATTGCACCCGTAACTCCATTAGCACATCTAATAGGTTCAAATAATATTGGAGACAATATTTTCACAATAACTTTTTCAGAGGGAACTGAATGGTGTGATACTTCTCTCTGATCTCTGGATTATTGATCATATGTCTAGCCTTCGCAGACAAGGATAAAAATGAATGCATACCTGATCTAAGACTTTAGTGATCGTATGAAATAGTGAAACATGATTGCCCACACTTATTGGCATGGCACATGGTGAGGGTGGTATGATATGATATAACATGAAAAAAAGGAAGGTGGGTGCTAAAGCATGCAATGCAGAAATTGGATATTGTCTGAAAGGTGTAAATAAGGTTAAATATTGTATGTCCTCTCAGGACATTGTAATCAACCCCCAACCCTAGGTTTATTTACTAAACAGTTTTGTGTTCAGTAGCTTGCCATTACTTTCTGAACAAGAAGTCAATGTTTAAGTCCAGCTGACTGACCACTGTGTGGATTGAACCCGAGCTCACCACTAGCGCACTGGAAGCGCAACTGCATTAAGCCCTGTTGCCATGCTGCCCTCTCAAATAAGGTGTGTCACTGTAAAACAATGTAACTCAGACAATTTTCAGGACAAAAGAACAAGATTTTATGTGTCTATTGTTTTTTGTGTGTGCCTTGCCTTGCTTTTTACTAAAGTGTAGTTCATACCCGTGCTACTACTTCCAGTGCACCGGTCTGATTATTGCGTGTGGATTAGCTTTCCCTATTACCAGTGTCCTCGCTATCAGATGAATCCTCTCTTGACTTCAGAGGTACTCGTAATTTACATCCCCAAGTCAAGGACAAGAAGTCAAAATTTTAGTCCAACTGACCAGTGTAAGGGTTGAACTTGTTACCTCGGCATCAGCACACTGGATGTTTAAGAAAGAGCGGTCTTATCCACTCTGCCATGCTGACCTCCCTGTCTGTTACATATGCTGCTGTCGTATATGATAATTATTGCTATGTTTGTTTTGAACTTGTCACTTATGTCTGTATAGATTAAAACATACACACAGGTAAGAAAACTGAACTTTTGTTCTGCATCATTGATAGGAATAACAAGAAATATAAGCCCAGCAGTATCAACATCAGAAGCGGCAGTCACGAGGCTTTGTTCCGACGGCGCCTGTCAACAGATGGCTCTGATAGTGGAAGCCGGGTCCCCTCAGGTCATACTTCACCTGTCATGTCCTCCCCGATTCGCTCCCCGCCTTACAAGCATGATCCAAATGCTGTGCCAACTGATGACCACTCCAAGTACTCCAGTAAGCATGAGCTGGGAGAACTTTTCTTATGAGAACAATTAGTAATCTTTTCTTGTTTTATTGCCAGTTTCTTGATTACAAGAACAAATTTGTTGTTTTGCAGTAGCTACTGGATTGAAATGTGCTGCCTAACTAATACTTTGCATGCAGGCTGAAATTGGTGCATCCGTTTGTATAGAGTTAGAAGGAATCATCATTACTTTGAAGCTGGAAAGCATGCAGAAACACATTTTCTTTAATATGGTGGTTGAGGATTCATAGCTTTTTCCCTCATTAGGTAATGTGTTTCCACACAATCACAGTGTGTATTTATATGTGTTACAAGGATGAGTGTGTTGCAGATATGAATTTGTGAGGGTAGAAAGAGATGGTGAAAGGAGGAGGAGAAGGTAAGAGAGAAAGAGAACACATGGGAAAGGAGAGTAGAGGCAGGGATGGATAAAATTTGCCTCATTTTTTTGAAGTTTATCACCCCTGCTACACCTGAATGTGCTACTCGATGGCAATCATCCATTTATAAGCACGTTCACAGGTATTGATTGCTATTTATAGAAGTGGAGGAAAGAAGCGGAGATTAGAGGACACACTAGAAAATATAAAAATTGAAAACCATAGTTACCATAAAGTGTACTTCATATTGCACGTCCTCTCAGGACATTGTGATCAACGCCCATCCCTAGATTGATCTATGAAACAGTTTTGCGTTCTGTAGTTTGCCATTGCTTTCTGAACAAACTAGTCAAATAACAAACACATCAGAATGTAATGCTGGGTCTCTCATCTCTACTTCTTTCCTATACTTCTGTGAGTGCCAATCATTGACAGTGAATTTGTTTACAAATCAACAAATGCCCGCAGAAGTCGGATGTGTCGGCCTAACGGCGCAAGAACACAGCTCTGCTGTAAACAGGCACAACGCAATCATGTCCGAAAAAAAAATTCGGATGAATGCAGAAGAAGAAGAAGAAGAAGAAATGTAAAACATATATAAATGAGACCTATTGTTATTGATAATCAATCTAGTTTTTAGTCAGGCTACACTATACAAAGTAAAACATATCCAAATGAGACCTAGTGTTATTGATAATCAGTCTAAAAGAGGCCTAGTGTTATTGATAATCAATCAAGTTTTTAGTCAGGCTACACTACACAAAGTAAAACATATGCAAATGAGATCTAGTGTTATTGATAATCAATCTAGTTTTTGTGTGTGACCCTAGAACAGATATAATGAAAGCATGGTATTTATATTTATAATTTCATAGCATAACCATTCCTATTTGTTTTCTTTTGTCCACCCTTTTGTGGCCTGAGATGTAAAGATAACTAAAAATCTTGTTGTTCTGTAATGCAATCTTAACCCCTGGCACATTAGATCATGCATGGATATGCAATCACACACATAGAGATGCCTCAGTCCCGCATAATTTATGCAGTTGATGTTGACAACTTACCTACTCACATCCCGTTTGACTGTTACCTGTGATGTTCTGTCTGGATACAAAGATGGTAACCAACTGTCCTGAACCTACAGGCTAGCACCAAGCAATATCACAAAAGTTACGAGTGCTGTAGGCACGAACAGAAACAATATTGCTGTCACCGATAATGGAACGACAATATCACCGCATAAGATAATGTTTATTCACAGTAAAATAATGCTCCCACACCACCCTCTCTCACAATTTGCACCACGGTCATGCAAACAATAACATGTCAGCCACGTGGTATGATCAAGACTAAAACACTGAACTGATCCATGACTCTGGTGATCGAGTGAAATGGCAAATCATAACCGGCTACGCTTATCGGTATGGCACACGATGGTTGGATAGATTGCTAATTGTGCAGGTTGTTGTACTGGCTTGTGATAAGTTAATTTACAACAGTTAAAAGGCCAATACATAAGAAAACATATCACAAACATGAAAAGGGGCAGTCATAATATTTAGACTACTTTAAAGGAAGAAAAGTGTGTGACAGGCAGAGGGGAAGCATCCCAGAGGACGACAATATTACAAGTGGGTGGGCAACAAGAGATGAACTGAAAGAGGCATATATGATCATACCATAAAGATGCAAAATAGAGGTTGTGGAGACTAATAGAGTCAATCTTCATTGTGGTGATAGCACTTGATGATGATTATTGGGGAAGAGACACTAATAAATTGTGACAAATTATGACCTATTTCTTAACTTTGAAAATATTTTGTTTGGCTTATAAGAAAGAAAGGGAGCCATAGTGGCACAGTGGATAGTACACTTGCCTTTCTGGCCCAGTTAGTTAGTTAGTTGCATATCCTTTAAGGACATCGCAGTCAACACCAGCATTTTTTGCTGTTGTGATCTCTTGGCAAGTGTACGTTCAGTAGGTTTGCTGGCCCAGTTATGTCTTCAAATCCTCATTGAGGGGGATTTAAAAAATTGACTTCGGCTGCCAGGTAATTTCAGCCTGAAATTGATACCAGGAAGTCCTGACAAGTAAAGGCGGCCAGAGTTATGTTGGCCACATGGTCCGTCAAGAGATGATTGGTCGATACAAATATGGGGCTAGCACCATATACCCAGGATGCCTCAATGCATGTACAAAGGTCCTTTATACAGGGTGACCCCCCAAAAAAACAGAACCCATAAAAAGTTTATTAAATCCTACAAAGGTCAAGCAAATTTATTGAAATTTGGTGAATGTAAACTTCAGTCTGTGTACAATTATTTCCAAAAGTTTCATTTACCTTGGTCGCTTTGCATAAAAATTATCTTCTTTCCAAAATATGCTCCTTATGGCCTCCGCAGTGTTGGATGCACGTTTTCATACGTTCTGTTAAATTGTCAATTGCTCGACCACATTCTTCTTTGCTGTGATTACTGCCTTCAGTTCACCAATGGTTTGAGGGCTGTTCTGGTACACATTATTCTTGAAATAGCCCCATAGATAACAATCTAGGGTGTTCAAGTCAGGCGAATGCAGTGCCAACTCCAAGTCACACTTCATGATGATCAGTCTCCCCTGAAATCGCTCTCTCAGCCAGGATAGAGAGTCATTTGATGTGTGTGAGATGGCCCCCGTCTTGCTGGAACCACTGTTGATCTTGATCCAATCAGTTTTTGCTTTATCTGGTTCCAGTTTTATTCAAAGATTTGTTGGTTCCGTTTTTTTGGGTCACCCTATTTAAAAGGCACACCTTTTGTTTACATTTGACAAAAACACTGAAGTCTATTGCAGGCTGGCCTTCAAATGAGGTTCTCTGGTATTGATCTTTTTGTATGGTCTTCGTTCTTCTCATATTCATTGTTATACTTGAAATACTGGAAAGTCTTTCATGATATTGATCTTTTATGTCCACAGACACTCTGACAGTACCCAAGTCTCCTAAAACCCCGTTGAAGATTCATCATCAGATATACCATAGGTATGTTTGTCAATTCTCATGAGAATTATTTTATTTTGCTGACATTATGCTACCATTTTCAAATATGGATGCCTACTGCAACTAATGAGCGCAAAATCATAATACCTTAGAAGAGCTGTGGGAGTAACTGTGAAAGATAGAATTAGGAATAGGGAAATTAGAAGACGACTAGATCTGAAACCAGTCTTGCAGTTCATTCAAGGGCAGCAGATGAAATGGTTTGGCCACCTGACAAGAATGCCCTGGTACCATCTGCCATAAAGAGCCACACTGAAGAAATATAATGGATATAGAGCAAGGGGAAGGCCACGTAAAAGATGGAGTGATGGCATAAAGAATGACCTTAGAGAAATAATCAACTTACAAAGAGCATGTAAAAGATCTTTACATCTTCCCCCAATATTTCACTGAGGTAAATGGGGGAAATGAAGAAGAAGAAGATGTTTGTCAAACCATTGATTTTGTTTGGTTTGTGAGGAACTATGATTTGTCTTAAGTTTTAAAGCTTGGATGTCATCATTGTAGAATATAGCTTGTAAATATGTTATCTCTTAATAGAAATGAGCAAAATCTTACTTTTGTTTCAGGATTTTTCTGTATTGAGTGTTCACGTACAACTAAAATTTTATGGTTAATTTTATTCTTTTCGTAAAATACATGGTTGCCAAAGGAATATAATAAGACCTCCTTCTTCTTCTTCTTCTTCTTCTTCTTCTTCTTCTTCTTCTTCTTCTTCTTCTTCTTCTTCTTCTTCTTCTTCTTCTTCTTCTTCTTCTTCTTCTTCTTCTTCTTCTTCTTCTTCTTCTTCTTCTTCTTCTTCTTTTTCTTTTTCTTGTTATAGTTGTTGTTATTGTTGCTGTTCTCCTCCTCCCCCTCCCCCCTCCTCCTCCTCCTCTCCTCCTTCTCCTCCTCCTCTCCTTCTCCTCCTCCTCCTCCTCCTCATGGACTTTTATATTCTTTCTGTCCGTAATTTACATGGTCGGGCCTCTTGTTCTGGTTCCATTTGGTTTGTACATCGTTGCTCTCTTCTCTGTACACAATATTCTCAACATTCTTTTCAAAAACCACATTGCCTCCAGTTTCTCCATCATCTCATATGACTATTTGCCCAACATTGACATCCATGCACAAAAACAGACCTCGTAACCTTTCATTAAGTGGATTTTTGTATTTGTAATATTTGTTCTTTCTGTAGTAAAGTTAACTGAAAATCCTTTACATGATGTTGCAGTCAACCCCATAATTTTTTGCCTGATTGTGATGTCTCGGCAAGTTTATGTTCAGTAGTTTGCCATTGCTTTCTGAACGACCGGCACTTGTACCATTGTGTGAAAACCAATGCAAAGTGGTCTGATTATGGTAGGAGTCTTTGAATATGGCCATTCTTTCCATGTTACACCTCACTTCAAATGTTATCTGTGTGTGTGTCATGGTGTGAGGGAAGAGAGAGAGAGAGAGAGAGAGAGAGAGAGAGAGAGAGAGAGAGAGAGAGAGAATACAAATTGCTATGGAGGTGTTAATTGCCTTAACAAACCATCTTTAGCTGCAATAATCAGTTCCCTTTCTCACCACCTTTCCGTTGCGTATTTCATCTGGACAGAAGTCTGATGTTCCAATTTTAAAAGAATGGGCAGACCTCAGTCATAATGGCCTTGGAAAAAACACCTCTCTGCTCTCCTTTACTCCCTTTCACATATATTAGGTCATGACCTGATAAAGTGGTGTGACCTACTCCCTTCCGGCCAACTTTTCTGACCAGAAAGTTTTGAGAATGATTTGGTAGTCAGTTTTTCAGGCTGGGTTTGACCTTAGTCTCTATGCAAGCAAATTAATCTCTGTTACTATTGGGGTTGGTTTTATTGGTTATCAACCACTTTTATACTGCAGCTTCTGTAATTGTATACAATTATCCTAAAAGACGGTACATAGACAAACTGAGGAACGTCTATTGGGAGTGGAAAATTCTTAGAAAACAGTTTCTGAAAGAAGATGCAAAGAATACCATGCAAGGACAGAGAAATGAATGGGACTATCATTTAAGAAACAAATGATTGATTAGAGAAATTAAGACATAGTCAAGATTTTATGTGCAATAAATACAATTTAAAATATAGTGACAGCTGACAAACTTCATGGGAGAAGAGCAAAGAGGAAGGCAGAGAGATAAATACCTAGATGACTTGGTCACATGGCCATAATCAGGACTAAACCACAGACCTGATCTAAGACTGGTGATCGTGTGAGATGGATAACCATGATCACCCGTGCTTTTCGGCACAACACATCATAATGATGATATCCTAAACTTGTAGCCTACATATTTAAATTGGAACAGTCCAGGTCTATTTAGCCGCAGTGAAATAAACTGAAATTTTATCTACATTTTGAGTAATTTCCTATCCTTTCTCTTTCTGTCTCTTTATCTGTCTTTCATTCTTTCTCTCTCTCTCCATTTATGCTCTCTCTGTCTGTCTCTCTGTCTCTGTCTCTCTCTGTCTCTGTCTGTCTCTGTCTCTGTCTCTCTGTCTCTCTCTCTCTCTCTGTCTCTGTCTCTGTCTCTCTCTGTCTCTCTCTCTCTCTCTCTCTCTCTCTCTCTCTCTCTCTCTCTCTCTCTCTCTGTGTGTCTCTGTCTGTCTGTCTCTCTCCCTCCCTCCCTCCCTCTGTATCTATTTTTCTCTCTCTCTCGCTCTGTCTGTCTCCCTTACACTGTCTCCCTCTCTCTCTTTCTCTTGGTCATGCTCTCTCTCTCTGTCTTTGTGTCTATTTCTCTTTCTCCTGTATCCTGTCTGCCTGTCTCTCTACTCTCTCTCGTTCTCTCACACACTGTCTGCTTGTTTCCCCCCCCCCCTCTCTCTCTCTCTCTCTCTCTCTCTCTCTCTCTCTCTCCTCTCTCTCTCTCTCTCTCTCTCTCTCTCTCTCTCTCTGTCTCTCTCACGCACACCAAGAGTTATTAAAAATGTAGCTAATATTTAATTTATTCAATGTGACACAATTAGCCAGAATTTTTCCTACACACATAAAATGGAACATTCACCGAACTTTCGCCATAAGCTGAAGCTAATGCATGCAATTAAAACTTCGACTCAAACAGTCCAGTGTTGACAGTTGATGCCAGTTAGTATTTTGTGGCTTGATTCCGTGTACTAATCTGACGGTTGTTGTTCTGTAAGGTTTGCAAACACATTTAAGATCACCACTTGTGACTGCTGCCATAAACAGATGATTCTGGGTTACAAGTGTAAAGACTGCAAGTAAGGCCCGCAGGAGCAGACCGAGTTGTCTTGTGTTTTGTTTTTTTCCCTCGTACCTGCTGTTTCTGTCGCCCTGCCCTCTACCAACACCTCGAGAATCTTGTGCATTAGTTGCCTACGTGATTGCAGCATGCCATGTTTACTCACTATCATGCGTATATAGTCTATGTAACTGGCAGCACATATACAACTTGTAGCATGTAGTTCTATGCTGTTTGGCTTTCATTTTTCAATATGCTATATAGAAGTCATATTTCTGTAACTACCTTAGCGATAGCAGTTGGATAGATAAGTTAACGATTTTGTCCAACTGCAGTAGTATTAATTCTTTCAGAGTCAGAAGGTGAGACAGTTGTTGAGGGGATTAAATAATAATAACAAAATCACAAGTGTATTACTATCAGTGGTCAGATACAGACACTTTGTTAAAACAAGAACATTGCCAGATTTCTGTAGGGTCCTCCGACTAAATGTAAGAGGTACAATCAGCATGACACATTGAGCAGTACACATTAACAATAGCCTATTAGACAGTGTTGCATTGCTTGAGGCAGAAAGAGATCAGACATAACTGGGTGATGTCTTGGTGCCTCTTACTGACAGTCAGCACTGTGCATAAGAGGCACACAGTGGGAGTCCACAAGTCTGGATGCCAGAAATCGAAACTGCTTGAGCATCTGGACTTATTGAAAACTTAAAGGGATACGAATATTTTTTATTTTAAAACGACATGATAAATGACATTGCGCATGTGTATAGTGTGTTGAATAATTATTATAGAGAAATTGGAATGTTTTAAAGGAAGTTATATTTGACAGTTAAAAGTTAGTTGCATATCCTTTTCAGGGCATCACAGTCAACCTCAGGATTGTTTTGGTTGTTTTTTTATTTCTTGGCAAGGGTATGTTCAGTAGTTTGCCTTTACATTTTGTACGACTGGCACTCATAACATATGAAAACCAGTGCACTGCAGTCTGCTTCCAAATCGGCCGCAGCTTTGTTTCGAACGCAGTATGCGAGATTGTGAATTGCATTCATAACCTCTTCACCACAATGCCAGCAATTTGACAGTGTTTTACAAAGTAGCATTTCCTGAGCAAACTGGTTGTTTTACTGACAGACAGTGCAGCAAATGCAACAGGGGTCACTGAAATTGATGAACAAAAATACTGATTTTGATATACAGAATTACCTGTTTATATCTTATTTTGATTTTTCTTCTGTGTGAATAGGACACTACAGTGTGAAATATATGTATCACACATTTAAGATAGGATCATCGGTTATTTTTGTATATGGAAATAGTCCAATGACAGTAATCAAGTCCATAATTTATGAACAGAAAAATCCAGATTTTGATATATTATTGTAGTATCTCAGGGCACTAGGTAGTTATAGGATTCATACACATTTTTGTTGGTAAGATTGTCACCACGGCTGATGACCAGCATCGCTATATACCGTGTAAGTTACATTCGGTTATGTAAATGACAGAAACTAAATATTTAGTGGAATTTCTAGTTGGTGATTCCATTAATGTCTGAAGACAAAAATACAATATGGCTATTGTCAGGCTATGTTAGGGATCCAGCTCATTAACAATTGTGTGTCTGACCAGATCTATAATGGGAGAAAGTAAGGTGCAACTTTTGATTGGATTGCTGCTGTGTTCATTCAGCAGGAAATTGGTTGTTCACAATAGATTTAGAAAATCTGATGAATCAAACCACAGGTGAAAGACATTTGTACAATTACAAGTTAAAGTTATTTGCATATTCTTTACAGGATGTTGCAATCAACCCCAGCATTTTTTGGCTGCTTGTAATTTCTTGGCAAGTGTACATTCAGCAGTTTGCCATTGCTTTCTGAACGACCGGCACTCCATACCATTGCATGAAAACCAATGCAAGGCAGTCTGCTGCCAAATCACTCTCAGTTGTTTCAACTGGGTTATGCAGGATTACAAATTTTGTCCATAACCCCTTCGGCACAGAGATCCACAAAATCAGTTCACAAGATTCACTCAACTCACCAGCTGATGAACAGAAGTCCATTGAATCACAATTCACCACTAAATCCACAATTTTATAAGTACAATAGATCCCCTGGCAACACTGGTCATGCAACATTATTTCTGAACTGCAGCGGTGTATTAGTCTGTGAAATACTTTGACTGATGACATTTTAAATACTTGAGTGTTTTTACTTTTGGTGGCAGTAATACTTAAACATTTGTATGTCTGCTTTTCACTTAGTTCCAGATAACATTAACTAGACTAATGACATATGAATGTTTATATTTTAGGCTGTTCATGTGTCAGAACCAATGGCCTGACTCTTATGGTTCACTGCCAAGCTCACATAATGATACTTATTTGTATGTTAGGATGTGAATTTGCAAGAAATCTGGCAATAGGTTTCTGTGAATACTTTCAGTAAAAATGAAGTTTTATTATAAAAGCATTTTCTTAATCCCAGAGTTTTTGAATAAAATAGTGTGTTGTATTACAAGCTGCGAAACATATAATGGAAGTGAGATTGTGGTTTCTGAGGAAAATTAAAAGAACACCACAGATGGACAGAAAAACGATTGAGATACTCCTTCAAAAAATGAATGAATGCCATAAATTGATTAGGGAAATTAGATGTAGTTGGGCAAGATTGTTTGGGCACATCACTCAGAGAAATAAACATGAAAATCGAGTGACAACTGACGGGAAAAGAGCATGGGGAAGACTATATATATATATATATATATATATATATATATATATATATATATATATATATATATATATATGCCGGTCTCTCTGGCCAAGGAGTTACACCACTTTCTCCGTAATCCTGTTTATCACGCAGAGTCTTGTAGCGGGGCGAGAGCTGGGAGCGGTTCGATCCCCGCTGGTGACTTGCGGGATAACTGAGCCGGCCGCTCAGAAAGCAATGGCAAACTACTGAGCGTGGTCTTGCCAAGGAATCAAAATACAGCTGAAAGATGCTGATGTTGACAGCGATGTCCTGTAAAGGATATGCACATAAAAAAAAAATATATATATATATATATATATATATATATATATATATATATATATATATATATATATATATATATATATGATTGATTGATTGATTGATTTAGGAATCGACATCACAGCATTCGGGGCATTCCCATAAGTGCTCCGTCCCCATCCTCAGCAGCCAGCGAAGAGTTCCAACACTAATAGTACCAGTAGCAATCTGATTATAAGTCCGTCTCGCCTTTCCTTTGAGCGTTTGAGCGTCAGCCAGATCCCTTCGTCACTCCTCTTTGTCTCATTCTTGCCAGACCATGGTAATCCATTTGTTCCTCCGAGGTGTGCACGTGCTCCCACAAGGCCGCAACCATGTCTGCCTTGTGTGTATATATATATATATATATATATATATATATATATATATATATATATATATATATATATAGAGAGAGAGAGAGAGAGAGAGAGAGGTTCTGATATGGCGCCTAGATCTCTCACTTGCCAGCCCAGTTCTGGGTTCAGATCTCCTCCATGAGGCCAGATGTTTTATAACCATTTGGCACTGAGGCTGGCCCAGCATCATGAAGTGGGCACTAGAGAATGTTCAGAGTGGTAACACAGCAGACACAACACTGACCGCATCCCCCATCAAGCATGTGGCCTACAAGAAGTGTGCCTGGAACTGTATCTCCAGTGTACCCAACTGACTTAGAAACATGGTCCATTCACCATTTTTTGGGGTTTTTATTACATATCCTTTTTACAGGAGATCGCTGTCAACACCAGCATATTACTGCTGTTGTTGATGTCTTGGCACGTTTACGTTCAGTAATTTTCCATTGCTTTCTAAACGACCGGCTCCCTTCCCAATTTGTTAAAACCCAGCGCAGCGTGGTCTGCTGCCAAATCGCGCGCAGCTGTGTTTCGAACGTGGGTAAGAGAGATTACAAATTGCGTCATAACCCCTTCACTGCTGAGACCAGCCATTCACCATTATGAAAGTTTATTATTCTGGTCCTATACATACTTCAAAATTAACATACTTCAAAACTTAAAAAGTAAATAAAATGTCATATTGGTTCCATCACCTGCTTGTATGACTATGATGCGTGGAATTTTTATCATCATTGTGAATTATTTGATTCTGCACACTTGGTAAAGCTTTTATTTGAATTTGACATATTTAAGGTGTGAATTGACTTTGAATTTGACTTTTCATGCATTGTAAGCATGGGAATTTGGACTAGCTGCAAATATTTAACCTACTAATGCCCAGGGCTCAACAAATAGTTCTAAACCAAAAAGCAGATAGGTCTCATTTGTTTGTTTATTGTTTCTGAATAAAAAAGATTGTGCTATTATCAAATTAGATATGCAAAATTGTTAACAAGGATATTTTAATTCGACAGTTTAAAGTAACATTAAATACTTTAATATGAGCATAATAGTTGTTGTTTAGTAACACAGCTGTCCTTTTAAAATTTATAAAAAATTTAGCAACAGTAGAGAAATTCAACTGAAACTATAAAAAAAATTAAGAAACATTAATTATTTAAAGATCTATTACACAAAAGCCGGTCTCTCTGGCTGTGGGGTTACAACACTTTCTCTCTGTAATCCCGTTTATCACGCAGAGTCTCGCAGCGGAGCGAGAACTGAGGTGGTTCGACCCCCGCTCGTGACTTGCGGATACTGAGCCGGCCGCTCAGAAAGCAATGGCAAACTACTGAGCGTAATCTTGCCAAGAGATCAACAGACAGCTGAAAGATGCTGCTGTTGACAGCTAAGTCCTGTAAAAGGATACGCAAAACATTTTTTATTACACAAAAGGCTATTTGACATTTAATATAACAACAAATAAAAAGGTATTGTGATTTGCATTTATTTAGTTTCAAAATTTAAAATGCAGATTCTGTAATTGGTCAGAAAAATAATTATTGAAAGGAATATAATTCACTATTTTTTGTGTGTTTTCAGGTTAAAGTATTTTTTTGTACTAACAGTACAACGTAAAAGTATATAGTTTAATTGAGTGGCTACTGTAGTTTCATAGCGGAGGTTTGTGAGGTAATTGAAAGTTGCAAATCCCAAACTATGGCTAAATATGTTTTGATGAAATTACCAAAGAAGGCCAGTTTGGTTTTTTTGAAGCAGTAGCAGGTCTTGGGAAATTATTTAACATAGGTAGATGATTCTAATCAGTGGCACAGCACTACTTACACAAATCGCTTCACACACTCTCTCTCTTCATCTCTCTATGTTTTTCTCTCTTTGTCTCTTACTCTCACTCTGCCTCTCTGTGTGTGCCTCTCTCTCTTTCCCTCTCTCTAACTCTGCACCTATCTCCCTAATCCTTCCTTTTACTCTCACCCTCACTACTGACTCCCTCTCTTTCTCCTCACACTTCTTCTCCCACTCTCTCTGCATCTCTGTCTCACTCTCTGCCTATCTACCTCACTCTCTGTCTCTCTCTGTCTTCCCCCCCCCCTCTCTCTCTCTCTCTCTCTCTCTCTCTCTCTCTCTCTCTCTCTCTCTCTCTCTCTCTCTCTCTCTCTCTCTCTCTCTCTCTCTCTCTCTCTCTCTCTCTATACCTACTTCTCTCGTACTTCCTTCTACCCTCTCTTTCCCACACTGCCTACTCCCCTCTACTCCTTATCTCCCACTCCCTCATCTGTGTGTGAATTTATAGATGTTCAATCTGGTGTTTCAGATGTCGCAAAGCTGAACAGTGCCATAAGTTTGAATATAAACTTTCTAGGTTTTCTTGTCAAATATTGTCATTGAACTGTTCATATCAGTATATCCTTAAGAAACTGATATGTAATATTACATTATTAATTCAGAATGGATACCTAATTATACAATAGCTATTTATACAAACAGAAACAATAACTTTATTAGAATGAAGTTGGCATTAGACAAATCTATGCACCTACCCGACATGTTTCCAATCTTTAACGAATAGGATAATTTAACTGCTTTTTCAATAACATCATTTGTTATCATAACTTTACAATTGACGTTGCTTGATATCGCTCCCGATGGAGTGGTGAACTCTTTGATGAGCCCTGATCGCACATGCTTGCAGCGAACAACTTAACCATGCAGCTAACTGCCAATGGTGACTGGACTTTGAATAATAAACAGCTGATGATTGGCTTGGAAATGTGCAACCTTGTACTTACTTCAAGGGCTGTAGTTATTAAAACTCTGTCTAGCACGCTTCATGTTCATTGTATGTAGATTTTACTTATTTATTGTCATCCCTGTTCTGGTCCTGCCAACCCGCCATGTCTCTAGACTGACTGCTTCCATGTTTGTGCTTGCTCCCTGTGATGTGTGTATGACGTTTGCCATTCGTGGAAAAGCCTGTAAAATGTGCAAGTAAGTAGTTTCTATTAGAAAAGTTGAGTTCAATGCATGATGTAACCTGATAATGAATCATTGAGAATTTGTGTAAATGTTTATTATTATTAAATAAGTATTGAGGGTAAATGTATTATTTCAGTTAGTCAAAATAAAAAAGATTAAAAACGTACTGTGAGTAAATACGTAATTTTGTATTGTTTCAAATAGAAGAATTGGAAATCAAGGCATAGTCCAAAACAGAATCTTTGATGGTGAAGGTTAGATATTTTACTACCATACAATTTTCGGACTTCACAAACATTATGAGACCCTTATAATTGGATAGATCTTGACATATGTAATCCAGAGTGCATCATTTAAGCCTCTATGCAACTTCTAAAAATTAATTAAGTTGCATGTCCTTCACAGGACGTAGCAGTCAACCCCAGCATTTTCGCTGTTCGCGATTCCTGGGCAAATTTTACTTTCAGTAGTTTGCCATTGCTTTCTGAACGACCGTCTCTTATACCTTTTTTGAAAAAACCAGCACCGCAGTGTTTCGAACCCGGGTATACAGGCTCACAAACCGCGTTCGCAAGCCCTTAGCCACAGAGACTGGCAACTTCTAAAAGAAGGTAATAATTTTTAACATCATTCTGGCAAGCAAGTTAAATTACTATGCAAGAAGGAAAAACATGTCCAAATAGGCAATTTGTAATTGAAGTAAAATAATTTCACTATTGTAAGTAAATAACATAATAAAAACTGGCTTATTTCTAGACCAGTGGTTCTCAATCTTTTTTGGCCTGTGCCCCCCTTCACCATATTTTCAGAGCATCATTCCCCCCCCCCCCTCGTATTTCCTACCTAACAATTTGGCCTGTGCCTCCCTTCACCATATTTTCAGAACGTCATTCCCCACCCTTTTGTATTTCCTACCTAAAAATTCCCCCCCCCCCCCCCCCCCCCCCCACACAGTACACGTAATAATGGAAGCTAAATTTAATAGCACATACTAAAACAAGTCTAGACGTCTACATAAAACGTGATTTGTGGGTCTACTTATCTTATAAATGAATTTTAGAAGGGTGAGGCAAATTCTGGCCTTGTTACTGTCAGAGATAGGGTTCCCCGATCACAAATTCTGGCCTTGTTACTGTCAGAGATAGGGTTCCCCGATCACAAATTCTGGCCTTGTTACTGTCAGAGATAGAGCTCCCCGATCACAAATTCTGGCCTTGTTACTGTCAGAGATAGGGTTCCCCGATCACAAATTCTGGCCTTGTTACTGTCAGAGATAGGGTTCCCCCGATCACAAATTCTGGCCTTGTTACTGTCAGAGATAAGGTTCCCTGATCACAAATTCTGGCCTTGTTACTGTCAGAGATAAGGTTCCCTGATCACAAATTCTGGCCTTGTTACTGTCAGAGATAAGGTTCCCCAATCACAAATTCCTGTACCACAATATTTTGTTAGGGACTGGAGGTTAGCATGGCCAACTGGATAAGAGAACTTTTTCTTAAACATCTGGTGTGCTGATGCAGAGATAGCGGGCTCAGTCTCGTCCCTGACTGTGGGACATACATTACAAGTATCTCTGTAGTCGGAGTGGGTTAGCCTGATGGCGAGGGACACTGGTAATAGGGAAAGCTAATTCATAACCAAGAATCAGTCCAGCACGACTAGAAGTAGTAGCAAGTGTATGGACTACGCTTGAGTTCAAAATGAGCGAACAAAAATAAATGTTAGGGACAGTTTATATGGTTGATAATAAATATGATCATTCAGTGCAACAGAGTGGCAATATACGATTATCATCATCATACCACATGATTTTCATTGAGAGGGAAAATTCATAGCAGTGAAATTATCGAATTGTAATTTCTAAAATGCAATTTAACATGGGAAAATTAATTAATTGCACTTACAAGTTAATAATTAATTTTTTAATTTGTAGGTTATCACCTAAAATGGATAAATTCATTGCAGATATTTTGTAGCCTCTTTATTGTTTCTACATAATTGTGAATTACATAATGGTTTTTAATATGTTAATGTAGTAACTGAATTATTATTTACATTTAATATGTAGAGTATTCCAGATGAATTCCATGTAAATTTGTTGTAGTTTCTTTATTATTTCCATATAATTATGTAGTGAATAATGTGCATAGATTGTTGGTATCTATAATTCAATAGACATGTGATGTATGTATTGGTTAATGCTTTATTGAACATCTATACTAGCAAGTTAGTGTTTGCTGTAGAATGTGTTAGATTAGTTATTGTAAATTCAATATAATTTGATTGTAATGTTGAATAATTCAGTACACACAATCTAGGATCAAATATACTCCTACATTCAGCTTTGAATACGAACGAACAAATTTTATTTTCAAAGGGTAGCAAATTGGGCACGCAGGCCCATCTAATGTTCATGTAATGTCATGAAGCTAAAATTTGACTACAGAATTTCTCTTAATTGACATGGCAAATTTAGTTTTTAAAAATAAAGATAAATAAATAATATTCCATGTCAACGTGCTGGCTGGAACTTCCATGTCTCAGGCAGCCACATTGTTTCAGCTTTATGTAGAAATGGTGTGACTGCCGCAGATATGGAGTTCCAGCCGACTCCTTGACCACGTGGCTGCTTACTTCAAAGACACACTTAGACCACCCTTCATCTCCCAATGGCACATAGACTGGCTAATTTCAATACAAACATTATGGCTACTAGGATATATCAAAAACATCATTATTTACTATCGCCATTTACATTTAATACACATGGGTCAGTGTGCTAAAGGTACAGGTGATGCCAAACATCTGAAGACAGACTTGTTGATCTAGTATCTAATGACAGCTTGAATGTCATATCAGGTTATTTAGTCAAGTAATTTGAATATGTCACTCCACAACAAGGAAATAATATTAATTAGTAGATTTCAGCATTATTATGTAGTGTTAAATTTGTGACCTAAATACTTATAACATATTTTATTTAAACATTATAATGAGCTGTTCAGTTTTAAACTTATCATTTATAATTAAACTTTTGAAGTTTTATTTTTACCACTATAAAGCTCTGTTAACATTGTAGCTTTATTTATAATGTACTGCTACATCTGTGTATTTTAACATTTGTAATCTACATCTTTGTATTTAACATTTATGGTATCCTGTTACAGTTTTACTGTTACCACTTGATTGATTGATTGATTTAGGAACCGACATCACAGCATTCGGGGCATTCCCATAAGCGCTCTGTCCCCATCCTCAGCAGCCAGCGAAGAGTTCCAACACTATTAGTTCCAGTAGCAATCTGATTATATGTCCGCCTCGCCGTTCCTTTGAGCGTCAAGCGTCGGCCAGATTCCCTCGTCACACCTCGCTGCCTCATTCTTACCAGAATATGGTGATTCATTTGCTCCTCCGAGGTGTACACGTGCTCCCACAAGGCCGCAACCACGTCTGCCTTGTCATGCATCAATACTCCACTAAGTTTTGCCGAACCAGCCAATCTGTCCGCCTGTTCATTCCCCAGCACACCGGCATGCTCCGGAGAAAAGATCTAGGTGATGCTTGCTACCCGTGACTTCCGAAGCGAAGCAAGCCACTCTGCACGAAGCCTGCCTGTCCTCACCCTCCTCAGCATGCTTTCTGAGTCAGTTAAATCACAATGTGTGTATGTTTCGTGTTCTCCATCCAGCGGAAAGCTGCACTGACCGCCTCCACCTCCATTCTTAAGCTAGATGTGGCATCATACGCCAGGCTCTCCTGCACCAAACGTCGACCATTAGCTTTTCCTAAGAATCCCCAGGCACTTCTCTTACCTTTCAACACCGAACCATCCATGTAGATGATCACATCACCCGGGCAAGCATTATCCTGAATTAGTTGCTGGATTTCCACTTCTGTGGCCCCTGCTCTGCACTCCCGGCTCAATGTGATTATAACTCTGCACAAGTCTGACTGCTCCGCTGGCACTATGACCCACTCCTCTCTTCGCCTGATGTTCTCCAAGGGGCACACCTGTCTGATCGTATCCTCCGCCTGAGCCATCCATGATTTCCCTCTTATCAGTCTCTGACCCTTCACTACGTCCAACGCCTCATGCAACGGGTGATCTGTGTCTGCAGCTACTCTGAGGTATGCCTTCGCCTGCATCACCTTGAGCCTACCAGCAACAGTAGGCAGACCAAGGATGTAACGCATACACACTACTGGGGTGTCTCTGGTGCATCCCATAATGACCCACATAGCTTCGCTCTGTATGTGCTCTAATTTCACCAGCTGACTCTTTGAGACTGAGCAGTCCTAGTCCATAATCAGTTACTGAGAGGATCAAGTGCTGATATAGTGTGGAGAGCATTCTCTGCTCTGTGTCCATTGCAGCCATAGTTTTAAGTGCATTGAGTCCCTTTTGAGATCTTGTCACAACCGTCTCCACATGGTCCTTGAAGGACAGACTCCTGTCAAATGTGATTCCCAGATACTTCAGTTTGTTCTCTCTGTTGACGCTTCAGCCATCTATCGTGAGGCTTGGGGCATCATCTCTCACAATCCTGTTGTCCAGAGAGCACCAGAAAACAGCCGCCTTTTCCGGGTGGATGACAGCACTCATTTCAGTGCACCAGTCAATCACTTTGTCTACTGTCACCTGTAGCTCCTGGGCTGTTTGATCACTATTTCTCCCCTGCCTCTGTTACCACTTATAACAGACTGAAAATTATAACACTTGAAATTGGTAATAAACAATGACAATTGTTAAATTTGACATTTGTAATGTACAGTAAGAAGTTGCTGTTGCCTTGGAAATGACTTTCATGTTAGTTTAATGAACACCATAACAGTTACTTTAGTTTTTACGGTAACATAACAAAAATAGACAAATGTAATCATACAAAAGGTGTTTACATAGGGACATTCTTCCTTTTATTTTTGTTCTTCTTTTGAAGGTTGTGCATAACACATAGGTGTGAGCATGTCAAACGTCAACATGTCCAACTCTTTCTCTAGGATTCCATCCAAAGTAACAGAGTATATCTACTCATGGGTAGGTTTTCTTTCTAAATAATTTTTCCAGGGCAACTCTTTAAGGCCTGCTCTTTGAGATGTCTAGCTGTCATTGGATTTTTAATGGGCAAAACTTGCACATTGAACCTCCTGGTTTTCACCCTTATCCAAGATGGCTAGGTGTCCAGTCTCACTACCCAGTAGATCAGGAGGTTATGTGATATTATATATCATTTGTTCTTGGAGAAATTACCTAGCCCTGTGCTGAGATTGAATCCGGTACCTTCTGAGCTTGAGGCTGTGCTGAAATTGAGTCCCGTACCTTCTGAGGCTATGCTGATTGATTGATTGATTGATTGATTGATTTCTTCTTCTTCTTCTTCTACGTTCATCCGGAGTTATTTTTTTCCCGGATGTGATTGCGTTGTGCCTGTTTACAGCAGAGCTGCGTTCTTGTGCCGATAGGCGGACACATCCGACTTCTGCGGGCATTTGTTGACCGGGTTAACCTTCCCGGGGAATTGATTGATTTAGGAACCGACATCACAGCATTCGGGGCATTCCCATAAGCGCTCCGTCCCCATCCTCAGCAGCCAGCGAAGAGTTCCAGCACCAATAGTTCCAGTAGCAATCTGATTTTATGTTTTTTTTTCCTCTGAGCGTCGAGTTTCGGCCAGATCCCCTCATCACTCCTCGCTGCCTCATTCTTGCCAGACTACGGTGATCCATTTGCTTCTCTGAGGTGTACAAGTGCTCCCACAAGGCTGCAACCACGTCTGCCTTGTCATGCATCAATACTCCACCAAGCTGTGCCGAGCCAGCCAATCTATCCGCCTGTTCATTCCCCAGCACACCGGCATGCCCCGGAGAAAAGATACAGGTGATGCTTGCCACCCGTGATCTCCAAAGTGAAGCAAGCCACTCTGCACGAAGCCTGCCTGTCCTCACCCTCCTCAGCATGCTTTCTGAGTCAGGCTGTGCTGAGATTGAGCCCTGTACCTTCTGAGCCTGAGGCTGTGCTGAGATTGACTCCTGTACCTTCTGAGCCTGAAGCTGTGCTGAGATTGAGTCCCATGCCTTCTGAGGCTGTACTGGAGTCCTGTACCTTCTGAGCCTGAGGCTATGCTGAGATTGAATCCCGTACCTTCTGAGCCTGAGGCTGTATTAAGATTGAATCCCATACCTTCTGAGCCTGAGGCTGTGTTGAAATTGTATCCCATACCTTCTGAGGCTGTGCTGAGATTGAGTCCTGTACCTTCTGAGCCTGAGGCTGTGCTGAGATTGTCTCCTGTACCATCTGAGGCTGTGCTGAGATTGAATCACTTACCTTCTGAGCCTGAGGCTGTGTAGAAATTGTATCCCATACCTTCTGAGTCTGAGGCTGTGCTGAGATTGAATCCCATACCTTTCTGAGCTTGAGGCTGTGCTGAGATTGAATCCCGTACCTTCTGAGCTTGAGGCTGTGCTGAGATTGATTCCCGTACCTTATGAGGCTGAGATTAAATCCTGTATCTTATGAGTTTGAGGCGGACACTGTAACCTCTAGTCACGGTTCGTCCTCATATGAGTATAATAGGTATGAAGTGTTCAGGCTTTATATATACTTGGTCCCAGCATAGTAAAATGGAGGTGATCAGTTCCCTTCCACACCATATTTCCTTCTCAGAAATGTATCTAGTGTCTGTTGTAGGTTAGGTCAACTCTAGTGTGGTGATGGTAGGAACAAATACAGTTCTACCATTGCTGGAATTCAACTCTACACCTTTGTGTTGTTATGCCCCGTCAACATTATAGGCATTCGGAAGCCAAAGATAAGAGTTAGTTGTGCCAGTTACGGAAAACACAGTGAAAACACCTGTTTCAGGCAGGGAAATAAGATGAATGTAGCATTTTGTTTATTATACAAGTATAATAGTACTATACTGTATTCATTGTGCATTGTATAGGGGTATTTTTAATGACTGGAGTTTTTGAAAATATTGCCGTTCCAAGTTTTGTATTCACCCTTTGTGGAGTTCATGCAATAAAGGGTAAATACAAAACTTGGAACGGCAATATTTTCAACAACCACACAGTCATTAAAAATACACCCTGTATATTCTTCATAAAAAAGTAAAGGCCTCTAATGCACTTCTTAGTATATGGTGCTAGCCCCGTACTTATAAAGACCAGTCAGCAATCAGTGGTGCACAGCTGCCTTTTGCTTCCCAGAACATTTTATGGTACCTATTTTAAACCTGGTCGACCTAGTAGCCCAGGTCAATTTAAAAAAGCCACCCTGATGGGGTTTCAAACATGTGACCACTGGCCAGCGGGCAGACCTGCCAGCTACTGGACATGTCCATTATGTGTTTAGATAATTTACATTAATCTTGCAGACCAAGATCACCAGTTTAAAATTTAAAAAATTTAGTTGCATGTCCTTCACAGGACGTAGCAGTCAACCCCAACACTTTGGCTGTTAGTGATTCCTGGGCAAATTTTATGTTCAGTAATTTGCCATTGCTTTCTGAACGACCAGCACGAAAACCTTTTTCGAAAAAACCAGCACTGCTGTGTTTCAGACCCGGTTATACAGGGTTACGAATTGCGTCCGTTACTCCTTCACCATGGAGACCGGTAAGACCACCATAGCCATAGGATGTTATACATACATGATGCTGAGACATTGACTAAAGAGAATAGATTGTCTCAGTTTTTTTAAAAATACAATTGTATTTACTGTTTAGCTGTTGATGTTAAGTTTGATGTTTTGTACGTCTTGAAAGGGTCGATCAGTAACATGCCACTTGTTTTCCAGGAAAAAATTCCACAAGGATTGTGCTCAGCGTGCACCTCCTACCTGCGGTCTTTCAGATGCTACAGTTGATGCCTTGATCGACTGGCAAAGTACTAGTCGTAAGTTCACCTTTGAACTCCACTGTCACGCCTCTCACATGTATATGTGCGTAGAAAGTATTGTAGATCTCATGAAACATTTCCCTACACACATGTTTGTATGACAGGTGATAATATGCACGTATGCAAGGTGATAGTTACAAGCTTTCATTTAATTCTGTGCAAATGTATGCGCATGAAAGGTTGCATATTTACAACACATGCAAGATAATGATTACAGGCTGTTGTTAACCTCTTATTCTTACATACACATAGATATGTGCATACAGACTGTCATACAATTTCTCTGCTTACATGTATGTTGAAAGATAATTTACACACATATATACATGCTTGCAAAAAATTTAATTACTGACTTCCTACTAAACTAAATTTTCCTACATGCACATTCAAGATAATAAAATAATTGTGTCCTCTCATTAAACTATCCTCTCCACTTACATATAGGTGGATACAAAGTAATTTACGTGCATATTAAGCAAGCAGAATAATAGTTTTAGACAAATTAAACTATCCCCCCCCCCCCCTCTCTCTCTCTCTCTCTCTCTCTCTCTCTCTCTCTCTCTCTCTCTCTCTCTCTCTCTCTCTCTCTCTCTCTCTCTCTCTCTCTCTCTCTCTCTCTCTTAGAAATAATAATAATTATAATAATAATAAAACCCTAGGGTAACAGCCAGTCCCCTTTTGGTAGGCCAGTATATTCATCATAGCTAATAACAAGTGCCGCCACACCAGTCATTACTATAACTGAGACGTGTAGTATTGATTTTTCATTTTTCCTATGCCTTTATAATGCATATCTTTTATATTGTTGCCATTTTCAGTTAGCCTTGAATGATGGGTGAATGATATAATGTATGAAAGAGAGTGATAGAAGGGCAGAATGTAAGACGGGCCTGCGTGCCCAATTCTTAACCCTTAGAAAATAAAGTTTTGTTGTTGTTGTTGTTGTTGTTGTTGTACTCTCTCGATAAGTGGGTGGATTGTGAGAGAGAGAGATAGAGAATGCAAGTTAAAATTACAAGTTCTCATTAAACTCTCCTTCACACATCACAGTGTAGGCGTGATAACAATTACAGACTCTTATTAAGCTTCTCTGTATACACATATGTGCATGGAAGATAATAATTTACACACAGGTACATGCAAGCAATATAATAGTCAATACACACATACATTCAAGTAGGCAATAATTTAAAGTTAGTTGCATATCCTTTACAGGACGTTGCAGTCAACACCAGCATTTTTAGCTGTTGTGATCTCTTGGCAAGTTTAGTAGTTTGCCTTGCTTTCTGAATTACCGGCACCCATACCATTTCGTAAATAACCAGTGCAACACGGTCTGCAATCATGCACAGCTGTGTTTCGAACACGGGTATGCGGGATCATAAACCGCATTTGTAACCCAATCATCATGGAGCCAGCAATAATTTAAAGGCTCTCTTTAAAATCTCTAAAATTAGTGGAACTGCGTTAGAGCAATCAAAATGTAAACAATATAAAATATCTTCATATTTACATGCATGCAAGAGAGTATTAAGAGAACTTATTTCCTTCCATCTCATATTGCTCATATATTTCTGTAATTAGCTTCTCCATCTGTCTTTTATGTCTGCTTTTATTTCTTTTACTGTGTGGATTCCAAGAGGTTGACTATCTAGTTGTTAATTCAAGCCAATTTTAGTAAGATCAAATATAAACAGTTTATTCAAGTATATACAGTCTGTAGTTGCCTGATTTTTAAAACTGGTTTCAGCTTTCTCATATCTGTA
Source organism: Cepaea hortensis (assembly GCA_963921405.1). Classification (NCBI taxonomy): domain Eukaryota; kingdom Metazoa; phylum Mollusca; class Gastropoda; order Stylommatophora; family Helicidae; genus Cepaea; species Cepaea hortensis. The sequence continues at coordinate 76,481,765 of OY992890.1, read as the reverse complement.
GATGCATGGTTATGTAAAACCAGTCTTAGCATTCTCTTTCTGTACCCATCTGATATTTGAAACCACATAGCATTTCTATAGGTAGATACAGATGTTTTGAAACCAGTTTTAGCACTCTATCTGTTGGTAGATTTTGGCATTCCCTAATGTGTTGTATAGTGAAAACAACACTACCATTCTAGAACATGCATCTTTCCTGTGGAAATATCTGGATGTGAGTCATGGACATTTTGGCAGTCACTAAAGAAGACGGACACATGTCATTGCAGACGCCCTGGCCATGAGGCAGGAGAAATGGCTACAGATTGAGACATATTTTGGCAGACCTTGATGAGGGCAATGTTCTGCAGAAGACCTACTTGTTACCGCACAGTCACATAAGTAAAAAAAAACAAATGTAAAGCTCCTTTCTACACACCTGAAGGTGCATGTGCCACTAGAACCATAATTGTTTAGACCAGCCAGCACTCAGTAGGTTATGTGCTCAGTATCACGCCGGCCGCCTTTTCTTTGTGTAAGACTTTCCCTGGTTCCCATTTTAGGCTGGGTCGACCTGGGAGCCTAGGTCAGTTTTATAAGTTAGAACCCATCCTAATCTGGATTAAACCCCTGACCACCTGGATGGCAGGTGAGTATTTTCTAGCCACTACACTACCAGGGCTCCCCTACAGAGTCATATAGGACACACTCTCTATGATTCTAGACTTCCCATGTAGGTCAAGTAAGTAAAGGATCATTTTAATGTCTTATAGTGCATTGGACACATGGTACTATGTATATACAAAAACTATACTGACCAATCAAAAGATGTCAATTGCTACGAGAACAAGAGTATTAACCCTTTACAAGGCATAGCGTCCGATTCCGGCCGATGCCATAAAACGATCGTAGCGTCCGATTCCGGCCGATACTATTATGCATTGTAAAATCGCGATCTCTCGGCTTTCCGACACTTCCGACGGCTACTTTCGCTTTCGCCTACAGCTTGACAACTTGACCGCCATTTGTAAACGCGATAGTATCAATTTGAACGGACTTTTAAGGACAATTTTTGATAGTTTTCTGGATTTTTATGCTGTTTTTCAAAATGGATTTCGGCGATTCTTCAAGTGATAGCCGAAATTTCGCTAGGTTCATTTTAAATGACATTAAAGGGCACGAAGTTGACTATTAATCGGAGCTAGATATCAATGCAAAGCGTTACTTTGCATTAGCAGTCTGAGTCGGACTTTAAAGAAAGTGATTATGATTCTGAAAATGTGTTTGTATATTGCCGTATAGGTGATGGAAAATCACAAACAACATGCCGTATTTCGTAAATATTTGTGTTCATGTATGGATTACCGGCAACAATCACGTGAGTAACATATTCTGCATGCTTTTCCCTTCATTGTGTTGTTTATTTAACTAAAATCGGTTGACTAACACCTTATTTGTGATGTTTTTACTAACGCGACCCGAACTTTTTCCAAACCTGAAAAAATCTTGCCCGTTCAGGGCTACAAAATGGACAAGCGTCTGCCCTGTAAAGGGTTAAGGTGCTATATAGAGCTTGTACTTTTGTATGGATGTGAAGCGTGGACAATGAGAGTCAAGCTGAAAAACATCTTATGGCTGTGGAAATGTGGTCTCAGGAGAATGCAAAGAATACCATGGACAGACAGAAAGACCAACAACCAAGTCCTACAAGAAACAAATTAAAATCATAAACTGATTAGAGAAATTAGACGTAGACAGTCCAAATTTTTGGACATGGTATGAGAAGACATAAATTGGAGAACTTGGTGACAACTGGCAAGATCGAGGGGAAGAGAACAAGAGGAAGACCGAGAAGTAAATACCTGGATGGCTTGACCACATGGCAGGGTCAAGACAATAACACTGAGCTGATTGAGTGAAATGACAAATCATGACTGCCTACGCTTACCGGCATGGCACATGATGGATGATGGATGTACTAGACCCATAATTTTATAGAGCAATCGGCACTTGGTGGGTGATGAGGTCAGTATCCGACCAGCCGCCTTGACTTCCCAAGACATTCTTGGTACCCATTTTATGCTGGGTTGGGAGCTCATACCAATTTGGAAACAATCTGAATGCTTCCAGCTGCAGATCGAACCGTGACCTCTTGGTCGGTAGGCTTGTGTCTAGCCACTAAGTTACTGAGGCTCCCTGAGATTTCCCATTGACTGATGGTAAAATATGTTGCAAGATACGGCCTGTAGTATGACAGTGTGCTTGAGAGAGATTTTAAACTGTATTAATAATCAAATGTAACATCTGTTTTCTTCTGTGCTATAATTGACAGAATCGCCTATAAGTCATCGCCGACTGAAGACAAATATGCTGACCACCAACTGTAATGATGGCCTCAAGCCGGTCAAGTCCATGCCAACGTTTCCTGGGGGTCCCTTGCCAGACTCTGGGTCTTCATCATGTAACTCCTCCTCCCCTTCTTCGCCAGCATACCATCAGACCTCATCCGATACCATCACCTCCCCTTCCCCAGCTCCATCGCCGTACAGTCACCTCTGTACACAGTTCAGTTTTCCTGGTGAGTCAGTCATACGTTGTCATGAAATGCAAGTATTTACAGATTTGTTTTAAGGCTTAGTCATGGTGGAATAAGTATCAGCTGTGACAAGAAGATTCTAGAAAGACCAGACAACAAGCAGAATTATTCCACTCTGCCATGAACCAAGCCCACTTTGTCGATTTACCACGAACATAATGACACCATATCGTTCTTGGACATCCTAATCTGATGTTAAGAGGAAGACACCATCCAAAGAGCAGTCTATCGAAAAGAAACATGGACTGGTCATTACCTGAACTTTAATAGCTTTGCACCTATCCAGTATAAGCGTGGCCTGGTAAAGACACTCGAGCCAGAAAGATTTGCGCTGATGACACACTAAAAGACACGCTTAACCAAACTGCAATCTAATGGATATCCAGCGGCTTCAACAAGCGTGCTGGCCAGCTACCCAAACTTACGCCCACCGCCATCTAAACCAACCCCCACAGACTCGACTTGGGAGATAAAGGATGGTCTATGTTCCTTTGGGAGACAAGGATGGTCTATGTTCCTTTGGGAGATGAAGGACAATCTATGTTCCTTTGGGAGACAAGGATGGTCTGTTCCATTGGGAGATGAAGGGTGATCTATGTTCCTTTGGGAGACGGATGGTCTGTGTGCCATTGGGAGATGAAGGGTGATCTATGTTCCTTTGGGAGATGAAGGGTAATCTATGTTCCTTTGGGAGATGAAGGGTAATCTATGTTCCTTTGGGAGATGAAGGGTGATCTATGTTCCTTTGGGAGATGAAGGATGATCTATGTTCCTTTGGGAGATGAAGGATGATCTATGTTCCTTTGGGAGATGAAGGATAATCTATTTTCCTTTGGGAGATGAAGGATGGTCAATGTTCCATTGGGAGATGAAGGGCAAAAGAAGGAAGCCATATTGGCTTTGTCACAGTATGAAACATGATCGTCTGCTGCAGAAAATTCTGGAAGCAAAATGAAAAGAAAAGATAAAAAGGAAGCCCAAGAATCAGCATCATTACATAGGCATGCAAAAACATCAGAGTGACAACTGAAGAGAATTCCTGTGAATGGTGGACAGTGGGGTGATGTGATCAGATGACTTCAACACCAGTCTTACTCCTCACTAAGTCTTAGGTCAGCATGGCTGAATGGATAAGAACGCGTGTTCTTAAACATCTGGTGTGCTCATGCCGAGGTAAGCAGTTCAACCCCTAGCTGGACTAAAATGTTGACCTATCGTCCTTGACTTGGGGACATAAATTACAAGTACCTCTGAAGTCTGAGTTCGCCTGATGGCGAGGGACACTGTTACTAGGGAAAGCTAATCAAGGACTACTAGTAGTTTGTATGGATTATGCTTTAGTTCAAAAAGAGCGAGTGCCAAAAAAAAATAAATTTGTCACTAAGCGGATGATGATGCAGGAAAGAGCCTGCTTTCATCTTGGCTAGCTAAATTAATTCAGTTAATTATTTATATTATTCAGTAGCGATGTTAGAACATTGTGTGTTGAGAGAGAAGTGCAGGAGTGAAGTATAGTAAGTCAAGGACCCTCTTACACGCCTTAGGTGCATTGGACATATGGTACTGGACCCATATTATTATAGACCAATCAACACTCATTAGGTGATATGGTCCATATTGTGCCGCCCACCTCGCTTCCAAAAATATTTACTGGTACCCATTTTAGGGTGGTTCAACCTAGGAGCCCAAAGCTGTTTTAAAAATTCAAATGCCCCGATGCGGATTAAACCCATGACCACCAGACTGGCAGGCGAGAGTAGCCACAGCAGCTGTAGTTAAAATGTTTTACAAATTAAATTCGTGATTTCATGTTAGGAAAGTGCTGCACTTTCTCCAGAAACATACAGTACATGTTTTTGCTTGTTTTGCTTAGGGAGACGAGGCAATTGTTTCTCAGGGTGCAGTTAATTAAGTTTATCCTATGTTTTTATTAACAATAAGGAGCTCGTAATAATTACTTGTAAATTGCTATTTTAGATGTTGTCTCAACATTGCCAGCTGACTTTGGCAAAAATTCCCCTGACATGTAAGTATAATTGTTATATCTTTCTATTCAGTCTTTGTTACTCCTGTTTTTTTCCTCTCATTTGTTTTCCTTTTTAGGAGGTGGATTTTGCTTATGTTTTTTTTTTTTAAAGTTGTCTATACATGTTTACTACTGGCACCTTGCCGTCTTGACAGACGATCGTTTGTTACATTGTGCTTCAAAGAAAAAAGGCATAATATCTACAACCCATGGCGGTAGCAACTGTTTCTTATCAGACCAATTTGCGCTGAAAATGTTTTCATGTGGGCACATGGTCATTTCCACCAGCAGGCACCATAGATGTTTATTGATTACTGTACTGGAGAAGAGAGGCCAACACTGGTCAATTGGGACTAACAAATAAAAGATCAGTATCTACATCTTGCAATATCTAAGAGAGACAGAGCACTATGGGTTTGTATAGAGAGGTGTGATGTCAATTCTGCATTAACCATTACTTGAAGAAGCAACGAGTTTCCCGAACTCTTTTGTGGTGAAAGGTCATGTTCTTTGTATCAATACATCATCATCACCATCATCATCATGATAATTCCATGGGTTGGTGTGAAACTTCTAATCATTGCATTCCATCGGTGCCTGTCTTGTGCTGTTCTAATTCCATGTGTGTCTGTGTTGATACATCTGTGTTTTGTTTGATAAATTTTGGTCGGTCTCTTCTCCTTTTCTCTCTTATTTTATCTCCTAGTATTCTCTTTGTTGTTTCTTCGTGACTAATAATGTGGCCAGACCATGAAAGCAATTCCTTTGAGAAATCTTCTTTTGTCCACTACATTTTCCCTTATTTATTTATCTGTCAACTTTGTAATCCAGCTAGTTCATGTCATTCTTTGCTAATACTACATGTTGAATGCCTCTGTACAATTGTATCACCTGTATCCATTGTTCATATTTCCGAACCATATAAAGCATCTGACCAAATATACATTCTAAGGATTGTGAACCCTTATTCAAGTTGTAATTATATTCTTTGTTGTCAGGTTTTTTTTCGTCTTTTTTTTTTTTTTTTTTTATAAATGTCCACTTTGCCATTGCAATTCTGTTTCTGGTATCCCTTGCTCATGAGGCCTGTTCCACCACAGCTTGACCTTGATAGATATGTTTATTTATTGCTTGAATATTATGTCCTTCAGTTTTCATTTGTTGTGCTTTCACCAGTTTACTTGCACACAGTTGCTTCCATTTGTTTGCTTTTATCTGAGAAGTCTAGCTATCCTATCTCACTACTCAAGAGATCAGGGGGAGTGTGATATCATTAGGTACCAACGATTCTTGAAAACATTCCCAGCTCTATGCTGGGATCATACCCTGTACCTTCTGAGCTTGAGTCGGACACCGTGTCCTCATAGATTTATTTATTTCCTGTTTTTCATTCATTGGTAAAGATGTTTTGGGCTAAAAATGTTTAATTTTGTAAGCATCTCTTTTATGGTGGACTCAATACCAATTTAAGATAAATTAGACTAAAATTAGGAAGCCCAACAAACAAGAGATGTTTACAAAATTGAATGTTTCAACCAGAAGTCTTTATCAGTGAATGTAAAACAAGAAACAAATGTATGAGAACATGAAAAATGTCTGAACTGAAATATTAAACTTGAATACAACATAATACAGTTAATACCTTTCTAACTTGAGTTAGCTGGTTTATTTTTTTGCATGTTGTGTTCTGATGTGATATTTTGACTCTCAGATAAATTGTTCTTGTTCTAATATTTTTGTGTCCCATTGTTGTTATAAGACCTGTGATCAAAATTTGTTGACCTTTGTTCCAATACCAAATAACACTATCCATTCTGTATCAGTCACCATGTGCAGATTTTTTTATAACTTCAACCCAGATGTTATGAAACCGTGCAGCAGAAGCATTTATCGAGAGCAAAACAAATTCTAAGAGTTAAACAATTTTTATTGATGCATAACAAACTAGAGCCAGTGGACTAAATGATATGATTCTCTCTTGTGGAAACAAGATGAAAAGCTTTGATAAATGCACAATTTAGTGGATTTCAGCTCCCTGCAGTATACTGGGTGATGAGGAAGCAGACTGACCAGCAAAGATTGGTGGATCTCTACAACAAAAATGATTTTAGCACAACTTATACAACAGCAAACACTTCTATAAACGCTTCTAACAAGACAGAATGGACAAAATACCACCATGACTTTATGAAAAATAATGTTTACCGTCAACTTTCAAGGCAAGAATGAGATAAACATTTTTAGTTTATGAACAGGACTACACATAGAAATATAATCTATATCATGAGTTCAAAATAGGTTTGCCAAATCTGAGTGTGTGTGTGTGTGTGGGAGTCCTCTGTGACGACGAGGTATCTTCTACGGTCCTGCCCAAATTACATTTATGAGTATAGACAATTAAGACATCAGCTAATTTCACTTTGTCAAAAACTTAACAGGAATGTCATGAACCTGAAGCCGACTGCTGCTTTTATTAGAAATATTAATGTAGGGGTCTGCATATGAACAAGTAAGAGGAAGATGGAACATTTTTTCATTTTGATCTGTCTCTTTTTGTTGGACTTTTAATTTATTTTCTAGTTACAGTAGACTCTGGCAATTCATTGATATTTAAAAAAAAATCAAGAATGTTCTTCTTCTTCTTCTTCTTCTTCTTCTTCTTCTTCTTCTTCTTCTTCTTCTTCTTCTTCTTATTCTTCTTCTTCTTCTTCTTCTTCTTCTTCTTCTTCTTCTTCTTCTTCTTCTTCTTCTTCTTCTTCTTCTTCTTCTTCTTCTTCTTCTTCTTCTTCTTCTTTCTCCTCCTCCTCCTCCTCCTCCTCCTCCTCCTCCTCCTCCTCCTCCTCCTCCTCCTCCTCTTCTTCTTCTTCTTCTTCTTCTTCTTCTTCTTCTTCTTCTTCTTCTTCTTCTTCTTCTTCTTCTTCTTCTTCTTCTTCTTCTTCTTCTTCTTCTTCCTTCTTCTTCTTCTTCTTCCTTCTCCTCTTCTTCTTCTTCCTTCTCCTCTTCTTCTTCTTCTTCTTCTTCTTCTTCTTCTTCTTCTTCTTCTTCTTCTTCTTCTTCTTCTTCTTCTTCTTCTTCTTCTTCTTCTTCTTCTTCCTCCTCCTCCTCCTCCTATTATCCCCAAATCGAGCATCAGCCAACAAACACCAACCCCTCCTTCCTTTTGCCACCTTGTTAAGGATGGGATACATGAAATGCTTCATCTATTCATTCATTCACAGGGATGTTGTGAACACCAACACTTCCAATGACAGTGATAAAACCTTGATAGACGTGAGTACATCACAGTACATGATAGACGTTGTACATCTTTTATGTTTGTGTCCTTGAAAGTGTGGCTTATAGCTTGAATGATCACGCATGGTTTATTCTATGAGTACCTCAAGACTGTTGTACATATTTTATGTTTGTGTCCTTAAAGTGTGACTTGTAGCTTGAATGATCACGCATGGTTTATTTTATGAGTGCATCAACGGGATGACATTTTGGTCTACAGCTCTTTTGTTAATTCGATCATCGTGTTGGAGTGGCTTAGAAATGGACAGTAAGCAGATGAGCCAATAGATAGCTAATTAAATGCTGATATTCTGATTGATTAAAGTCACTATTATTCATATTTCATTGTTGGAAAACCGTCTGTATATTAGAATTCACTGCTTTTCTGGTTGATTAAAGTCAGAATGATTCATCTTTCACTGTTGGCGTACTGTCTATTTATTAGAATTCACTGCTTTTCTGGTTGATTAAAGTCAGAATTATTCATCTTTCACTGTTGGAATACTGTCTGTATATTAGAATTCATTGCTATTCTTATGATTAAAGTCAGAATTATTTATCTTTCACTGTTGTAATACTGTCTGTATATTAGAATTCATTGCATTTCTGATTGATTACAGTCAGAGTTATTTGTCTTTTACTGATGGAATGCTGTCTGTGTGTTTTTAAAAATTAATTGTCTTTCTACATTTTGTCTGAATTGTCTCGTCAGTCAGAATGTAAGAAAACATCTCCACAGGTGGGAGGAATTGAACGTAACAATGTACGATGAAACTTCTACCTTTCAAATTAAGTTCTAGTGGAATTTGATTGGTTCTTGTTTTCAAGAAAAAAACCTTAGATATGTCACGATAAAAACAGTTGCTGAAAGAAAATATTGTTTTTAATCAATCAATGAATCATGTGCCATGCCGGAAAGCGTGGGCAGTCATGACTCGCCATTTCATTCGATCACCAGCGTCGTGGATCAGCTCAGTGTTCCTGTCTCGTCCATGCCATGTGGCCAAGCCATCCAGGTATTGTCCTCTCGGTCTTCCTCTTGGTCTGTTCCCTTCGATCTTGCCAGTTGTCACTAAGTTCGCCAATCCATTTCTTCTCATAACATGTCAAAAAATTTTGACTGTCTACGTCTAATTTCTCTAATCAATTTACGAGTTTCATTTGTCTCCTATAGTACTTGGTCATTGGTTTTTCTATCTGTCCATGGTATTCTTTGCATTTTCCTCAGAAACCACATTTCCGCAGCCATCAGATGTTTTTCAGCTTGATTGCACATTGTCCAAGTTTCACATCCATACAAAAGAAAGGCTCTATGTATCCCCTCAACACTCTTTTTCTCATTTCAATTGACATCTTTTTATTGGTCAGAATGTTTTTCATCTTGCTAAAGGCTACTTTCGCCATGGCGATTCTTGTTCTAATCTCTTCAAGGCATCTCCCATCAGATGTTATGACTGTTCCGAGATAATTGTATCGATTCACTTGTTGAAGAATTTACTTCCATTTTTACTTACACTTTTACTTTTTTTTGTACTTCCCATTTACTTGTATATTACATTTTGTTACTTCGTTCTTCCTAGTGACGACCATAACCTGTGTCTTTTTACAATTTCATTCTAACCCCAGCTGCTCACTGTGTACAACAACCGCATCTACTAATTGTTGCAGATCCTGCACATTGTCTGCAATCAATACTGTATTATCTGCATATCTAATGTTATTGATGTTTCGTCCTCCAATGCTGATTCCATTTATATCTTCATTTCTGAAAATATTTTCACTGTACAGGGGAAAAAAATCTGGAGACATTACACATCCCTGCCTAACACCTCTGTTAATAGGCTGATATTGTCCCTCTTCATTATCAATCCTTATGGCAGCTTGTTGTTTCCAATATATGTTTTTTATAAGTCTAATGTCTTTCCCATCGATTTGTAGATCTGCAAGCATATTCACCATGTAGACATGTCTCTATCAACTCTATCAAAAGCCTTTGTGTAGTCAATAAAGCAAAGATGTATATCCTTGTTTACTTCTATAGCACGTTCAATAACTGTTCGCAGCATATACACAGCATTTACTGTACCCTTTCCTTCTACAAACCCACATTGTTCTTCCCCTATTTCAGGTTGTAATTTCTTCCTCACTCTTTGCATGATAATTCGTAGCAAAATCTTTGTGATGTGACTCATTATACTAATTGTTCTATGTTGATCACATTCCATGGCTCCTGATTTCTTTGGGATTGCAATAAGAAACTTAATACTGATATATAACTATTATCTTTGCAGAGTAATATGAAACTAATACTGATACATAACTATTGTTCTTGCAGAGTAATATGAACTTAATGCTGATATATAACTATTATCTTTGGCAAGTAATATGAAACTAATACTGATAAATAACTATTGTTCTTGCAAAGTAATACAAACTAATACTGATATATAACTATTGTTCTTGCAGAGTAATAATTCGGAGCGCACTCTGCCGGACAGAGTGGACTCTGTAGATAGTCAAGATGATCCCTTTAGCTGGAACAGGCAGAACAGTGTAAGTACTATATGAGATGTCTGTTTTATATGCATTGTAATAGTTTACAAATATTTGCTTGCATGCTGTTAACTCATTATGTCCCAAGGAACTCACTTTACAAAGATCAATTAACTCTTATGCAACCAAAACACTAAGATGAGACATCGGGTGAGAGCTGTGTGTGTCATACATGGTGGGTGGTTTGATTTTGATCACAGGCATGCAGGACAGTTCAAGGCCAGCATTTTGCTTTAAAAGGGATAGTCTTTTTTAAGGTAACATCCTGTTCAACCAAAAAGGATTCTTTGTATCTCGTTGTGGGCACCAACTGCCTCTCTGCTGGTTACACAAATAAGCATAAATTGCTCCAGGCAATAATGTACTTTAGGGTCGCACTGGACAAGGAGCACTGTCTGTATGAAGCTTTGGGTGACACCAGTGACACAGGTTGAAGAGAGGCAGCTCTTGGATGGGACAGGATGAAGAGACTTTTTGACACGTGTATGCAATTGGTAAGATAGCACGGGATGAAAAAGAACATCTTCAATCCCAGACAGATGTTATTTTAACTCCACTAAACCCAGAATATTATTTTACAATAATATCCACTTGTAAAGTCTTCTTTGTCCCTTCTGTCCCAGAGTGTTGACTACTAAACAGTCTGTCTGAACTGTTACTTTAACTCTTTCAGTTATGGTATCAACTTTATCCCTTCCGTCCCAGAGAGTTTTGACTGCTAACCAGTCTATCTGAACCGTTACGTTAAGTGCTTTTGTTACTTTAACTCCTTCAATTATGGTATCAATGCCAGGCTTTGACACTAATAACAAATGGGGAGAGAAAAATTAAACAGAAATAAAATGTCTATAATGAATTCTAAGTGTAACTGGGAATAATTGCATTTATCTGGCACTATGACATTTGAAGTGTGGCAAATTTCTTCATCAGGGGGAATGACTTATATAGGGTGTATTTTTAATGACTACAGTGTTTGAAAATATTGCCGGTGCAAGTTTTGCTTCACCCTCTGTAAAGTTCATGCAACATAATAGGTAAAAACATAGGAAAATATTTTGGTTTTGGGGCCTGCGTGGTCTCAAAATATGGTGTCCGCCTCGAGTGCTGGAGGTCCCGGGTTCAAGCCCCGGTTATGCCGGGATTTTTTCTCGTGGACTTCTAGTAATAAATTTCCCCTGGTCTCTGGGTAGTGAGATCGGGCGCCCATGTGTATTGTTGCACATGTAAAAAATCCCTTGGCAGTTGGAAATTGAAAAAGAGTAGCCTAACGGTGCTGCCCGGGCAAAATTTTGAGATAAAAACCTATCCAAAGTATTTCAGCATCCTCGTCGGTGCTACGGAGTTCGTGCACTAAGCTGAGCTTCTCCGGACTCAGGTTTGAGTTAGGAGTAGAATGGAGCACTTATGTGTGCTGTGATGTTGATCTGTCGACTAAACTAAACTAACTAAACTTACTTCAATTTGTTTGCTTGCACTGTGTCATAGGCTCTTAGTTCTGCTTAACCTCTGCATTTAGGGGTCCACTGTAGCTAAAAATAAAAGGAGTGGAAGTTTTTGGAAATAGATTCACCACTTAAAGTTTTGTGTTATGGGAATAAGAATGGTTGTGGTTCTGTTGTAGAAACAAGTACGATTGTGAGCTTATTGTAGTGATAATCATAACTGCTGACCTATTGTAGATTTGTCTTTTTTTTTTTACAGTTAGCATCAACTATGAAAGAGTGGGATATTCCCTTTGAAGATCTCTTCATTACTGAGGCTATTGGCAAAGGGAGGATTGGAACTGTGTATAAGTAAGTTATACCCAATTTATGTATTCTCCTGTCTCATTCAGCTCATAAGTCACTTTTATAGACATGCACACGAATGTTGGGGCTTATTAATCATGATTTTTCTTGTCACAGTCCATTTTAGTTTTGTCTCCACACTTTTCATTAGTGCTTTACTCATTATTCTTATTCTTGTTTGTCTGGTATTTTTTTTTTAAAATGACATGATTGCATTGTATCTGTTTACATTAGTTTAGTTAGTTGCATATCTCATACAGGATGTAGCAGTTAAGTCCAACATTTTTTGGCTATTTGTGATTTCTGGGCAAGTTTACATTCAGCAGTTTGCCATTGCTTTCTGAATGGCTGGAAGTCATACCATTTTATAAAAATTAATGCATGGCAGTCTGCTGCAAAATCGCTAGCGGCTGTATTTCTGTTCCCATTAGAGCTGCAATATTTATGCCTTTCAGCCAACTCATAACTTCTTCAGGGTATTTATTTACCATGTTAGCCTTCCCTAGTGTTTTGTACGACGTTTCATACTCTCCAAGTGGCCCGTCAAGAACAGCTACATGCACTGTGGACTAATATGTTGACCTGTCGTCCTTGACTTGGGGACGTAAATTACAAGTACCCCTGTAGTCAGAGTGGGTTCGCCTGATGGCGAGGGACACTGGTAATAGGGAAAGCTAATCCACATGCAAAATTCAGTCCATCACTTCTATAAATAGTGTGTATGGACTGCGCTTGAGTTCAAAGCGAGTGAGCACCAAAAAAAAAATATATATATATACACACACACAAATATAAGATGGAACCAACCCTCCTTAGTTGCCTCTTATGACATGCATGGCAGGTTACAGTGTTACTATTCTTTGCTTCTTTTACAGGTACCCGTAATACACGGGCGTTATCTGGCACTATGACATTTGAAGTGTGGCAGATTTCTTCATCAGGGGGAATGACTTATATAGGGTGTATTTTTAATGACTGCAGTGTTTGAAAATATTGCCGGTCCAAGTTTTGATTCACCCTCTGTAAAGTTCATGCAACATAATAGGTAAATACAAAACTTGGACCGGCAATATTTTCAAACACTGCACAGTCATTAAAAATACACCCTGTAGTACAGTCTTATTGCTCCATTATTCTTTAATTTGCTCCAGAACTGGTACATGGTACATGCTAGGCTTTTTTAGCAGACCTAATAATTTTTGGACCTACCCTACTGCGTTTTCAATATGCTTATAGCGTATACGCTTTTTTTTTTACAAAAGTCAGCTCTTGATAGGCGGGTCAGCTTTATCTTTGATGTGTGTATGGGGAGGGGATGGGTCATCCTGGCTTGATATTAGCTGCTTTGTCTGTAGGAGGAAAGGAGGACATAAACAGATGTTAAAATCTGTGGTTAGTTAAATAGATAAAGTATGTTACTATAACTGTGCAATGAGTAAAACAACACAAATGTAAAGTGGAGTTAGTCAGCTTGACAAGAACACAGTTATAATGGACAGAATGAGATGTTGCAGACTAGAAAGCCTTCATTAGCTCACAAAAACAAAAAAAGACTGATACAACTACACAAAAAACTGCAAAAAGGTCACCTAACTGAGGTTCTAAAGACATCTAAATCCTGGGGGAATAAAAATCAAACTGTCTCTCATAATAAATTGGACTGTTTTAAATGTGTTTTATTATGCTGTAAAGCCAAAGGCTTGCGAACGCGGTTCGTGAGCCGCTTACCAGGCGTTTGAAACTCAGCTGCGACCGATTTGTGCAGCAGACCGTGTCACGTTGTGTTATAACGTGTTGGTATGGGAGCCGGTTGTTAAGAAAACAATGGCAAACTACTGAACGTAAAACTTGCCTAGTACATCAACAGCAGCTGAAAATGCTGGTGTTGACTGCAGCGTCCTGTAAGGGATATGCAACATTTTAAAAAAAAAGTTAATCAACTGACATAACAAGTGTGATTGTTACTCTCTCCTTAGAGGGCTGTGGCATGGTGATGTTGCTATTAAAGTATTGGATACAGGGAGTAGCACCAACAATGATTCCCAGCTAGCGGCTTTTAAACTTGAGGTAAGTTGGTGGAGCCTAATTATGGTAATACGATTTTAAGGATCTGTGTACACCTCTAGATTGGCGTGGGCAATCATACCTCTCTGAAAATTATGATTTCCTGCGGCATGGATAAATTTGTGTGTTAACTCCCTTCCATGTCATGACACAAGACTGTCAAGAATTTTCTGACACTGTCTTCTTCTATCTCTCTTTCCACAAATCTTTCCAGTTGCCACAATATGTTCCATGTTTTGTCTTCTCATAATGTGGCCAAAAAATAACTGTTTCTTTCTGATGTATGTGATAAGTTGTCTTTGCGACTTAGCTTCCCTCAAAATGTCCGGATTACTCATTTTGGCTGTCCAATTAATTTTCAGCATTCTTCTATAAAACCACATCTCTAGATTGAATAGATAATGTTAATAACAATGGATTCAAAGATATGTTCACCCAAGCATGTTTTCTCATCGACTCCATGAGCACACTAAAGAAGATGAGGATGGGGTGGTGAGAAGACAATGGCTTGAATCTCTGAAGTCTATTTCACTTTTGCGCCAGGGCATGCAGGTGTAAGAGGAAATGGATGAGCAGATAAGCTTGCGGGTTTAGTTTCTATGGGAAATGGATCAGCAGTGAGCCTGAATGCCCTCAGGGAGGCAGGACGAGTAAATACTTCAAGAGAAGGATGTGATTCTGCAACTTTGGCCAGACTGCAAGAACATCAAGTCAAATGGGGTCAAGAACAGCATGCGAGGAGCCAGAGAAGAGTAGTCGACCAACACACAACTGGTGTCCTCAGTTACTACCTGCTGAAGGAGATACTGAGGAGGGGATCTGAGTACTTGCGGACTAATATTTTGATATGCAGTGAGCATGTTCTGTTGAGAAACTAATACATCCTAGTCGAATGTATTCAAGCATATACACTTAAAGAATGGATCACACACAAGCAGAATGCATTTAATCTTACAGCCTAGCAGAATGCATATTATCATACAGCCTAGCAGAATGCATATTATCATACAGCCTAGCAGAACGCATTCGATCAATAAACCTAGCATAATGTATTTAATAATAAACCTAGCAGAATACATTTATACATATATCCTAGCCGAATACATTTAATCATACAGCCTAGCAGAATTCATTTAATCATAAACCTAGCAGAATGTATTTAATAATAAACTTAGCAGAATACATTTATACATATAGCCTAGCTGAATGCATTTAATCTTAAACCTAGCATAATGCATTTACTCATAAACCTAGCAGAATGTATTTAATCATACAGCGTAACAGAATGCAATTAATCATAAACCTAGCAGAATACATTTAATCTTAAACCTAGCAGAATGCATTTAATAATGAACATAGCAGAATGCATTTAATAATGAACATAGCAGAATGCATTTAATCTTAAGCCTAGCAGAATGCATTTAATCACAAGCCTAGCAGAATGAATTCATACATGCACCCTAGCTGAACTACTATGTTGCCGGGGCTCCACTATTTGTAGCGATAGTGAACATGTTCACAAAAACCCTATTGTGAATCAATCACGGCATTTTGAGAGCAAGATGCTAGGCCCATACTTTCTGGATCAAACAGCAATGTTAGGTGATGTGGTTAGTATCAAGCCAGCCATCTGACCTCCCTACTTCCATCAAGTGTCGTTCATTCGTTCGTTCAAAAATGTCAAAGACCTCATTTTATGAGCCTGCGTTGACCCTAGTACTATGTGGTCTTGAAAACCTTCTGCTAGGAACATTTGAATGCAGAATCACCTATCCGACCGGCTACGGCACTAGTCATTATGCTATCATGTCTCCCTATACACCAGGAGTCACACTTAAAATGTAAGCTAAACTCTTTCCTGGAGGGAGGTAGTGAGGGGGAGAGAGAGACTGAGATAGAGTACTTCAAATTAGGTGCTTCTTTGCATGCAGTGAACGTGTTTATATATATCTTAAGGAGGTCAGTCAGTAAAAGACCCTTTTACATGGGTTGGGTATTGGGCATTTAGTGTAAGACCCATATTTTTATTGACCAGTCAGCTCTCCATTAGTGATGGATCACACTGGTTGCTTTCACTTCTCAAGTGGTCAAGCTGTCTGCCAAGCGCACCGAAGGTTGTGGGTTCAATTCCGGGCTACCTCTTACGGTTCACAAGTGCATATTTCCAGGAGACTCCTGGAGGTCGTAGCTGGAGCTACAGAGTTTGTGTTTTGTGCCACGCTTTCGGCAGCCTGTGCTGCGGAAAGATACAGAGTCATATGGGACAAAACCCGGTGCATTGAAGTTGATCCTCTAGACTTTTACGGCTTTTTTTTTAAAGCGACTTCTCAAAATATTTCCTGGTACCCAGTTTTAAACTGGGTTGACCTGGGTGCCCGGTTCAGTATTAAAAGTCTGCCTTGATGTGAATTCGAGCTCATGACCACCGGGTCGACAGGCAAGCTACTATTACGCTATCACGGCTGGTATATGACTTTATAAGTGCAATCTTTGGTTTATTCACCAGATTGCAATTCTGCGCAAGACACGGCATGAGAACCTAGTATTATTTATGGGGGCTTGTATGACGCCACCTAGATTAGCTATAGTAACAAGGTAGGTGTAGATCAGGTGACGAACAATATTGTCTCTGTGGTTTATTGTCATGTAATCATTATGTCCTCATTATTATCACCCTGTGCCATGCCGACACGTCTGAGTTCTTGTCCAAACCATCTAGGTATTGATCTCTCTGCCTTCCCCTTGCTCTTTTCCCATCATTTTGCTAGTTGTCACCAAGTTTTTGTGTTTATTCCTCATAATATGCTTAAAAATTGTGACTGTCTACATTTAATTTCTCTGTAATCAGGTGACATTTTTCATTTGTATCTTGTAGAACTGACTCATTTGTTTTTTGTTCTGTCCATGGTTTTCTTAGTATTTTCCTGTGAAACTGTATTTTCACTGCCATTAGATGTTTCTCAACTTGTTTGATTGTTTTGACTTGTTTCACAGTGTAGGTTCTATAGCACTTCAACGCTCTTTTTCTCACCACAAGTGACAGCTTTTTTTTTTAGGCGAGCATGTTTTCTATTTTGTAAAAGGCTACCTTTGCCATAGCAGTTCTTGTGATCATAATGTAGCTAGTCTTTTCTGAGAACAAAGTTCTCACCCATGGCCCACTAGATAGACATTTGACCCATCATTTGTTCCATGACCTCATTGAGTTTTGTTGCCCAGGGTGTTTTTAATATGTTGTGCCCACATTATTTGGGTTAGCCACTGCCATGTCTTTCAGGAACCTTGCTGTCATTGTTTTTTGTGTGTTCTTTCTGTACCATTCTCACAATTTATTGTGGCCAAAGTTCTTCAGTATTTTTAAGAAACATCGCTTTTTGAGTGCTGGTCATGTCTTCAAAAATATGGGTATATGCCCAATGTACTTGAGATGTGTAAAAGGAATCTTTACTTATTTTACTATATCAAGCATATGGTGCTAATGGAATATTTTTATTGACCAATCTGCACACAAAGGGTGGTGATGTCATATTTTTATTGACCAATTAGCACACAAAGGGTGGTGATGTCATATTTTTTATTCACCAATCAGCACACAAAGGGTGGTGATGTCATATTTTTATTGACCAATCAGCACACAAAGGATGGTGATGTCATATTTTTATTGACCAATTAGCACACAAAGGGTGGTGATGTCAGTATCACACCATTCACCTTTACTTCCCAAGACATTCATTCTTCTTAGTTAGTTGCATATCCTTTAAGGACATAGCAGTCAACTCCAACATTTTTTTGGCTGTTAGTGATTCCTGTGCAAGTTTTCGTTCAGTAGTTTGCCATTGCTTTCTGAACAACCGGCACCCTTACCATTTCATAAAAAATCAACCCAGCTGTGTTTCGAACGCGGTATGTCGGATTACGAACTGCGTCCGTAACCTCTGCGCCGCGGAGCCGGTCCCAAGACATTAGCCGGTGCCCATTGTAACCGGGGGAAACCTGGGAGCCTAATTAAATTTAATAGCGGAAGGTTTAAAAAGACAAGAGGATCTACTTCATTGCATTGGATGTCATCACATGTGGCTCAGTCTCTTTCTGCATGTGGTCTGCCTGAAGAATTACCCAGACCACAAACTCCGTAGCTCCTTTGATGACACCCCCGGGGGGTCTCCAGAACTTGCATCATATATGAACCCAGTGATGGAGTCTGAAAACACATCCACAACCTTCGAAGTGCAAGGCTGGCGGCTTAACCACTTTGCCATAGGGACCTCCTGAATAAAAAAAAAAAATTAAACACCCCCCTCCCCCTCCCCAATGCGGATTTAAACCTGTGAGCAGCAGGCAAGCGTGCTTGTCACAGCAATAACGTAGATACCTGTCTTGCCTGGGGCCGCCAAATGCACATGCGGCGAGTTGCTTATTTTTTTTTAAAGTTGCATATCCCCTACAAGACGTTGCAGTCAACACCAGCATTTTACTGCCGTTGATGTCTTGGCAAGTTTTACATTCAGTAGTTTGCCATTGCTTTGTTGTTGTTTGTTGTTTTGAGTTGCTTATTACATATTGAATTAAACCTATGACCAAGTGTGTATGAAATCCTTTTGAACCTACCTTGTAATATGTACATTTGTTAATGGAGCATGAGAAATCATCATCTTTGTAGGACAGCTTGGCCGAATGGATAAGAACATGTGTTCTTAAACATCCGGTGTGCTGATGTCAAGTTTAGGGTTCAACCCCTACACCAGATAGTTGGACTAAAATGTTGACCTATTGTCCTTGACTTGGGAGACTTGAATTACAAGTACCTCTGAAGTCGGAGCGGGTTCGACTGATGGTGAGGGACAGTTTTAATAGGGAAAGCTAATCCACACGCAAAATTCAGTTCAGCATTACTGGAAGTAGTGTGTATGGACTGTGCTTGAGTTCAAAGCGAGTGAGCGTAAAAAACTGTAAAAATCATCATCTTCCACTTTTGCCGTCAAGCCTTGTGGGGAGGAATAGTTGACATTTCAGTGCTTTATGGTGGCACCGAAAAGTGTCATTCTGTAAGATAGCATAAGAGACAACATGAGAAATAAATCCATAGGTATTGATTGGCACTCATATAAGTTGTGGAAAGAAATAGAAATTAGAAGATGCACTAGAGAGATAAAAATTGAAAGCTGTAGAGACTGCGCCAGGGTTTAAACCCTTGATATTTGTTGCTGCCTGTGTATAAGTACGACAGTTATTTATGTATTTTATTTATATTTGATGTAGTTTCTGTAAAGGACAGACGCTGTATACCATGATTCACCTCAACAAGACCACATTCAAGATAAACAAGGCCATTGTTATAGCATCGCAGATAGCTCAGGTGAGTGGTTTTCTTACACCTTGTCTAGGGCTTAGCTTGTGGATTTAAAAAGTTAGTTGCATGTCATTTACAGGACGTAGTAGTCAACCCCAGTATTCTTTAGCTGTTCATGATTCCTGGGCAAGTTTATGTTCAGTAAGTTTGCCATTGCTATCTAAACGATTAGCTTTCTCTATTCACAGTGTCTCTCGCCATCAGGCGAACCCACTCCGACTTCAGAGGTACTTGTAATTTACGTCCCAAAGTCAAAGGCGAGAGATCACCATTTTAGTCCAGCTGTCCGGTGTATGGGTTGAACCCCTTACCTCGGCATCAGCACACCGGATGTTTAAAAACACATATTCTTATCCATTCGGCCATGCTGTCCTCCAAAACATCTTTAAGACAACATAACTTTTTGGATGTCATTACCCCGGGAAGGTTAACCCGGTCAACAAATGCCTGCAGAAGTCGGATGTGTCAGCCTATCGGCGCAAGAACGCAGCTCTGCTGTAAACAGGCACAACGCAATCACGTCCGGAAAAAAAACTCAGGATGAACGCAGAAGAAGAAGAAGGATGATGTCATTTACTACCCAAGGGAGCTGTAGTGGCATACCAGTTAATGTGCTTGCCTGACAATGGTCAGGGTTCAAACCTGAGCTGAGGTAGGGTTGTTTTTACTGACCACTGTGGCTCTGGTGTCGATCCAACATCAATAACATTAGATATGTGGATGCTACAGTATTTATTGCAGACAATGAGCAGGATCTGCAACATTTAGTAGATGCAGTTGTTGCACACAGGGAACAAGTAGGGTTAGAATTGAATTGTAAGAAGACACAGATTATGGTCATTACTAGAAAGAAAGAAATACCACAATGTAATATACAGGCAAATGTGAATATTCTTTAACAAATGAATCGGTGTAACTATCTTGGAACAGTCATAACATCTGATGAAAGGTGCCTTGAGGAGATTAGACCAAGAATCGCTATAGTGAGGGTAGCCTTTTGCAAGATGGAAAACATTGACCAATAAAAGGATATTAGATTTAGACTTCCGTTCCCAACATGGCGGAAAGGCATTGAACCATTAAGGCCTCTGGAGCATTTATGCTTGTGGCTACAGTTTGCATTTGCATTTTCCTCATGTTGGACTGGTAGTACATGGTTCTGTCACCTGCTACTGAGTGAGTGCGTAGCGCGCCACTGCGAATTGTGAAATTCGTGTGGAATGCTTTTACATCTGTCCGCTGTTGTTTGTACAGTGAACTGCATGTTCGGAACAATGGCAACCAGTTGTCGCTAAATTGACTGGTTTGTATTTTCTGTTCGTGAGTGCATTGTTCAGAAAACTCCTGGTTGTCATCGCTGGAGCTACGGATTTCGTGCTTTGTATTGCGCTTTCGGTGGGTCGCCCTGCGGAAAGAGACCGAGCCATGTGGGATAAAACCCGGGTCAATTAATTCTTTCGAGAGACTGCTGATTCCATCGATGATGAACTGTATTTTTCGTGGAGGACTTTCGTGTTGGCATTCTGGTGGCGGCATTATGCACAGTGTACCTATGCGGGCTGTTGGCTTGCCGAGACTCCTGTCTGTTTCACTTTTCACATTGGACAGTGAGGAGCATTTTGTGTGATATTCACTGGCACAGGAATGGAGCATAATGGGGACGACCTGTTGCCGTGAAGTTGGAACCGTGACTAACTGACTAACTTACTAAAAAGATATTAATTGCAACAAGAAAAAGTGTTGAAGTGCTACCTAGAACCTGTACTTTTGTATGGATGTGAAGCATGGACAATGAACAGACAAGCTGAAAAAAATTTTTTGGACACTTATGAGAAGAAATAAACTAGAGAACTTGGTGACAACTGGCAAGACTGAGGGGAAAAGAACTAGGGGAAGGCAGAGAAGTAAATATCTGGATGGCGTGGCCACATGGCATGGTCGAGACAAGAACACGAGCTGATCCACGAATCTGGTGATCGTGTGAAATGGCGAAAGATGACCGCCCGCGCTTATCGGCATGGAACAGAAGATGATGATGATGAAATTGAGTACCAGGAAATATCCTGGCAGACGTAACATTCATCACATGACCTACTGAGTGCTGATTGGTCTATAAACATATGGGGCTAGCACCATATGCCCGGTATCCCACAAAGCATGTAAAACGATTCTTTACATTTACTTTATTCATAACCATCATCAAGTGCCCTGCCAGCTGGCGTAGGTGTCCATGGCTCTCCACAGATCTTGGTCTTTGATGTTCTGGATCATCTCTGCTGATGATATTTCTCCATGCCACCTCCTCATTCCATCCAGCATCATTTCTCTTGGTCAGCCTCTGCCTCTCTTCCCTTTGATCTTTTCAGTTGTCATGATGTTCTCCAATGTCTCTCTTCTCATCTCATGACCAAAGAAAGCTGTCTCTTTCTTATGGTTGTATATAATGTTCTAGTTTCATTAGCCTCTTTCAGGCAACCGTCATTAGTTACTCTGGCAGTCAAAGGAATTTACAATATTCATCTCAGGAACCACATCTCTGTTGCTTCCAAGTTCTTCCTTATTTGTTATTTTACATTTCAAGATTCACCGCCATACTGCAAAACAGGTTCTATAAAGCACTTCAGCACTCTCTTTCTTACATTCAACGATAGTGATTTATTGCATAAGATACTTTTAATTTTCTGACATGCAGCATTTGCTTAACCTATTCTGTTCTTAATCTCTTTTATGCACCTGCCGTCTGATGTTATTTACTTTACTTGTTACCCTGTTAATTCCTTATTGGCACATTAGACGGTTTTATTACTACTTGTTGTATTATTCTTGCCTAGGGCATGAGCTACCTGCATGCAAGGGGCATTATCCATAAAGACCTGAGAACGAAGAACATTTTCATGGACAGTGGGAAAGTGGTCATCACTGACTTTGGTCTCTTTCACGTTACCAAGTTATGCAGGGGTAACAAGTAAGTTCCGCAGTAGTTCTTGTCTTTGTTTTATCGTAGTCCAGTCACAGCAAATCAATGAATGTAAAATTTAACCAGGAAGCACAGTGAAAGGAAAGACACATACATCTCTATTAGCAGAGTTTTGACCTTTTTATTTTAACAAAAAATGGAACACGAGTTAACCCTTTACCGGGCAGACGCTTGTCCATTTTTTAGCCCTGAACAGGCAAGATTTTTTCAGGTTCGGTAAAATTTTGGGTTATGTTGGTAAAAACATCACAAATAAGGTGTTAGTCAACCGATTTTAGTTAAATAAACAACACAATGAAGGGAAAAGCATGCAGAATATGTTACTCACGTGATTGTTGCCATAATCCATATATGAACACAAATATTTACCAAATACAGCATATTGTTTGTGATTTTCAGTCATCTATACGGCAATTTACAAACACATTTTCAGAATCATAATCACTTTCTTTAAAGTCAGACTCACTGCTAATGCAAAGTAACGCTTTTCACTGATATCTAGCTCCGATTAATAGTCAACTTCGTGCCCTTCAACGTCACTTAAATTGAACCTAGCGAAATCTCGGCTATCACTTGAAGAATTGCCAAAATCCATTTGGAAAAACTAAGCGTAAAAACCCCGAAAACTATCAAAAAATGTCTGTTCAAATTCATAGTTAGGCGCTTGCAAATGGCGGCCACGTTGTCAAGCTATCGGCGAAAGCGAAAGTAGCCGTCGGAAGTATCGGAAGGCCGAGAGATCACGTTTATACAACGCATAATAGCATCGGCCACATTGAGGCAGTCTGCCCGTTTAAGTGATGGGACGGAAATGGACGTTCTGCCCGGTAAAGGGTTAAAGTTAGTTGCATGTCTCTTACTGGATGTTGCAATCAATCCCAGCATATGTAGGCTGTTTGTGATCTACTAAAAAAAAGTCTTAAAATTCGAGAGGATCGACTTCATTGCCCCGGGTTTTATCCCATATGGCTCGGTCTCTTTCGGCAGGATGGCCTGCTCAAAGCGTCACACAAAGCATGAACTCTGTATCTCCGGTGACGACCCCCAGGAGTCTGAGAAAAATGCACTCGTGAACCGAAAGACGTAGCCCGGAATCGAACCCACAACCTTCAGAGCTCAAGGCATACAGCTTGACCACTTTATCACGGAGACTCCCAAGCGATTTACTAGGCAATATTTGGTAGACACTTCCTACCATCGAAATCAGTGCAAAGTGGTGTACTTCCAGATTGCCTGTAGTTAATTTCGAACTCTTGATATGTCGGAGAATTGTAGAAGTTTCCCCTAAGCCACATTGCTAGTTGGAAGACAAGTATAGCTGGTTAAAAACATAATTTTCCAAACAAAGACATGATAATATTCTGGAAGAAGTCGTTCTTAACACACACAAAAAACTATCTGTATGATACTTGTTATGATTGCTGGTAAATTTTGAGATTTTATAATAAGGATGAGGAAATAAAAGTTGCTTGTCAAAGTAGATGCAGTCTTCAGACTTTGGAATTTTAAAAATGTACTTTCAGCAGATTAAAAATCCTGCACTTTACCTGAAATTACAACTCAGGTCACCTGCTGTGTGCAACCTTAGAAGAAATCAATGAAGACAGACAAATATTAAAAGGAGTAAAATATATTGTGGCTTTATCATAACTTAGGCATTAAGAACCACTGAAAGACAACATTCTTGTTAAGCAAAGAATAGTCAGGCAGAGGTGAACTTTTGTTTGGCAATCATGATGCAGAGAGCTGTCTTTGGAGGCAGACGTGGCAAACAGCAGAGGAAGCACACTATTGACGAGACATTAGCAGCTTCAAACCAACCACTTCTGTGATGTTGAGTCCACCATAGGTGTCTGTGATGTGAATGATCAGCTTCCACACGTCTCAGCTCTTCAAGACCTTCAGTGGATCTGCTGATTAGGTCGTGTAGAGCTAGTAATGTTGAGTCCACCATAGGTGTCTGTGATGTGAATGATCAGCTTCCACACGTCTCAGCTCTTCAAGACCTTCAGTGGATCTGCTGATTAGGTCGTGTAGAGCTAGTCTCAGTGAAATCCAATATTCTGGCTTGAGGAGTACCAATTGCAGGAACATTGTGGTGGAGAAAGGACATATAACATGGAATTTAGCAACACTTGTACCAGTACAAACTTGATGGGAAAAGAGCTAGGGGAAGACAAAGAGATGAATTCCTGGATGGTTTGGACAAGTTTGCATAATCAGGACAAGAATACAGATCTGATTCAAGACTGGAATCCTGTGAAATGGTGAACTGTGATCGTTCATGCTTATTGGGAATGGCACAGGATAATGATGATGCAGCGGTAGCATGTAGGACTACAGATGAGAACTACCTAGTTTTATTCATGGTGTGAGGAACAGGCCAGCCGTTCTTTGTTTAGGTAGGTGCTGATGGAGACTATGCTGAGCAGGGCTGATCGAAAAGTTATGCCAGCTTACTGATTTCATGCCTATGATGGGAGAGAGAGAGAGAGAGAGAGAGAGAGAGAGAGAGAGAGAGAGAGAGAGAGAGAGAGAGAGAGAGAGAGAGGTCTCTCTCTCTCTTAAGACATTCATTGAACTTCTTTACGCAAATTATTTGCAGTTGGAAATCAAAAAAGAGTAGCCTAACGGTGCTGCCCGGGCAAAATTTCTAGTTAAAAATCTACCAAAAGTATGTAAGGATCCTCACCGGTGCTATGGAGTTCGTGCACAGAGCTGAGTTTCTCCAGACTCATTTTTGAGTTAGGAGGAGAATGAAGCACTTATGGGGTACACCCCGTGTGCCGTGATGTTGATCCATCGACTAAACTAAACTAAACACAAATTATTGATTGCCTGCTCACACTTGACTTGCTTCAAGCAGCAATCAGTTTCTAGAAATGACTGCCTCATCTACTGTGTGTTTCTAGGAACACTACATGCAGCCTTCTGAGACAGTGAATGCCAGAAGTGTGGCTGTACATTATAAACCAGACCAACACTGACAGGGCTCTTTAAAATACTGAGCTGAAGTTGGTTGTACCAGATGTAAAGGGTAACATGGGGACAAGACAGCTAGCATCCTTTTAAAGATGAACAAATAGGAAGGACTATCTCTACTTTGTCTAGAGCTACCCACATTGGTATTGTTATAGACATGCTTACCAAGATACTGTTTCAGGTTCGGCCCCCAGGTGTGGCACGTTTCTTTTTTCTGACCCGTACTCTCTGGAGTTGGCTCAGATTAATAAAATAGATACAGGGTGATTTTCCTAATTGTCTGCGAAGGAAAGATGTTAAGGAAAGAAACTTACTAAGTTACTTCCTTGTGCCATAGCCTAGAATATGTGAAAGCCCACTCCTTCGTTTCCAACAGCAGTATCTGTCTTGGGTCTGATTTGACTACTTTTTTTGCCTAAAAATGCTCACATGTAGCATTTATTCAGAGATGGTATTGACTGGCACCTTGACATCTTGATAGATGACATTTTGTAAAATGAATACCTCTCTATATCACAAACCCTGGGTTGAATTTAGAGACCATGTATTGCCATGCAGCATGATCCCTCTCTCAGCCTGCCTAGTTTACTCCAGAGGAAAGGTAACACAATTACATCTGGAACAAGACAAGCTGCAGAGGCTGCCAGATCAGTAAAGCATTGCTCTAACCATCCACATGTTGGAGCTTCCACCCTAGATCAGCTGCCGACCAAGGCTTAGGTCTTGGTCTGCCCTGCCATAATATTTAATCTTTAGGTTGAATTTCCTTGCAACAGGATAAGGCTTGTATTCTCCCAATTGCGATCCTCTGCCCGAAGCCATTGGCACAATGTGGGGTGTCGGGTGTGGTGAGCATCGCCAACATTTGGTGCTAACAGAAAGCAGGTAGTACTGTCTGTGGTAGCTCAGTCATATCTGACCAAGACCTGATTTACAAGACTTGTAAAAGACTGCATTATGAATTTAACTTATTTGTATAGTTAATAATTCACAAGTGTTAATAAGTCTCGTTATACTCTATCAGCAAGGATAACTGGCTGAGTGTTCCAAAGGGCTGGTTGTGTTACCTGGGCCCAGAGATCATCCGGTCTCTTAAAGCTATGCAGCAGTCTCAGTCTGATTTGCCTTTCACTAAAATGTCAGACATGTATGCTTTTGGGTAAGTGCCACTGGATGTTTTGTCTCTCATTGTTGGTTGATTGGTGATGCTTGCTTCCTTGCTTGTGTTCACTGGCTGTGAACTCCAGTGCGAAGTCCTGTGTACCGGATGAAGGCATCCTGTTGTCCAACATCAGTATGATGTCATACAGGACCTGAGGTTTGCGTGAGTATACGTTGTCCCATGTCTGGCTTATTGGTGTG
This sequence comes from Cepaea hortensis, assembly GCA_963921405.1. Taxonomy (NCBI): domain Eukaryota; kingdom Metazoa; phylum Mollusca; class Gastropoda; order Stylommatophora; family Helicidae; genus Cepaea; species Cepaea hortensis. Next base: position 76,454,816 of record OY992890.1, on the reverse strand, counting down.
CAGACTGGTGGTTCCTCGCCGTGCAGACAGACACTCTCCGACTTTGGAGGAAAGGAAGATTGAGTCTTGCTCTAAGGATTCTTTTGTGTTCATGTCGTGTGAGCACTGAAAAGTACTGACTGGTACTGAAGTGCTATCTTCATGTGGACTGTTGCAGTACTCTCTTTCCCTTCTAAAATTTCAGAAAGCAATGAGGTGTGCAAGATTGGTATTGGAACTTCACATCTGCGGAGAGACATATTAGGATGTTCTCAGGATATGATTCAGTACAGCATATGTGGACTGGCTGGTAATAGGCCTAGGTCATTCATGTTTTCTCTACAGGTTGGAGGCGTTTCAATGTCAGTAGGCTCCAGCTCATGCCCGCTGGGACTTTACTGGTATAGTGGTTAGTGGCTTTACCAACACAATGGTCTTGAGTGATGGGGGGGGGGGGGGGGGGGAAATAAGGAATTTGTTGAAGGGAACCGATCACCCTGCCTAGTAAGGTTGTGGCCTAGTATAGTGATTTACTCTTCATTAGTCTATGGTGTTGAAGCAATATGAGAGTTGAATGGAAACATTCGTAATGTGTTTTATAAACGAATAGGAGGGAATATTATGCCAGGAGAAAAAAAAAAGTAAGTATTATTACAAAAACTGAAATTGAAGAAAACATTAAGATCACTGAACTAAGGTACTTTAGTTGTATAAAGAGACACAGCTCATAGTTAAAGGATGTTCTGATGGTAAAAGTGGAAGGAAAACATGGAAGAGGAAGACAGCTTTATACCTGAGTGAACATCATGAGATGGACTGAAAGAAGATTCTATAAATGCACCATGAAGATGCAGGACAAAGTGTTGCACATGTATTTCCCTCGGCCTTCAGTGGGAAGATGTCACTTGACGATAACTGTAAAGAAGGCATATCTCTGGTAGTATTTGTCATAGGATCACTTTTATATACAGAAATGCTCGGAAACTTGATGTTGGGTTACTGAAATTATTTGTCATGAAATTATATTTTGTTCAGTTAAGCATCTAAGAGCTGGTCTTCCTGGCGTAGGGATTAACGACTTTCTCCGTAATCCCATATATCCACTTAGGGGAACACAGCTGTGCGAGATTCTGTAGTGGATCGCATCGCGATGGTTACTTATGGGGGTATGTGAGCCGGTCGCTCAGAAAGCAATGGCAAACTACTGAGTGTAATCTTCCTAAGACATTAACAGCGGTAAAATGCTGGTGTTGACAGCGATGTCCTGTAAATAGGATTGGGGTGGGGGGGGACATGTAAGATCTGTAATTTGCCTTGTGTTACTGTGACTGATAAGGGAGTCACAGAACAGTGACACTGAAACATACCATGCATGTTATAAGAGGCAATTAAGGTGGGATGGCACGAGATTGGCTGCCTCATCCTCGAGAAAACTAGCTGCAGAATCTAACCAATGATGGATAAGTCTACAAAGGGCTTGATGTGAGTTTGTTCAAGGCCTGTACTTTATTGGCAGATGACAGGCAACAGGAAGAAGAATATCTATAAATGTTATTCATGTAAGTCAGGTATTAGATACGACTGAGCTATCATATGATGGTAGACGGTACTACCTGCTTTCTGTTAGCGCAGAATGTTGGGCAGCGCTGACCAAACCCGACATCCCACATTGTGCCAACGGGTGGAGAAGCACAATTGGAAGAGTACAAGCCTTACCCTGGTGTGAGGAAATGCAGCCTAAAGATTACATGTCATGTGAGGGCAGACCAGGCTCTAAGCCTTGGTCGGCAACTGGTCTAGGATGGAAGCTCCGACAGGCGGACAGTTAGACTATTGCTTTGCTGGTCAGGCAGCTTCTGCAGATTGTCTTGTTTCAGACATATTGGTATTACCCATCCTCTGGAGTAAATAGATAAGCAGAGAGAGAGATCAGGCTGCATACGCAGCACATGGTCTCTACAATTCCCCCCAGGCTTTGTGCTGTGGAGGGGTTATGATGCCTTTTTATTTGGAAGCACAATAGCCATCTTCTGTCAAAATGGGAAGGTACCAGTACAGTATTCCTGTATCATATTCATCATTAGGGATGGCTGCCGTTGAGCTGAGACTGGAAACAAATGAACGCAAAATGTGATTGGGAAACTCAACAAGAGAAAGACACATGCAGTTAGAAGTGAACGGTTCAACTGAAGTTTTTATTAGCAAACACACACAAAAGAAAAAGGAAAGAATTATTAGCTGGTAAATTGAAAATGTGGAAATATTGCACCAGTTATCAATTAATGTGATGCCTATGGCATCGTCACTGAAAGCCAGTTGAATCTTCCAGATGATTCCACTTGGGTATCGCCAAGGTTGTGGCAAAATGTTATGCATTTCCATTTTTCAAGTAATTCCATCAATTCAAGGCAGATTAAAATCGACTGATGTTAACTAAACTCACTAACTCACAGGCTGACTACCAGCGACTGAGTCTGTGAGCAGGAAAAAAATGCACACATGTGCATGAAGGTCCTTTTTTTAAATAGTTGCATATCCTTTACAGGATGTAGCAGTCAACACCAGCATTTTACTGCTGTTGTTGATGTCTTGGACAGTTTTACGTTCAGTAGTTTGCCATTGCCGGTCTCTCTGGCTGTGGGGTTATAACACTTTCTCTCTGTAATCCCGTTTATCATGCAGAGTCTCGCAGCGGAGCGAGAACTGAGGTGGTTCGACCCCCGCTCGTGACTTGCGGATACTGAGCCGGCCGCTCAGAAAGCAATGGCAAACTACTGAGCGTAATCTTGCCAAGAGATCAACAGACAGCTGAAAGATGCTGCTGTTGACAGCTAAGTCCTGTAAAAGGATACGCAAAACATTTTTTTTTTTAGTTTGCCATTGCTTTCTGAACGACTGGCCCCATACCAACACGTTAAAACGAGTATGTCGCAGTCTGCTGCCAAATCGGTCACGGCTGTCTTTCGACTGCGGGTAAGTGGTTTTACGAATCGTGTCCGCAATGCCATCTACAAACGAGGGTCCTTTACACATTCCCTTTGAAGGACACCACCCTTGCCTCATTTGTTTCTGTGGAAAATAACATGGTCTGATACATTTTGAACAGACCTCATACATACATCCATGTTTCATGTTAATGTAAAATGCTCAAGTAAATTTACATCTTAGAATGTAACATGTTGTCTCTTCTCTGATACAGCACTGTTTGGTATGAACTGCTATGCAATGATTGGCCATTTCGCAGTCAACCATGTGAGACTATCATTTGGCAAGTGGGACAAGGTATCAAGCAGTCTTTGAGCACTGTCAACTCTCCTAGAGAAGTCAAGGTTTGTAGATCTTGGTCATGTAGCTTCGTTCAGATTTATAGTATACGTATTTCAGCATCCCAAATATACGTAGTATTGGTGTGGGGCAAATAATGAAACGCATATAAGTAGATATGTATTTACATTTTTTTTTTTTTATTTTAAAGCATATCCTTTACAGGACTTAGCTGTCAACACCAGCATCTTTCAGCTGTATGTTGATCTCTTGGCAAGATTACGCTCAGTAGTTTGCCATTGCTTTCTGAGCGGCCGGCTCACATACCCCGTAAGTTACCGATGCGATTCGAACCACTGCTGATTTGAACCGTCATCATGTTACCTGACGAGAGTATACGAGATTACGGAGAAAAGTCATAACCTCTAAGCTACGAAGCCGGCATTTACATTAGTTGACAGAAATTTAAATTTGGGGAGACATGGGTGGAGTTGCTTGGGATGGACAAAAATAGGTCAGCTTGGAGTGAGTTGGTTGAGCATCGATGCCCCAGTGAGGGATATAGGACAAAAGAAGAAGTGAAGAATACACAAGATGCTATTTATGCTGTCCCTGTTGAAGGTTTTTGTGACCAAAATATTGGATTGGATTGCGTGATTTAATGTGTAAAATGTCTGACTTTTCTTAGATGTGTTTATTTATGTTTTATATATGTTTTTGGCGGAAGAGCGCAATTGGGAGGGTACAAGCCTTACCCTGGTGCGAGGAAATGCAAGCTAAAGACAAAATTGTCATGGCAGGGCAGACCAGGCCCTAAGCCTTGGTTGGCGACTGGTCTAGGATCGAAGCTCCGACAGGCGGACAGTTAGAGCATTGCTTTGCTGATCCGGCAGCTTCTGCAGCTTGTCTTGTTCCAGATGTAGGGGTGTTACCTTTCCTCTGGAGTGAACTAGGCAGGCCAAGAGAGGGATCATGCTGCATGGGCAACACATGATCTCTATATTTTAGCCCAGGCTTTGTGCTATGGAGACGCAATAACTCCATCCCTGGTCTTAACTGGTCTCGGAATCAAAGCGAGAGGCAACTGTTACGGGTTATAAGTCCTTGTCAGTTGGCGTAGACATGGGGCGCCACGCGTTGCCTCTGACGGTGGGAGACACCTATAGGTGTCACTGATCAGCTACCGCCCGCCTCAAGCTGGGCAGCCCCCAGCCAATTGGGTGCTGATCCGCCACAGCCTGCCTGCTTCAATGGGTGCTTGGGGCTAGGACAAAATCTGAATCGCAGGCTGTAAAACCAATGCACCAGGTACAAACAAAAATATTAATAGAAACCTCAAGCTACGGCTTGCAACCTGGAACGTGAGAACCATGTGTCCAGGATTTTCCACTGACTTGACCAATATTGACGATGTGAGAAAAACGGCTGTGATTGATGCCGAACTCAGTCGTCTTAACATTGATATTGCTGGCCTGCAGGAGACTCGACTCGCTGAGGAAGGGTCACTCAGGGAAAACAACTACACCTTTTTCTGGAAGGGTAAAGGGCAGGCAGAAAAAAGGCAACACGGTGTGGGCTTTGCAGTGAAGAATTCGCTACTGGGAATGATTGAAATTCCAGCAGGAGGAAATGAAAGACTATTATCCCTGCGCTTGGCAACCTCTTGTGGGTTTGCCACCATTATTACTGCATATGCACCGACACTCGATTCCTCTGATGATGTGAAGGATTTGTTCTATGAGGAGTTAGACTCTGTGATCAAGGCAGTTCCAAAATCCGACTACATTTATATGCTCGGTGATTTCAATGCTCGTGTGGGCAAGGACTCGAGTTCATGGCCAGTGTGCCTTGGAAAATACAACATCGGTCGCATGAATGAAAATGGGCAAAGGCTGCTGGAGCATTGCACCAGTAATGACCTATGTATTACAAACTCTTTTTTTAAAACAAAAGAGATGCATAAGGTCACATGGAAACATCCAAGATCCGGCCATTGGCACCAGCTGGACTTCATCATCACACGGAGACAACATCTGAACCATATATCATTGACTCGTAGTTACCACAGTGCTGACTGTGATACGGATCATTCTTTGGTTGTTGCAAGGGTTAGACTGAGACCAAAGAGAATCTACACAGCTAAACACAAATCTAGCCCCAGGATTAATATTATTAACACTCATGATCCTGAAAAGTGCTTTCAGTTTCAACAGCAACTTGAAGACGCTTTCACTGATACACCAGAAAATTGTACAGTAAATGATAAATGGAATAAACTTAAGGAAACTCTTTGTAAAACTGCCGTAAAGGTTTACGGCACTGTGGATCATAAGAGGCAGGACTGGTTTGCGGCCAACAGCGAGACTCTGCAGCCCTTGATTGATAAGAAGAAGAAAGCTCTCTTAAGAAACAAGGAAAGACCAACGCGTAACACTCTGAGTGAGCTAAGGCAAGCTAGGAAGGATGTGCAAAAGGCTGCCAGGCAGTGTGCAAATGATTATTGGATCAAGTTATGTGAGTCCATTCAAATCGCAAGTGATAAGGGAGACATAAGAAGCATGTATGAAGGAATAAAGAAAGCCTGTGGTCCAGTGATCAAAAGAAGTGCACCATTGAAAACCTTGACTGGAGAAGTCATCACTGATAAGAAACAGCAGATGGACAGATGGGTAGAGCACTATTTGGAGCTTTACTCAAGTGAGACCAAACTAGCGGATAATGCCCTCAACGCCATAGAGGCTCTACCAACTCTTGACCACCTGGACACACTTCCCACCATAACAGAAGTTAAGTGTGCTATAAATGAACTTGCATCTGGCAAGGCTCCAGGTAAGGATGGGATTCCAATAGAGGTTATCAGGAGTGGGCAAGACACACTCACTATACAGATCCACCAGCTAATAGAGCTATGCTGGCGTGAAGGACAAGTTCCACAGGATTTCAAAGATTCAAGCATCATAACACTGTACAAGAACAAGGGCGATCGGAGCGACTGCAACAACTATAGGGGTATCTCACTTCTGTGTATTGTTGGAAAAGTATTTGCCAGAATTGTTCTGCGCAGACTTCAAGTCCTAGGAGATCAAGTCTACCCCGAATCACAGTGTGGCTTTCGACAGAACCGGTCTACCACTGATATGATATTCTCATTGCGACAAATGCAAGAAAAATGCCGTGAACAGAATCAACCACTGTTTATTGCCTTCATCGACCTCACAAAGGCATTTGATTTGGTCAGTCGTGAGGGTCTGTTCAAGGCACTAAAGAAGATTGGCTGCCCACCAACTCTTCTGTCCATTGTGGAATCGTTCCACACAGGCATGAAGGGTATAATCAAGTTTGATGGTGCAACTTCTGAAGAATTTGAAATCAAGAGTGGAGTTAAGCAAGGTTGTGTACTAGCTCCCACCCTCTTTGGAATATACTTTTCACTTCTACTGAAATATGCATTTCGTGATCAGGATGGTGGTATATACATTCACTCACGCTCAGATGGCGGCCTCTACAATGCTCAGAGATTGAAGGCTAAGACCAAAATTAGGAGGGTACTGATCAGAGAGTTGCTTTTTGCAGATGATGCTGCAGTTACGACCCACTCTGAGGAAGAATTGCAATGTCTACTATCTGCATTCTCCAATGCTTGTTCTGAATTTGGTTTAACAATTAGCAAAAAGAAGACACAAATTATGTCACAAGGTGCACATGGGGTACCATCAATCTTTATTGACGACGCCGAACTAGAGATAGTAGACCATTTTACATATCTAGGATCGGTGGTAAATAGCAAATTATCCCTAGATCAGGAAATCAACATCCGGATTGGTAAGGCAGCAACAACAATGAACAGGTTAAGAAAAAGAGTCTGGGAGAACAGGAAGCTTACTGCCAAAACAAAAGTCCTTGTCTATCAAGCCTGTGTCCTTAGTACTCTTCTCTATGGCAGTGAAACCTGGACAACTTACTCACACCAAGAGAACAATTTAAACAGCTTTCATATGCGGTGTCTGCGAAGAATTCTTGGTATTAAGTGGCAAGACAAAATCACAAATACTGAAGTATTGGAAAGATCAGGTTGTGTGACAGTTTATTCCATGCTCAGTCTTCGTAGACTTAGATGGATAGGACATCTTAGGCGGATGGATGATGGTAGAATACCAAAGGATATCTTTTTTGGTGAATTACAGATGGGTAAGAGATCTCAGGGTCGGCCTCTACTACGATACAAAGATGTGTGTAAGCGGGACATGATTGATACAGGCATTGATAATGCACATTGGGAGCAAGTCGCCGCTGAACGTGTTGCATGGAGGGCAAATATCAGAAATGGAATAAAGTCAAAGGAGAAAATTATTGCAGAAAAGTCACACACCAAGCGTTTGAGACGTAAGATGGTGCATGATGGTGGAAATGACCACGTGTTCACATGCACCCACTGTGAACGGACATTTACAGCGCAAATTGGCCTTATCAGTCACACTCGCTACCGCCATAGTTAAAAGTTATTATGCCTTTTTAAAGCACAAACTATCGTCTGTCAAGACGGCAAGGTGCCAATGATGTATATATGTTTTTATTTGTTGTTCACACACTAGTGGAATGTGTGTTACCGTTCACCATTGTCCTTGTGAGGTATAGTATCATTATCATCATCATCATCATGTGCTCTGCTGGATGGCTTAGGCTTTTATGTCTCTCCACAGATCTCAGTCCTTGTGTTCTGTATCAAATCTACTGAGGATATTCCTCCGGTCCATCACTTAGACCATTGAGCTTACTTTCTTTTAGTCTGCCATTGCCTCTTCTGTCATTGACTATTCCCCTCATCACTATGTTCTACAGTGCCTCTCTTCTCATTAAATGACCAAATAACATTGTTTTTCTCTTTCTTATTGTTGTGCATAATTTCCTACTTTTATTAGACTCTTTCAAAGAATTTTTGTTAGTTACTCTTTCCATCCAAGGTATTTGCAACATTCATCTCAGAAACCACATATTTGCTGCCTCCAATTTCTTCCTGATTTGACCATCCACATTCCAAGATTCACTACTATACAGCAGAAATTCGGTATAATAATGTCAGTACTCTCTTGAATCATAGTACATGTGTTATTTGTTGTTTCACCAGAGAATCGTACCTTTTGTTTTAGTTTCCATATGGCAGCATATTGTAAAATGTGGAAAGATTAATAGGAAAAAGAAATACAGAAGGGTAGTCAGTGAAGATTCTGGACATACTTTCATCACATCATGGGAAGATATCAGCACATGAATTGATCAGTTCTGCTGGGGAATGATATCTCTGGAGATCTGTAGTTTTTTTTAATGGAATTCTATTAGTGGACAATGAGCAGAGAAGCTGATAAACGTCTAATGGCAGTGGCTGAGAAAAATGTAAAGAATACCATGGACAGACACAAAAAATGAATGAGCAGGTCCTACAAGAAGCAAATGATAACTGTAAACTGATTAGAGAAATTAAACGTAGACAGTCAAGGTTTTTGGGCACATTGTGAGGAAAAATAAACTGGAGAACTTGGTGACAACTGGTAAACTTGATGTTAAAAGAGCCAGGTGAAAATATCTTGATGACTTGGTCATATGGCTTTATCGTGACAAGAACACAGACCTTATTCAAGACTAATTTTCATGTGAAATGTCTGCCTCTACCTATAAGCATGATGAAGATGATGATGATGTGAGATGACTGCACGTGCCTATCAGCATGACACATGCTGATGATCATCTATTAGTATACTTTGGTTTTTGTTTGATGATGAAGGTTTTGTATCTGCTGTGTCCAATTTGTAACTATGATTGTGTTCTAATAAAGCTTACCCTTCTTAAAATTGCCATGATTACACTGAACTGATGCACTTAACGTGATTAGAGTTGAGATTGACAGGCAGCAGCATTCAAGGAAACTTTGATATCACCAAACTAATGCACTTGACACGTTTAGGGTTAAGGTTGAAAGGCAACAGCATTCAAGGAAACTTTGAACACTAACCACTGCTGTCTTTCTGTGTGTCTTCCCATCAGGAAATTCTCATGTCATGCTGGACATTTCGTGCCAGCGAGCGTCCAGACTTCTCGCAGATTGCCAAGGCTCTAGACCGTGTCCCACGGACCCGGCTGATTCGAAGCCCCTCACACCCTTGCCAACTTAGTCGGAGCTCAGATGCACTGTCGCTGGTTTGACCTCAGGAAACAGCTGGCAGTTATAGTTTTCAGTTGAAGACATTCGCTGACCTTTTAACCTGGGCAGAGGGATGTCAGATTGTGTTTTCCATCATCTTACAACTAGCAGTGTTTATTCCAGAACTACAGAAGTGTTTGTTCAGTTAACTAAAAGAGTTGATCCCAAAACTACAAATATTTTGATTAGTTAGCTAGGAGAGTTGATCCCAAAACTAAAAGTTTTTGTTCAGTTAGCTAAGAGAGTTGATCCCTAAACTAAAAGTTTATGTTCGGTTAGCTAAGAGAGTTTATCCCAAAACTGCAGAAGTTTGTGTTCAGTTAGCTAAGAGAGTTGATCCCAAAACTACAAATTTTTTATTCAGTTAGCTAAGAGAGTTGATCCCAAAAAGCTAGATTTATGGCGGAGTAACGTTTAAAAGAATCTTCAAAATGGTACCATTAACAGATTCAGTGCCAAACAAAAAATAGGTTTGGACCAAACAAACATGGGAAGTCACATTTCTTCGATATCAGCACTTAGTGTACACTGTTAGTGTTACAATTATGACTTTCAAGCTGTTAATGTGGTGGCTTTCGTGCTGTATTATATATTAAATTAAACAGGGGTTACATAGGGGAAAACTACTGTATAAAAACTCATGGCAGATACCCGAGGTTTCTTAAGACAATTAATCACCCCATGGCACTTCATCAATTAATAGGGATGACTGCATTGAGCTGATATCGAAGAAATGTGACATGATGTGTTAGTGTACACTGATGTGTTGACAGTTGAAGAAATGTGACATGATATGTTAGAGTACTCTGATGTGTTGACAGTTGAAGAAATGTGACATATGTAGAGTACACTGAAGTGTTAACAGTTGCAGGTGTCACTAGACACTCATCAAAACCCTAAGGAAAAGAGAAATAAAATATATCGAGCAAATCAACAGAAGAGCTGCAATAGTGAAATGAACTTTATCTGGGGATATTACTGGGCACGAGTGCAGATGAAGACTGAGACAGATGTATGTGAAAAACTGAAAGAGCTGGACAATAAATAATCATAATATATGTAACGTAAAATATCAAATGACAAAGGATATTGGGTAGTCATGATTACCAGTGACTAGGCACTTGAAATTAAGAGGGGGAAGGCATGAAATGTTAAACCCCAGTTATATTTCAGCAAGCTGAAAAAATATCTAATTGCAGTGGAAATGTGGTTTGTGAGGACAATGCAAAGAATACCATATACAGACAGGAAAATGCAACAGCAAGTCCTATAAGAAACACATGAAAACTGTAAACTGGTTAGAGAAAGTTTATGTAGACAGTCGAGAGGTTTTGGTCACGTTATGAGAAGAAATAAACTGGAGAATTTGGTGATAACTGGCAAGATTGCGAGGAAAAAAACAAGGGGACAGCAGAGATAAATATCTAGATGGCTTGGCCTCATGGCATAATCAAGACAAAACCACAGAGCTGAACGACTCTGGTGACCGTGTGAGATGACACATGATGATGATTGATATTTAAGATTCACCAATTCATAACTGTGTAAACAATTGGGCGGAGTGAGAACTTTTGAAATTCAAATTGAGTGTATTTAGATGTGAGGTTATGTCAGGAAAATACTATAGCACATACTACTGTCTAACAACTGCAGACTTCATATATACTAAGTCACTGCTTTGTGAAGTGAGGTTGAGTTGTTGTTGAGATCCTCATTAAATCGAGTTGCTCACTTTTGCAAGAATTGGGTTAATCTTGTAGCTTGATCTCTTCCTAGCGTGTGTTATTTGTCAATAATAAGATATAGAGACCATTCATCCAGTGAGGTTTAATGACTGAGTACGAAGGTGACTGATGATGCCAAAATGAGTTCAAAAGACTCGTGGGCAGTGTGGACAGTGATGGTAGTCATACTTTAATTTTCTGGCTTGTCTTTGTAGATTTAGAAGTGCAATTTCTGTTGCCTTGATTTTTTTTAAAAAGTATTTATCAACTAGATCGATCTTAGGCAGCATCTCCCATGTGTCTGTAATCCTAGTAGACAAGCAATTCATTCATCTTGAGCATTTTCATGAGCTCTACTCACAGGGTATGCAAGATGTTGGTATTGATAATCTACCACAATCATGGGGAAATGATGCTTGCAGTCTCGTAGCGTGCAAAGGTTGTAGTTCTTGGCAGCGTCCATTTCAGGAGAGAATGGGCTGTCCACTCATTGTTAGCCAGGCTAGTGTCTGTTTGCCTGCTTCATAGGAAAGGGAAGCAAATTCTTTATCAGTTTGGCATTTGAATCTGCACATCAGTTCCTGCAGCATCCCTAGGGTGAGGCTGTATATAGCCTTTCTTTCTGAAACTAAAGAGCAGTGTTACAAGACCTTGCTTTGTCGAGATGGCTGCACAAGTTTGTTTCAAACATGCCAAAAAAGTCACACGCATGGAAAGTCACATCATCAGTTGGGGTTTGTGAAGAATTAGCAGTGTTGTTGAAGTAGGAGAAATCTGGCAGTAAATTTGCCTTTTAATTCTTGGTTTATTATATATTATGATCATATTATGGTTCAATACGTAATCACCCGATAATAACCTCATACTATAGGTAAATACATAATCCCATGATAACAACCTCAAATTATAGGTAAAAACGTAATCCCATGATAATCTTATATTATAGTTCAATACGTAATCCCATGATAACGGCCTCATATTATAGTTCAATGCAAAATCCCATGATAACACCCTCATATTATAGTTCAGTGCAAAATCCCATGATAACCTTGTGTATTCGTTCAACCTCGTTCAATACATAATCCCATAATAACAACCTCATATTAGAGTTCAATACATAATCCCATAGCAACCTCATATTATAGTTCCATACATAATCCCGTAATAACAACCTAATATTATAGTTCAATACAAAATCCCATAATAACAACCTCATATTATAGTTCAATACAAAATCCCATAATAACAACCTCATATTATAGTTCAATACATAATCCCATGATAACATCGTATTATAGTTCAATACAAAATCCCATGATATCAACCTCATAGATAAATACATAATCCACATATACCAACCTATATTATAGTTCAATATGTAATCCCATGATAGCAACCTCATATTATAGATAAATACATAGTCCACAGATAGCAACCTCATATTATAGATAAATTCTTACGTAGGTAAGTCCACAGAAAACTATGTCATCTACTGCCTATTGTACTTTGCGGTGTAGGAAAGGGGAGTTTAGAGAATTAAGGCCGTCTAGCTAGTGTGCCCGCTGCAAACTGTAGTGTAATTCTAAATATGCATTTTATTGATGATTTTATTGTGTTGTAATATAAGTACACAGATTTTAATCAGATAATTTATTATTAGGCTCCATTTTGGTTTTAAACGTTTGAAAAATGTTCAATAAAACATTCAGTCTACATTGTAAAATGTTCAGGTTCGTGATGACGTTTTAAGATTATGGTAGAGTTTTATTTCACATTCTTTTTAGCTAACCACATTTAGATGAGTGATTTAAATGGCCATTTTATTTCTCTCATGTCTGAAGTTTTATTTGTTTTTTTTTACAAAATATAACATTAATATTTTTACACCAAAGTTAATTTTAACAGAGTATAATTAATCAGGAGATTTCAACTAAGATAAAGATGCAACTTAGACACATGACAGTTGTTACTATCTAGCTCAAATTCCTTCTGCTTCTTGAAGGACTACCTCATTTGTGTTTCTATCTGTCTGTGGTATTATTATTCTTCTTTCATTTGCTTGAAATCTGTCTATATCTGCAATGTAGTCGCTTGTATAAACTTCACTGTCTTGTTTAGTTCCTTCAGGGTCCATAGTTTTTATCTTCCACTGTTGTTTCTCTAGGCCAAAAGGTTTGCCGAAATATATCATATTTTGAGCAGTTTTGTGCACATGGCTGATTCACCAAACTTGAATTTCCATGGTATTTTAATTCATAATGTCAATTCCCCACCACTCAGAAGAGCTGTCAAATAGTGTATTTAATGGATCTCTGATTCCGAGTTCTCCTAAAGAATTGCACCATGTCGCTCACTCACTTCCTTTGTTTCTTTGTCTTTGTAGACGGCATCTATAAGGGACAAGTCAGGTAAAGACTGCCATTTTGTATAGAGCTTCATGATGTTCCAATACTGGGACACAATGCTAAATTTTGGTTTTAAACATATTGCACCGCAGTAAGTGGTAGACAGTCAATATAAGTCATTGGTTTGTGTCTACAGTAAATGGATGACAGTGAAAATAAATCATTGGTTTGTGATTGCAGGTAAAGGCTGCTAAATTGTCCAGATCTTCATGTCATTGCAATGTTAGGGCGCAATGCTAAGTTTAGTAATTCAACATATTGCCATGCGTTGAGTGGAAGACAGTCAAAATAAGCCTTTTGTTTGTGACTAAAGCAGATAGACAACATTTTTTAGGAGACATTTGCAGTAGAAAAAGTAATAGGATCCAGGTGGCCGAAAGGTTAAGGTTACCAGTTAACACATCATAAGACATGCATTCTAATCTATGATAGAGCAAAGCATGTTTATCTGTTTGAGGTGAAATCATCTTCATCTGCACACTTGTGTTTTTACTTGTTAGCAGCTTTTACTCAACAACCTGGGACAACCCTCTCAACAAATATAAGCAAAGATACAAGATGCCGTAATGATACTCTTTTATTTTTAACAGAAAAAGGTTATCTTCCCATTATAAAGTTTACTTTAAATAGTTAATTCACTTCAAAGGAAGAAAGAAAAATACTGGACATTGAATTAGAAGTGATAGTGAGATTGAAGTTTTTGTGAGACAACTAAGAGAATAGAAGTGCTGCATGTTTACATTTTCCCAGCACAGTAATAATTTAGTCAATGGAGATAGCCTACATAATAATTATAAATTGATGTAATATTTTCTATTGGATAATTTATCTGTGTGACCTTTGAGTGACCTGTCTATCACTGCTTGTTCTTTCTTCCTTCAAATCTGTGGTTGGTGTTGTTTGCATATTGCGTGTTTATGGTGCAGTTTGTGTATGTTGAGTGTGCCTTCACAAGCTTGCTGGGGATGTATGATGTACGGTGTTCAGTGCTGTTTCACTTTCATGTCCATATGAGTCCAGTGAAGATCACTGCAGTTGAAAAAAAAAGCATTATACATGGATGCTCACTGTTTAAGAATGGGATTTTTGTGCAAGGTTGTTGTTAATTGAATGTTAAATTAATGAGATTTTTAGCACCAGAGAATCTGGCTGGCAATCAGTACTCAGAGGAAAGGGCAGGCTGACACATAATTAGACTACAACTGGTATAATTTGTATTGGGACTCTTCGCTGGTTGTTGAAGATGTGGACGAAGCGATGAGGGTTTGTCCTGAATGGTATGATGTCTGTTCTTGACTCAGTTTGACTCAAAATTCAAGTCTTTAGCAGTTTTCTGGATTAGTCACTTGAGTATAATTCTCTTGTCAAGTTCAAATGCTAGACGCTTGCTTGTTGGTTATGTGTTCAAATCTGCATGATGATGGATGCCTCCCAGGTCAACCCAGCCTAAATTGGGCAGCAGGAAATGTTTTGGGAAGTAAGGGCAGCTGCCAAGATACTGACCACATCACCCACTGAATACCGATTGATTGGTCTATAAAAATATGGGTCTGGCACGAAATGCTCCAATATGCCACAAGGGATGTTTACTTATTTACTACTTTACTAAGGTTTGTTTGAGTGACCAAAATGAAAATGCAGAGATTTGAGGTGGGGGTTATGTAACAATAGACCATAGCCAGTGAGAATGCTTGTCTCACACATTTTGGGATGGGACACATGTCTCGTATCAGTCTGGGATGGGATGCCCGTCTCACACATCATGGCCCGTACCACATATAATGGGATAGGAGGCTTGTCTTATTCATTGTGGGATGAGGTGTCCACCTCACACATGAGATAGCATTCCTGTCAACACATAATAGGATAGCATACCTGCCTGGCATCAGTGTGGAATGGTATGCCATTCTCACATGAATGTGGTATGGTATGCCTGTCTCACATCAGTGGAATGTATGCCTGTCTCGCCTCAATGTGGGATGGTATGCCTGTCTCACATCAATGTGGGCTTGACACCCATCTCATGCATGGGGAAATAGGATGCAAGTCTCTGTATGAATTATTGTACCAATGGTATTTCTTTTCTTTTTTTAATTACGTTGCTAATTCTTGTCAAAGAACCCATTAAGATCATATACTTTGATCATGTATTTAACACTTCCTGTACCAAGCATGTGATTTGGTTACTCCCTGGATGACATAATTATCTTAACACCTTTTATTTCATCCAGTGTTTACATGAAGCCTTTCTAATCTAGTTTGCTTGAAACCCTCATGTCACATAGTGATGTGGTAACTCCTTTAGACCCAAAAGTAAATTAGTTTTTAAAAAAAATTATGGGATTGAACAATTTTTAATAATTTCATGGGACAGAAAGAATGAATATTTGATTGGTTATATTGTGATTGAATAGGCCAGATCTTCTGTTGGTGCGTGAATGAGAGAGAGAAAGAGAGTCATGAGGCTTTTGTAATCAAGTGAGTAATATGTTTGTAGATGTGTTTGATTTGGACAATTTGGAAGCAGAACCACCGCTTGCTGTTTTCATACAATGGTGTTAGTGCCAGTCATTCAGAAAGCAACGGCAAACTACTGAACATAAAATTTCCAAGAAATCACAAACTAAAAAAAAACGGGTTGACTGCCACATCCTGTAAAGGATATGCAATTAATGTGAACTCGTCTTGATGAGTATTTCAACTATTTTAACACATGTCCACTAGATTGGCAGGCAAGTGTCAGTTACCAGTACCACCATACAATGCTCTGGTTGAATGATACTGTTACAAATACCACATAATGATATCACGTATACTTCTGTTACACCGATGTTATTACTAACATAAATGCATGTTTATTATTTATTGAGGTACTTCTAGATGACTAACATAATTATTGATATCCCACATGTCTGTCTTGTTTACTGATATGAGTACTGTCTCACAACTCTTTTATTAAATGTATTGTTTATGTTACCATTACAGTCTGATATTGAGCTCGACAATTGATGTTTCTACTACACTCTGTACCGTCACCGTTGCTGTCACACTCTTCTATGACATTCTGTAATGTCACATTTACTGTCACAGACGTCTGTTACACTTGATGATGTCACTAGTAAGGTCAAGCACTTCTATTACATTCTGTAATGTTACAGCCACTGTCACAAACTTCAAATACATTCTGTAGTGTCACAATTACTGTCACAAACTTCAAATACATTCTATAATTTTACAGTTACTGTAAGAGATTTATGTTAAACTCAGTAATGTCACTAACACTGTAGCACACTTCAATTACATTCTATAATGTCACCGTTAGTACTGTATCTCACTTCTACTAAATTCTATAATTTCAGAATTACTGTAACACACATCTACTACATTCTATAATGTCACCATTACTGTACACACACTTCTACTACATTCTGTTAGATCACCATTACTGTAACACTTTTCAGTTACATTTAATAATATCACAATTATAGTCGCATGTCTATTGCACCATAATGTCACAAGTACTGTCAATTACACGTCAATTACTGTCACCATTCTATTAATCTCGATAATGTCACAATTACTGTTGCAGACTTCTATTAAACTCAGTAATATCATAATTATAGTCACAGATCTATTAACCTGACAATATGGCAGTTACTGTCACATGCTACATACTGGCAAACTATCATCTATTATGACTTCTATTGCAACATAATGTCACAAATACTGTAAAACACCAGTTACTGTCACACTCTTCTATTAATTTCAGTAATGTCACCATTACTGTTGCGGACTTCTATTGATCCATAATGTCACAAGTACTGTCACACTCCAGTTACTGTCACACTTTTCTTTGTCACCATTACTATTGCAGACTTCTATTGCACTCAGTAACATCACAATTACTATCACAATGTCTGTTATACCCGATAATATAACAGTTACTGTCGGACGCCAGATATGGTCATACTGTTGTCTGTTAATCTCGATAATATCCAGCCGACAAATGTATTTTAAAATATGAAAGATTTGACAGTGCCGAGCAAATTTGGTTGTTTTGTGTGCGACTGGGGGTATGAATGGAACAGACTGATTGTTGTGGATACAGTTTGTACACATGTTGCTGCGCTTTTCTTGTTTCTTGGTTGTAAATAAATGTTGTCAAGTCTTGTGTACAGATTGTTCACAATTTGTAAAAATATAAATATGGTTGTATTTAAAGCCAGATAACAAACCTACATTGAAATCTATGCTGTTTTACCTGATGCGTTTTTCATCAGATGCTTTTGAATTTGTGTGTATGTATGTGTGAATATGTGCGCTATATATATACATATATATATATTTCAGAATTGAAAATTTTACTATTGTTATTGTTATTACTAAATTTGTTGATGTTGTTGCTCTTTCAGCCTAATTGTGCGATGTTTAAAAAAAAATTCAGTGTGCAATGTGGTGAAGTGTGTTTCTGTCGCATGTCGTCACTGGTTTTTATTAACCCATTCCTGGTCTCACTGAGTCATTCTTACCTTTCACATTCTTCGGCTTTCAATGGGTATTTCAATGTGATTTCCTGACATACTTAATCGCCCCCCAGCTCATAACCCTTTTTGTTTTAGTCATCCCATAATTTATTCTTTTGCCAACTACTCAAAACTCTTAAAGGACAGGAGGCTGACATTTTCGAGGTTGGTAATGGAAGGCCCTTTTTTGTGGCTGATATTTTCATGGGTTAGGTTTATATTTGTGGCTGATATTTTCATGGGTTAATAACAAGAGGTTTATATTTGTGGCTGATATTTTCATGGGTTAATAACAATAGACCAGTACTCTTGGCAGAACATTTTCAAGGCTGCTAATGATAGGCCTGTCTTTGTGGCTGATTTTTTTTAAAGGGTCAGTAATGGGAGACCAATATTTGTGACTGATATTTTCAAAGTTGATAACTGAAAGCCAGTATTTGTATCCACTAACATTCAGTTTTGATTTGTCCTGGCCATAATTGTTAAATGTTCCTTTTACAAAATTATGTATAACATCAGTATACATTTTGAAGCTGGCTTCCTGGCATAGAGGTTAGCGACTTTTCTCTGTAATCTCGTATACTCTCATAAGTAACGTGACGACGGTGAGAATCAGCAGTGGTTCGAATCTCGTCGGTAACATGGGGTATGTGAGCCGACCGCTCAGAAAGCAATGGCAAACTACTGAGTGTAATCTTGCCAAGAAATCAACAATCAGCTGAAAGATGCTGATGTTGACAGCGATGTCCTGTAAAGGATATGCAAAACATATATACATTTTGAAACAAAAATGCAGATCCATAAACTTATAACAGATGATGAAAGAAAACAAAATGGAGAACAATTCTGCATCAAGACACCAAACATGGAAAACAAAACAGAAGGACAAATTAGATTGCCATATGAAGGAGAGACTTTCATGGATGCGGGAAATGTCAGGTGGTTTAGGGCCGTTAGAACCAGCGCTTTACTTTGAGTGTTTAACTTTGGAGTCGAATCAGTGCTGCAATGTGCATCGGAGGTGTGCAACATGATAAACATTTGCTGGTGCATTACAGGCAGTCATTCAGTGTTGAGGGATTTGAACAGAGTAGATGGATTTGAACAGAATTGAGGGATTTGAACAGTGTTGATGGATTTGAATGGAGTTGAGGGATGTGAACAGTGTGGCAGTTGCTGGGATGGGGATTATGAAGAGTGGTTGACCCAGGTACTGGGGGGTTGGGAGATGGATGAGAAAACCTGTATGTGGAACAGGTCTATAAAAATGTAACCATGGAAAAGTAACAAATAAAGAATGTACAGTTACTAGCCACAAAACCTGGCAAATCAGAATAGTGACTTTAAAATATTGAGCCCAGATATTTTCTTAGAATCCATAAGCCAGGGGAAATATAGGAAGACTTCAAAACATGCGGAGAAGGGAATTATTGACAAATATTAATAAGAAATATATGGCAAGAACTACCAGAGATAGCCAAAAGGTAAGAGGCCTTGACATGAAATAGTTGAAGGTCAATGCTATGTTGAGGGTATTAAAAGGCTTAAAATAAACAAGAGAAAGCCTCCATATCCTTTAAGAGTTCATGTGAACAGTGACTACAACCAAACCATGTTATATTTTCTTGACTTGATTTATACGAGTTTGTTCAATTGTTGATTGGGCAATCCTTGCATTTGCACGCTTGTCTGAAGACAAGTGCAAGTATTTTGATCATGTAACTGTTCAATGTACGGGCCATCTTCTTGTATGGATTGACTGTATATATCACATGTGACAGCCTCATGGCAATGATTGACATCTGGTTTCATAACATGGTAAAACAGAAATATACAATTTTAGAATCAGGGTTCGTCTCTCACCCCCTGCACACATTCATGCACATCAATGCTTCCTTTATTCATATTTGCAGCGTGTTATTTTATGTGCTGTGTTTATCCTTATTTTCACTACTGTTGCCCTATTCTTGCTGTTATTTCACAGTCAAATTTTCATGAGTCAAGCCGTGTTTTAGTTTCCATATCCCATGCAGTTTGGTCATTTTGTCTAATTGAACAAGAAGTAGCGGCTGGCCGTGTGGCTAGAATGCTGGGTTCTCCTTCCGGAGACCCGGGTTCAAATCCTCTGTAAGGTGTGGATATTTTTCTGTTGGGGGAAAAAAGAAAACCCTAACCTGCACAGTTCATAGCGACTGCACTAGCCAGGCGGCCTTAATTCCTCAGGCTCAAGACTAACACCCCCCACCCCCACCACCGTCCTATACCTCTAGGTACTTTAGACAGTAGATCATAGATTGTTTTTGTTTCTTGACAGAAGAAGAAGTATCTGGGATACTCCTGAGGCCATTAAAGTAATATGATCAGCATATCTGTTTCTTTCCCATGATCTTCCACGAGCGTTGCTAAATACCTGTAAATTTATTGTTAAATCTCATGTTAGTTGTCACTGCAGCAAACAAACGAAGATCTCCGTGGCAGAATGGTTGACCCTTCTGTTTCGTGCTCAAAAAGTCGTGTATTTGTTTTCGGCATTCGGTCAGCGGGCGCAGTTATTGTCCGAGACCCTTAGCTGCCGTCACTGGAGCTATAATGTTTGTCCTCTGTATGGCACTGTCATCGGGTGCAGTTATCTGCTCTGCAGAGAGAGACCGAGGTATGTGGGATATAACCCGGTGCCATGAAGTCAATCTTACTGCACTTTTAGCCTCCTTCTTTTAGCACATCTGTTACTGAGAACATCATCTCTCATTACCGGAATTTGTTGTGGGTTGCTCATGACTTTTTTCTGGATCAGTTGTTCCTTCTTTCCTTGGTTTTCCCATGCGTGAATTTTTATATAAAGAATTTGTTAATACAGATTCATGAAAAAGAGACTCGATAGCTGATGGAAAATATTCTAAACAGAAGGGTCATAATTACCCAGATCACTAGGCAGATTTGCAAAAAATTAATGCTTTAGATCATACCATTATCTAATAGTCTCGCTGGTTGCATGTTTACACTGCAGGATTCTCTATTTGTCTTCTCCTTGCTTTCAAAAGTGTTGTTAAAGATCTTCATTTGTGTTGTCTTTATCAATTTGATCATCTCCTTCTGCCATTTATCCCCAAGTCCAGCATATTGACCCAATTCCATCTCATGCCAGGCCAAACTATCTGAATACTTGTTCATGATTGGTGAGATTGTCTGGCTGAGATCTTCAATGGGATGAGGCAGCGTCCTTCTTAGTCACCTTTTGGGACACACTTTGCAAGTTATGGTATGACTATTCTTTGCTTCTCTTATGGGCCTTAATGATGCTGAGACTGCTCTGATAGTTTGTATAAAAGCAAAAGACCCTTTTTACCAGCCTTGAGGTGGTGCCAATCCCCATATCTATATAGATCAGTTCACACTTGAGGCGTGGAGAGATCAGCATCATACTGGACGCTGCTACATCCCAGGACATTTCCAGGGACCTGAGAACCTGGATCAGTTTAAACAATTTGCTGTGACCTGAGAACCTGGATCAGTTTAAACGATTTGCTGAGAACCTGGATCAGTTTAAACAATTTGCTGTGACCTGAGAACCTGGATCAGTTTAAACGATTTGCTGAGAACCTGGATCAGTTTAAACAATTTGCTGTGACCTGAGAACCTGGATCAGTTTAAACAATTTGCAGTGATGTGAAATTGAACACATGACCACCAAGGCAACAAACTGTGGCAGCTATGCTGCCACGGAGTATCTAGTTCTAGCCACTATGCTGCCACAAAGTATCTAGTTCTAGCCACTATGCTGCCACGGAGTATCTAATTCTAGTGTCCCTGGCCACTTGAAAAACTATGTTGCATTTATAGGTAGTATCACTTGAAAAACTATGTTGCATCTATTGGTAGTATCACTTGAAAAACTACGTTGCATCTATTGGTAGTATCACTTGAAACACTATGTTGCATCTATTGGTAGTATCACTTGAAAAACTACGTTGCATCTATTGGTAGTATCACTTGAAAAACTATGTTGCATCTATTGGTAGTATCACTTGAAAACCTATGTTGCATCTATTGGTAGTATCACTTGAAAAACTGTTGCATCTATTGGTAGTATCACTTGAAAAACTGTTGCATCTTTTGATAATGTCCCTGGCCACTTGCTGTTTGTAGACTAGTAGTATTTATCTGAATTGCTTTGTGAACTGATGAACTGAAGTATTCAAATGTGGAGGTAAATATCCTTGCAGAATTTTAGGACACTGCTTTATTTGGCATTAAGCGACATCATCATTTTTTACTTGTTTTAACATTTTGGGGAGGTGTTAATGTTTTCTGCCAAACATACACAAAAATATTTTATCCCTATTGATTTATTTGGTTGTTTTGGGGTTTGAGGTTTGAAGACTGAGCACAACCCACTATTGGCAACGCTGATCGTATTCCCTTGGGCCTTGTCCAAGTCTGATTGGAAGCACTAGTCACGAGTTTTGCTCTTGTTTGAGCTTGTCAGTAGTGCATATCCCTGGCTGGACCCAGGATCAAACTCCGGATGACTGGCGTGTGAGGCGGGTGTGTAACCACTTGACCACGCAGCTCACGTTAGTCATGACCAAATTATTCTAGAATACCACGTCACCCATTGTAGGCTATAGCTCAAATTTTGCCTGATCGCCGCGACTGACATCCGTCTCAATCAATGTGGCCTTGAATGGTCAGATCTTCTTGATTTCTATGAACATGGTTTTTGTTTGCTTGAGGTAATTTAAGTTTTTCTTTGTTAACTTATCTCATAATTTAGCACTCACGTCTTCATTTTCTTTCCTGAGATAGAGAAAGGGTCTTGTTTTTATATATAGAGGCCGCTGTAAGATGTACGTAAGACTTGAGTAGTTAGGGTGGGGCTGTGAGGATCTTGAATGCAAGAAATGCAGACAGAAATGCTTTGTATGCTTGAATAGTAAACTTGTGTGTAACAAGTCATTGTTTGCCATGGGGTTTGCAAGCAACAAGCACAACTCTGTTGTAGCCATGCCCACAGAACACCGTTTAGAATCAGCGGCCATGTTCCATCTCTTTAGAAAGCTTTAGGAACCACACAGGGTTGTGTGTGTGATTTTAGAAGAAATATCTACTGTGTACCACACGTCATCTTAACATTTTTATTTTATTGAGAATGTGTGAAAACTATTGTTGTTGTTGTCCATTCTTTATATTTATCACCACATGGTAAACACCACATGAATTATGTAATAGTCGATACCTACATTTCATTTTTGAAGTTTCAAGTTTTTTTTATTGTTAACATATACAACACAAGGCATATATATGCTATCTCTGAAACCTCTTACATAAACAACAGAATGCATTTCTGCTTCATAAGCAACAGACTGCATTTCTGCTTTTTTTGGTATTTGTACAACTTTATTTACATAGAAGGTGCTGTATCCTTTATTTCAACAGAAAATATTCAAATAGAAAAATGGCAGGCTTTCATTTTTATTATGTTTTTAAAAGTCTACTTTGAAAAAAAAAATGTGGTTGTCACGTGGGAAACATAACACTTGAAGTCTGTTTGTTGCGACATTTTCATTCTTATTGACAGTGTTCAGACAAAGTGGGAGACAGTGTTTGTTTAGAACTGTGAAAATATGGAAATTGCATGCCAAGTGAATGATAGAAGAAATGTCACCAGCATATGCCGAGCCACATAGCAGACATTCATGGCAGACTAGCCTAGATCTTCTTCTTCTGCATTCATCCAGAGAGTTTTTTCAGACGTGATTGCGTTGTGCCTGTTTACAGCTCTTGCACCATTAGGCCGACACATCAGACTTCTGCTGGCATTTGTTGACCGGGTTAACCTTCTTGGGTACTAGCCTAGATGATGACCACAGTCTCGAGACAGGTCTGTACATAAGACACAGTGGAAAGTGAACAGCTGGCCTACTGTTAGAAGTTAGCTGTGTGTCCTTGACAGGGCATTGCAGTCAACCCCAGTATTTATTGGCTGTTTGTGTCCTAGGAAATTTTAGTTCACTAGGGTTGACTGTGACATCCTGTAAAGGATATGCAACTTTAAAAAAAAAAGAATGTTACCATTGCCTTTTCAATGGCCGATGTCTCACACCATGAAAATCACCATAAAGCCACTCACGGCAGATTTGGAACCCTCGGCTAAGTATGTCAGGGAATGATGAAACTGCGTGTCTCACTATATCCTCTAAGCCACAGGTGGTCTACTGTGTTTGTGAGAAATTCTATACTTGTGATATAACTGCAGGGTGTTGGTTTGGTCGGTCAAGACAGCATTGGTGTCTGATATGTGATGTGGAAGACAGTACTGGGTGTCTGATATGTGATGTGGAAGACAGTACTGGGTGTTTGATATGTGATGTGGAAGACATCAAGGTCTTATTGTTCTCTATACCCTAGCACATCCCTGTCAACATCCTGAATTATCCGCCTGTGCACCAGCCGGCTCTATGATGAAGAGGTTGCCGACACACAATTTGTAATCCCGCATTTGAAAAAGTTGCAGGTGATTTGGAAGCAAACGGCCTTGCGTTGGTTTCAATGCAGTTGTATGGGTACCGGTTGTTCAGAAAGCAATGGCATATTACTGAATGTAAACTTGCTCAGGAATCAGAAACAATCACACACAAAACATCATCCTACCATCCTCATCAATGTAAACTTAGCAAGTTAGCAGATGTAATGGACCATTTGTTAACATTATCCTTACTACCTATTTAACTGTTGCCTTTGTCTGTAAGACTTGATTCGTCACACTAGAGTCATTGCAAAGTGGATCTGCAGTCATTTTTGGTGTTCACATCAGTCATTGATGGGATTTTATTTTAGCTTGTGTTGCTTTAAAAATGTTGAGAGGAAGAGGAGGGGCTAATTTGTTAAGTACAATTTAAATTTTTAAAAGATGACACAGACACCTGGGATAAGCAGAGAGATACCGTGGTTAGAGTCTACTCCGGAAACAGATGGTGAATAACATGTTTGCATGTGTGTCTGAGAGAGAGAATGAATGTAAAACGGTTGATGTTGTTCGCTTCACTGTATTTATCTGAATTATGCACTTGATGAGATATAATAAAATATACTAGACAGTAGGGATCTATGAGGTGTGGTGGTTAACATGCCTGCCCCATTCTCAAAAGGTTGTGGGTTTGTTTCCAGACTCATGCCATTCAATACATGAGTGCAGTTTACTTGGAAACCCTTGGAGGTAGCTACTGAAGCTATGGAGTTTGTGCTTTCCAGAAAGAGACTGAGTCATGTGGTGATAAAACCTGGTGCAATGAAGTCAATCCCTTGCATTTAAACCCCATTTATAACTGGCAGTAAATTGTGCGGTCTATTATTTGTATCTAGTTTGTTTAAATTTATAACAGGCAAATATTGCTTTGCTTGTTTAAAATAAAACTACCTAATAACAAAGCATGCAAACTACAGTCATGTTTTCTCACAGACAAAGTGGGGAAATTACCAGACAAATTAGGACTGTCCTATATGGTTGACAGGTATGTACTAGGGTCAAAGAGGAGGGACAAGAAAAAAAGCAGGAATTATCCATGAAATTTTCATGGTGTTTCCTGGCACAAGTGAGGATTTCAATCAGATTTAGATTTTCTTATCTTTCTTAAAGTGTGACAACATTTTGAGATTGCAGTTTAAAATAAAAATTAATTTATGTAAGTTCAGATTGCATAATTTCACCAGAGGTGCTCTGATTTAAGTTCAGATTGCATAATTTCACCGTCGATGCGGTCAGAGTATAGCAACAAATGTGACCAATTCAATATTGATTGATGGGCCACTTTGCACGCTTGATGTTGCTGCTTTTTTGTGGCTACAGCAGTCTTCAGCCCAAATGTTTGCATTTTAACTTTTCATGTTGATATTTTTAGTTGGAAGTCCTTGTTTTGGCCCAACTATCTAAAGGCTGTCATAATGTCTGCTTGAGATAATGATAAGTTAAGTTAACATTGAATTTGTTTGAAACAAGATTTTACAGTAATTATCATTGAAGGGTTGAGTATTTCTTGATGACACTGCATTTTATTCCATCTTACATCTTGTCTTGGAGTAGTTTTTACATCCACTGGCAGTGGTAATTACCAGGATGCTTTGCCAGGTACAAAACAGATGTAAATAACCATAGTATTTTACCAGGTACAACACAGACGTAAATAACCATAAGTATTTTACCAGGTACAACACAGCTGTAAATAACAATAGTATTTTACCAGGTGAAACACAGCTGTAAATAACCAGGATACTTTGCTAGGTACAACACAGCTTTAGATAATTAGGATACTTTGTCAGGTACACTACAGCAGTAAATAACTTGGAGACTGCCAGGTACAATACAGCTGTAAATAACCACAGTATTTGTTCAGGTACACTACAGCAGTAAATAACTTGGAGACTGCCAGGTACAACACAGCTGCAGTGGACTTATGGGGTTTTTGTGTGTGTGTGTGTGTGTGTGTTGTCTTTTTAATGTTTCTCTTAAACACTCTTTTAATCAATTTTAACATTTCCATTTCCCCAAACACACACACTGTTTTATTGATGTTTGGTGCATCTTGTCCGCTTCCCTGATGTCGGTACCGAATGTTTGTGGGTATATATGAAGGTGAGGTCAGGATGTTTGTGGGTGATGTGTGTGGGTATGTGAAGGTGAGGTCAGAAAGAATGGGATTGGCTGTGATTTGATGGTACATGTAACTTCATTTTAAGAAAGAAATAAAAACATTTTATTTTCCACTTGCTATGGCTATGTGTTATTGTATTATGTTTTGGTACTTTAAATGTGTTGCCTTGTTGTTTGTCTTCTTGCAGTCAGTGATGTTTAGTGTTGGTTATCATGTTTATCCACAGCTCCCTGTACAGAAAAGGGACTCTTACATGGCTTGAAAATATTGGGTATATGGTGCTAAACCCATGTTTTAGACACTAATCGGTCGGCTGACTTTATTTCCCATGACATTTTCTGGTAGTCATTTTAGGCTGGGTCAACATGGAGGCCCAGGTTATTTTTTCAGAAAAGGATTTGAACAACTGACCACATGGTCGACTGGCAAGCCTGCTAGCCACTGCACTGCCATGGATCCATACGGTGTCCAGAATCCTCTGTCATCTCCTGTCTTTATCCCCTTCAAACTTGTCTGATATCTTGATGTATTAGATTTTATCTCTTCCTGTGACATGCCCAAAGAATGAGGGTTTTCTACATCTGGTATGAGTAACCGGTACTCTGTAAGTTATTTTCTTCAACACATCTTCACAGCTGGATTGTCTTTATACAGTAAAGTGTGTGCAACTGCTGGTTTTCTAGTGACTGCTGCTTCCATCCACGATGAACTGTAATTCTAATGGTGGACTTGTGTTGGCATTCTGGAAGCTGTTTTATGCATGTGTGCCTATGTGTGCTGTTGGTTTGTCAGGACTGCTGTCTGTTCAACTTTTCACATGGGACAGTGAGGAGCATTTAGTGTGATATTTACTGGCACAGGAATTGAGCATTGTGGGGGTGACCCTTTGCTGTGAAATTGGAACTCAGATGAACAACTAACTTCATTACTCTTTATATCTGTCCATGATGCTCTCAAGAGATGGAATCATAGACCTGTTTAGGTAAGAATGTAGATGACAGGAAAACAGGTTTTAAAATAAGAATTTTCAAAAAGTAGGAGGAGCCATTATAGCACTAGGAGGAGCTATCATAGCACTAGAAGGAGCTATTATAGCAGTAGGAGGAGCTATCATAGCACTAGAAGGAGCTATTATAGCAGTAGGAGGAGCTATCATAGCACTAGAAGGAGCTATTATAGCAGTAGGAGGAGCTATCATAGAACTAGAAGGAGCTATTATAGCAGTAGGAGGAGCTATCATAGCACTAGAAGGAGCTATTATAGCAGTAGGAGGAGCTATCATAGCACTAGAAGGAGCTATTATAGCAGTAGGAGGAGCTATCATAGCACTAGAAGGAGCTATTATAGCAGTAGGAGGAGCTATCATAGAACTAGAAGGAGCTATTATAGCAGTAGGAGGAGCTATCATAGCACTAGAAGGAGCTATTATAGCAGTAGGAGGAGCTATCATAGAACTAGAAGGAGCTATTATAGCAGTAGGAGGAGCTATCATAGAACTAGAAGGAGCTATTATAGCAGTAGGAGGAGCTATCATAGCACTAGAAGGAGCTATTATAGCACTAGAAGGAGCTATTATAGCAGTAGGAGCAGCCATTATAGCACTAGGAGGAGTTATCATAGCACTAGGAGGAGGACAGTTGTTAAGTTGTAACTGTCTACATCAGTGGGAATGAACTATTTCTGTTCCAATCAATGCATGATGTATAACTGTCTCTTCCCCTTGAATCCCAACCACTACAGAATGTGTTCCTTTGCGTTCTTTACATTTGTTTACAGCATACTAAAGACATCTGGCTTCCCCTTCCACAGTGTATTTAGCCGCGTGGAAAGTAATGCACTCATGATTTTTTTTTTCATAGTGGATCTTTCTCCCTTTAGCGTCTAGTGCGAAATCTTCTGGCATTGAAAGAGTGAAATATGGCATCTTCTTGGATTAGCAGGAGCTGAAAGTAATTTTTCAAAAGTCTGAGCCAAAAAGAATTGATATAACAAAGGTAATAACTGTTCTCTTACAAAAGGAGTTTAGAAAAGAAAAACAGCAAGAAAGTTGACTTTGTCACACCTGGTTTTATCCGATATAACTTTGTCTCTCCACACAGACCATGAACTTTGTAGCTACAATGACTGCCCTTCCTCCTCTATGCTTCCCTTCCTCCTCTATGGATTCTTTGCTTAGATGTTATAATAATAAAATGGCAATAATAAACGTTAAACTGCTATCCAGAATTGTCTGTACTCAAGCAATAATATAGGAATGTAAGCAACGCAAACAACAACGAAGAATAGCAAACTTTATTTCACTGTACATTATATACTTATTCAAATCCTCCTCAAGTTCAGTTCTTTTAACCAACTTCCTGTTTCATTTTTCATTTTGGTCATATTACCAACTTCTAGTTTTAGTCTTCATTCTAGTCATATTTCCAACTTCCTCTTCCCCTTCTGTCCTCAAATGTTGCTATGGAAGGTAATAACAGTCAGCAGAAGATTACAAAATAAAATCACTACTGGTAAGTACAAACCAAACAAAATAAACAACTCTTGCAGAAAGCAAGTGCAAACCAAAACATAATTTCCTGCAGAAAATAAAAAAAAAAAAAACAGATGCAAACAGGAATCTTATATTTCAACAACCATATTTATGTATTTACATGCTAACAAGCATTAAGTCTTAACACACGTAAAAATGCTAAGAGTCTACAAATTCACTTTAGCATTATTTCATCTTTCACAGACATTAAAATTATTATCTACTGTCATCATGTGTTCAAATCTCCATCAAAGCGGTTATTTTTAAAAATGGAATTGGCTCCCAAGTTGCCCCAGTCGAAAATTAGATCCAGGAAATACTATTGGAATAACGGTGGCCAGTGTGGTACTGACTGCATCACTCAGTGTGTGCCGATTGGTCTTTACAAATATTTAGCTAACATTTTAAACTAACTTTTCTCTTCATCTTGAACAAACTGCTGCTTTCAGAAATATTATGTTAATTTACTATCTATTTATCACATGCATCCATATTTTAAAATACAAGTTCTACATAATATATAATTTACATATTTTGAATTATTTTTTTTGTTTGCATATCCTTTACAGGACATCGCTGTCAACATCAGCATTTTACTGCTGTTGTGATCTTTTGGCAAGTTTACGTTCAATAGTTTGCCATTGCTTTCTGAATGACCGGCTCACATACCAATTTGTTGAAACTCAGCGCAACACGGTCTGCTGCCAAATCGCGGTAAGCGAGATTACGAATGGCGGGATATAATAAAACATATATCGAACGATAACTAGTATAATAAACATTCCCATATGTATGGTATGTTACTCCTACCTTAGGTATTTAAAATGGCCATGTTAAACATTACTTTAGTGAGTCATGTATTATTGATTATTTTCCATGCATTTTAATGTATATTGTCCTGCTGTTGTCTAAGATTAGCTGCATAAGTACTTGATGAGTCATGTGCTTAATATCACGCCGGCCATCGTTACTTCTCAAGGCATTTCCTGGTATCAATTTTAGGCTGGATGGACCTGGGAGCCCAGGTTAAGTTCTTAAAATCTGCCTCGATGCAAATACAAACCCATGCCCAGCGGGTTGGCAGGGAAATGTCCTAGTCATTGTGCCTCCACAGTTACCTAGGCTGTAGTGACAGTAATGTGCTAGTCATTGTGCCTCCGCAGTTACCTAGGCTGTAGTGACAGTAATGACATGAACACAAAGTATTACAGAAAGCTATATATGCTTACAAATGCCACATCTACAAATGTAGTGCAAACACAATTGGGAAAAATGTACTTTCATAAACATATACTATACGTTTTATTTAAGTAAAATTGGCTTTAAATATACAAATTATAACAATGTAAATGTCTCATATGTTGATGCAAGCTTCAAGAGATAAGCTAAGAAACATCTAATGGCAATGGAAATGTGGTTTCTGAGCAAAATGCAAAGAATACCATGTGACCTTTGACGTTCTCTTTTTTCATTCGCTCGTTTTCAACTCAAGCGTAGTCCATACACATGCTACTACTTCTAGTTCACTGGACTGATTTTTGTGTGTGGATTAGCTTTCCTTATTACCGATGTCCCTCACCATCAGGCAAACCCACTCCCATATCTGATGTTCTTGTAACTTACATCCCCAAATTAAGGACAAGAAGTCAACATTTTAGTTCAATTGACGGTGTAGAGGTTGAACCTGCTACCTTGGCATCTGCACACCAGAAGTTTAAGAGTGAATAATCTTATCCATTCTGCCATGCTGACCTCATTTTAATGTTCTTTACTTACCACTGGCTCTGAAAGCAAAAGTTCACAGCAACTGATGTAAGACAGAAATTAGAATTAGAATTGCTAAAGCAAAATGGGCATGTAGATAAAGAAGAGTGCTGAGGTGCTACATAGAGCCTGTACTTTTGTATGGATGTGAAGCTTGGACAATGAGCAGTCAAGCCGAAAAAATATCTGATGGCTGTAGAAATGTGGTTTCTGAGGAGAATGCAAAGAATACCATGGACAGACAGAACAACCAATGACCAAGTACTACAAGAAACAAAGGAAAATCGTAAATTGATTAGAGAAATTAAACGTAGACAGTCAAAATATTTTGGACATGTTAAGAGAAGAAATAAATTGGAGAACTTGGTGACAAGTGGCAAGATCGAGGGGAAGAGAACAAGGGGAAGACAGAGAAGTAAATACCTGGATGGCATGACTATGTAGCAAGGTCGAGACAAGAACACTGAATTGATCCACAACTCTGGTGATTGAGTGAATTGACCACCCATGCTTACCGGCATGGCACATGATGGATGGGGAAATTAAGATTATTTCAACAACAGATTACTTGATATTATTTTTCCCTCCTTACTTTACGGTTTTGTACTTTGAAATTCGTTTTATAACGTAAGTAGACCCACAAATCACGTTTTATGTAGACGTGTAGACTTGTTCTAGTATGTGTTATTAAATTTAGTGTCTATTTTTACGTATACTGTGTAGGGGTATGGAAGGGGGGGGGGGGGGAGAGAGAATTTATATGGAGGAAATATGAAAAGGGGGGGGGGGAATGACATACTGAACATATAGTGAAGGAGTGCATGGGCCAAAAAAAGGTTGAGAACCATTGGTTTAGATGACACTGACCACATGACCTGCTAAATGCTGATTGGTCTATAAAGCTATGGGTCTTGCACCATATGTCCGATGCACATTAAGGCGTTTCAAACGGACCTATACTGACTTACTTCACCACTGCTGGGGATTAAACCTGGCCCATTGTCTAGGCAGGCAAATGCCCTAACCACTTTTCCCCCCTTTGTAATGGTTAATGCATTTATTTACCAATCCACCATTGCAGCAGACCTGGTCATTTTCTGACCAGCAAAGTTTAAGGTCAACACACCTTTGTGAAATATGTACCAGATCATTTCTCATAATTTTATGTGAAGAAGGAAGCTGAAAAGGAGACCTATGTTACTTATTATGTCATGACCTAATGTTAGTTGCATATCCTTTACAGAACGTCACAGTCAACTCCAGAATTATTTGGCTGTTTGTGATTTCTTGACTGGTTTAGGCTCAGTAGTTTGCCATTGCTTTCTGAATGACCGGCATTCATACCATTGTATGAAAATCAATGCAAGATGGTCTGCTGCCAAATCGTCCCCAACTGTGTTTCAAACGCGGTATGAAGGATTACAAATTGCTTCCACCACTCATTCACCACAGAGCCAGTACCTAGTGTGTGTGAAAAATTAACATTTCACAAAGTATCCACCAGCTGTTACTATCATTTGCACATCAGCATCATGTGCCGTGCCAGGCTTCCTCCACAAACATCTGTCCTGTGTTTTCTTGATCACTTTGACCACTGATTGTCTTCCATGTCACTTGGTGAAATTTCAGAATATTCTTCCGCTGCTAACCATTGGCTCTAACACCCTGGATATTCCCGGTCAAGGGGGAGCTGTGGCTGAGAGGTTTAATCTCTGCCTCAGGAGGTACAAGTTCGATCCCAGTATAGGGCTGGAACTGTTTCCAAGAACCTCAGTTATCTTCTTCTTCTGTGCAGTTTTAGGATGAGGTCATCAAGACAGAATGGATAAGAGTGTTCGTTCTTAAACATCCAGTGTGCTGATGTCGAGGTAGTGGGTTCAACCTCTACATGGGTCAGCTGGACTAAAATGTTGATTTCTCATCCTTGACTTGGAGACGTACATCACAAGTACCTCTGAAGTTGGAGTGGATTAACCTGATGGCGAGGGACAGTGGTAATTGGGAAGGCTATCTCACATGCAAAAATCTGTCCAGTGTGGACTACACTCAAGTTCAAAGAGAGCAAACAGAAACAAAAAAATCTGGTGAAGGAAGTGCATCACACACACACACACACACACACACGCACGCACGCACACACACACATGAACACACACACACACACGCACATACACACACGCGCATAGTAATTATAACTAGGAAAAGGCTGCCATGATCAGCTCAGCAAGAATGACTGCCAATTGAATAGTTAAATATCCACAAACCAAGGCTGTACTAGCAGTAATGAAATGAACACAAAATATTACAGATAGGTGTAAATGCAAACAATAGTCATCGGAAAAATATATTTTAAAACGATACAGCTCATTTAAGATAAACTGTCTTTTCATATACAAATTATTGTAAAGCTGCAATGTTTGTTTTCTCCTCTGACCACAATATTCTCAACATTCTTCTCATAAACCACATCTCCAGATCAATTAATTGTTTAATGCAATAAAAAGAATATTAAAAATGAAATCGTGATATTAACAGTAAATGATGTATGAAGAAACATGTTACAAATTTAATTGTGCTTAGTGTAATTTTATATTTAATAACTTGTACTTGTTTTAAAAATAACCGGTAAACATAAAAAAATAGAAGTTGCTAAAAGCAACCATTATTATAAATTTACACAAATTGTAAATCTACATGTGGAATAAATGTACTATACATATATGCAGTTTATTCACATAAAAAACAAGACACATATTTTTTCTTCACATTCTAACAGTACTGCTATTTGATACTTAATTTAAGAATCAACACACTGTATGCTGGGCATTCACTGTTGAAAGCAACATCCACGTGGTCTTTATGTATGCAAAATCCATACTAATAAGGTATTAAAATGTGTCTTAATTATAAAACAATGTATGAGACCTAAATCTTTCTGTACTTTTCCATACAATTCTAGAAGCACTGAAGAACAAAAGAAAAATTAAGTGACAATTTTTTCACAGCCTGTCTAAAGAATATTCAGAATGTTTTTAGCAGAGCACTGTTATTTGATACTTAATTTAAGAATCGGAATCACTGCACTCTGGACATTCCCACATATGCTCCACTCCCCTCTTTTATTGCCACTAAAGATTATTCCAAGCCGATTATTTCAGTAGCAATTTGATTAAAAGTCTGCCTGGTTTTCCCTCTAAGCTTTGAGTATCATCCAGACTCTCTACTCACAGCCTTCTGGGCCAGTATTTCCAGATATGGATACTCTGTCAGTTCAGCTGCACTCTCTAATTGATCCCAGAAAGCCTTCATATCTTTATCATAAACTATCTCTCTGCTCAGAGGTGCAGCAGCAGAAGCTAATCTGTCAGCCTGTTCATTGCCCAGCACATCTGCAGAGCACTGACAACTACTTAACTCATTAATTACCAGATTAGAACAAACAAGCAGAATTCATACACATGCATTATTCAACCAGAAGTGTGTCTATAATTTCAGATATAGTTTGCTTATTTCTAAACACATTTATGTCTTGTGATGTTTGAAAAATGTGGAGAAATTATGGCTTACTTTTTAAAAATTAATTAATTGAAGCTATCAAACAACAACAGAAAAGAGAGAAAGAGAGAGGTTTTATGTCAGTGAGATAGATAGTGGGGACTGATTGCCCATGCCTTCAGTAGAGACAAAACTGTCATCAAAAACATTTTTGAAAGACTACAGATCAAAGGTGAAAGACTAGAAGGTTAAAAAGGTCTGTATCACAAAGTGGTCAAGCTGTCTGCCTCATGTTCTCAATGTCATGGGTTCGTTTTCAGACTGTGTTGTTCAGACAAGTGAACATTTTCCTGAGGCCCCTGGGGTCAGTGCTGGAGCTATGGGGATTATGATTTGTGCTTTGCTCTTGGCAGGCGGCTGGTCATTCTGTGCAGAGAGACTGCTTCAGATGAGATAAAATTTGGTTACTGAAGTTGATCCTCTTGCCTGTAATCATTTTAAATACTTCTAAAATACTGGCACGTTGAATTATGGCAAATACAACCTATGGCAGTAGCGAATGTGACTGATCAGAGCAATGTGCGCAGTAAATGTTCATCTACAATGGATGCATGTAAACACACGGTCATTTCCACCATCGCGCATCATCTGACGTTTCACACCTTCATTTGCAATACATTTATTAAATTAATTTTGCTATGAATAATTGAATGGTTGTAACAGATAGCAAAGTAATGTGTGGCTGTGGTACATCACATAGCTCATTAATATCAATGTATTCTGTGATTTTTGACAAAACAATTAAAAGCTATAGCAAAATGCCATGCAGCAAAACATTTTCATCATGACTGTATTTTCAGCCATTTTTATATATTAGTTCATGCTTTTAATTTCATACACGACAATTAGCTGCTATTTATGTTTGGTAAAAAAACTAGGATAATCTCAAACAAAAAGCTCAGTAGACGTTATCTCATCACAAAGGCTTGAAACTATATGTCCCAACTACTGGCCTCTTGACCTTCAACTATTAGTCTTTTAACCAGATTAGATCATCTTATTCTATCTAAATGAAATGGTGACCAGAAGGGAATGATCTCTTGCTATATAATTCTTGCTTCTGTCCCAGATGTGTTGAAAAGAATAGCAATTATCTAGGTAAACGTTCTGGTCTAGAGAAACAACAGTGGAAGATAACCTTTAAGAACCACTAAGTGAACTAAATAAGACAGTGAAGTTTTTACGTAAGACAACAATGCAGATATGGACAATAAATTTCAAGCAAATGAAAGAAGAAGAAGAAGAAGAAGAAGAAGAAGAAGAAGAAGAAGAAGAAGAAGAAGAAGAAGAAGAAGAAGAAGAAGAAGAAGAAGAAGAAGAAATAGCAATCTATATTATTATTAAATGATGTAATTACATTAGTAATATGGCCTACATAGTATTTTTATTCAAAAATGCATTTCAAATAAAGAAATATGTGGTAGATTTTAGAGGAAATGTTCTCTTGGTTACATTTAAATGTAATTAACCATTTCCCCTTAAAATGTTATACTTTTATATACAATATTTGTGTTCTACAGTCTCATAAAATGTCAAGACTATGGGAATGATAAATATACTGGGAGTTAATCAGTAAACAAAATCACAATAAAACAAACTGATATTTATAGTAAATATACAGTATAAAAAAATACACATTTGTAATCATCTTCTTTACATAAAGTATGTTTTTATTTATGTAAAGTCTGTATTTCATTGTTATAAACCATCGGATTGTTTCAAATGCTTTCTTGGTCAATACTTGGTTTGAGAATGGACATCACTGCACTTGGGACACCCACATACGTGCTTCATTCCTACTTCGCTTGCATCCTTTTATAGTAACTGTTTCTGTATATATCCGAAATCTGGCCATTCAATGACAATTTAATGAAACCAAATATTAAAATCTACGGAAATGTAGTAAATATTCACAGTTTGATTACACTGTGATTTGTTTGTGTGTCCAGATTTCCTATACACAAATAATGGAACAGGTATACAGCTTTTGTGATCAGCTGTTTATACATTTGTTTTACACAGAGAACTCATTGTGTAAAACAACTGTCTCTGTGCCGTCTGAGGTCCAGCACTTGAATCTATCCTGTTCCTTTATATTTTCCTTTAGCAGCCATTGCAGTTTAAGTGATGGTATTCAAGATTGCAGGAATTCAACATCTTCATGTTTATCACAAGAGTTCTTCACTTCTGTAAATATTAGAAGGATTTTCCAACTCTGTCAGGTATCAACAGATGTTGCATTTAGCTGGTCAATGTACACATATTTAATTATGTACGATTAGCTAGCCGGTCACCCTGGCCAAGGAGTTAACGACTTTCTCCGTAATCCTGTATATCCACGTGAGGAACAAGCTGCGTGAGATTTGGCAGTAGATTGTGTCATGTTGGTTACTTACAGGGAATGTGAGCCGGTCACTCAGAAAGAATGGCAAACTACTGAGCGTAATCTTCCCAAGAACATCAACAACAGCTGAAAAAATGCTGGTGTTGACTGCAACGTCCTGTAAGGGATATGCAACTTAAAAAAACAAAACAACTATTAGCTATGTCAGCCAACTGAACTCATTCTATACCAAGCAATTTATCAGAGAATTACTGATTTTAAGCCATGTAAAATAAAATGTTCCTAATAATATCTAAAGTGTTTGCAGAAGTATCAGCAAGCAATTAATATACAGTGATTTCCATAGTAGGCTGGCTGAATGCGAATCCTCTTAATGCTTAAGTTTGAGCTTTGAAACTTCTTGTTTCTGTTAGAATGAAGTTGGTGTAGACACTATCCTCTCAACCCAGCATCAGAGTACCCTCTGCACAAGGGTTGTGTTGTACAGCTCTCCCTCATTCCTCACTCCAAGCCTAGGGTGTGCAAAACCAGTATAGCAACTTCACATCTGTGGAGAGGCATATTAGGATGTACCCAGGTTATGATGATTTGGCTGGAATTGGACCAAGGCTGGTCATGTTACTTCCATGGGTTTTAGGTATTTCATTGTCATCTCAATTCACATGGGCCAGGATTTCTTTGGTATAGAATTAGTTAAGAAAGTAAAAGCGTTTGGTTGCATGATTTGCAACTACTCTACATGGATGACTGGTTCAATTTTTCAGTTACTTCTTATTTTGATAATAGTTAGTTTGTTATTTCCTTGACAGGATGTCACAATCAACCACAACTGTTTTTGGCTGTTTGGGAATTGCAATTTTTACAATGATTACAGTAGCTCATGTAAATTCTAGTTTGAACATCTACTGACCATAGTTACGCTATGAAAACATATGAGAGCTTGAAGATGTATTTAAAATATAGATTGTGTATAGGCAATTTACTGATGGAGACCACCATTCAGATTTACTGTTTCTAAAGTGTTGCATAAAATATGATCTCCAGAATTAGAGAGGTCCTGTTCATGATGTTCATTATTATCTACTGATTTTTTGGTAAAATCAGCTTCAGAGAAGGCACCATAACCTCTGTGAGTTACAAAAGGGTTTGGGTCTGGTTTAGGCAATGGACGTGCTAATCTTGTAGATGAGGTCAAATCCTTAAGTTTCATTCTTTCCTCTATCTTTTGTCGTTCTTTCTCTGCCTGCAGTAATTTCTCACTGGCTTCCTAAAAATAGGAGAATAAAAGATAATTAATATAGTTAAAGCATAAAATTACTCATATATGTTTGGTTAAAAAAAGTTAAGCTGAAAATTATAGGACTAGCCACAAGTAACGGTAATCAATTGTTTGACAGAAATTTAGCAAAACATTCATTCATCTATTCATAGTGTTTTCTCTCCGTACTCTAGAGCGTAGAAGTACCATTCAGCTTATTTTATGTCGGCATAATCCCCATGGCCGGTCTCCCTGGCCGATGGGTTAGCAGCTTTCTCTGTAACCCCGAATACTCTCGTGGTTGACGTGAGCGCACGAGAATTGGAAGTGGTTCGAGTCGCACCAGTGACTTATGAGAGTATGGAGCCGGTCGCTCAGAAAGTCGTGGCGTGCTGATGAGCGTAATCTAGCCTAGGAATCAACATACAGCTGAAAGATGCTGATGTTGACCGCAATATCCTGAAACGGGATGGAAACGCAGAATTTTTTAAAAAAAAATCCCCATGGGCGCTGCTAAGTTACCTAAGCATGCATGGTTATCTACCTGCTATTATATATTTTTATTAGAATAAACACTATCCCTAACAAAGCTTGTCATAACAGAATTGCCAGGCATGTGTGAACATTCTAACTGGTAAAAATTTAAGCCATATGATTTTAAAAGAAAACATTGTGTTGCTGCAAAATTTTTTGCCATGTCTGCTGACAGATGAACAAAAAAGATCCAGTTCACGGTTAGGAGTTGACCGCCCATGCTTTAATTATATTTTTCTGCATTTATATTTCTGAGCATTTTTATTTATAATTCCCCCCCCCCCCTCCCCCACCCCCTGTAGATCTGTTTGTGCTATTCCTGAACAACATCACCAGGATTGAAATGTTGGCTTTGTTGTGTTGTAGTTTGTATTAAACTTATTTATTACATATTTGCGTAACATTTTATTATTATTATTATTTATTTTTTTCCATAATTTCTCACCTAAACTGAGTTTATTGTAAGGTAAATACAGACACACTGTGTCTGTGGTTGTCACCATCTCTCTCTCTCTCTCTCTCTCTCTCTCTCTCTCTCTCTCTCTCTCTCTCTCTCTCTCTCTCTCTCTCTCTCAGGAACCACACATACATATCTGCATATCTGTTTCATTTTACATAAGCATTTGTGGTGTGATTTAACAGATTTATTCTGACTTTTCTTTGCCATTGTTATATATTCTGTGCATATTTTACATAAACTTTCATTCATATACATGCAGGATTTGTGTTACTGCACTTTCTATTCATCTTATGTCTTTGTGAGGCAAACATAGGAATGAATTCGTAGTTACTTCTCTGCATGATCTTATCATATCTGCTTTCTTCTTCTTCTTCTTCTTCAGCGTTCCGAGCCATTGAGGTTCTTTGCTGCAAATACAATCCGTCTCCATTCGTCTCTCTGGTGGACCTTCTCTTGCCAGTCGTTAATTCCAAGTGCTTGCCTCAACTTTGTCTCAATATCTGCTTTGTCTCAACTTATATGGTTTAAGTGTAACATTTTCTTATTTTATAATAGTTGAGTTGAGATGAGTTAAGAACCGACATCACTGCACTCAGGACATTCCCATACGTGCTCCGTCCCCTTGTTCAACAGCCAGCGAAGAGTCATACTACTAATTGTTCCCACCGCTATCTGATTAAAAGTTCTCCTGGTCTTCCCTCTTAGTTTTGAGATTCTTCTAGAACCCCTGCCGATTCACCCGCAATCTCATTCTTTCCACATATGGATTCTCAATCTGTTCCTCCACCTTCTTCACCTGGTCCCACAAGCGCATGACCACCTCCCCCTTGTCCATAGGCAAAATACCACCAAGAGATGTATTCCCTGCTAGCCTATCAGCCTGTTCATTCCCCCGTACACCCGCATGGCCAAGGCAAAATATCCATACAATTCTCACGATCTGTGACCTCTGAAGCGACGAGAGCCATTCCACACGAAATATTCCTTTCTCCACCTTACTAAGCATACTCTTTGAATATGTAATGAATACAACGTGTGTTGCAATAGTCTCCTCTAGCCAACGGAATGCCGCTGTTACTGCCTCCACCTCCATTCTCATGCTGGAGGTCGTTTATAATAAACAGCCTGAAGTGTATTTTCAGATACTCATTCAATGACGTGCTAATAGAAATTATTGGTATATTAATTTCTTTACAATATTATCTGAATCCACTCATCTGTTTTTCTGTTGTTCTAAAGTCATTATTATGGTTAAATGTGACATGTTTCTCTTATTTATTAGCTCCCTAAGTATACAAAGCTGCTTGTAACCGACTTATCAATACCTTTATTTTCACCTTATTTCTCTCTCTCTCTCTCTCTCTCTCTCTCTCTCTCTCTCTCTCTCTCTCTCTCTCTCTCTCTGTCTGTGTGTGCGCATGCACACACACACACACACATTTTTCTGTTAAAACAATTACTTGGCTTTATTTTTAGAAAACACTATGAAAAGTCTTTTTTTTTTCCTGCATATCCTATTACAGGACATCACTGTCAACACCAGCATTGTACCGCTGTTGTTGATTTCTTGGCAAGATTACGCTCAGTAGTTTGCCACTGCTTTCTGAGCGACCAGCTCACATATCCCGTAAGTAACGAGTGCGGCAAGAACCGCTACCGATTCTCGCGCAGCTGCGTTTGCTCACGTGGATAAACGGGATTATGGAGAAAGTTCCTAACTCCTAGGCCAGGAAGACCAGCATGAAAAGTCATATACTGCCTGTTGATTTTAAGATCAGGAACCAAAACAGTATATTTGCCTGCCAGACTGGTAATACTTGATTCAAATTCCTTTCAAAGCAGGATGTTTTCATGGTCTCTTGGTTCTTTGGCTGACCCAACCTCACTCAATGAGAACCAGAAAATTTTACAACAGGTAAAGTAGCCAGTGTTCTACAGACTACATCACCCATTGAGTTATGTTTGATTGAGAAAATATGGTGCCAAAACCAGATTGATTAGTTAGTTAGTCTTTCCTCTTGAGCCTAAGGCGGCGCATAGGACAGAAGTCATGGCTCTCCATGTCTGGCGGTTCGCTGCTACCTGTTGTAGATCTTGGATGTTCACTTGGCCATTGAATGAACCTTCTTTTATGATGGTTCTACGCAGGGTCTCTCTTGGTCTTCCCCGTTTTCTTTTCCCTACTAGTGACCATAAGAGGGCTTGGTAGGGGAGTCTTGTCTTGTCCATTCTGAGTACATGGCCGATGTAGAAACAGTAGAAACATGATCCTTTACCCTTTAAACTTAAAATTTAAAAACTAAGTACGAATACACATGATTGTATCAACCAAGTTAATAAAAAAAAAACTAAAGAAATGTCATGAACCAGAAGCTAACTACTACTTTCATTACAGACATTAACATGGAGGTCTGAGTGGAAGAAAAGAAAGACCATATAAGGGCAAGCACTCTTGAATTGCCGTGTATGTCTTTCACATATTACTCACCCCTGTTTCTAATTCTACTCTACATAATTTTTTTAGATAAGGTCAGTGGGTAATCCAAACTCCTTTCAATGCTCTTTATATTGCATCATTATTCTTTTAGAAAAAGAGCCTTCATTCATCTTGAATGGATGAATACTATTTCTTGTTTCTTTACTGAAGATTTTATGATTGGTTGGACCTTGTCACTAAAGTCATCTACAGGGTTGGATAGTCAATCTCATGTCAACTCTCCTTAGTTGTCTTTAAACAATGTGTTTGCTGGATAGCATGTTATTGATCTGAACGGCAGAATGTTAGATGAGCCTGCATGTCCTATTTTTACCCGTTTGAAAATATAGTTTGTTTTGAAGCACTTCTGTTTGGGAAATTGCCAGTATTACGGACACTACTTTCTGAACTAGGCAGCCAGCATAAGGTCACATCAGGGAATACTATCTCAATGTGGAGTATCCTGAAACGAGACAGCTGATCGACTAGCTAAGTAAGGAGCAAAAGAAGAACAACCTGACGAACCTGTTACACACCACCAAAAGAAAAGAATAATCAAATCAGTCAGAAAGCCACCAACACCAGCTTAAGACAATTACTACAATCATTATTCTGTGCCTCAGAAGAGGACACAATAGATTACACAACCACATTTATACAAAATTCAATATTGGCGAATCAGTGCACATGTGGATTGGTGCCGCAGACAGCAGATCACACACTCCAAGACTGCCCAAAATACAACACATTTAGGCAAACCTTCTGGCCTAGAGAAACAACAATGAAAGATAAACTCTATGGACCACTGAGTGAACTAAAAGAGTCAGTGAAGTTCATACAAGAAACAACATTGCAGTTATAGACAGACTGCAAATGAATGAAACAAGAAGAAGAAGTAGATCAAATAAAAACATCATCAACTAACTAAACAAAGCTGATTTTCATTTTAGTTTACCCTCAATTGATCATCAGCCTGTTGTCTCTCCTTAGCTAGAGCTTCCAACTGTTCTTTAGCCAGCAGAAGGGCCTCTTCTTGCTGTCTGTGTGCCTCCTCTAATTCCTGTCTGGACATTTTCTCCTTCAAGAGTTGCTGACCTTGTTCAGCTTGCAAGCGCTCTAGTTCCTCCCTTTTAGCAAATTCTTCCTCCAAGATTCTGCAGATACAATAAAATGTGGATATTTTGATAGGAAATGATACTTACTTTAACTTTATTAACTGTAAACTTTATCTTGGGATGAACTTTATCCAAATAACATAATACATGAGAACCACTAAATCTAAACACAATAAGCGAGAGAGAGAGAGAGAAAGAGAGAGAGAGAGAGAGAGAGAGAGAGAGAGAGAGAGAGAGAGAGAGAGAGAAAGAGAGAGAGAGAGAGAGGGAGGGAGGGAGGGAGAGAGAGAGAGGGAGGGAGGGAGGGAGGGGAGGAGAGAGAGAGAGAGAGAGAAGAGAGAGAGAGAGAGAGAGAGAGAGAGAGAGAGAGAGAGAGAGAGAGAGAGAGAGAGAGAGAGAGAGAGAGAGAGAGAGAGAGCATACGTGTGCGCATGTAATGAAAACATAAAGACAAGCATTACCAAGAAAATGCTCAAATTAAAACTGTAGCTATGCTACTGTTTAGTTACCAAATATTTGTTTACAAATAAACAAAAATAAACATAAAAACATTTTGAGGCATCTATGTAGGTAAGCATGTGGATATGAGAGTAGTTATCTTCCTTCTGTGTCTAGGGTAGATTGCCATCACACATTCCATGACACACAGGATGAAACAACATAAAGGAGGATGTACTGCACAAAATGTAATCACCTTTCACATATGATGAATAATTTTGTGTAATTTTTATGCAGCAAAGAGTCACCATCAAATAAATGACGTGTTGAAAACCCACACCTAGTTAATCTAACTGTGCTGTCAAAACAGACACACGCCACAGATTTGTATATTTTAGATTTATTTCTATGAGAGTAAGTCAGTAAGTCACAAATTAGTATGTAAAAAACTACATGAGATAGAAACCTGAAAACCATTGACTATCATACATCTCTCTTTAATTCTCAACATGATCTCTGCAAATATTGATATATTTATCCCATAATTTTATCAGTCCCCCAATACCTGCACCAAAAAAGGCTTTAGACTACTGCCATACCTCACTCTTAACTTATTTGTCATCAGCAAATCGGTTCTGTACAGCTTTTCATGACAAGCACTACCACCATATACTGACGTTTCCTTATCTATATCATCGGCAGTATGCTGTTCTTCCATGGTGCAATCTTCAAGTATGACAGATATTTTCAACAACACATGTATACGAAACTTTTTATGCACACGCACAAATGCAAGCAAC
Organism: Cepaea hortensis; assembly: GCA_963921405.1. Classification (NCBI taxonomy): domain Eukaryota; kingdom Metazoa; phylum Mollusca; class Gastropoda; order Stylommatophora; family Helicidae; genus Cepaea; species Cepaea hortensis. The sequence goes on along the minus strand of OY992890.1, from coordinate 76,410,803 downwards.
AATTATTGTCTGTTACACATAGACATCAAGCTAGATGAGTATGCCACATAATGACATCTTTATAAACAATCAATAACCATGTCTCAGCTGTATTATATCATGTTGCGACCTACTTACAGGGATTGATTATGGCTTCCTCTAAAGGACATGCAACTAACTTTTCTTGTAACACTGTCTTCCTATTATTCAAGAAGAGACCCATATTTTGCAATTTCTACAACCATCATATCTATAATTTTCTGTAGTTTTGTTTTGTGACTTATTGCTATCAATACAATGTCATACGCATAACTTAAGATATTTATATTATAGCCACCAACTGCAATCCCTGGCATATTTTCTGTAGATCTCATTATATGCTCAATAAATAATAAAAACAATTCAGGGGACAGTGCACATCCTTGTCTGATGCACATTTTAAGCATTGAAATGTTCTTAAATGGTTATTGATTCTTATACCTGATGTTTGCTGCCAAAATATGTCTTTATTGTATGTCTATGTGCATAGTAGTAATAATAATAACTTGAAAAATAATGTTAAAAGAAATTAAACTTACTTGGCCTGTAGAATTCTAACTGTCTCCTCATCTTTTTTCAGTGCCCGTTCCTCTTCAACCAAGTTTTCTAATTGGGCTTTAGCCTCCTCTAACTCCCTCAATCTTCTCCTCTCTTCTTCAAGCTCAGCCTCTTCCTCCTTTAGTCTGGCTTCTACGAGAGTACGCTGTTCTCTTTCAGCTTCAAGAGCCTCCTTGCTCTGGAGTAGCAATAGCTCGCGTTCTTTTTGTAATCGAGCTTCTGTTTCTATAAATCTGAAATGTTAGAAATATGTAAGTCATATAATCCAGTACAATATACATATAACACAATATAATAACCTAATCCAATATATACACTGTCAACAGTTGTTTTATATCTTGAGTCACTGCAGCCATCTTTTATTCAACATATATCATGGGTCTATGTACATCAAATATTGATTTAATCTCAAGTTATTGTACATCAAATATCAATGTACATCTTGAATCATTGCACATCAAATATCAATGTACATTTCAAGCTGCTGTACATCAAATATCAGTGTACATCTTGAATCACTGTACATCAAATATTAAAGTAGTCTTCAGTAACTGTATATCAAGTATCAATCTACATCTTCAGTCACCGTACATCATGTATCAATGTACATCTCAAGCTGCTGCACATCAAATATCAATGTTCATCTTGAATCACTGTAGATTAAATAACAATGTACAACTGGAGTCTTGTATATTAAATTTACATTATTGTACTTCAGTGGTCAAGGCACATTTTGAGTCATTTACTGCCAATATAGTACCTTTCGATGTCTGGAGGTGGGGGTGGGGGATTGGGTCTTGAGCCTGAGGAATTAAGGCCGCCTGGCTAGTGCAGTCGCTGTGAACTGTGCAGGTTAGAGTTTTCTTTTTGCCACCGACAGAAAAAAAAACTCCACACCTTACTGAGGATTCAAACCCAGGTCTCCTGCAGGATAATCTGGCACTATAGCCACTCGGCCAGCCACTCCTCGAGACTAAAATCAATTTAAGTAAATGTGCGTCAAAGATCAAATGAATCCCATCTTAGTGTTTGCTCAAAAGTGCATGTTTGATACCTTAGTCAAATGTTTCTGTCTTTGTCAAGGCTAACTACTCAGCAGTAATTTTCATTGGATGCCTGTAACTTTTTTTCATATAGACATATTAAAACAAAGGGTACTATTAAGATTATAATTACCGTAATTTTTCTGTTTCAATTTCCAACCTCTTCTCTTCTAAAAGTCTATTTGTTTCCTGGCGTGTTTTCTCCTCTTCTTCTGCTCTTTTCTTTCGTTCCAATTCTAGTAGTTTATCTCTTTCTTTTATTTCTTCTTGAGCTAGTTGTCGTTGCTGAAAATTTAAATGTTTGAGCATTTGTAAGATCACTTACTCAGAAAGTGCCATTAGCATTACACAGCAAATAAGTAAGCTGAAATTATAACTGGAGAGCTGTGTAAAAACAATCTAAGTAACAAAATTATAATTTCATAACAAAATATTCAGTTCAGAGAACACAAAATAACAGCCAAACTGCTGCAAACAGCACTCTTTCTTCTCTGAAGCTAGAAAAAGATAATAGCAGTAAAACGCATACCTGACTATATGTGAAATACATTAAAGTAACATTTATTTATAGATATTTGCCAATTACAAACTTATGGGTAGTACTTATAATGATGACAGGAGATTGTATCCAGCCAAGAGTCAAATGTAAACCTCAAAACAAAATTTACTGTAAAATACAGACTGTTAGCATTCAATCAGCCAATTGTCAATCATTCACTTTCCATCACTACAATGAAGTCAATCAATCAAGCATTTACATACCATTTCTGTTTTATTTTTTTGCGCTCGCTCGCTTTGAACTCAAGCGTGGTCCATACACACTATTTATAGACTGAATTTTGCATGTGGATTAGCTTTCCTTATTAACAGTGACCCTCGTTATCAGGCGAACCTACTCCAACTTCAGAGGTACTTGTAATTAATGTCCCCAAGTCAAGGACGACAGGTCAACATTTTAGTCCAGCTGTCCGGTGTAGGTGTTGAATCGCTAACCTCGGCATCAGCACACTCCATGTTTAAGAAAATGTGTTCTTACCCATTCGGCCAGAACACTATCTATCTTTGGTTGTACATTCCGGAAGATAACTCCTCAAACATTTCTTGCTGTCATATTTCCATTTGTATCATTGGGTAACTCTAGCTTGCTTGCCTTTGATTTTTCCATCCAGTATGCTTTTTATAAGAGCAGCATTAACAAAATAAGTTTGTGGCATATCCTTTACAGGATGTTGCAGTCAACCCCAGCATTTTTTAGCTGTTTGTAAATTACCAAAAGAAAGAAATATTTAATATTTTACCTTTCGCTCATTCTCCAGTTCTCTCTCTCTCATTAGCAGCTTCTCTTGCTCTTCACACCTCCTCATTTCATCTTCAGCTGTTCGCCGCCTCCTCTCTTCTCTTTCCTTCTTTCTTTCCTTCCATGCTTGTCGCTGAAGGCTTTCTTGTGACTGGCCAATATTTGTTATAACTCTTTTAAGATCTTTACAGAAAAACAAAACATAAAGTGGCTTATAAATTACAAGAACTTATTTATATGCAAGGTCTGTTAAAAAACATTGCACCTTTCATTCATTCATTCAGTAGCATGTCCTTTGCAGAACCTCGATCGCATAACAACCTTCCGGAAAACCTCTCGATCATAAGCAAGATGTCCCGCGTCCGATACACCCATCTGGAGATCAACCGCCACATCCTGCACCCATCTTCTCTTTGGCCTTCCTCTTCCTCTCTTCCCAGGCATATACCCCTCCATTATTGTTCTCTCCAAACTTTCATGACGTTTCAAGTGACCAAAATATTTCAATTTTCCTTGTTTTATCGTTTTTAATAGCCAACCTTCTTCAATATTCAGCTCTTGAAGTATCTACGCATTTGTTCTTTTCTTTACCCAAGATATTAATTCGTCTATAACATTTATATTCAAAGGCATTTATGCGCTGCTCAGCTTGTTTAGTAAGTGTCCAGGTCTCACAGGACACACCTTTGGCTTGGAAAAATACGATTTACTTGGAAGACTCAAACCCTAATCCCCTTCAAAGTATTCTCCTGGAGATTGTAGACACTTCTTCCAATAGCCCTGCCGTTGTTGGAAGCATTTAAAAAAAGGTGTCTTTGGTATGGAGTACAGCGGCCGCCACATTCCACATAATTTCTTCTCAGTGACTGACACTGGGCTCCTTTCAGTGGCATTTGTAGCTTGGGGAATGACAAAAAATCACAAGGAGCCATGTTGGGAGAAAAGGTAACCAGAGAAATATTGTTTGGTGAAGAGAGTCTGAATCATATGTGAAGAATGCAAACAAACAGACTTGTGAATAATAGGAACCTGGAAGCTTCATCATGAAAAACACTCCCGCTTATTCTGAGGCTGTGAATACGAGTATAACCAGACTGGCTCCAGAATGTCTCTTCTTAAATTTACGCTAATGACAAATCAGAAACAGAAAATAAGCAGAAGAGAAGTCTATCTAATGCAACATCCAAAGTTTCAATCTGGCAGTGCTGAAGTTGATATATAGTCTGGACATGTGCCTCATTGCGATTACAAAGTAGAAAATTATTTTCTATGTGCAGGAGGCTGATACTGATGTTAAAGATCTAAAGGTACTTAGACTTCCACACTTTGGCTTAATAATAGGTAGTGGAGCTGTTTTATGTTTCTGTGTATATATATATTGGGGCATTACATTTACATGTTATAGAAACATTCTTAGAAAACCATGGACCAAGAAGAAGAAAAAATACGGACATTCTACAAGGTCTTAACATAGAAGAGAACTAGTTCTTAAACAGCTTTGTATCTCAGAAACTGGAATAATTTGGCCCAATTATACATCAATTATATGGAAAGAATGGCGATGGAAGGCATAATTCCTGGGAAAATAGACAAGGGACAACCTTGATGAAAATGGGCACAGGACATTGAAGGCTCCATGGATATGAAAATGCATGAGGCAGGGGAACTGGGAAAAGATTGGGCATATTTTTTGGTGGGCCATGATGAAAGCTATGTTTCGCAAAGGACCTGTTATATGATGATGATTATTTGCTTTGGAAGAAGAATATGCTTAATATTATATTGCTAAGTATTCAATGAGCAAGTCCTACAAGAAGCAAATGAGAACCATAAACTGATTTGAGAAATAAGACGCAGACAGTCACAATTTTGTGGACATATTAGATGAAGAAATAAATTAGAGAACTTGGTGACAACAGGCAAGATTGAGGGGAAAAGAACAAGGAGAAGGCAGAGAAGTAAATATCTGGATGGTTTGGCCATGTGGCGTGGTCAAGACAAGAAAATGGAGCTGATCCACTACTTGTGATCGTGCGAGATGGCGAAATATGACCATCCACGCTTATTGGCATGGCACATGATGATGCTTCAAGGAGGTCATTATTAATCAATCTTATATATTTGTGTGCATGGCAGCAGTGTGCTGTGATTTAATTCCATTCAGGTACTTCATAGTGTTATGGATTGAATTTATACCCTGAAAATGGTACTGTGATCTTTTCGTGATAGATGACTGATGATAATACTAGAACAAACAAATATTTACAGAATAAGTAATTATTAACACATCGAAACATTTCTTAACCAATGAGAAAACATAACACAACTCACCTGACATCCACATATTCTTTGACTTCAGATCAGGGGCAGACAATTCATATTGCTTAGTTGGTGTGCTCAGTTTGAACCGATGCTGTTTTCCACCTGGTCTATCAGGAAAACTCTGGGAAAGGTGAGCAACTTCACTTTGTACAATCACTTTAACATTTATCATTCAATATTTAATACTATATGCAAATCTTCCCATACAGATATGTCAACATTGACCATGTGTTAACATTTATGCAGATACGTGTATATTCAGCAAATACATATTTTGAGAGTCATAAAGATATTTTGTGGAAACCATTAGAGTATTTTAATATAAACGATACAGGTTTAGTTTAGTTTAGTTTAGTTTATGGATCAACATCACGGCACACGGGTGCAACCCATAAGTGCTCCGTTCTCCTCCTAACTCTAACCTGAGTCTGGAGAAACTCAGCTCAGTGCACGAACTCCGTAGCACCGCCGAGGATCCTGAAATACTTGGGTAGATTTTTAACTCGAAATTTTGCCCGGGCAGCGCTGTTAGGCTACTCTTTTTTGATTTCCAACTGCCAAGGGATTTTTTACGTGCGCAACAATACACACGGGCGTCCGATCTCACTACCCAGAGACCAGGGGAAATTACTGGAAGTCCCAGTGGATTTTTTAAATAAATCCTGGTCCTCACCGGGGCCTGAACCCGGGACCTCCAGCACTCGAGGCGGACACCATACCTCGAGACCACGCAGCCCCCTTACGATACGATACAGGTATTTTGTGTGAAATCGCTAGACAGACATTTTAACATATACTATACACATATTTTGTGGAAATCACTAGACAGATATTTTAACATGAACTATACACATATTTTGTGGAAATCATTCGGTGCAATACACACTAAAACACTAGGTGAAAAATATCATCATTTACCTGTGTGAAACACTGAGGGCAAAGTGTAATGCTGCCTTTCAAATCCTTTTCATCAGATGATGCATAATAGCAAAGTGTTGAGGCAGTAAGAACAAACCACCTCTCTTTCCAGGCTGTTAATTTGTTTCCAAACTTGACCATGTAACCCTATGAACATTTGTTTTATTGTCAGGAAATGAAACAATATTCAGAATACATAGTCAGAACTGATATAGCCAATAAAAACTGACTAAAATGTAACATGCGACCTTTGAATTAACTTCAGAAATCTCAGCCAATAAAAACTGACTAAAATGTTACATGCGACCTTTGAATTAACTTCAGGAATCAATCAATCAATCAATCAATCTCTCTCTCTCTCTCTCTCTCTCTCTCTCTCTCTCTCTCTCTCTCTCTCTCTCTCTCTCTCTCTCTCTCTCTCTCTCCTTCACTCTCTCAACAGAAGTTCAGATTGCTCACAGACAATACAGGTTCAGTCAATAAAAGTTCAGATAACTGACAGACAATACAGGTTCAGTCAATAAAAGTTCAGATAGCTGACAGACAATACAGCTGTGACGAGACCAAGAGGATGTCCAAGAAGAAAATAGATTGATGATATCAAAGACATTGTACAATCACACAGAATGACACCAGGCTGACATTCTGAATGCTCTACGGGAAGTAAGACTTTTGTGAGAACCAAGTGATGACTGTGAATCTACAACCATGGTCAGACTGCGAGAACAGCAAATTAAACGAGGTGTGGCCAAACAAGAAAACTACGCAGGAAGCCAAAGAAGATTGATAAACCAACACAGAACTGGTGTCGTTAGCCGCTACACGCTGCGGGATTTGCTGAGGAGGGGTTCCGAGCACTTATGGACTGAATGGTTCGATATGCAATGAGGATAATCTGTTGACTAATTAACTAACTAACGGAATGACACTATCCAGTGCCGCCCACCGGCGCTGGAGCGCAAATTATTGCTCCCCACAACGCTTGATGGCAGAAGTGGAAGATGATGATAATGATGACGATGAATACAGGTTCAGACAATAAAAGTTCAGATAACTGACAGACAATACAGGTTCAGTCAATAAAAGTTCAAATAACTGACAAACAATACAGGTTCAGACAATAAAAGTCCAGATTAGTGTCAGATAATACAGGTTCAGTCAATGAATGTCAAGATAACTGACAGACAATACAGGTTCAGACAATAAAAGTCCAGATTAGTGTCAGATAATACAGGTTCAGTCAATGAATATCAAGATAACTGACAGACAATACAGGTTCAGACAACTGACAGACAATACAGGTTCAGTCAATGAATGTCAAGATAACTGACAGACAATACAGGTTCAGATAATAAAAGTCCAGATTAGTGTCAGATAATACAGGTTCAGTCAATGAATGTCAAGATAACTGACAGACAATACAGGTTCAGACAACTGACAGACAATACAGGTTCAGTCATTAAGGTTCAGATAACTGACAGACAAGGAAGATTAATAAAGCTGACACATAGTAAACGTTCAGCCACCTTAAAGATTATAATGGATTGACCATATCAATAATGGCCTTAAAAACACTGGGGAAAAAAAGCTGAAAACAATATTAAGTTTAGAGAATTGTAATAAAATGGTTTAGGCAGCTGAATGTAATGATAAAATATTTGAGATGTCTAAACATAAAAAGCAGCATGTCTGCTATGTCAGGTGTCTTTCATGTTACAGTGAGTGGATTGTAAGGGTTGTTATCATGGATCTAGAGTTGTTCTGATTGAATGATCAGAAAACACAAGTTGTCTGACGTGAATACAACATGTCCTGTGATGAGAGCTGCAGAAAGTGTGAGTCGAGAGCTGGGAAAAGTATGAGCAGAGAGCTGGGGAAAGTATGAGCCCAGAACCAGTGATTACAATTCATAACTGTACGGTAGAGCCGTCCAAGATTCAGTACCACTATAGACCCATCTAGAGAGATTAACAACACATTAAAAATGAGAATTGTCAAATGTTACGTATATTCAACATATTGTATAGCGCAGAAGCCTGGACATTGAACAAGCAACTAGAAAGTAGAATAGATGCCCTGGAGATGTGGATATACAGAAGAATATATTGTATTTCAAGGAAACAAAAACAAAAATAAATCAAATACAGAGGTTCTAGAAAAACTGGGAATGAAAAGAGAGATGATGAAAGAAATAAAGAGGCAAGTGAAATATTTTGGCCGCATTGAAAGACATAACGCACTTATAAAAATCATACTGGAGGGTAAGGTTGAAGGTGAGCGAGCAAGAGGTAGACAACAATACAAATGGGAAGATAACATCAAGAGATGGATGAACAGCAGTCTGACAGAATGTAGTCAGGGCGAGAGACAGACAGACAGTGTTGGAGATCCATTGCAGTCAACCTTCATTGTGGAAATGGCATCTGATTGATATACCCAGCAAGGAGACAGACAGACAGTGTTGGACCCACAGGACCTCTGGATCCGAGTCTACACAGATGGGTCAGCACAAAATGCTATTTGAAATGGAGGAGCGGGAGTGTACATAGAATACCCAAATAATACAAGGGACACAGCCAGAGTACCGACAGGAAAGTACTGTCATAACTATGGTGCTGAAATTGAGGCAATCAAGATAGCAACAGAGAAATTACTAAATACCAGCAATGGTACACAACCTGTGGTATTATTGACAGATGCAAAATCAGTACTCGAGGCGCTCCTGTCTAGGAAATTGCCAGTACTAAGGACACTACTTTCTGAACTTAGCAGTCAGCATAAGGTCACCATACAGTGGATACCATCCCATTGTGGTGTACCTGGAAACGACAAAGCTATCAATTGGCTAAGGAAGGAGCCAAAGAAGAACAGCCTGATGTGCCTGTTACATACCACTAAAAGAAAAGAATGATCAAATCAGTCAGAAAGCCACCAAAACCTGCTCAAGATGACTACCATGTTATGGACAAACCAGAACAAGTCATTATTCTGCGCCTCAGAACAGGACACAATAGATTACGCAACCACTTTTATACAAAATTCAAGATTGGTGAAACAGCCATGTGTACAAGTGGATTGGCGTCGCAGACAGCAAAGCACATACTCCAAGACTGCCCAAAATATAACATATCTAGGCAAACCTTCTGGCCTAGAGAGACGACAGTGGAAGATAAACTCTATGGGCCGCTGTGTTAACTGAAAAAGACAGTTAAATTCATACAAGAGACAACATTGCAGTTATAGACATATTTCAAGCGAACGAAAGAAGAAGAAGAAGAAGACAGTGTTGGAGATCCATTGCAGCCATTCATCATTGTGGTGATGACACCTGATTGATTGATCCAGCAAGGAGAGAGCCATGATTGAGAGGTTATGGTGTTTGCTTCAGGCTCAGAAGCTGCTGGGTCTGATCTCAGTTTCAATCAATCAATCATGTGCCATGCCGGAAAGCGTGGGCGGTCATGACTCACCATTTCACTCGATCACCAGTGTCGTGGATCAGCTCAGTGTTCCTGTCTCGTCCATGCCATGTGGCCAAGTCATCCAGGTATTTTCCTCTTGGTCTTCCTCTTGGTCTGTTCCCCTCGATCTTGCCAGTTGTCACTAAGTTCTCCAATCCATTTCTTCTCATAACATGTCCAAAAAAATTTGACTGTCTACGTCTAATTTCTCTAATCAGTTTAAGATGTTCATTTGTCCCCTGTAGTACTTGGTCATTGGTTTTTCTGTCTGTCCATGGTATTCTTTGCATTTTCCTCAGAAACCACATTTCTGCAGCCATCAGATGCTTTTCAGCTTGACTGCTCATTGTCCAAGTTTCACATCCATACAAAAGAACAGGCTCTATGTATCCCCTCAACACTCTGTTTCTCAGTTTAGGGCTGGGGATTTCCCCAAGAGTCTCTGGTATATAACATCACACATCCACCTTATCTCAAGGGTAGTGAGATCAGATACCTAGACTTCTTGGATGAGGGTGAAACACTGGAAGTCTCCATACCAGTTGTGGAAGTTAAAAATTCCATAGCACGTTAGAATTTGCACACAGTAGACCATAAGGCTTCTACACTGGCAAAAATTATTAAGAAATAAAACCTACCAACAGGTAAACAGAACCTACCCACAGGTAAACAGAACCCATTACCTTGGATGGAATCTGTCTAGTACAAGAAAGGCTTTCTCAAATGTATGTCAAATTAAGACGCATTGCCTTTGAGGTGCATAACTAGGTTGACACACTCTTCTCAAAAGAGAAACAAAGAAGAATAAGAACTTGAGATAACACTAGATGATGACAAAGGGCCTTAGATAACCTTATGACATGCTATGAAATGTCAAATAAATAATAACTATGAAATGTCAAATAAATCATAAATATTGCTAGCAAAAGATGCTTCAAATACCTTATGAACAATATCAGACATAATCTGCTCATACACCTCTGCTATTCCTTGACAGATCATTGCAAAGTCATCTTGGCAACTAACTCTCTGTAAAATCAGCCTCACAAATTCACTGAAATCCAACAGGAATGTATCATCGTTTACATCCATAGATCCCATTTTCTGGAGTGACTTGTTTTTGGGAACTGGCAACCCTAGTGTCTGGCAAATCTGCTCTGCTATTCTTTCTGCTTCTTCAATATCAGCTCTCAAAGGAAACAGTAAGCTGCCATCTTGGGCTCTCTCGACAAGGAAGTTGAATATCTGAACAAATAAATTCAGATTATTGTTCATTCTAGTAAGTACAAATAGCTACAATTTAAAAACAAATTTAAACAATGCTTTCCCGTAGTGAATGTGAATAATGAAAATACAAACAATAGATTGCACGATTTAATGCCTGGCAGAGTTCACTGCATCTCGTCAGGTACATACTGCAGAAATCGCACAACATAAACTAAAGTAATTAGATAAAACCTTGAAACTGAAATATACAACACACATATTCACACAGTAATTTAAATAGTCTAATAAAAAATTTCTTAAAAACATACAACGTTGTATATCTGCTGTTTATGCAGTACTTATTGCTCAGTCACACTAGTTTGAATTAATTTGTTTGCACCACTGTATGAAAGACGTTATTATATTTTTAGCTAACAAACACATATTTCTTGTCTTAGAAACTGAATAAATAATTACAGATGCTCATTGTTATAAGCATGAAAAAAAGGTGTAACTATGTCTACTGTTCATGCTATACTTATACTACAGTCATAATAGTTTGAATCAATTTCTGTGTACCACTACACATAAAAGTTGCAGATGTGCAGTGAATAGTGTTCAATTCGCCATCAATGTAAATCATATTTTCTCTCTGACCCAGATTCCTAGGTCAATCCAGCCTAAAATAAGTACCAGGAATTTTTCTGGGAAGTAAAGGCCTCTGGTGTGATACTGATCACATGACCCATCGAGTGTCGATTAGTCTAAAAATATAGGGGTAGTACCATATACCAAATATATGCAGGTGATACAGTATTACTTGCAGACAACAAACAGGATCTGCAACATCTAGTAGATGTGGCTGTTGTACACAGTGAACAACTTGGGTTAGAATTAAATTGTAAGAAAGCAGAGTTTATGGTCATCTCTGAGAAAAAAAGAAATACCACAATGTAGCATGCATGTGTCAGGTCTTAGTTAGGTATGACTGAGCTACCATATGACAGCAGACGGTTACTACCTGCCTTCTGGTAAGCACCGAATGTTGGACGGCGCTTACCAAACCCGACACCCCACATTGTGCCAACGGCTTCGGGCGGAGGAGTGCAATTGGAAGGGTACACGGAAATGTAACCTAAAGACAACATGTCATGGCAGGGCAGACCAGGCCCTAAATCTTGGTTGGCAGCTGGTCTAGGATCGAAGCTCCGACAGGTGGACAGTTAGAGTATTGCTTTGCTGATCCAGCAGCTTCTGCAGCTTGTCTTGTTCCAGATGTATTGGTGTTACCTTTCCTCTGGAGTCAACTTGAAAGGACGAGAGAGGGATCATGCTGCATGGGCAACACATGGTCTCTAAAGTTCAGCCCAGGCTTTGTGTTATGGAGAGGTTATAACTCCATTTTACAAACTATCGTCTATCAAGAGGGCAAGGTGCCAGTCTAGCATCCATGTAAATGGAAAAATTCTTAAACAAGTGAATTGGTAAAATTATCTCGGAATGCTCATAACATCTGATGGAAGGTAACTTGTAAATATTAGAACAGAAATCGCTGTGGCAAAGCTAGCCTTTTGCTAGGTGGAAAAAATAACAAGTAGAAAAAAACAAATAATTGCAGTGAGAAAAAAAGTGATGAAGTACTATATAGAACCTATACAGTCTGCTTTGTGGTGAAGGGGTTGCGGACGCAGTTCGTAATCCTGCATACCCGCATTCCAAACACAGTTGTGGGTGATTTGCCAGCAGACAGCCTTATATTGATTTTTTTATGAAATGGTATGGTCGTTCAGAAAGCAATGACAAACTACTGAATGTAAACTTGCTCAGGAATCACAAACAGCCAAAAAATGCTTGGGTTGACTGCTTCGTCATGAAAAGAATAAGCAACTAACTGTTATATGCATGTGAAACTTGGACAATGAGCAGACAAGCTGAGAAACATCTAATTTTTGTGGTTTCTGAGGAAAATGCATAAGAACCAAAGATAGACAGAACAATGAATGAGAAACCAATGAAAACCATAAATTCATTACACATTAGACACAGACAGTCAAGATGTTTTGGGTAAGCTATCGGGAGAAATAAATTAGAAAACTTAGTGACAACTGGCAGCACTGATGGGAAAAGAACTAGGGGAAGGCAGAGAAATAAATACCTTGATAGGTTGGCCTCATGGCATATTTGGAACAAGAACACTGACCTGATCCAAGTCTCTGGTGATCATGTGAGATGGTGAATCATGACTGCCCATGTCTATCGGCATGGCACAGAATGATGTTGGGAATCGTGACTGCCCATGTCTATTGGCATGGCACAGAATGATATTGTGTCATGGCTGCCCATGTCTATTGGCATGGCACAGAATGATGTTGTGAATCATGACTGCCCATGTCTATTGGCATGGCACAGAATGATGTTGGGAATCGTGACTGCCCATGTCTATTGGCATGGCACAGAATGATATTGTGTCATGGCTGCCCATGTCTATTGGCATGGCACAGAATGATGTGAATCATGGCTGCCCATGTCTATTGGCATGGTATAGAATGATGTGAATCAAGGCTGCCCATGTCTATTGGCATGGTATAGAATGATGTGAATCATGGCTGCCCATGTCTATTGGCATGGTACAGAATGATGTTGTGAATCATGGCTGCCCATGTCTATTGGCATGGTATAGAATGATGTTGTGAATCATGACTGCCCATGTCTATTGGCATGGTATAGAATGATGTTGTGAATTATGACTGCCCATGTCTATTGGCATGGCACAGAATGATGTTGTGAATCATCACTGCACATGTCTATTGGCATGGTATAGAATGATGTTGTGAATCATGACTGCCCATGTCTATTGGCATGGCACAGAATGATGTTGTGAATCATCACTGCACATGTCTATTGGCATGGCACAGAATGATGTTGTGAATCATCACTGCACATGTCTATTGGCATGGTATAGAATGATGTTGTGAATCATGACTGCCCATGTCTATTGGCATGGCACAGAATGATGTTGTGAATCATCACTGCACATGTCTATTGGCATGGCACAGAATGATGTTGTGAATCATCACTGCCCATGTCTATTGGCATGGTATAGAATGATGTTGTGAATCATGGCTGCCCATGTCTATTGGCATGGTATAGAATGATGTTGTGAATCATGGCTGCCCATGTCTATCGGCATGGCACAGGATGATGTTGTGAATCATGACTGCCCATGTCTATCGGCATGGCACAGGATGATGTTGTGAATCATGACTGCCCATGTCTATTGGCATGGCACAGAATGATGTTGTGAATCATGGCTGCCCATGTCTATCGGCATGGCACAGAATGATGTTGTGAATCATGACTGCCCATGTCTATTGGCATGGCACAGAATGATGTTGTGAATCATGACTGCCCATGTCTATTGGCATGGTATAGAATGATGTTGTGAATCATGACTGCCCATGTCTATTGGCATGGCACAGAATGATGTTGTGAATCATGACTGCCCATGTCTATTCGCATGGCACAGAATGATGTGAATCATGACTGCCCATGTCTATTGGCATGGCACAGAATGATGTTGTGAATCATGACTGCCCATGTCTATTGGCATGGCACAGAATGATGTTGTGAATCATGACTGCCCATGTCTATTGGCATGGTATAGAATGTTGTGAATCATGACTGCCCATGTCTATTGGCATGGCACAGAATGATGTGAATCATGACTGCCCATGTCTATTGGCATGGTATAGAATGATGTTGTGAATCATGACTGCCCATGTCTGACGGCATGGCACAGAATGATGTTGTAAATCATGACTGCCCATGTCTATCGGCATGGCACAGAATGTTGTGAATCATGACTGCCCATGTCTATCGGCATGGCACAGAATGATGTTGTGAATCATGACTGCCCATGTCTATTGGCATGGCACAGAATGATGTTGTGAATCATGACTGCCCATGTCTATCGGCATGGCACAGAATGATGTTGTGAATCATGACTGCCCATGTCTATTGGCATGGCACAGAATGATGTTGTGAATCATGACTGCCCATTTTATTAGCATGGCGCAGGATCATCTTGACGATATACATTCATGAGAGCCCTGGTAGTGCAGTGGCTAGCACACTTGCCTGTTGATCTTGTGGTCAGGTGTTCACATCCCCAACAAGGTCAGAGTTTTTACAATTTACCGGAGCTCCCTGGTTAACCTGGCCTAAAATGGGTGCCAGGAAATGTTCTGGGAAACAAAGGCAGCAGACATGATATTGACCACATCAGCCATTGAGTGCAGGTTGGTCTATACAACCATGGGGGATAGCGCTATATACTCTCTGTGCTTCAAGCTGTGTCAAAGGGTTCTGTACTTTATGTTTTTTACTTAATATACACCAAAGGCCGAGAGAGAGAGAGAGAGAGAGAGAGAGAGAGAGAGAGAGAGAGAGAGAGAGAGAGAGAGAGAGAGAGAGAGAGAGAGAGAGAGAGAGAGAGAGAGAGAGAGAGAGAGAGAGAGAGAGAGAGAGAGAGAGAGAGAGAGAAAGTAATGTTTGCAGCCATCAGCATTATGTCTTCAGGAGCATGGGGAACCACCACAGGTATGGCACCTCCAGGAAGCCTGTGTTAAAGCTCAGTAAACAGCATTTAACCTTCCCGGGGTCTGCAATACAGTCCCCATGGAAATGGCATTGTGATACCAGGTCAGGAGAACAGTCTCTACACCAGCCTCACTCTGATAAATGTCAGCCCATGTCGGAGTTCAGACGGCCAGAACGACAATGCATCAGACCTAACATTAACGCTGATGCCCTTCCAGAGAATTTCAACCAATGAACCTCAGACTAACAATTCAAAATTAAATAACACAAATGATACAGAGCAAGCTGGGTGAATAAGTGTCAATATTTACCTTCCACAGTTTGAAATAAACATCTCCAGAAAACTCCTTCTCAGAAACTGTCTCAATTGTGACTGTCATGTCACCATCAGTGTCAGTGAAATGACTGTTGTCATTTTGACCATCTGTGGACTTTTTTGACTTGATCTGTTGCAGGTACGACTTCTCACACAGCAACCAGCATAGGTGATCAATTTCTGCTTTCAGAGAAGCTACCTTGGTGTCCGGGTTTTTGTCTATCCCAACCAGGAGGTTGTTGCTAAGGACTTGTATAAACTGGGTGAAACTGATGCTGGTGTCTGTAATTTTGTCCCATATTGTCTCTGCCTTGTCCACACCAAGCAGGCGGCCAAGGTTATTTGTTAACACCTGCAATTTACGAAACAATAATTCTAAGGACCTGCTTATGATTAAAATAATTCTCATGGTTGCATTGTAATAAATAAGAATTGATTCTTTCATAACAGGACTTGGTGGTATCCCGCTGGCTGGATGGTAAACACCAAACACATGTAATTGAAATGGACTCACAAAGTATGATGAGAAAGGTGAACACAGGTACGTGCCAAGTAGAGTGGCAGGGTTCCATTCAACAATCACAAATAGACAGCATCTGTTTGATTATCCCCATGATAATCGCAAATTTAAAACAAAGTCTTTCTGTCTGCACAAAATTTGTTGGAAAAGCCTTATTGCAAAAGCTTCAGTATACTTTAGCAACAGACAGTTGAGAATAGTACAATAAAAGATTGCTTAAATATGTGGAGAAATAACAACAGGCACATATGCATGTGCATACATCACAACACGCTCAGGCCAGGTGAATCTAAATCATAGTGAAAAAATGAATTAAAAAGAGTAAAGAACAATAATAAAGTAACATAAAGGAAATATGTAATAAACATGTTAAATTACAACACAGAAGTCTGATATTATCCGTCCTAATAATCTTCTTCAAGAACAGCACAGAGCTAATAAAAAATTATTTGGGCGATGAGGTCAAGGTCAAACTAACTTTCCTGGACATTTCCTGGTGCCAATTTCAGGCAGGGTTGTTTGACCTTGGAGTCAAGGTAAATTTTTAACAAATTCCTGCCTTCATAGGAATTCGAATACACAAACACTGAGCTAGCAGACAAGCATGCTAACCACTGCACCACCACAGAACCCTGACCTATCCATGTACAAGTACATCAAATGAATATCAGATGATGATATTTAAGCTTAGGAATCCATCTATGTTGGGCCTTGAGTGTCAATGGGGCAAGCACCTCTCAAATACTGGATGGCCCCGGTTAACGTTGGGGTTACGTTCTTGGAAAACGCAACTTTAAGTGAAACGACATATAGCGAAACACTATACAGGTGTATACACCGGTGACGACGTTATGACGGAATGTAGCGACGTAAAGTGAAGTTATGTCACATTGTGACAACGACATTATAGCAAAACGACATAAACCGAAGCAACGTATAGCTGGGGCTTCCAGTAGCAGGTCCTTTTCAGAAAATCCCTCTCATTAAGGTGTGCCGAAACACCTCTCTATCTCTGGCCATTTCTCCCACCTCCTGCACCCTTATGCCAAAGGTGTCTGCAATATCCTGTGTTAATCATGCTAGCAGACCTCTGCCTCATCTTCGAGGAACTATGCTTTCCATCGCTTCCCTCTCCAACCCACTGTGACGTTTAATATTAAATATAATAATTTGTCCCAAAGCTGTTTCTGCTATACGTCTGTGATGTGATAGCACCATCACATTTTGTAGTCAAGATAGCAAGGAGGAATAGGTGGCCGATCTTTCCCTCACTCTGGCAAGTGATGAGCCCAGGCATCTGACTGTGCTAATAACGTTACTAGGGCAGTTTGCTATCAGCTTCGCTATGTGCCTGCCAAGATTTTATATAGCCAAAGTTTTTTTAGTTTCCCAGACATGAAACTCTTTATGAGCCAGTTTTCTTCGATGTTCAAATCTTGTAGAATGATTTTTCTTCTTCTCAGGGCACGATATTCTAAGAATGTTTCTGTAACATCTAAGCTCAAAAGCCTCAATTTGCTAACACAATATGTCTCAAGGCATGTCACATGTCCTTAAATATTACTTGTTTACTTGTTGGGCTAATCATGTCCTTAACTGTTACTTGTTTACTTGTTGGGCTAAGCGTGTCCTTAACTGTTACTTGTTTACTTGTTGGGCTAAGCGTGTCCTTAATTGTTACTTGTTTACTTGTTGGGCTTAGCCGACATTATACCCCAAGCCACCATCCCCAAAGTAAACATTCCCACTGAGCTATTCAATGCTAATTCAAGAACTCAAGTTAGCAAAATGATGAATGACCTACCCGTAATTTTGTTTTTGGTACTTGTGATGATCGGATTTTCTGTGAGTGAGATGAAGTATCCAGGAGATCAAATGCATGCCATAAGCTCTTCTTCACATCTTCGTATTCCATTTCCTGTGAAATCAGAGCACAGAAGACTTTAAAATAGCAGGAAGCAACAAACACATAAAGTCTAACAGTCATCTTATCACGTAAAGAAATAGCCTCATATTTTATTTCAGTTCAGTAATTCTATGCTGCCTCATTAATTACAAAGAAACCTGTGATTCTATCAGCCATACAAACCTATGATTCTACCAGTCACACAAACCTTTGATACTACCTGTCACACAAACCTATGATTCTACCAGTCACACAAACCTATGATTCTACAAAACCATACAAACCTATGATTCTACCAGTCACACAAACCTATGATTCTACCAGTCACACAAACCTATGGTTTTACCAGTCACACAAACCAATAATTATACCAGTCATACAAACCTATGATTCTACCAGTCATATAAACCTGTGATTCTACCAGCCATACAAACTTATGATTTTACCAGCCATACAAACCTATGGTTCTACCAGCCAAACAGACCTATGATTCTACCAGCCATACAAACCTGTGATTCTACCAGCCATACAAACCTGTGATTCTACTAGCCATACAAACTGATAAATCTACCAGTCAGAGAATCTGTCAGCCATCTCAAGTTACCCTTAAATCCCACAAGGTTCCACAGAAAAAGTAGATCCAAAAACAAAACCATAACGTTAGATAACAACAACCAGCAGTTACAATATTAGGGGCCATGCAATCAGCCCACACAAGAAAATCATATCCCTTTGATGATTAACCAGGGAAGTAAAATACTATACTAAATAAATCTTGGTGATCATACATAGGGTAGCCAGATTGTGTAACTGGGGAACCGGGATATTTTTCTGGAGCATAAGAACAATCAGGGGTCCGCGTGGCAGGGAGGTTTAACACATCCAACTTTAAAATTCTGGTGCGCTGATAGCGGGGTAGTGTGTTCATCCCACACACCAGACGGTTGGACCTGAAAGTTGACTTTTTTTTCAGAAAGCAATGGATAACCACTAAACGTAAAATTACGTAGAAAATAAATCTGGGGTCGATCGCAACGTCCTGCAAAGAACATGCAACATAAAAATTTAATAAATAAGAAGAATCAAGGATGTTACAAAAATGAGCACTGTCGCTACATATGATGTTTAGCGGTATGACAGGACATTGTTAATTGTGCCACTGTAACTATTTTACAACATTGCTGTCCCTTCTTTTTAAAGTACTTGCAGAGTATATATTCGATTTGCATTTAAGTAATTTAGCTCTTCCTACATGGTCTGCTATGTTCGCTCTTCAATGGAAATGTAACATATGCAACTTCACACTCTACTTCCTGTTAATTTTTGAAAGACCATTCTTCTTAATATTGTTTATTGAATTAACACTTTCTCTACACTGTAGACTACAGTATTTTATTAATTTGATAAAGAAATGTATCAATTACGATCACTAATAAAACCCCAAAAGACGCCATTGATTCCACCAGACACGGAGACCACTTTGTGAGATGCTTACAGCTTAGCTTACAACTCTGTACACAACAGACATAAACTGACGAACCGTACTTTACCATTAGCGACAATGAAGAAAGTGAAATTACTGCGTTTGCATGCGTGGACATCTGAAGGTTTCAAATTAAACAGTTCTACCACTGGAAATCGAGAAAATGTTTCATGTAATTAAATCTATCATTTGACAGTGAAAATACAAATGAGCGCCCCGAAAACATTTTTCGGGACAGAAAATTATTTCATTAAACAACCGGGACTGTACCAGAAAACCGTGACGTCTGGCTATACTAATCACGCACATTCTGTTTTTTTTTATACAAGAGAGCGTTGAACAATGAGTTATGAAATGGTGAAAAAATGGAGGCAGTGGAGATGTGATTTTTTTAAAAGAATACTGAGAATATCGTGGTCTGAGAAGGACACAAACGCTGAGGTATTTAGTTGTACCAGCCACACTAGATCAAGCACAAAAACCATAATGGATAACAGCGCTCGCTCTTAACATTCTGGTGTGCTGATGTCGAAGTAGCGGGGTCAATTCCTACACCGGTCAGTTGGACTAAAATGTTGACTTCTCGTCATTTGACTTGGGGACGTAAATTACAAGTATCTTAGAAATCGGAGTGGGTTTGCCTGATGGCGCGGGGCACTGGTAATAGGGAAAGCTAATGCACACGCAAAAATGACAGAGATGGTTGGAAAGTCATATTGCCGGATTCTTTCTTCAGACCATGCACAAGAAGAAGAAGAAGAAGAAGAAGAAGAAGAAGAAGAAGAAGAAGAAGAAGAAGAAGAAGAAGAAGAAGAAGAAGAAGAAGAAGAAGAAGAAGAAGGAGGAGGAGGAGGAGAAGGAGGAGGACGAGAAGGAGGGGCAGGCGGAGGATGAGGAGGATGTGGTGGAGGAAGAGAAGAAGAAGAAGAAGAAGAAGAAGAAGAAGAAGAAGAAGAAGAAGAAGAAGAAGAAGAAGAAGAAGAAGAAGAAGAAGAAGAAGAAGAAGAAGAAGAAGAAGAAGAAGAAGAAGAAGAAGGAGGAGGAGGAGGAGAAGGAGGAGGACAAGAAGGAGGGGCAGGTGGAGGATGAGGAGGACGTGGTGGAGGAAGAGAAGAAGAAGAAGAAGAAGAAGAAGAAGAAGAAGAAGAAGAAGAAGAAGAAGGAGGAGGAGGAGGAGGAGAAGGAGGAGGACGAGAAGGAGGGGCAGGCGGAGGATGAGGAGGATGTGGTGGAGGAAGAGAAGAAGAAGAAGAAGAAGAAGAAGAAGAAGAAGAAGAAGAAGAAGAAGAAGAAGAAGAAGAAGAAGAAGAAGAAGAAGAAGAAGAAGAAGAAGAAGAAGAAGAAGAAGAAGAAGTTAGTTAGTTAGTTAGTTAGTCGACAGATCATCCTCATTGCACATCGAACCATTCAGTCCATAAGTGCTCGGATCCCCTCCTCAGCAAATCCAGCAGCGTGTAGAGGCTAACGACGCCAGTTCTGTGTTGGTTTATCAATCTTCTTTGGCTTCCTGCGTAGTGTTCTTGTTTGGCCACACCTCTTTTAATTTGCTGCTCTCGCAGTCTGGCCATTGTTGTAGATTCACAGTCATCACTTGGTTCTCGCAAAAGTCTTGCTTCTCGTAGAGCATTCAGAATGTCGGCCTGGTCCATGGCGCGTCTGCCCTCCACAGTAGCCTCACCTGCGAGCTTGTCAGTCCGCTCATTTCCTTGTACTCCCGCATGCCCTGGCACGAAGATGAAACTAATCTTTGCCAGTCGAGACCGCTCCAGAGGCAGCAACCATTCTCTTTGGATCGACCCCTCCTCTATCCTCTTGATCATGTTCATTGAGTCGCTAAGGAAACAAGCCCTAGTGAATGTCTGTGTCTCGAGCCATGTTATTGATTTACTTACTGCCATGACTTCCATGGTCAGGCTACTTGTGGTTTCAGTAAAAGCACCAGAGTCCTCCTTCACAATTCTCCCTCCGTCCCGAGCTGTAAAGGCCCATGAGCTTCTCACATGTCGGACGACCGACCCATCTGTGTAGATGACCGCGTCACCGTCTAGCGAATTCTCGAAAATCAACGCTTGTACTTCAGCCTCAACAGCAGCCGGATTTTCTTGTCTGCATTTTCTGTCAAGTTGGATGCAAACTGAAAAGGATGTGCAGAAGTCTGTTGGCACTTGCACCCACTCCTCGCCAGGTTCTAAGTCCTCAAGTGAACACACCTGTTGAAGAATGTCTTCGGCTTGACCCATCCACGACCGTCCTCTTTTTAACCTGCTGCCCTTCACCTTCCTAATTTCACTATGCAGTGGATGTTGTGTGTTTGCGTTAATTCTGAGGTAGGCGCGTGCCCTGCAATCTTGTATTCTCTCTTCAATGGTTGGAAACCCAAGAAGGTAGCGCATCGCCCTGCATGCTGTATCTCTTGTACATCCAAGAATAATGCGCATAGCTTCATTCTGTATCCTTTCCATCCGTTCTATCTGCTTATGGCTGAGAGTCAGGATTGCCATTGCATACTCCAAAACAGACATGACCAACCCCTCGTACAGAAGACATAGATGGCGCTGCTCACAGTTTGCTGCCGCCATCACCCGCATCGCTGCCAAACCCCGCTTGGCCTTTGTTATCACCTGGTCTATGTGCACATTATAAGCAAGGCTTCGATCAAACCGTATCCGCAGGTAATTCATTGCCTGCGTTCTTTCCACCATCTCTGAACACAGCATTACAGTTGGTGTTGGAGTGTTGACAATATGATTATTCAACGAGAACCAAGTCACTGTTGCCATTGTTGGGTTGACCATTGCCCCAGCTTCATCACACCAAGTACTTATGCGATTGAGTTCGGTTTGTAGTTCCACAGCAACCTCCTCTCTATCCTTCCCCTGACGATACACTAAAACATCATCGGCATATGACAATGTCCTGCCAGGTCCAGTGATCTGCTCACTGGTGATTCTCACTGTGTAGGCGTTGAACAGTACCGGAGATAATGGTGATCCCTGTGGTAGGCCAGGATATATTGTTGTTGGTTCCGAAGTCCAACTGCCACATCTAAAAACTACTTTCCGTTGGAAGAGGGCTGCAGCGATCCAACTAAGGAGGAATGGACTTATGTTTAGTTCGAGAAGCTGAAACATTAAAAAATCCAGTGGTACTCTGTTGTATGCGTCCTCAAGATCAATCGCTGCAGCAACGGTTTCAGTGCCTGAGTGGAAACCTTCATAGACATCCTGGGCAAAGACTGCTGCATTGGTCCAGGTTTCCCTTTTTGGACGGTACCCACCCAGGGTGGGTGGGAAAACACCTTGCCTCTCTAGTTGGCTTGATATTTTCTTGGCAATTACCTTCTCCAGCAGCTTGCCTATTGTATTTTGCATGGTTATAATTCGATATCCCTGAATTTTTTTGTGGTCTTTGTCAGGCTTCGGCAAGGGAATCAGATAGCTGTGTAACCATTCCTCCTTGATGCTAGCACCCCCTATACTGTTGTTGTACATGTCTGCTAGTTTCTCTAGCTCATTGTCGGTACACGACAGAAGAAGAAGAAGAAGAAGAAGAAGAAGAAGAAGAAGAAGAAGAAGAAGAAGAAGAAGAAGAAGAAGAAGAAGAAGAAGAAGAAGAAGAAGAAGAAGAACAACAACAACAACAACAACAACAACAACAACAACAACAACAACAACAACAACAATAAGAGGGAAAAGAATGGTTATATGCTTGAAACTGTTACCAAGTTTATTGTTTCCTATTAATAAACGTCCTTGGACTGCCAGAGTAACTAACAACGACTGCCTGAAACAGGCTAATGCAACTAGAACAATTTATACAACAATAAGACAGAGACAAACATCTTTCTTTGGTTATGTGATGAGAAGAGAGGCATTGGAGAACATCGTGACAACTGGAAAGATTGAGGGAAGAGAGGCAGGGGCAGACCAAGAGAAATGGTGCTGGATGGATTGAGACGGTGGCATGGAGGAATATCAGCAGCAGAGTTGATCCAGAAAACCAAAGACCGAGATCTGTGGAGAGCCATGAACGCCTACGCCAGATGGCAGGGCACTTGATGATGATGAGGATAAACATTCCCTTTAAAGCTGTGTATTATCAGTTGATAACCACGTGTAATATAATATCACGTTATAGCCACGCCTAAATCACTGACCATGAAACTGTAACAATCTAACGAACTATTGTGCACATAGCCACCCGTTGAGTACCTCTCGGACATAATATTAGCGTAGAATAGATTCCCACGGGACTACTTGACGTTGCTAGTGAGCATACAACAATGGTGTCGGCGTGTGTGACTGTTAGAGACTTCAACGACTTGTTAGTGCATAAAGTGAAGAATTGTGGTGTCATAATCATCAAGTGCATATGAGAGTTTAAACTCCAGCATGATAATGGAGGTGGAAGTAAGCAGCCTTCCAATGGTTGGAGGAGACTGCTACAACACACATACTATTAAATACGGACTCACAACAGAGTCCTGAGTGTAGTGATGTCGTTTCTTAGCTCAACTCAACTCAACGTCATCAAGTGGTGTGACTGAACATAACGGTTAACTGTGGACTGGACAACAAAATTTAAAGATTGAACACAACCCACAACTGGCAACGCTGATCGTATTCCGGTAAGAACCTAAGGCCTTGTCCACGTCAGACTGACGTGGACAAGGCCTTAGGTTCGTACAGGAATACGATCAGCGTTGCCAGTTGTGAGTTGTGCTCAATCTTTAAATCTCAAATCCCGAAACAACCAAATAAATCAACAACAAAAATTGTCCCGGTGCAGTTTTCTGAAGTGTGACAGCGCCATTAACTGTGTAGGCCTGGATGCAGAGAGGATTCGGTGGCCAGTCTTTCACTCACTTTCGCAGACGACAAGCCCAGGCGTCGACCAGGGGAGGACTATATGATAACACTGCTATCGTCTCGTGCAGTGTACTGCATAAATGCTGAAGACTGAATGTTGCTTCGGTCAGTGAAATACTAGTCTCATGTTCTAAATCTGTTGTGTCATATCCTATGTTGACTCAGAATCAAACTTCTCGCAACACCACCCAGAAATGTAAGCCTTACCCGTTTCCATCTGTTGGACTCATTTTCCCCCAAAAGGTCGGCTATCTCCATGTTTTCGTCTCGCTTCCGTTATGAGCAATTCAAGATTGTATATAAGCGTTCATTGTTTCACATTTTGTTATCAAGTTCCTGGTCTCGTAGGAGGGAGAAAACCGATTACAACAGCGATAATTCATGAGAGAAGCCCTGTATATGTGTGTAGGAAGGAAAGTAGTTTGGTTTTTATATAAGGAATTTAAATAACGGGAATATCTTTGCTGAAATAGCATAAAATGAAAGCATTCATACGATCATGGCCAAGGTTTTCAGAGGTGAGGGGTCAGCATTTGATAAGGAAGTCTCGTGTTATGGAGTTTCGTGTTAGGATGCATTTGTTGTAGCGCAAGAGCACGCCCAATGATGTTTGATTCCCCGCATGGAAACTTGCTAGTTTTAGTCCCACTAGTTAAGGCCCGGTATGTACATACATATATAAAAGGCACACACGTAAAAGTAGAACGCCTATACTACAAGGAAAAGAAGAACGTCTATACAGGTAGGCCCCGCTATACGTCGCCTCGGTATACGTCGTTTCGCTATAACGTCGTTGTCACATAGGGGACTAACTTCACTTTACGTTGCTACGTTGCTACGTCGTTTTGAGGCTGGCGATCGGGCTGTTGATATCGGTAAAGTCCATGTTTACCTCCAACCACGGCACGGTAAGGACAATTCATGCAGGTGCTGACAAAATCAAAGAGTGTGCTAAAAACGTACCCCCTTTGAGTGCTTCCAAGATCACTTGTACCAGAAGTACTCTTATGGAGAACATGGAACAACAATTGGCGTCTGGATTTAAGACCAGAACCAACGGAATATGCCTGTGAGCAAGATGGTTATCGAAGAGAAAGCAAAGTCTCTCTATGAAGATCTAGCTAAGAAAGCGGGTGACAGCAGTACAACTAGTGCCGATAATAGTTTTAGAGCGAGTCGTGATTGGTTTGAGCGCTCTAAGAAGCGTTCACACCTTCACAACATTAAGACAACAAGTGAAGCGGCGAGTGCTGATACTGAGGAGGGTGGTTACTGTGCAGCAGACATTCGACACATTTTTTTTTCAAGCAGGGAAGAGCCAGGAAAAGAGGCAGGAAGAGGTTACAATTTCATCCTCAGATGAAGAGGCAGAATTTAATGCCTCTATGTCCCAATAACTTTACCACTCGCCCTCCAACCCACCTCTATTTAGCCAATAAATATCAACCATCCATCCATCCATCCATCATGTGCCATGCCAGTAAGCGTGGGCGGTCATGTTCTGCCATCTCACTCGATCACCAGAGTCGTGGATCAGCTCCGTGTTTCTGTCTCGACCATGCCACAAGGCCAAGCCATCCAGGTACTTGCTTCTAGGTCTTCCCCTTGGTCTGTTCCCCTCGATCTTACCAGTTGTCACCAAGTTCTCCAGATCATTTCTTCTCATAACATGCCCAAAAAAAATTGTGACTGTCTACGTCTAATGTCTCTAATCAGTTTACGATCTTCATTTGTTTCTTGAAGAACTTGTTCATTGGTCTTTCTGATTGTCCATGGTATTCTTTGATATATTAAATATCAACAACCATCAAAATAAACATTATTGTGGTACACAATACACTGTATTTCATTTAATTCTATGGGAAACAGTATTTCGCTATACGCCGTTTCACTTAACGTCGCGTTTTCCAAGAATGTAACCCCGACATTAACCGGGGCCTACCTGTACTACAAGGTGACAGAAAAACGTCTGTTATAAACATATTTCAGGCGAACGAAAGAAGAAGAAGAATTGTTGACTTCCTTTGGTGCCATGATACAAGACTGTCAAGAATCTTCTCCCGTCTATGCTACAAGGTAATAGAAGAACATCTCAGAGAAAGGCTAACCTCACTAAAAAATGCCCGCCGGAAGTCGGAAGTGTCGTCCTACGGGTGGCAAACTAAAAATTGACACTACGCATTTACGTCCGAGTGAAATGTCTCGTCCGAATGTCTCCCGTGCTAGGAACAGCTCTGACTACCTAGTTTCCGAATGCCGCTCTTGTTCGGAACAGCTCTGACTAGGTAGTTTTCCGAATGTCCGCCGTGCCTGGAACAGCTCTGATGGGTACAGGGACAAGCACATGTCCGAAAACTCGCTTAGTGGAAACCAACCGCAGAGCTGACTGGTTTGTGCAGGAACGGCCCAGGGCGAGCGAAATGCCCAATATATTGAAGTGAGGAATTAAAACAGCCATGAGCAGGACGTGACGATTCCCTCGGTAAACCCAGCACCAGAGCGTTATGTGCCGGCTCTGCAATTATGGAAGCCACCCAGGATGGCGGAAAATGCTATGGACTGTCCCTGCCTTCACTTGAGGGATGACCGTGTAGTCTTCGACTGTTCCAACTAGACCAGCTGAGATGTGGACGGTACCACAAAAGTGAGAGTCTCCCAGGATTGCTAACCTGGTCAAAAATGCACGCTAAAAGTCGGATGTGTTGGCCTGAGGGTTTCGACCCGAGGGTGCCTAACCAGACACACCGCAATCACATCTGAAAAAAATCACTCCGGATGAACGCAAAGAAGAAGAAGAAGAAGAACATCTATACTACAAGGTAAAAGGAAGACCTTTATACTACAATGTAAAAGTAGATCTGATCTCCGGCGAATACGTGTCCCACAGAAATGAACAATCGGTTCAAACGCCCATCGGAAGCGTCCCCTATTAACTGACAGAATTTGCCATGAAAGCGAATCTTGCTACTCATGCAACGATCTAGAAACTTGAGGAAAGACCTTACATGTCCCAAATATGTTGCTTTGAATGCTCCATGGCATCACTGTGTACTTGCGCTAGCGGCACTATATACATTCTCACTGTGTGTGTGTGTGTGTGTGTGTGTGTGTGTGTGTGTGTGCGTGCGTGCGTGCGTGCGTGAGTGTACTTGACCTCCGTAATACATTCTTATTAAGTTAAGTTGAGCTGAGTTGAGTTGAGTTAAGTTGAATTGAGTTAAGAACCGACATGACAGCACTCGGAACATTCCCATACGTGCTTCGTTCACATCTTCAACACCAGCGAGAAGTCCCAATACTAATGGTACCAGTGTTGTTGACCACCACAAACATTCACATAAACTACCGTATATATAAGTATGTACTCATTTAAACGCACTTGAGCTAACTGCACACAATACATTCTCATAAACAACCGTTTACGTGTGCCCATATGTGTGTTGTTGCTTCCGCAATGCATTCACATAAACAACCGTATACATGTGCTAATGTAAGCATACTTGAGCTAACTGCACAATAAATTCTCATAAACAACCGTTTACATGGGCCCATATATGTGTGCTTGAGCCATGACGTCGCAATACATTCACACAGACAACCACCGCGGCCTTATTCTGTAGACAACATAATTTAACTTCCTTATTCTTACGGGTAATGTGTTTTATATTCCTGAACTTAGGTATTTTGTTTTGTGGGGAAGAAAGGGAGTGGGGGATGAGGGAGGAAAGACGGAAGATCATTAGATATGCACGGTGTTTCAATATCAATGCGGGTATTTTGAAGGCGTACAGTTCTTGTAAACTGGAGGCAGTGGAGTTGTGGTGTATGAGAAGAATGTCAAGAATATGGCGGACAGAAGGAGCACAAACACTGAGATGCTGACAACTGCATGTGTTACCAGATCACTCATCAAACACATCAAGAGAAGACCGGGGATGTATGGGGTACATCAAAAGAAAAGGTGGAATAACGAAATAGCCGTATGTGAAAAATATCAGGCAGGAGAGACAGAAGAATACAGAGAAAGATGTTGAAAGTTAAAATGGCTTCGTCTTCCTCTTCTCCTTCCGCAGCTGCTTCCTCCTCCTCCTCCTTCGTTTTTCTTTTCATTCTTCTTCTTCTTCGTTTTTCTTCTACTTCGTTTTTTTCTTCTTCTTCTTCTTCCTTCTCCCTCCTCTTCCTTTTTCTTCCCTTCATATCCCAGTGGTGAACAGGCCATTAACCAGCTGACGCCAAGGCCGTTGTAGACATGTTCATGATTGGTTGCATTTTGTAGCTATAGTTTTCTACGAGATGAGATTGTCAGTTTCACGTCAACCCTCCTTAGCCGCATGACAGGCTGAGTGTTACTGCTCTTTACTTCACTTATAAGTCTCGATCACCATGGCCGAACGGATAAGAACGCGCGTTCTTAAACATCCGTAATCTGATGCCAGGGATCAACCCCTACCTACACTGGTCATTTGGGTTAAAATGTTGATTTCCCGCCATTGGCTTAGGGACGTAAATTACAAATAACTCTGATATCTGAGTGGCATCACCTGGTGGCAAGGGACAATGGTAATCGGAAATGCTAACCAACACACAAAATTCAGTTTAGTGCTACTAGAAGTATTGTGTTTGGACAACGTATTCCGCGCTAGCCTGCGTGTCATATAAAGGTGAGAACAAGTTTGTTTAATACAAGGCTACAGAAGCTAAAAAATCAACATTAAGCTAAGAGATAAACGTTCCAGAAACTCAAAATGGCCTAAACTTTTGTTAAGATAAGACGTAAGACGGCTGGCTAATCACGAATACACGCACTTCAGCTTATCTTAAGCACTGAATTCTTCAGCTCTTCAGCGCCGTAGAAAGCGTAATCAAAATAAAGTATATAGATTATAGATCTATTCTGTTAACGATTAAAAAAGTCTTTGGCCGTTCACCTCGTAACATATCCTTCTCAAAGTTAGACCAACGTGAAGTAGAAGGGCCCATTATTAAATTAAGTCTGAACTAATAAGAAAACCAAAATCAACCATAGCACTCAGTGAACAAGGCGAGTTTAACAGGCAACAGAGTCGACTTCATTGCACTGCGTTTAACGCTATATGGCTCGGTCTCTTTCCGCTAAGCAAACTGCCGAAAGCATCGCACAGAGCACGAACTCCGTAGCTCGCACTTAATATGGATCTACTGCTGAACATTCTGGGGTGTAAAATTCAAGGATCATAAATACAAGAAGTAACAGAAACAACAATAACATACGTGCGTACACAGACAGAGTCAGACAGACTTGTATAATCAACTTTGCACTAAACTTCTCTCGGTCTCCTATATATATAACTTTGCATTTAACATCTCCACCGAGGGGCAGTCATAACATCAGAAGTATAATGCGTGACAGAGATTAAGCGCAGAATAAGTGAAACAAAAGATGCACTTAGGAAAGCGAAAAGTTTCTCATGCAGTATATCACTATAATTGACGTCAGAAAGAGAGAACGGAAATGTTATATATATAACTTGTGTTATTGTATGGCTATGACTTACACACCGCGAATAAACTTCTTCTTCTTTCTGAAAGGAGCGGCTGGCCGAGTGGGTAGAACGCCGGACTCTCATTCGGGAAACCCGGGCTCGATCCCTCGGTAAGGTGTTGGGTTTTTTCTGTCGGGGGAAAAAAGAAAATCCTAACCTGCACAGTTCGCGGCGACATCACTAGCCAGGCGGCCCTGATTCCTCAGGCTCAAAGACCCCTCTGCCATACACCGCAAGGTACTATATTGGCAGTACATGACAGTTTTCATCTTCTTTCGTTCGCCTAAAATATGTCTATAACTGCAATGGTTTCTCTTTTATAAATCTATCAGTCTTATTTAGTTCACTTAGCGGTCAATAGAGTTTATCTTCCAATGTCGTCTCTCTAGGCCAGAAGGTTCGCTTGGATATGTTGTAGTTTGGGCAGTCTTGGAGTATGTGCTCTGATGTCTGTGACGCCAATCCACATGTGCACATGGCTGTGTCACCAATCTTGAATTTTGTATACATGTGGTTGCGTAATCTATTGTGTCCTGTTCTGAGGTGCAGAATAATGACCTGTTCTGGTCTGTCCATAACGTGGTAGTCGTCTTGAGTAGGGTTTGATGGCCTTCTGACTGATTTGAATAAATTTGAATAAACAAATTGGGAAGACATTGGAAGCAATGGCGTTATGATTCTTGCGACGAATGTTGCGAATACATTGAACAGCTAGAGTAACTAACAATGATTGTCTGCAAGAGGCTAATGAAAGCCTTCTTGATGTTACACGGCCTTTGCGGAACGTTGCGACAGATTGATTTTCTGTGTAATTTTACGTTCAGTTGTTTGTTATTGCTTTCTGAACGAGAAGTTAACGTTCCAAATGACCGATGCTTGGAACGAACCCCATACCCCGCCGTCGGCGAACAGGAAGTTTAAGCGCGAGCTCTTTACATCTCGCCTAGGGTCATATCATGAGAAGAGACATTGGAAAACCTCATGACGACTGGAATGATCAGTGGGAGAAGGAGGCAGAGGCTGACGGAGACAGATTATGTTTGGTGAACTGAGATGGTGGGATGGTGGCATGGCGGAATAACATTGGGACAATTTGTCTAGAACCGAGATCTGTGAAGGACATGCATGTCTACGTCAGTTAACACGGCACATAATGATGATGGCGATAGTGAATAAATTTCTCAGTAGTCCCCTGTTTATTTAACTTGGCGCTAAACTTCTTTGAAGGCCCAATATATTTAACTTTGTATTAAATTCCTCCGCAGTATATTTAACTTTCCACTAAACTTCTCCCCAGTCCCCTGTTTATTTAACTTTGCGCTGCATACTAATTTTTTCACGTTTGTACTCGTTTTCCTTGTACACAATCACGTAAGACGGAAGTATATAGGGTATAGAAACGTGTTTCTGCAATTCTCAACAACACATAAATCAGTGATAAAAGGAACGTCGCGGAGCTAGCACTTCTGGAGGCTTCCGATTGTGAGAAATAGTTCCTTTTCACCGAAAGTTTCGGCCATGACCTTCCTGACGCGACACTGGAGGCGGGAGAACCCACACGGGTCACGACTCCGGATGCCTTTCTACAGCCTATCATTTGTACCTTGCTTCGAGACGTTCAATTCGTTTTTCTACTTGTCTCACACACATGCGCATTGTGCCTGCTCCCAAGCCACCCCACCCTCAAGGAGAAAATCGTGCACCCGCTGCTTCTTGTAAACAATATAAAATAACACGAAGCAATACAGCTTTACAGAACACAAATACGGAAAACAACTCATCATCTCATTCTTATGCCTTAATGTAGTCACTGGGGTGTCTTCCCCGTGGTTATATGATGTGTTTTGGTATGTATTTGTTTGCTGATGAAGGCTAGCCGGGGCAACGTCCTATGTTTTCCGTAATTGTGTTATGTAAAGCTGCATTATTTTGTGTTAATTTATATTGTTTACGGAAAACGCAGGACGTTGCGGTGACTAGCCTTCATCTATGTACCATGATATATCCTAGCATCTTCATACAGTGAGAAGCCATTTTCTTTCCCAGCCGTTCGCCTCTGTCGTACAGTATCAGATTACATTGTTTAGTGGAAGTATGCGGTTGGAGGATGGACGTCTATTCCTCTTTAATGCTACCGGACACCTTGAGAATTGACCCATTCTCGGATCAAATGCTGCCAGAGACCTTGAGAACTGACCAACCTTCGGGTCAAATGCTACCGGAGACCTTGAGAACTGGCACATCCTCAGGTCAAATGCTACCGGAGACCTTGAGAACTGACCCATCCTCGAATCAACTGCTATTGGTGACCTTGAGAACTGACCCATCCTCGGGTCAAATGCTACCGGGGACCTTGAAAACTGACCCATCCTCCGGTCAAAGGCTACCGGAGACCTCGAGAATTGACCCATCCTCGGGTGGGCCTGGTTATAGACATCAGTTACAGTGCTTCAGGCCACTGGCTGAAGACACTCAGTAGCTGTTTTGTCAGGAGTGTTATAATAAAGCCTCTAAATCGTTTCTCCAGGCCACTCTGGTGTGGTTGGAAATGAACAGGCTGACAAACTGGCTGCAGCGGCATCGTTAAGGGGTGATTTGATGTATGATAAAGCAGATGTGGTGAAGGCCCTCTGCGAGAATGTGATCAATGCAGAAGACCAGATAGACTATCTATCATGGTTTAGAGAGAAAGCAGCAGCAAGGTGTCGTCGGAGGATCTCGTCGACTGTCGTCATTCAGAGGTAAAGCAAGACGGACACATAATCAGATTTCAACGGGCACCATTAGTATTGGAGCTCTTCACAGGGTGTTGAAGATGAAGACTGAGCGCTAATGGGAATGCCCTAAGCGCAGTGATGTCGGTTCTTTACGTAACTCAACTCAACAATGAAGCCCTAGAAGTCGCGGTAGCAGTGTCTAGCAAGCATGTCTGTCATTCCGGTGGCCGTGGGCTCGAATTCTTCTCGAGGGTTCCTGGTCGACAAGGTGGTGTAGTTTTTTTTTTTTTTTTGGATTGTGCAGTGTTTGAAAATATTGCCGGTCCAAGTTTTGTATTTACCTATTATGTTGCATGAACTTTACAGAGGGTGAATACAAAACTTGGACCGGCAATAGTTTCAAAGACTGCACAGTCCTCGGGAAGGTTAACCCGGTCAACAAATGCCCGCAAAAGTCGGATGTGTCGGCCTAACGGCGCAAGAACGCAGCTCTGCTGTAAACAGGCACAACGCAATCACGTCCGGAAAAAAAACTCCAGATGAACGCAGCAGAAGAAAGACTGCAGTCATTAAAAATACACCCTTTACTAGGCGGGGCGCGTGATATCGACCACATACATGCCAGAGGAGCGCCTGGTCGAATAGCTAGAGTGCCAGGCTTTAATTCGGGAGATCCGGGTTCGAATGGATTTTTTTTTTCTATCGGGAAAAAAAAAAAAACAACCTAACCAGTACATTTCGTGGTGACTGCACAAGCCAGGCGGCCTTAATACCTCAGCCTCAAGACGCCCCCCCCCTCCCCTTCTCTTCTCTCCCATACCCCCGTCCTATACGGCAGGATACTATAGGCAGTAATGATCGTTTTTGTTGACATCAAATGTCGACTGATCTATAAACATATGGAACTAGCACCATTTACCTAATTAGTCGTAGGACGTGGGAAAAGATCCCCTACTTACCGATGAGCTGATGTACAGGGTGTATTTTTAATGACTGTGCAGTGTTTGGAAATACTGCCGGTGCAAGTTTTGTATTTACCTAATATGTTGCATGAGCTTTACACAGGGTGAATACAAAACTTGGACCGGCAATATTTTCAAACACTGCACAGTCATTAAAAATACACCCTGCATATAGCGAGTCTCAATATTTTATGTCCAACCTCTATATATAACATGCCCAGAAATAAAATTGGAAACATATTTGCTGATTTTATAATACGTGATCGTCATCATCACCATCATATGCCCTGCCGAAACTGCATAGACATTTATGTATTTCCACAGATCTAAGTCCTTGTAGCTTTGGATCAATTCAATCGATGACAACCCCTCCCTCCCCACAACTAACGTTTTAGAACATCCAGCATCATTTCTCTCGGCCTGTCCCCACCCCTTTTACCACTGTTTTAAGTCATCACGATGTTTTCCACTGTCGCTCTTTTCATTACATGACAAAGAAGACTTTTTTTAAAAATAGGTGTATGAATGTTCTACCTTCTTAGATTTTCCCGGGCATTCGTTGTTAGTTACTCGGGCAACCTACTGTATTCACAATATTCGTCTAAGAAACCACATCTCCGTTTGCTTTCAAGCTCTTCCTAATTTGTTCCTTGACATCCCAAAACTCACTTCCATAAAGCAAAATAGGTTCTACATAACATTTCAATTCTCTCTTTCTGATATTCAATGACAGTGATTTATTACATAAGATACAGATCGTCTTCTGAAATGCCGCTTTTGCTTGGCTTATCCTGCTTTTATACGTTTTCACTCGCTTTGAACTCAAGCGTAGTCCACATACGTGCTAGTACTTCTAGTGCACTGTGCTGATTTTTGCATGTGGTTTAGCTTTTCCTTTTACCTGTGCCCCTTGCCATACAGCGAACCTACTCCGACTTCTGAGGTACTTGCAGTTTAAGCTCCGCAGTCCAGTATGAGAAGTCAACATTTTAGTCCAACTGACCAGTGTAGGATTTCAACCCGCTACCTCGGCATCAGCACACCGGAAAAACACCGGAAAGAGCGAGCGTGCTTGTAAATTCGCCCATGCTAACCTCCGATTCAGCTCTTAAAATATGTGCTTTAAAAAAAATAGCATGTCCTTTTGCAGGAATTTGCGATCAACCCCAGATTGATTTTTCTATTCATTGTTACGTTCAGTGGCTTGCCATTGTTTTCTGAACGAGAAGTCAACGTTCGAGTCCAAAATATGTGCTATTGTGTGTGTGTGTGTGTGTGTGTTTTGTATTTTTCGGCGCCAGCTCGCTTTAAACTCAAGCATACTCCATACACACTACTTCTAGTAGTGCCGGACTGAATTGTGCGTGTGGATTAACTTTCCCTATTATTAGTGTCCCTCGCCACCAGGCGAACCCACACCGACTTCATATGTACTTGTAATTTACGTCCCAACGTCCAGGATGAGAAGTCAACATTTTAGTCCAGCTGTCCGGTGTAGGGGTTGGAACCATTACCTCAGCACACCAGATGTTTAATACCACGCGTTCTTATCCATTCGGCCAGACTGACCTCCTTGCTACTGTTTGATACATGTATTGGCGAAACTAATTATGAAGGTGTTTACTATGGTAACTTGAATATGAGACTGCCGCGCCACCTAGTGCGCTGCCGAGGCGTCCCATGCTGCGGCGAAGGTGTTACAAATGCACTTCGCAATCTCGTATACTCGATACCGCGTTTTTCATACAATGGTATGACAACGGTCGTTTATAAATCAATGGCAAACTACTGAAAGTAAGCTTGCCAAGAAATCACCAACGGCTAAAAACATGCTGGGGTTGGCTGTGACGTCGTGAAAAAGGGTATGTAACTAACATTTCACTATGAATACAAAACAGATGACATTGGAGAAATTTAATTCCCATGGTGATACCAAGAAAAGACAGTTTGAGAACCATTGACTTCATAAAACAGCCGTTACATGTGTACATGCAGAAACTGTTGTTTCCCTAACTGGGTAATGAATAAGCAGGTATGGTCGTTGACACGGCACGGTTAAAACTTAAAACTGTCTGTCATACGTTGTTACGTTCGCCCAGCCAGAGGCTAGTACAGACTATACAATTAGGTGTGATGTTTCCTTCGTTGTGCCCGTCTGTTTGAGGTCACCTTGTGTGTCTGGCGAAAAAGGCCACGGACGTAATTCGTAATCCTGCATACAGCATTCGAAACACAGCTGCCGGCGATTTGGTTTGCAGACCGCCTTGCGTTGGTTTTCATACAATGGTATGAGTTCCGGCCGTTTAGAAAGCAAAGGCAAACTTCTGAACGCAAAGGTGCCAAAAATGCTGGGATTGACTGCGACGTCTTGCAGAGGATATGTAACTAACTTTAAAAAAAATATGTTTTACATACAGATACAAAATAAAACAACAATAAAATGCAAAAGCGTAACGTTCTCGGGATCACGTGTTTTACATGCCTTCTAGGCATTGGTTTGAAGAATGTTGACAATAAAGTACCCAAACCCCTTAGAGAAAACATGACCAACAAAGACCTAACACCCTGGGAAGGTAGCCCGGTCAACTAACGCCTGAAGAAGTCGGATGTGTCGGTCGAAAGGTGCAACAATCGCAGCTCTTATGTGAACAGGCACAACGCAATTACGTCTAACACAACACTCCGGACGAACGCAGCAGCAGCCGCGGCAGAAGGAGGAGGAGGGGGAGGAGGAGGAGGAGGACGACGGCGGCGGCGGCGGCGGCGAAGAAGAAGAAGAAGAAGAAGAAGAAGAAGAAGAAGAAGAAGAAGAAGAAGAAGAAGAAGAAGAAGAAGAAGAAGAAGAAGAAGAAGAAGAAGACCTAACACCAGCCATTTCGTATCCGGAAACATGACATGGTTAATCCTAGAAAGTTTTTCCGCAGATGTGAAGTTCCAGATCCGGTCTTGCACGCAGCTGGTTTCTGAATTTGGAGAGGGGCAAGACAGATCAGCAACACAGACCTCGTGGCGATGGTGTACTACGGTACTGGATTGGAAGAAATGTTTCACCCAATAGAAGCAAGCCTTTCTCGGGGCTCTGGTGACCTAAAGGCCGATGCATTGAACTGAAAAGTTAAAGCCCAGTCTTCCATAGGATTCTATACATCAGCATCACTCAGACAGTTCTTATACAAGCAATTCTGAAATGGAAAGGACAGTCAATCCCATAATGTTTATGCTGTTCGTGATCTCTTGGCAAGTTTACGTTCAGCAGTTTGTCATTGCTTTCTGAACTACCGGTACCCACGCCATTTTGTAAAAAACCAGCGCAATGCAGTCTGCTGCCAAATCGCCTGCAGCTATCTTTCGAACGCGGTATGCTGTATTACAAACTGCGTCCATAACCCCTTGATATTTTTTTTTCAAGTTGCATATCCTTTACAGGACATTGCAGTCAACACCAGCATTTTACTGCCGTTGTTGGTGTCTTGGCAAGTTTTACGTTCAGTAGTTTGCCATTGCTGTCTGAACGACTTTCTGAAAACCACTGTTCTGGATCGTGGGTTCACAAAGCAGGCGTGTAAATATATGGCAGTGACAGCAATTAGAAAACCACCAACACCAGTACAAGACGATTACCATTTTATGGACAGATCAGTCGAAATTATTATTATCCGCATCTGAATGGGACACAATAGATTAAGCAAGCATAAGTATACACAATTTAAGATCGGCAAATCAGCCATGTGTGCACACAGTTTGGCGCTGCAGACAGCAGATCACATACTCCAAGGCTGTCCCGAATGCGTTCGACTTATCTAAGCAAACTTTTGACCTAGAGAAACAACAGTGGAATATAAACTCTATGGACTACTGAATGAACAAGAAAAGACAATGAAGTATATACAAGAGACAACATTGCAGATAAAAGGGTTTAAAGGTGGTTTACAAAAAATTTCGAGTGAACGAAAGAAGAAGGAGAAGTCGCAGCGACGTTTTAAACTTTTATTTTGTGTATAATTATCGATATTATTTTAGACGGATTGCAATGAGAACGACGTTCTGCAAATGACTTGCTATATGATGATGGTGTAATTATTGTACAGTCTTAGAGCGTGTTGATTTCATAACAGACTGACGGCGGTGCGAAATAATCTTCTGATCAAAATGGTCCTAAGTACTGAGGGATACGAAGTGTGAGAAGCACTGCTCTAGACGACTGTCACCACCGCCCCCTATCTTTCCCCACCACTTCATTACCTAGACAAAAGTGTGTCACACGGGGGAATTGTCACACACACAACACCCCACAACCTTTAGCTGTACAGCTAAGCCTAATCCCACGACCTATGTTTCAAGTTTGTGACGAAAACCAACCAACACGGCGGTTAAAGATGTACAAGTTTCACAAAGCAGGGAAAATAATACAGCTTCGGTACCGGAAATCCCCAAAAATAATGGCTTCTGTCTAGCTAGAGAAGCTATGCTACATTCAGTGGAAATAACACAGCTACAGAGTTTTTTTTTATAAACGTAGTGAGTGAGTGAGTGGCACCTTGCAGTCTTGACAGACCAAAGTAAAC
Organism: Cepaea hortensis; assembly: GCA_963921405.1. NCBI lineage: Eukaryota > Metazoa > Mollusca > Gastropoda > Stylommatophora > Helicidae > Cepaea > Cepaea hortensis. Next base: position 76,372,522 of record OY992890.1, on the reverse strand, counting down.
AAGTGTATACAGTGTGAAAAAAATACTGTTTTATTTGCAGAATTGTTATTGGACACTTTTTTCGCATATCCTTTTACAGGACATTGCAGTCAACACCAGCATTTTTCAGCTGTTGATGTCTTGGCAAGTTTTACGTTCAGTTGTTTGCCATTGCTTCTGAACGACAGGCTCACATACCTCCGTAAGTAACCATCGCGGCACGATCCGCTGCCGAATCTCGCGCAGCTGTGTTTCATACGAGGGTATACCGGGATTACGAACAATGTCCTTCACCTTCGCCAGGGAGTCCGGCTATCGGACACTACCAGTGTAAAAACAAACAAGGTATTGGTAATGCCACGATAGTAAATGCTGTAGGGGTGTTTAAAGTGACAAACCCTCACGTATACCCAGACATAAATTTATGAGGTGGAACGCCCAGTTCTCTTCCTCGACTTGTTTCCTTCACGTGACTATGCATGTTTGTATGTAGTTGTGTTGGTGTGGTTGTGTTTGTTCATGTATGTAAGCGTGTGTATAAATGTATATGTACATGTATGTATACGTATATATATGAACGAATTATGCATGTCACATAACATATTTAGTCCATATTGTGTATATTTTAAGCTTTCATAGTATTATGTTTACTGCCACACGAATTTGACATGCATTAGTGCGGAACGTATTTCTGTGTGAAAGATCTGCACTAGTGGAAACAACGCGCGATACTGCCACAGCGATACTGCAAAGGAAGACCGAGAGAGATAACCGCGGAGAGAGAAGTATTCTGTGGAGAAAGATCGAACTATACAATGGTGAGAGATAGAGCTGTACTGTGGAGAGAGATCGAACTATTCTGTGGAGGGAGATCGAACTATACTGTGGAGAGAGATCGAACTATTCTGTGGAGAAAGATCGAACAATACTGTGGTGAGAGAGAGAGAGAGAGAGAGAGAGAGAGAGAGATAGAGAGAGAGAGAGAGAGAGAGCGCTATACTGTGGAGAAAGACAGAGCTATGCTGTGGAGAACTACCGAGATATACTGTGGAGAAAGACAGAGCTATATTGCGGAGAGAGATCGAACCATACTGTGGGGAAAGACCGGGCTATACTGCGGAGAGAGAATGAACTATACTTATGGAGAGAGACTGAACTATACTGTGGTGATAGATCGAGCTATATTGTGAAGAAAGATCAAACTATACTGTGGAGAGAAGGAGAGAAATACCGAACAATACTGTGGTGAGATACCGAAATATACTGGGGTGAGAGATCAAACTATACCGTGGAGAAAGACAAAAGCTATACTGTGAAGAAAGATAGATGCTGTGGAGAGAGATCGAACTATACTGTGGCGTGAGACAGAGCTATACTGCGGAGGAAGACTGAGCGAAATATACTGCGGAGAGAGAAAGAGGTTACTGTGTAGAGAGATAGAGCTATACTGTGGAGAGTGAGCTATACTGTGTAGAGTGTCCGAGCTATACTGTGTAGAGTGACCAAGCTATACTGTGTAGAGAGACCAAGCTATACTGTGGAGAGAGACCAAGCTATACTGTGGAGAGAGACACAGAGCTGCATAGAGACCGCATTATACTAGAGAAAGACACAGCTGTGGATAAAGACAGAGCTATACGGGATAAAACCCCGCGCAATGCTGACGATCCTCTGGTTGTGGTACACAATATTATAACTTTCAATTTTCTGTCTTTAGTTCACAGTACCAATCTGTCTACTTACCCGCACAAGTATAGATGATATACACCGTAGTACAATCAGAATAGTCTGATAAGGTTTTATCACCTAGATTGCTTAGACAATCACTTAGATAACCACAGCATATGATAACAAAAATATACCCTGAAAATGATTTTAATCACAGCTGTACGCCTTTAATAACACCACATCCACATAGTACGAACTATATATTCAACTACCCGGCGTCCTCTCGACTGACTTCCGAAAAGTACAACGAAATGACTCTATCCTGTATCTCTCCCACGTACTTTTGATAAACACACCAGGACCACACGCTTCCCGGATAGTGTGAGATACCAGTGGTGTCGAACTTAATGAGCCCACTCACTGACAACTACGGCCAGATAAATGTGATACTTTAGTGGCGTGTGACAATAAACACTAGTCGCGTCCGGTTGTGACATCTGAGCACAAATGTGTAGACGATTCCAGGAAACAAAGGCAGGCCTTGTTAATCCCACAGCGTTCTTTTGATTTTAAAAGTTGGTTACTTGTCCTTTACAGGGGTCACAGTCAATCCCAGCATTTGTTGGCTTTTTGTGATTTACTGGGCAAGTTGTACAGTAGTTTGCCATTGCTTTGATTAACACGTAAACAAGTAATGATCGGTACTTGGAGAAGCAAAGATTAGAGTGTACTTTATCTTTGCTACTACAAGTGTCTCTCAATGCCTGTAAATTTACTTCTCATATGTCTGTGGTCCCAAGGATTCGAGTTAAACGTTTTCAGTACATTGTAGGGGACTATTTATAAGATTAGAGAAACACTATACAGCGTCATTGCTCCAGTGAGGGGTCAAGCGCATACAAATTAGAAATGCACAGGGTTAAAACAGTTAAATATTCTAGAACAGAGGTTCCCAAACCACGGCCCGCGGGCCACTTGTGGCCCGCCAGCTGTCAGAAAGAAAGTGGCACGCGAGGCCTCGAGCGGTCATTTTCCGCAATTACCGTTATAAAAAAACAAGCAACGTTCCAGACTCACCGACAGTATCCTTGCAGCGCTTATGACTTTGGGCACAACAGATTTGTGCCCAGACAGTGATAAACTGGCATCTGAACTTAAGTAACTGGTTATGAAGAACAGTTACAATTGTAAATTAATTACATTAATAGCGATTCATCATCATCAAGTGCCGTGCCGGCTGGCGTCGGCGTTCATGGCTCTCCACAGATCTCGGTCTTTAAGTGTTATGGGTCAACTCTGCTGATGATATTCCTCCATGCCACCGTCTCAATCCGTCCAGCATCATTTCTCTTGGTCTGCCTCTGCATAAAGTTCGTTCGTTCGTTCGTTCTCTTCCCCTCGATCTTTCCAGTTGTCACGATGTTCTCCAATGCCTCTCTTCTCATCACATGACCAAAGAAAGCTGTTTGTCTCTGTCTTATTGTTATAGTGTTATGATAATAGCGTTTATCGAAACTAATTTAACATTTAAGTTAAGAAAGGTAAGAATGATATTGCACGACTTTTATAATTTTATAACGTTGTGGCCCGCTTAACTACCGAAAATAGTAGACTTGGCCCTCTGCTTGAAAAGCTTGGGAACTACTGTTCTAGAAAGTTGAATAACAACGTGTCTACACACTGCTTATGTTACAAGCAGGAGTATTTAAAAGCTCCACATGAGATAGCTGACGTATAAGAAACACTTCACTTCTCCATGGAGAATGCAGAGAGCACAACTTGATCATCATTAATCGATCGAAAAATTGCAAAATTGTGCTGAGTCACCATTGTGTAAGCTGCAGCAAGATGTACCAACAAGATGAAACAGTATGTTTATTATGCTACAGAGTCTTCTACAGGTCAGAGAAGCATTAACTGTCTACATGTCAGATGAAAAGAAGCAATACAAAGGTCCAAAACTGTCAGGTTCATATTGGGAGAAGATTTCGAAATATATTAAAGTTTTGGACTTATTCTGTCAGACCACGGTCCTGCTTGGCGGTCAAGATTTTGTTTCATGTAGCTGTGTATTGCCACTGCTATCATCGTTGACAAAGCATACGACTGTACACGATGATGATCCGGGCTACATAGCTAAATTTAAGGCAGCATGTATTAATGACTTCAGTGAACGTGTAGCTAATACCATCCCCATTGGCACCTTGCCGTCTTGACAGACGATAGTTTGTGCTTCAAAAAAGGCATAATAACTTTTACCCATGGCGGTAGCGAATGTGACTGGTAAGGCCAATTCGCGCTGTAAATGTTCGTTCACAGTGAGTGCATGTGAACACGTGGTTATTTCCACCATCATGCACCAAAGCTAATCTGACAGTATTTAAATACTACAGATTGTAACAGCACTTGATCCACGCTACAAATACCTGAAGTGTTTGTCAAAAGATGTAAAAGAACGAACTTGGTCACGTATTGAACAACAAATAGCAGTTAATGTTCATGATGAGCAGATGGAGACTGCTGCAACGGATGATACTGCCATTGACAATGAAACTATATGTGAACCAAATGAAGAGTATTGAGCTAATTGAGTCTGAAATTGATAAGAAAGTTGCTGAATAGGTTGACCCTTTACAATGACGTAAACTTAATTAACATCGATATCCAAAATTGGCATTCCTTGCCACGACCATTCTGTGCATACCGACTACCTCAGTTCCATGTGAACGATTGTTCAGCTCTGCTGGTTATATTGTTAATAAGACGCGCTTGTCACTTGAAGCAAATAATGTCAACATACTCGTCTGTTTGCAAAGTTTGTTATTAGATGACATATGAACAAGACAATCCAGTGTTATTTCGATTTTTGACAAATACAACTATAATGTGAGCTATATGACCATAATTAGTTTAGTTTAGTTTAGTTTAGTTTAGTCGATGGATCAACATCACGGCAGACGGGTGCAACCCATAAGTGCTCCGTTCTCCTCCAAACTCAAACCTGAGTATGGAGAAACTCAGTGCACGAACTCCGTAGCATCGGCGAGGATCCTGAAATACATTGGGTAGATTTTCAACTTAAAATTTTGCCCGGGCAACGCCGTTAGGCTACTCTTTTTCGATTTCCAACTGCCAAGGGATGTTTTACGTGCGCAACAATACACACGGGCATCCGATCTCACTACCCAGAGAAATTGTTTTGCTTTAATCGAAATTAACGATTAATTAATGTTGATTTTTCAAAAGTTAACTATTAAATTTAAATTAATCGGTCGCAGCCCTAATATGTATATATATATATATATATATATATATATATATATATATATATATATATATATATATATATGAAGCCGCGTGACACGACACGGCTCCACATGATGTTTGGCTGATGCAACGACAAGAAACCCCTCCCCTGCAGCTGGAGGATCATGGGTAATTTAAATGGTTAAAAATTGAGCGCGCATTTTTGCCCTGGGGATTCAGTGCTGGAGTGGCCTCAACGGCCGAAGGCCGCATTGACACCAAGCAGAGAGGGGGAATGTGATCGTCCCCCTCACACCATCTCCAGTCGGAAACTGTGTGTGTGTGACCAGCGCTAACCAGGTGTTGCCAAATATATTAATTCAGGTGCATAGACCTGTGAAACAAATAAGACAGTGAAGAGAGCCCGCAGAATATGGCTCGCAGAAACATTACTGCTGGAACACTGGTGCACGATGGTTGAGGTATGTTGCAAATCAAATTGCTTGCTTTTATTAACAAATGTAGGAAATGTGGGTTATAACTAGCCCCGCATGTGTTAATGGCCTAAGGTTTAGTAACAGATAATTAGAATAGTTGTTGAAGTTAAGAGATAGGTGTTAGAATAATGTTAAGGCTTTGTGAAGGATGTAAATGAGACCTCCCCCGGATGAAACGGAAACAGCGAATAGGCCATACCTATTAATAGATCGCCCATTGGTTTTTTTACTGCTGGCATTGGCAGGCAGCTAAAACGGAGAATGTAAACAAAGGCCAAGATTGGTGTTTTAGCTACAATTAGAAGTTCCTTTTGGGTGTAAGTAACATCTATAGGTACAAGAATATGTGTTGGTGTAGTTTAATTATTAATGGCCAGCTGAGTTCACTTAAAATGGGGTAAATCAGGTGTTATGCTGCTAAATAAACCTCGGAAGTGCCTTTGAGCTGTAACTATAGATCAATAGGGTGTGTTATGTGTAGATAGCCTCTAAATGTGGACAGATATGTAGTTTAATAATTGGTAGCTGGTGCAGTATTCTCATCATAAGGCTGCAGGAGTATTCTCTGACATATTGAATGCTGGGTTTGGCCACCATGAGAAATAATATGCTGTTAGCTATTCTGACCATTTATTGATTTGCTACCATTCTATTGACATGTCATGTTATATGTAAAAACTGTGTGGGTAGGTTCAAACAATGTTGTCTTATTGAGGCCATGTATACAGCATGTGTCTGGCTGTCACATGCATCATGGTGTTGTTGTGTCACTTGATGTTGGGATGTGATGTCCAACTGTCCCCATGTATGTTGCTGGTGCAGGGCTTAACTTGGCCAGTGTGAATAATGTGACAGACTGTGTCTGAATGAGAGTATGGGTATATTATTAATTCATAGGCAGTTATTTTATAGTTTTTAAGTTGTTGTTAATATAGTAGTAATATTTAACAGTTGTTAAATATGTTTTTGGTTGTTTACTTTGATTGCAGGATGTGATTCCTGCCGAAGGGAACAACCCTGGGTCCTTAATTACCCCCCATTTTCCCTTACCTCACATTTTCCACCTCCCCTCCCAACTGATCCCATAGTCAAGCTTTCCATACCTTAGTTTGTTACTGCGTGGTTAAAGGTGTAGTTCCTAGTTCAACCTTTCACACTCATGTTTATACTTCTATTTTTGAAGTTGTGGTCTTGTTATTGTAATGTGTCCCAATCGGTTTGGGGACATGACTTTCACTGGCGGCATTAGGCACAATATTGGATTTGGCTGAGGCACAGGGGTTTGGTAATATCTGGAGCTCAATCCACTGATTTTCCGCTGTGTACTACAGGGATACATAGTGTCGTGTTGTGTGTCTCAGGATGGTAAGTCCCGTCTCCGCACTGTAAGGCTCATACTCAGATTTAGAGTTGTGTTACTTTCTGTTTTCCAAGTAATGGTCTCTCTGTTGTCCAGTCCTGGTCAGCCGGCTGTATAGGTATCGTAGCAGAGTCTTAGGAGTACTCTGTAGGCTCGGCCACAACAGGCAGAGGTCTGGCTATGTGCGGCAGACTGCCTATATGAATGTCAGTGATGTAGAGTGTTGATTGTCTTGTCCATAAGTAACCACACTTTGTCATCCGCATAGTTATGAATATGTGCTACAGTATTGGACAAAATAAAGACTGATGCGTATTGTTTTACTTTGTTTATCTAGTCTTTGCTGTTGTATTATGTTTAGTCTTTGTTGTCCCAGTAACGTTGGTCATTGTCGGTCCCATTCATTGATGTTGTTACAGTCCAACAGTGTGATCTTTTGTCTGGGGTATACAACAGTATACCCTCCGCTCAAAGAACTCCTGGAAATCTTCTGTCTAATTTTCTATCCCTTTCTTTTGTTAACTGGAGGGAATATATGAGGTGCTCTTTTTCTCTTTCTTCTTATTATCTTTTCTTCTCTGGCCCACTAAAAGTCAGTGTAGCGCTTCTTTGTCTCTGAGCACCCAAGAATAGGAAACTTATGTCCTCCTATCCTTTATATTCATTTTTCCTGTTACATATATATATATATCTGAATTAACCCACAAGGGGTACTTTCAAAATAATAATGATAATAACATTAATAATAAATTAAGATAAAGATAGATGGAGAAAATAACAGATGATATGACGGATGGATAGACTTACAGAAATAGAAAACAAACATGCAATTAAACGAATAGACGAACAGACAGACGGACAGGGGGGAGATAGGTAAATGGGTAGGTATGCAGACGGATAGGTAAGAAGATAGGTAAATGGGTAGGTAGTCAGGCGGACATGTAAGTAGATAGGTAGGTAGATAGTAAAGTAAGTAAGTAGGTTAGCAAGCAAGCAGGTAGGTAGGTAGGTAGGTAGGTAGGTAAGCGCACAGGCAGGCAGGCAGACTGGCTGGTGGGCGGATAATTGAATTTCGCAGTATAGCTAAACAGACGGGGTGAAGGACATATTGACACACGGACGAGTAGACAGACAGACAGAGAGACCGACCAACCGATCGACCAACCGACCGATCGACCAACCGACCGACCAACCGACCGACAGACAGACAGACGGGTGGATTTATGGATGGGTGGATGGATGGATGGATGGGTGGATGGATGGATGGAGGGATGGATGGAGGGAGGGAGGGGTGTGCGGGCAAGCGGACGGACGGCCAGACAGACAGTGAGAGATAGACAGACATACAGACAGACAGACAGACAGATTCACTTTTCACATTTACTTATTTGACCCCTTCGTATTCCATCCATCTGTAACATTAATTTCTCATTTTCAAGCAACAACTTCCGGTGATGGATAGAGGTAAGGCTAACACGATCGTGTCACATGTCTATATATAGAGTGCACGTTTTATCGTCACATACACATATGTAATCTTATCTACAAAAGCGTCTTTATCTGAATATAGTAATGCTGGGTACAGTTTCTAATCTTTCTTTCCATAACTTAATCACATCTGTTATTTCTCTTGTCTTATCAAAATTTACATTAGTATTATTATCTAAGGCACACATTACTAGCAAACAAATAAAACTATACATTTTGAGACCATGCATCTTTCTTGTATAGATGGGAATGTTCTCAAAAATGTGAATCGGTACAACTATCTCAGAACAGTCATAATATCTGATGGAAGGTGCCTTGAAGAGATTAGAACGAGAATCGCTATGGCAAAGGTAGCCTTTTACAAAATGGAAAACATACTGACTATTAAAAAGATTTCAATTGCAATGAGCAAAAGAATGTTGACGTGTTACATAGAATATGTACTTTTGTGTGGAGGTGAAACGTGGACGACAAGCAGGCGAGGTCAAAAAACATTTAATGGTAGTGAAATGTAGTTTATGAGGAAAGTGCAAAGAATATCATGGACAGACAGAAAAACCAGTGACCAAATCCCACAAGAGGCAAACGAAAACCTCAAACTGATTAGAGAAATGAGACGTAGACAAATTCTTTTGGAGCACGTTATGAGAAGAAGAAAACTTGGTGACAACTGGCAAGATTGAGGGAGAAAGAACAATAGGAAGGTAAAGGAGTAAATATCTGGATGGCTTGATCACATGGCATGGTCGAGACAAGAACACAGAGCTGATCCAAGACTCTGGTGATCATGTAAGATGGCGAAACATGACCGCACACGCTTATCAGCACGGCACATGATGATGGTGAGAGCGTCGAAGGACACTTCAGTCAAGTGTTTTCATTATTCGGTCGTGGTGGGTCCTACTTGTGAGTTTTGTTTTGTTTAGAGTGTCCTTTTATTTTATATTTACTTCCATCATGTTATCTCCTATGAGTGCGAATAAATATCTGATAATGTACTGCTCTACAACAAAAGTATGAATAAAATTTGGTGGAACTGCGGTAAAGCTGTGAAAGTGTAAACAATATAAAATGACACAAAGTGGTGCAGCTTTACATAACAGAGTTAGGACACATACAGAACGTTGCGGCGGTTAGCCTTCATCAGCAAACAAACACATTCACAAACACAACATACAGTCAAGGAGAACTCCTGTGACTACATTAGAAGGTGATGACAGGACGAGAGGAACAAATGCATGGAAAAATAGGAAGCAATGAAGAGAAAATGAGAATTTAAAAAAATGTTAATTGAAAAGAATGTTAGTTGAAGAAAATGTTTAATAGAAAAACTGTTAATAGAGAGAAAAAAAACTGCATACTCACCTCACGTACGGATCTGTAAATGACTACGAAAATCTCGGGTGTAGTTATATACGGTGCTGGATGTTACGGTTCAGTGAGCACATAGAAAGAAGGGGCGGGGTAGGAGGCGTGTAAAATTGAAGGTAGTATTGACCAAGACCCCATTGTGTTATTTAAGGTCTGGGTGGACTGGTGTGCATGAACACGCGTACATGCATAGACACACTTCAACAGACAAAATGCTAGTGTATGTGGACATATGCACAGTATATACAAGAAGAGAGAGAGAGAGAGAGAGGGAGAGAGAGAGAGGAGAGCGAGAGAGAGACAGACAGAGAGAGACAGACAGAGACAGAGAGAGACAGAGAGAGGAAAAGTGCCTGCGACATACCACATGGGGCATACTGTACCCTACGAAATAGTCAGTATGGTTGCTTGTCATACAACGCGCTTCAGGAGCCCCTCGCCCAGTGCTCGAGTTGTTGGGGCTGTGTAAGATCCAACCACTGGCAATGCACGTGAAGAAGGTATGCACAGAGAAGCCAGATGTAAGGGAGAGAGAGAGGGAGAGGGAGAGAGAGAGAGAGAGCGAAAGGGAGGGAGAGAGGGGGGAGAGAGAGGAAGAGAGAGAGGAAGAGAGAGAGAGTGAGAGAGAGGGGGGAGAGGGAGGGAGAGCGAGAGAGAGAGAAAGGGAGAGAGAGAGGGGGAGAGGAAGAGAGAGAGGGAGAGAGAGAGGGAGAGAGATAGGGAGAGGGGAGATAGTGAGAGAGGGTGAGAGCGAGAGAGGGGAGGGCAAGAGAGAGATCAAGAGAGGGAGAATAGTATGGGAATAAAAGTTAAAAGCTCTTCTAAACATCCTGACGTGGTAAGCATCCATCCCAAGGAGCTAACTTGCCACATGAGTCATCGGTGTACGGAGAGTGACACATCCTTGACACTGCTGACGTAAAAAGTAGTCTGAGATTTCCACTTAACAATTCGTTTCAACGCAGTACGGAATGCATCAGATCCCCCTTCTCTGAATATTCTGTGGGAAAACCAAACCATGACGGACCCCTGGCCGGACAGGTCAGAATATCCGCTTCACACATTGTTGGACTGGTCGATCTTCGGCAAGGACTAAAGTACAGGCAGACCTGTAGCAGATACAGCGGTTTGGGGTGTGGAGTCTTACTTGGGCCTTCACATATCATAAGCCACGACATGTGAAGTTGGGTAGTCAGTTACCCTCCCCGCTGCGTTTTCTTCCCTCACAATTTCCAAAAAATTATAAACATCCTGTAGTGCCCTTTTCTGTAAGGCCAGGTCGATCCCCGAGCCGTATCAGTCGCAATAATAATAATAATAACAATAATACTATCTCCGCTGGGGATTGAACCCAGACCTGTGTCTAGCCGGGCCAGTGCACTAACGGCGGCTTCTAATCATGGCATGGGCAGACACTTTAACTATCACGTACTAAATAAGTTGTATTACCACATAAACAATACCCGACGGCTTCTGTGGCCGAGGGGTTAGTGAAAGCAGTTTCAGGGAGTCTCCGTGGCCAAGGAATTACACTACCTGCCTCGCGCTCCAAAGGCTGCGAGTTCGATTCCGGTCTACGTCAATCGGCTCACGAGTGCAATTTTCTCGGCGACTCCCGAGGGTCGTCTCTGGAGCTACGGAGTTCGTGCTTTGTCTGACGCTTTCGACAGGCTGCCCTTCGGATAGAGACCGAGCCATATGGGATAAAACCCGGTGAAATAAAGTCAAACCTTTTGCCTCTTAACCTCCCCACCCCCTTTGTTTTTTAAAGCAGTTCCAGAATTCCTTGAATAGCTTTGCGTCGATTTCCATGGTTTGAGAGTCGGCCGTTCATTAGCAATAGGGAAAGTAATGGGTGTAAATATTGCCTACTAAATCACAAACAGTCAATAAAGGACATACAACTAACTTCAACAGCAATACCCGGAAACATGCAAGGTAGTTCTCGGAGGGTTTAGAACTCACATGTGCAGAACTTAGCCATTGCTGGCGAGAGCGGTCTTACTTCCTTGGCCCGGGAAAATAAACACACAAAAAACTTTCGGACACAACAGCCAGGGTACTATGTCGAAACGAAAACAAAACAAACAAACAACAAACGAATGGTTGTTGCTCGCGTGTGATAGTACTAGTGATAGGATAGACATTTTTACATTTTTGCACACAATTTAATCTCACAGATAGGTAGTGATCTAGCTAAACAGACGGGTTGATGGGCGAGCAGCAGACAGACAGGCAGGCAGGCAGACAGACTGACGGACGGACGAATGGACGGACAGACACGGACGGACGGACGGACGGACAGACAGACAGACAGACAGACAGACAGACAGACAGATAGATAGATAGATAGATAGATACTAAAGCAATCAAATAGACAGACAGATGATGTTGGTGAGCATCATCATCATCATCATCATCTCCTTCTTCTTCTTACACCTTCAGCTGTCAATATCAATAAATTCAAAAAAGCAGCAGGCAACTTGAAGTTGTTGACACCTCCATAGAGTGTTTATGTAGATCAGATAGTCATGTAGGTAGGTAGGTAGATACGTAGGTAGGCAGATAGTTTGGTTGTAGGTATGTACAGGTTGTGGGAGTAAATAGATTGGTAGGTTTGAGTCAAGAGTAAAGGAAACGATTCTTTTCTTCGCCGTGAGTATATGCAGTTAACCTCATACTTTAATAAAGTAATCGGCACTCGATGTGTGATATGGTTAATATTAAACCGGCCACCTTTACTTCCAAGAAAATGGTATGGTACCCAATACACGCAGGGTCGTTCCCGCCTCGTTAGGGATCTGATCAGGCTAACCACTACGCTACCGTGGCTATTGTGGGTATACGGCGAGACAGATAAATGAAATTTACGTTCATTTTGCTAAAGCATTAAAGTAGAAACTTACCGTTTTCAGTAAACTAAATATGCTTTCTGGGTGTTTTTGATGCAATGATCCATTTCTGCGTTTCATTGAAAACATGTTGTACGGAAATCCAGAAGAACAATAGTCTCACACACGCACGCAAATAAACAATAAAAAGCTTTAACTTAGCGTCAGTTTAAAAGACACTAGACCTTAGCTTAAACACCATAAGTATAAGCGTTGCAGTTATACATCACATATTCACTAATTGGAATTAACAACAACACGTATCCAAGAAGCAACTTAATAAACAAGTACATTACATTAGATGTTTAAAAACAACCGTTGGGCCACTATAAACACAACATGTTTATAAAAAGTTTTAACGTTTCTAACAGCTAACCGCGCTGAACCGTGGTGTATCCTGATCTATGTAGAGCTCTGTACGCAGCTCTGCTTAATTTAACCTATTCCTGTTAGCGAAAACAAGTCCGCAAAACTTCTCTCCGCGGGTCATATCTACAGCGCTTCCTGTGAAAATACGTGACAACGCCTCCAGCAAACAGACCATTTTTTACAGTTGCGTCCCATTTGAAGAAGTGTAACAAATTTAGTGATGATGACAGAAGTGAACAAGAAATCAAAAAGAGAATAGGAATGGCCAAACATGCTTTCAACAGCAAGCAATCAGTATTAACATCTAGATAGATTAACACCATATTAAAAATGAGAATAGTTAAATGAGGTATATGTTCAACACTACTATATGGCGCAGAAGCCTGGACATTGAACAAGCAATTAGTAAGTCCTGCAGATGAGAAAATACAGAAGAATATGTAGTATTTCATGGAGATAAAAACAATCTAATACAGCGGTCCTAGAAAAAAAAAAAAAAAAACTAAATGAAAAGAGAGTTGATGAAAGAAATTAAAAACAGCAAGTGAAATATTTCGGCCACGTTAAAAGACATAACGCTCTCATACAAACAATACTGGAGGGCAAGGTTGAAGACAAGCGAGCAAGAGGTAGACAACGATACAAGTGGGAAGATAACGTCAAGAGATGGACGAACATCAGTCTGACAGAATGTACAGTCAGGGCGAGAGACAGTGTTGGAGATCCATTGCAGCCGAAATTCATTGTGAAGATAGCACTTTGATTGACTGATGAACAAATTTAGCGGGCGTAACTGCCGAGTCTGATGGCGGTATAGTGGGTACATTCCCTACACCGCCCAGTTGGACTTAAACGTGGACTCCCCCCCCCCCCCCCCCCCCCCAGAAAGCAATATCGAACTACTTAACGTAACAGGTAAGAGACGTAACTGTACACTACGGGTCAGGATTCCCGAAATAATTTGCGGCAATCTTCGGCTACGTGTTTTTCATGTCTCCGATCTGAGGAGATTTAGAGTACTCATGATGTTAAATTTCAGGATTATTTCAAGATCGAGTTAAAACAGAAACCGATTACTGGATATAGTTTTTCCTTCCCTACGAATCTATACTTCTCATCTCATCTCATCTCATCATGTTCCTCTTGTACCTTGCGGTGTCGAGGTGAAGTATAAACATCGTGAGAGTGCCCGATTATGGGCTTCATATATCAATATTACCATGGACTGCTATTTCCTCCGTCCAACGTTTACGTGGTCGGCCTCTTCCTCTGTTTCCATCTGGTCTGTACATCATTGCTTGTGTGGTGTGCTGTTGAATGGTAACCTATTTGCATGGCCAAATCATTTCTCAAATTCGTTTTCGATACGGAGGTACAGACTGCCTTTATAAGACGTCAGTAGACCCGTCAATTCCGTTTTAACTAGACATTGGGCTTTGTTCTAGTATGTATTATTCAATTTAGCATCCAATTTTACCTTTAATTGACGTTTTCAACTATTAATCCCACCTCAAGCTGAAATTATAAAGATGGCAAGTTGTACTGTGGTATTTAAATGGCGGGAAATACCAGCAACGGCTGCTGCAGGATATAACAATACAAAATAACAACAGAAAAGAAAAAAAAACGAGAGATCATAAATACAGACACCGTGTACATACCTTACAAATGTGTTATTATCTCTCACTTTTTCGCATGAGCTACACAGACTTCTTCTTCTTCTTCTTTCGTTCGCTTGAATTATGTCTATAACTGCAATGTTGTCTCTTAAATGTATTTAACTGTCTGTTTTAGTTCACTCAGCGGTCCATAGAGTTTATCTTCCACTGTCATTTCTCTAGGCCAGAAGGTTTGCCTAGATATGTTATATGTTGGGCAGTCTTGGAGTATGTGCTCTGCTGTCTGCGACGCAAATCCACATGTGCACAAGGCTGATTCACCAGTCTTTAATTTTGTATACATGTGGTTGCGTAATCTATTGTGTCCTGTTCTGAGGCGCAGAATAATTACTTGTTCTGGTCTGTCCATAACATGGTAGTCGTCTTGCGCAGGTTTTGGTGGCTTTCTGACTGATTTGATCATTCTTTTCTTTTGATGGAATGTAACGGGCACATCATGCTGTTCTTCTTTTGCTCCTTCCTTAGCCAACCGATCAGCTTTGTCGTTTCCGGGTATTCCACAGTGGGATGTTATCCACTGTATGGTGACCTTATGTTGACTGCTAATTTAAGAAAGTAGTGTCCTTAGTACTGGCAATTTCCCAGACAGCAGCGCCTCGAGTACTGATTTTGCATCTGCCAATAGCACCACAGGTGCCATGGCTGGTATTTAGTAATTTCTCTGTTGCTATCTTGATTGCTTCAATTTGAGCATCATAGTTATGGCAGTACTTTCCTGTTGGTACTCTGGCCGTGTCCTTAGTATTATGTGGGTATTCTATGTGCGCTCCCAAATGTTGCTGTATGTAGCCGGGGGCGGGGTTGGGGTGAACGCCCAACCTTGCATAAATACCCCAATGACCCATGCATTCATCACCTATGCAGCAACAGTCCACTTCCTGGTCTTCTCGTGGCAGAACTGTTTTAACTAACAGGAGAATTGGCGGCGGCGAGTCACTGGCGCCGAGAAATAACCAGAACGCTCTAGATGTGTATGCAGGTACATGCATGCGCAGACATGTGTGTACGTGCCTACACACCTAAACTCGAGTAAGACCACAATCTGCTCTAGCAAAGGAAAGGTGCCGAAGAGGAGGCAACCAGCCAGGAGGCGCACCACAGAAATCAGGATGCCACGTAATCACGCCATGAAATATGTCGACTACTACACAGACTTACTTGTTTTTATTTTAATGAACGTAAAACTGCCTTCAAAACTCAACATGGGGTTGAGCTAACGTCTTGCAAAGAACGTGCATATTTTTTTTAAATGCCGAATTCCATTTTAACTCTTTCACTCCGTGAAGATAACGCAGGCCCAAGAGGGAACAATTGCAATGGAGAAAAAAAAACGCGCTGAATTTAATACTTTCAAAGAAGAAATATAATGCGAATATAATACTTTCAAGGACGAAATATAATGAGAATGTAATACTTTCAAGGACGAAACATAAAGCGAATGTAATACCTTTAAGGACGAAACATAACGCGAATGTAATACTTTCAAGAATGAAACATAGCTGCATGCTAAAATATTTAGTCAGATTTCTTTCGCATGCTCAGGCCAAACACAAAAGATCTATATATATAACACTATGCGTTGTTTACTTAATACACACAGGCAATAACTGGTCACGGTTGGTTATAGAGGAAGAAAGTGTGAAAGGACGGGAACGCATATCCGGGGCCTTTATACTTTACGTTACGAATGTTAGATTCTGTTTGGGGTCATTATATTTTACGTTATTAATGTTAGATTCTGTTTGGGGCCATTATACTCTACGGTAGTCAACGTTATTAATGTTAGATTCAGTCAGTTACAGTAATAACAATCCAGTACAGGGGGAGATAAAATAACAACTCAGATAAAGTGGCCTGGTTGATTGGGTTTGATCGTTTATCCCTTGGAAGACTAGTCCAAAGTCCGATGCATTGTCTTTAGGTGACCAGAGTCATGAAAACGGCTTGCGTCTGTTGATGTAGAAATGCCCTAACAAGTACAAAAGTATAATCTCCACGGGAACTATGTAGCAGAGTGCACCTTCCCCTCCCCATGCACAGAAACCAGCGAAGTGTGCACAACGAGTACCGAAAACTCAAATGTACGGAGAGGCATATTAACGAAAGAAAGAGCAAACTTTACTTTCAAAGGGTTAAGAATTGTGCACGCATGCCCATCTAATATTCTACCCTTCTTAAAATGCAACGAGCTCAAGATTCAGGGCAGCACTTGCAGACTGGGTGCGACCAGGCTCAGGTTCGGGTCTTGTTTCCTCCAAAAATGTTTAGGTATTTCACCGTGAACAGGCTCCGCGACTCCAACCCAATGCCAAAGGGAGAGATGGTGTATGTGCCAAGATAACAAGTGTATGTCGCAGACATATTCTTCTTCTTCCTAATTTCATCTCACAATGGAGCAAAGGCCCACAACCAACGCCCGCCATTTCCTTTTGTAGGCTCCTTCGTGAATGGTTGGATTTTGCCACTAAAGTTTGTGCGGGAAGGGTTATTCAATCCCACCTTACTCTCTTAGCTGTCTCTTACGACATGTAGATTACAGTGTTATTATTCTTTGCTTTCCTTATGGGCTACGGTGCCACAGAAAGTATTAAGGAGAGCATATTATGTATGGGTAACCAATTGGTGGAAAGGATAAGAGCGCCCGCCATTAAGTTGGACTTCAATGTTGAATTGTTGATTTCTCGCCCAGAAACCAATAGGAAACTACTAGCAAAACAACGTGGGATTGATCGCAACGTCCCACAAAGAACATGCAAAATTGTTTAACCCAGTGTTTCCCAACGTGGGGCCCACGCCCCACAGGGGGGGGGGGGGCAATTTGACTGTTAAGGGGGGCAATTCGAAAATGGAAGAAATCGGCTGAATATAACAAAACGGGGAGACTTGAGACTGAAGTTAACTAAATTGGAACCTGACATAAGATCTCTTTGCAGCAAGCATCAAGCGCAAGGATCTCACTAAATTTAAATAATAAATAATTACTAATAATTAAAATAATATAGAAAAATCTTTCATTAAAATTATTTTGTACTTGAATTTCAGTTCTCCATTATATGTTTTGAAAATTTACTTACTGTGTTTGCTCAATAATTTCCTAGTGATTTCTTCCTAAAACCTATCATTCAAGTTTCTTTAGTGATCATTTCAATTTTTTAATATTAAAAATAATGTATATGTTGAGGGGGGGGGGGGGCGTGGGCGGGGGAGGGGGGCAATATGAATTTTAGAAAGGCTTAAGTGGGGCATGGCACAAAAAAGGTTGGGAAACACTGGTTTAACCAATTGTGTTTGTTGTTGAAGAACAGGGTAACTAATGTTGTCCTTGTCGGTGTGTCTTGTATTTGTTTCTTTAACAGAATGCGTTATATATCCGGGTTAACTTGTTATACCGTGGGTGTTCTATGCATGCATGTATTTCGTTATATCATGACACTGCCATACTTCAGATGTGATTTATTGTAATTTCTTTAACCGTGCTGTGAAGTCGAATATACCTCTTTATCAGCATACCGGATGTTTAAGAACGGACGATCTTATTGCTGAAATTTTTTCTGCAGTGTGAGATAGCCAGTTTCAGTACCACCCGCTGTAGTCAACGTTCACGACGAGCGCAAGAGGTTCACAGTGTTACTACACTGCATAAGACAGAACGAAAAACAGATTTTAGCAGGAACGCAAGACCGTGTGGTCTCTTCTCAAACACAATTTCTATAACAGTAACATCTTAACATCGCAGAAAAGATGACATCAACGATAACCTCACATGTTGAAATGTAACGGTCCGTCTGCTCTTTTACATGCATTATTTCCACCCTCATACTTGGATTTTAAAAAAAAAAGTTAGAGCTTGTAAACGGGAAAAGGAAACGGAGATATATTATTTATATTTTATTTCCAGTTTATGTGCATAGCGTCTCTCTCTCTCTCTCTCTCTCTCTCTCTCTCTCTCTCTCTCTCTCTCTCTCTCTCTCTCTCTCTCGGTGTGCGTGCGCGAGCGTGTGGAAACGTTCCCCCAAGGACGTATGTTCACAAAGAAAGACCACATACCCATGGGTGCAACATTACCAACCGAGGCCTGTTGTAAGCCATTCTGTATGTGCTATGCTGAATCATGATATGGTTACATCCTATACTGTCTCTACGAACATGTGAAGTTCCAATACCGTAAAAATCTACTCAAAGTATTTCAGGATCCTCGCCAGTGCTACGGAGTTCGTGCACTGAGCTGAGATTCTCCGGACTCAGGCTTGAGTTAGGAGTAGAACGGGGCACTTATGGGTTACACCCGTGTGCCGTGATATTGATCCGTTGACTAAACTAAACTATGATGACGCATGTATGAATAAGACTTTCGATCCCAGAGCCGAACTATAAAAACAAATCCTACCACGGATGGGGGTTTAACCAGGACAGCTGTACTGTGAGCAAGTACATTAACAATTATGCCACCACAGCTCCTACGAGTTAAGAAAAAACGTCATAATAATATAATCCTCCTTCCGAAGAACGGCAACTGTCAACATTTCTTGTTTGTGACCATAAATATATTTCCAAGCTTAACTGGCAACAACGTTTATTTCCTAACATAAATGACATTGTAACCTGCCAGTCTCTTCCCCCAAATTAAACAGAATAATAACACCTACGTTAAGGCGTTCGTGAAATAGGCTTTCTGTGTTATGCTGGTTTGCGTGCAACGTGTATGCCAGTTTGTTGCATGTCAGTGTAACTAGCTGTTAACTGATTCTATATCTTACAACTTGCCATTCGTTTCTTGGTTAATCCATATTTGCCTTAACTGTCCTGGTTTCTTCTTTCTTTCTTTCAATCCCCACTTGAACATAGTCCTTAAACTACTTACACCAAGCCCTTCTATCTTTTGCAATTGCTTTAGTCGTTACCAACGTTCTGATCCATACAGCAGTACATTCTGGGTTCGGTACTAGATTTAATCTCTTTTGACTTGCACACATTTATGATATTAAAGCTCATCTTGCCTTGTGTATTCCCATTTTAATATCTCTATTTGTTCTATTTCTTTGTCTATACTGTGCCTAATTATGTTTGTGATTTCAAGTCTTGAAGTGAGGTTTCACCAGGGAAAATTTGTTATCATTTTCTTGATTTATTTTCATTCATTGTGTCTGTTCCCTATGCATTTTTAGACTTATTTGTTATGACTACCATCAAGACTTATTTGTTATGACTACCATCAAGACTTATTTGTTATGACTACCATCAAGTGCATTTAACTGATTCAGTGTCAAACAAAAAGTAAGCGTGGACCAAACATGGTACACAATCAAACGAACAAATATTATCATGTAAATTTCTGTTCACTGAGTTTTGAGACTGCATTGCCACGACACAAAACAAACAACATGATGGCCCTAGTGTGGTGATATATCACCCTTCTGCCCAAATGGGAGGTTATATATGGCGATATATTATCCTTCCACACTGAATTGGTTCATTTACCTTGAATAGATTTTGTGTGTGGGGCAGGATGGCAATGTTGCGGTGAAGTCCAAACAATCAAGTTGCCCTGTCAGAGTCCATCTGCTTCAATTTCTTATTGCAGCAGTTATTGTCTTCATAATCCAGTCTACGATTAGTGAGAATAATAAAAATGAAAAAAGGCCTCCTGTTCTTATTTCAAACATATCTGTTAGTTATCCCTAATGAAGAACTCTGCATCTAATGTCCTCAATATTTTGCCTTTCTTAAGTTAATATCTGCTGTGGGATCCCATGATGCCTCAATTATTTCCAAAGAGATTCCGTATCAATGCTGTCAAGCGCCTCTTCAGTAGGTCACCGTGGCCGAATGGGTAAGCACGCTTGGTCTTAAACATCTGGTGTGCCAATGCCGAGGTAAGTGGTTAAACCCCTACACTGGACAGCTGGACCTGTCGTCCTTGACTTGGGGACGTTAATTATAAGTACCTCTGAAGTCGGAGTGGGTTCGTCTGATGGCGAGGGACACTGTTAATAGGGAAAGCTAATCCACACCCAAAATTCAGTCCATCACTACTATGAATAGTGTGTACGGACTATGCTTGAATTCAAAGCTAGTGAGTGCAAAAAAATTATAAAAAAAAACAAGCACCTCTTCTTAATCCACAAATTGAATATAAAATTTCTGGGATTGGGGAGGGGAAGGAGGGTTCTGCAACAGTCCCTTTGGTTCAGGTATTTTGTATTTTAGTGCTTGGTTGGAAGAAATGTTTCTATACCAGATTCACTACGAAAGATGTTAGCCCCTTCTGTGACACAGATGAACTGAATGCCAGTGCTTCAGACATAAGAGCTAAAATTCATGGTTTTCAAGGTGACCCACAACCAGCCAACCAACCAATGAGCAACTCCTTGGAAAATAATTAGTCAAAGCCAAAGAACATTTGTAAAGCATTAAAAATTGAGGGTGATGTCCATGTGATCATTTATTATTATTAATAAATTTGAGAATTTGGTGACAAAAGCAAGATAGAGGGGAAGAGAACAAGCGAAAGGCAGAGAAGTAAATACCTGGATGGCTTGGCCATATGATATGGTTGAGACAAGAACACTGAGCTGATCCACGACTCTGGTGATCACGTGAGATGGTGAAACATGACCACCCACGCTTATCGGCATGGCACATGATGAATTTATGATCATTTATTGTGCATCCAGTCTTTTATGCATTCCCATGTCATTAGTATGTCGGTTCGCAAACAAGAATGCCAACATTTAATAATAATAATAAAATGTCTGGAAGCAATTACCAGCTTTAAGACTGTGATGTCACGATCCCATCACTTTTTGTAGACTTGACAACAAGGAGGACTAGGTGCCCAATCATCCCCTAACTTTGGCAAGTGATGAGACCAAGCATCGAACCCGCATCTGATCATTCTCATAACGTTATCATAGCAGTTCATTATCAACTTCGCTAGTTCCCCGGCCAATGCTAACATTATCACCATAGTTTGTTATCAACTTCGCTAGTGCTCCCATCAATGCTACCATTATCACCACAGTTCGTTATCAACTTCGCTAGTGCTCCCACCAATGCTAACATTATCATCGTAGTTCATTATCAACTTCGCTAGTGCTCCCACCAATGCTAACATTATCATCGTAGTTCGTTATCAACTTCGCTAGATCCCCCACCAATGCTAACATTTAAAATGCACCAATCTTCTGGGAATTAAAGGCGGCTGGCTTGATATTAACTGCAACACTCATCTAGTGCCGACTGGTTATAAAAACAGGGTTAGCACAATATACCTAATAAGCTTCAATGCATGAAAAACAGTCCTTTTAAAAATTAAACTAAAAACAGTCATTGTAACTTGTGGTACATAAAAAACTCCAACATAGCCAAATGGGTACCATAAAAAACAAAGTTAGTTGCATATCCTTTACAGGACTTGGCAGTCAATCCCAGAGTTTTTGACTGTTTGTGATTTCCTGGCAAGTTTACGTTCAGTAGTTTGCTATTACTTTCTGAATGTCCAGCACTCATACCTTTGTATTGGAACCAATGCAAGGCGGTTTGCTTCCAAATTTCCCGCTACTCTGTTTTGAACACGGTATGCAGAATTATGAACTGCATTCGTAACCCCTTTACCACATAATGCATATGATAAACCAGTGGCCTAGAGGTTAGTGCACTTGTCTGCCTAGACAGGGGTCAAGGTACAAGCCTCACCAGCAGTTGCAGTCTTTTTCCCTTTTCAACTTTTAAAAATTGAAATTAATTCACCTCATTTAGTCAAGTTAATTTTTAACTTCCGATCGATCCAACCATATAAAATGGGTACCGGATCATTCTCTGGAAAGGGAACGAGATATCTCACTTCATTATGCTGTATCCAAAACATATGTGAAAAGCCAAGCACTTCACACAAGAGTAGTAGCATCTAACATGAGACTACATTTGCCTTTATACAAACAGGAAGTTCTGCACTTATCTTTCTCATGCAGTTAATTTGAAACAATTATAACAGAAAGTGTTCAGTAAGTAATGAAGGAGTTTGAGACTCTGTCAAGGACAGACAAAAAGCACATCTTTTTCCACGATTAGCTTTCAAAGTGAAAGTATTACACACAGTTATGCACCTCCAATGAGAGATTTCAGCTGGCATTTATGTTGACAGACAAACTAATATTTTTCCACAGGGTCGACTTCATTGCACCGGGTTGTTATCCCATATGGCTCAGTAGTCTCTTTCCACAGTGCGGAAAGCGTCGCACAAAGCACAAACTCCGTAGCTCCAGCGATGACCCACTGGAGTCTCTGAAATAAATGCACTCATGAACCGAAGGACATGGTCCAGATCCGAACCCACAACCTTCAGAACCTGAGGCAGATGGCTTGACCACTTCGCCACGGAGACTCCCTTTCAAAGTAAAAGTATCACACTCAGTTATGCACCTCTAAAGTCGGAGACTTCAGCTGGCATTTATGTAAGGTTCACTTCCTCTAGACCAGTGGTTCTCAACCTTTATTGGCCTGTGCCCCTCTTCACCATATTTTCAGAACGTCATTCCCCCCCCCCCCCCTCCTATAAAAAATTTGGCCCGTGCCCCCCTTCACCCTATTTTCAGAACGTCATTACCCCCTTTAATATTTCCTATCTAAAAATCCCCCCACCCCTACACAGTATACGTAAAAATGGAAGGTAAATTTAATAGCATATACTAAAACAAGTCTAGACATCCACATAAAACATGATTTGTGGGTCTACTTACTTTATAAAATGAATTTTAGAAGGAAGAGACGTACATAACTGTAAAGTATAAAGGGAATATCAAGTAATCGGTTCTTGTATTAACGCGATCTTGAAATGGTCTTCCCCACTTGAAATGGGGGGGGGGGGGGGAATTCCCCACCGGTTGAGAACCACTGCTCTAGACAAATTCCATCCAAAGTAATGGTCTCTACTCCTGGGTAGGTTTACTTTCCTAACAATTTTGTCAGAGCGGTGGTTTTACAGCCTACTCTTCGCAAGTTCCAACTGCATGGGGTGTTTAATGTGCACAGCCTGTACATGAGAACTCCAGTTTTTCACTCTTATCTAAGGCTAGGTATCCAGTCACTCTGCTTAAGTGATTGGGGAGACATGTGACATAATATGTCACCAATGGTTCTTGTAAAAATGTCTAGCTCTATGCTTGATTTCCTGTCTCCTATCTTTTAGGCAAGACATCGACATAGTAACTTCTCTGCCATGTCTTCTCCTGGTCAGTAACATTGTAAGTTAACAAATGAGACAGTCAAACCTGTCATCTACTGCCTATAGTACCTTGCAGTGTAGGACTGGGGGTCCTGAGCTCGAGGAATTAAGGCCAGCTAGCTAATGCAGTCACCACGAACTGCAAATTAGGGTGTTGTTTTTTTTCCCGACAGAAAAAAAATCCACATCTTACCGAGGATTCAAACCCAGGTCTCCTGAAGGAGAACCAGGTGGTCTAGTCACTTGGCCAGCTGCTCCTCATAATGAGACAGTAGGTAGAAGAAGTTACTAAAATACTATCTAGGACTGAAGGTAAAGCAAAAACTGACTGATCATCAATTGTAATGGTAAAGTTTTGACTAAAATTAATGATCAAATTAACAGATAGACTGGATATTTTGAGGACCTTCTGAATAGACAAGCCCTTAAAAGACACATCCTCCTCCCTATATCTAGCCTGCAGAATTTTAGCTGGATATCAACTGTGAGAAATCATCTTAATAAGAAACTAGAAAAACTTTTACACACCTTAAGGATGGTATAGTTGCTGGCCCAAATTAAAACCCAGAAGAAGCTATTAAAAAAAACAACACCTCAATGGAATTATTAATCTTTTGTCTTTGATCCCTCCATGGGGGGGGGGGGGGGGGGGGGGGGGTTTCTGACCCTCAACCAACTCACACCAAGCCACTTACTTTAGACTCTTATCCTTTTCAATCCCCTGCAGCTCCCTTCATGATCTCGTCATAGATTAATCTGTATTATAGTATAATCCATGTGTTTTGGTGCACCATCTTGCCCTGTGTTATCCAAAGAAATGTCTCTCAAAGGGATATATATGTCAAGTAGCCTTAAGTCTGAAGTTTCCTTTCAACGATGTCATTTAAATACTAAGTTCTTTTGTCGTCCCTTCTCCGCTTTCTAACTTTATTACCTTCCATGTACCTTTTAATGAGCTCTGACGTTCGCAGCTCTGATTTTGTTATTGTTAAGATGTAAATATGATTTTTTTTTTTTTTTAAATATAGCTTTCGTCTATTTTTCCCCTCACGATTTCAGTATTTTCAGCGTTATGTTTACGTTCCCTTTCCCGATGAACTGCTGCTTTCGATACGTGGCGTGATCCATTCCAAACAGTGATTATCAGTGATCTAAAAAATATTCGTTAGGCTGTAGACAAAGCACTAAAAAGACACATTTTAAACATTTGTTTAATGTTAAGGGGCCTCACTTTCTCAGAGGTCCACATTGCCCCTTGCAACCGGCCGGGCAAGCTGACATTATGGCCAGTCTGCCACTGATTGCAAATTCTTTTATCCTGCTGTAACCGGCCTTCCGTTTTCTGTATCCAATTAAAAAGAGCCCGTTTATGCAAACGTAGCAGCGTGCATTCACAGGTGGGCTATGATAAAACAGGGGGAAGCGACTCGAGAAAGGTAGAGAAACATTCACTTAAATAGTAAACAGTACAGCAATCAATAATTCCTTTTCAATCGTAAGACGAAAACATAAACACCAGTGACCTTACCTAAAACTGGACCTGCGGCAAACTGAAAATCATGCTCAGCCAATAAAGAAAACACCTGTCCACACGTCACCTATAGTCTAAAACTCCTTTGCCACTGGCGCTAGGCTTAACGGTATCAACGTGCCTTCAGACGTGTGAAGTGGGGAGACTAAGGTGTGTCACGCGTGTGCTCTTTTCTCTTGTGGTTGTGCCCTTATGTTTACCGCCTTTTCCTTAGCCCTAAGGCACATAATAGGATTTTACTTCCCTGTTGGCGAAATTCCCCATGTTTAGCAAACTGTAAATAAAAAATACTTAATCTCATGATCCTGTCCTGTAGTGTAAATTTATCCAAACAGTAATTTAATTTATACGATTATTATGAAATGATTAAAATAAAATTATTAAACATTAAAAAAATTTAATTTGCTATCAAATATATATGCATGTTTTATTGTTTATTTTCTAATCACTTTTACGTTCAGTAGTTTTCTGTTGCTTTCAGAGCGAGAAGGCGACGTTTAAACTCAACTAACCGGTGTATTGAATGAACTCGCCGCCATCATCATCATCATCAAGTGTCATGCCAGCTGGCGTAGGCGTTCATGACTCTCCACAGATCTCGGTAATTGATTTTCTGGATCAACTCTGCAGATGATATTCCTCCAAGCCACTGTCTCAATATATCCAGCATCGCCATCAGTAGCTGGATGACGTTCTGGTGTCGCCTGTGGCTCATGACTGTCCCTACCGGACGAGGATGTCCTAAGATAGTCGTAACTTGCCCAAGGTATGGTGTCCACCTCGAGTGCTGGAGGTCCCGGGTTCAGGCCCCGCTGAAGACCGGGATTTATTTAAAAAATCCACCTGGACTTCCAGTAATACAATTTCCCCTGGTCTCTGGGTAGTGAGATCGGACGCCCGTGTGTATTGTTGCGCACGTAAAACATCCCTTGGCAGTTGCAAATCGAAAAAGAGTAGCCTAACGGCGCTGCCCGGGCAAAATTTCGAGTTAAAAATCTACCCAAAGTATTTCAGGATCCTCGCCGATGCAACGGAGTTCGTGCATTGAGCTGAGTTTCTCCAGACTCAGGTTTGAGTTAGGAGGAAAACGGAGCACTAATGGGTTAAACCGTGTGCCGTGATGTTGATCCAACGACTAAACTAAACAAACTGTAACTTGCCATCTGCGTGTCGAAAGTTTAAGAGCTCGAAGTCAGAACGCCCTCGTCCTTTCGGTCACGTCGACTGCATTTTGTTAATTGCACGTCCTTTACAGGACGTCTCCGCAACCTCGGCACTTTTTTGGTGTTGTAATTTACTAAACAATTTTGCGTTCAGTAGTTTGCCATTGCTTACTAAACAGCCTACGCTTATACGAGTGTATGAAAACCAGTGCAATGTGGTCTGCTACAAAATCGGCTGCAGCTGTGCATTAAACGTGGTATGTAGGATTGCGAATTCGCCACAGCCGTGCTAGCAAGAGTAACAAATACCCGCAGACTATTAGCCCACAAAGGTTTGTCGACTTGGTGATGGCGATTCTCAAATATGACAATAACGTATGCGGATGCTGTAATTTAAAGTCACGTTGTCGATTTTTGAGTGTAGCTAAGTTCCTCCTCCTCTTCTTCTTCTTCTTCTTCTTCTTCTTCTTCTTCTTCTTCTTCTTCTTCTTCTTCTTCTTCTTCTTCTTCTTCTTCTTCTTCCTCTTCTTTCAAAGTTTGCACAGCATCCATTGAAGTGGGTAGATGTTCGCTCTCTTCCCTTGTTCCATTTTGGTCAACATTTTTCCAACTTCGACAGGTGAAGTTTCTTTTCTGGATTCCTCCACCTATTGGCAGGTTGCTGTGAAGATTGTGCTGTAGGTGACAACACAGGTGAGTCTCCGTGGCGAAGTGGTCAAGCCGTCTGCCTCCGGCTCAGAAGTATGTGGGTTAGATTCTGTCAACCGCAACCTTCTATTTTATGGAGACTCCTGAGGGTCGTCGCTGGAGCTACGGAGTTCGTGCTTTGTGCGACGCTTTCCACGCTGCGGAAAGAGGCTGACCCCCGTCGACTTTTAAATGACTTTTAAGCGACGATAGAGGCGATCTCATCACAGATAATAAAGTCTCTATCAAAAAAGTATCATTCATTCATTCATTCATTCATTCTTTCATTCATTCATTCAGATAAAAACGTGTCTATCATTCGTTCAACGGATTATAAAGTGTCTATAATTCATTCATGAAATAATAAATTGTTTATCATTCGTTCATCAAATGATACAGTATCTATCATTCATTCATCAGATAATAAAGCGTATATCATTTATTCATCAGATAATAAAATATTTACCATTAATTGTTCAGATAATAACCTGTCTATCATCCATTCATTCATACATTCAACAGATAATAAGTGTCTCTCATTTAATCATCAAATAATAAAATGTCTATCATTCGTTCATTGGATAGTAAAGTGTCTATCGTCCATTCATCGCACAATAAAGTGTGTATCATTCATTTATCATGTAATACAGTGTCTGTCATTCTTTCATCGGATAATAAAATGTCTTTAATTCATTATTCAGATAAAAACGTGTCTACCATTCATTATTCAGATAATAACGAGTCTATCGTTAACTAACGCATTCATCAGATAGTAGTGTCTATCATTCTTTCATGAGATAATACTGTACCTATCATTCATTATTCCGATAATAAAGTTTCTATCAATAAATCATCAGATAGTAAAGTGTCTATAATTCCTTATTCAAATAATAACGTCTCTATCTTTTCTTATTCAGATAATAAAATGTATATCATTCATTCACCAGATTATAAAGTAGTCTATCATTCATTCATCAGATAATAAAGTGTCTACCAGTCAATCATCAGACATTAACGTGTCTATCATTCATTCCTCAGATATTAAATTGTCTATCGATCATTCATTCATTCATTCATTCATTCATTGGATAATAATGTGTCTATTATTCGTTCATTCATCGGACAATAAAGTGTATATCAATCATTCATTCATCAAATAATAACGTGTCTATCATTCATTCATTTATCAGATTTTGTAAAATTTTGTTGCGTATCCCTTACGGGACGTTGCAGTCAACACCAGCATTTTTCAGCTGCTGTTGATGTACTAGGCAAGTGTTACGTTCAGTAGTTTGCTATTGCTTGCTGAACGACCGACTCCTATACCAGCACATTTATCAGATAAGAAAGTGTTTATTATTCATTCATCTATCAGATAATAACGTGTCGATTGTTAATTCATCAGATAATAACGTGTCTATCAATCATTCATTCATCAGATAATAACGTGTCTATCAATCATTCATTCATCAGATAATAAATTGTCTATCAATCATTCATTCATCAGATAATAACGTGTCTATCAATCATTCATTCATCAGATAATAACGTGTCTATCAATCATTCATTCATCAGATAATAACGTGTCTATCAATCATTCATTCATCAGATAATAAATTGTCTATCAATCATTCATTCATCAGATAATAACGTGTCTATCAATCATTCATTCATCAGATAATAACGTGTCTATCAATCATTCATTCATCAGATAATAAATTGTCTATCAATCATTCATTCATCAGATAATAACGTGTCTATCAATCATTCATTCATCAGATAATAAATTGTCTATCAATCATTCATTCATCAGATAATAACGTGTCTATCAATCATTCATTCATCTGATAATAACGTGTCTATCAATCATTCATTCATCAGATAATAACGTGTCTATCAATCATTCATTCATCAGATAATAAATTGTCTATCAATCATTCATTCATCTGATAATAACGTGTCTATCAATCATTCATTCATCAGATAATAACGTGTCTATCAATCATTCATTCATCAGATAATAAATTGTCTATCAATCATTCATTCATCAGATAATAAATTGTCTATCAATCATTCATTCATCAGATAATAACGTGTCTATCAATCATTCATTCATCAGATAATAACGTGTCTATCAATCATTCATTCATCAGATAATAAATTGTCTATCAATCATTCATTCATCAGATAATAAATTGTCTATAAATCATTCATTCATCAGATAATAACGTGTCTATCAATCATTCATTCATCAGATAATAAATTGTCTATCAATCATTCATTCATCAGATAATAAATTGTCTATCAATCATTCATTCATCAGATAATAAATTGTCTATCTATCGTTTATTCATTCATCGAATAATAAAGTGTCATTCATTCATTCATTCATTCATTCGTCGGATAATAAAATGTCTATCATTCATTTCTTTGCATATCCTTTACAGGACATCGCTGTCAACATCAGCATCTTTCAGCTGAGAGTTGCCGCAGACAGGGATCACCCGCTGCATGCAGCCATGGATATAGTCAAGGGTCATAGACGTAAGTCAGGTGTGTGATCTAGAGACCATCAATCGTGAAAGAGAGTGGGTTGAAGTTCCGGAAGACTTGACGGACTGGCACAATGTAATAATACCACCCCCGGGAAGGTTAACCCGGTCAACAAATGCCCGCAGAAGTCGAATGTGTCGGCCTAACGGCGCAAGAACGCAGCTCTGCTGTAAACAGGCACAACGCAATCACGTCCGAAAAAACAACTCCGGATGAACGCAGAAGAAGAAGAAGAAGAAGAAGAAGAAGAAGAAGAAGAAGAAGAAGAAGAAGAAGAAGAACACTGGGTCGTAAGTGCAGAGAATGGGCAGCGGGCCGCAATGAGTTTGAAGTGCAACAGCTAATCCAGAGCAACACACATCAAGGTGACATAGTCATCTACACCGATGGGTCAGTGGTGAGAAACAGGCTGGGGCTTTATTGCAAAGGATAATGGACGAGTCTTGAAAAAGGAGAGTCTGGCATATGAGACTACGACCTCCAGCATGAGAATGAAGGTGGAGGCAGTAAAAGCGGCATTCCGGTGCACAGAGGAGACTACTGCAACACACGTTGTATTCATTACGAATTCAAAGAGTATGCTTAGCAAGGTGGAGAAAGGAATGTTTCGTGTGGAATGGCTCTCGTCGCTTCAGAGGTCACAGATCGTGAGAATTGTATGAATATTTTGCCCTGGCCATGCGGGTGTACGGGGGAATGAACAGGCTGATAGGCTAGCAGGGAATGCACCTCTTGGTGGAATTTTGCCTATGGACAAGAAGGGGGGGGGGGTGGTCATGCGCTTGTGGGACCAGGTGGAGAAGGCGGAGGAACAGATTGAGAACCCATATACCAGGTGAAAAGGCGGAGGAACAGATTGAGAACCCATATGTGGAAAGAATG
This sequence comes from Cepaea hortensis, assembly GCA_963921405.1. Classification (NCBI taxonomy): domain Eukaryota; kingdom Metazoa; phylum Mollusca; class Gastropoda; order Stylommatophora; family Helicidae; genus Cepaea; species Cepaea hortensis. The sequence goes on along the minus strand of OY992890.1, from coordinate 76,341,935 downwards.
AGATTACGGGGGATCGGCAGGGGTTCTGGAAGAATCTCAAAACTGAGAGGGAAGACCAGGAGAACTTTTAATCAGATAGCGGTGGGTACGATTAGTAGTATGACTCTTCGCTGGCTGTTGAACGAGGGGACGGAGCACGTATGGGAATGTCCTGAGTGCAGTGATGTCGGTTCTTGACTCAACTCAACTCAACAACTCAACACCGCAAGGTACTAAATGACAGTTGTTTGAGGAGCGGCTGGCCGAGTGGTTAAATCGCCGGACTCTCCTTCGGGAGACCCAGGTTCGATCCCTCGGTAAGGTGTGGGGGGGGGGGCAAGTCTAGTGCCAGCAGCCGCGGTAATTCCAGCTCCAATAGCGTATATTAAAGTTGTTGCAGTTAAAAAGCTCGTAGTTAGGTCTCAGGTGCAGGGGAGGGGGGGGGGGCGATCCGGCTCGAGCCGGTTCACTGCCCGTTGTTCCTCCCCTACAGTCTGCCGGCTCTCTACCGTGGGTGCTCTTTGCTGAGCGTCCCGGATGGCCGGCGCGTTTACTTTTAAAATATTAGAGTGTTCAAAGTAGGCCACGGCTACCTGAACAATGGTGCATGGAATAATGGAATAGGACCTCGGTTCTATTTTGTTGGTTTTCGGAACTGGAGATAATGATTAACAGGGAAAAACAGGCGCATTCGTATTGCGGCGTTAGAGGTGAAATTCTTGGATCGCCGCAAGACGAGCTACTGCAAAGAGTTTGTCAAGAATGTTTTCATTAGTCAAGAACGAAAGTCAGAGGCGCGAAGACGATCAGATACTGTTATGGTCCTGACTATAAACGATGCCGACTAGCCACCCCAGTGGCAAAGTGAAGCGAAATGGAATATACCATGGCTAAGCAAATCCATTGCACCCACAGTCCGAATCATTCGCACGGTGCCATTACATTCTTGGTCCAGACTCTTATTCTACGGCTGTCAGCTGAGGGATATGGCTGAACGCCTCTAAGTCAATACCCCCCGGATGTGAGGGCCGGGCCGATACTCACCCACTGCAGAATGGAGGTGAGATGCTGAGCCTGCTACATGCTTGGTCCAGAAAATTGCTCTATGGCTCTCAGCTCGGGGATAGACATGGGACAACCGATACTCACGCAAACCTCAGGTTCTGTATGACATCACACTGATGTTGGACAACAGGATGTCTTCATCTGACATACAGGACTTCGCGTTGGAGCTCAAGCCAACGAACACAAGCAAGAAAGCAAGCTCGGGGATATGGCTGAACGCCTCTAAGCCAATATCCCCTGGATGTGAGGGCCTGGCCGTTACTCACTTTCTGCTGCATGGAGGTAACATGCTTAGCCGGCGGCACATGCAGCCTACCTCGTGAGATTTACCAAAGGTGGAAAAAGCGTCCCAGTCGCACGCAATGGTTACGATGTAAGTCTGTATCAACAACCCATTGAGTGAGCGTAATCAAGGGTGGAAAAACGTTTCATTAACACGAAATGGAACTCTTGGCTAGCGAATCCATTACGTGGAAGTCCGAAGCGAAAGCTTGCTGAGTGAATTTCGTCTGCAGACTGACCGTCCCTGGTTTGCGTGGCGAGCCGCCAGTAGAAAACGAAATGCTCAATATACGGAAATGAGGAATTAAAGCAGCCATGCACAGGACTCGACGACCTAAGGGTGAGCCCAGTACCAGAGCGCTATGTGTCGGCTCTGCAATTATGGAAGCCTCCTTGGATGTCGAATAATGCCCATAGACTGCCCTGCCTTCCCTTGAGGGCTGACCGTGAAGCCTTCGACCGTTCTAACTTGACCACCTGGGATGTGGACGGCACCACAACAGTATGAAAGACCCGGGAGGGCTAACCCGGCAAAAAACGCCCGCCAAAGTCGGATGTGTTTACTTAAGGACGCATAACCGGACACATCGCGATGACGTCTGGAAAAAAAAAACAACAACACTCAGAAACGCAGAAGAAGAATAATACTAAGAAGAAGCTCAGTCATTTATCAGATAATAATGCGTTATCATTCATTCATTTATCAGACAGTAACGTGTCTATCATTCATTCATCAGATAGTAACGTGTCTATAATTCGTCATCATCCAATGGCTTTTATCGTAAAGAACATTTCCAACAGAACATTTATTTTTTGGTCTGTCTGTTTGCCTGCCTGCCTGCCTGCCTGCCTGCCTGTCTGTCTGTCTGTCAGTCTGTCGGGGTGGGTGGGTGGGTGGATGCGAGCGCGTGTGCGTGCATGTATGAATGAATGAATGAATTACTCTCATGTAACTGTCAGAACGTGATGCTGACAATGGCATGTGTGTGGTCGGACTCGCATCCGATATCAGATCTCGTCGTTCGCTACGGAACGAAAAGACTGGCTAGCTTTTCCTCCGTGCACTCAGACCCACAATATGTGATAGTCATAGTCCTCACACATTACAATAGGTGATAGTTGTAGTCCTCACACATCACTGACATAAGCCTGGGTCATTGACAGTGAGTCGAGTGACCGGGCATGAGAAAGAATGGAGATGAAAGTGGGAGACAGTAAAGTGACTGACCTGGCTATGAGAAAACAGCCAGTCCTGAGAAATAATGGGAAGGGTGAGTGTGGACCCCAGGGGGATTAGGGAAGGACAGTTTAGTTTTGTGTGAAGTCAAGGGACTTCAGGACAGTTAATGTGTAGATGCCGAACTGATCGGTAGTCTAAGGAGAAGCGGAGTTAGAGATCTCCGTGTTGTGTTGTTCTCCCAGTTGTGAAGACAGGCCTGAACCAGAGTGGGTTCTATAGTGAGTGAGGGCCTGAACCCAGAGTGGGTGATATAGTTAGTGGAAACTAAGACCCAGTGTGTGGGTGTATTGTATGAGGTCCAGCGGTGGAGAGGAGCTGGATTACCTGTCTTGTGGATTTGATATGAAGCAGGCTTGAGAAGGCATTGATGTGTGCTGGTTAAATTGTGAGGAGGATATTTATATTCTATGGATTACATTGTTTCTGGATGTATAAACATGTTCCGTTTGTCTGTGTTATTTCTGTAATAAAGGATTAAGTGCGCCAACTGAATCTTGTTTAATGACTGGTGAATGTGCACGGCGGGGGTGAGTTATATTGCAAGACAGTTAGATAGCTCAATTGACACTCCAGGAGTATCGTTACCTATACAACGACCATCACACGAAACCTATCGTCAACAACATCGAGCACTGATCATGAAGAACGTCGTGTGACATCTGGGAGCTCGTCGCGTAGTAAGGAGTATCTGGAAGGCTACGTACGGTCAAGAGCATTATAGACATTGTTGTCATTCTGAGATATCTGTGGGCTCTTCGCTGAGAGAGGAGTTATTATCTGGTGACTTCGTTCCATCAAACTAGCAAACCCTTGACAGTTTGGATTGTGTGGCTTCAAGAGGGTAATGTGAACTCTTTGTGTGTGCGCCAGATAATTCACACAGACAGACGGGAGTAAAAACTCAAGCTAGCAGACAGTTCAAGTGAAGTTCACGACAGGTAAATTAACGGCGGTCAGCACACGTAAACAGACGAGGCGGGGCGCCAGGAGAATTAACGCAGCACAGATCAACCGGTAGAGTCGACTACGGTGACAGGGGTAGTCACTAGTCAAAACAGCACACAGGAAATGTCGCGTGGACAGTGAGGTGTTTGCGACAAGAGCGGTCAGTCCTAGGTGTGTGTGTGACAGGACAGGATTGAAGACAGCGAGCAATTTCGTCGCAACATCCTGTGCGTGGTGAGAATTTTGTGTGTGTGTGCGAAGGCAACGCACTGGGTGGGTCACGAGTCGACAGGTAAAGAATTTTACCACAGCTAACACGATGGGGGGAGGTCGGTGGAAATTGTGAGTTTCCACGGGAAAAAAAATCGGGTCAGCGCTGTTTACGAGGACAGCTGACAAAAAGGGTAGTAATGGTACCCCTACCACAGCTGGGTGGGACAGGACAGGTGTCTTTGTGAATAACGGGAAAAGTTTCCGGTCAGTTTACAGTGTGTATTATTGTGACAAAGATTACTGAAGTTGACCTGCGGGTCAAGGTTGGGGACAGTGGAAAGTTACTGAGATTTTCCAGAGAACTGGATAAACAACTTGTTTATGAACGAAAACCAGACTTTATGTTTCGTCTTTGTTGAACTGTTCTACTATCGTTATCATTACTCTGTTGTCATCACGTCCAGGGAAACTAACAACATGTCGAAAGAACACTTTGGATAATCACTATCATCTTCAACTTTTGTCGACAGTTGGAACTTGTGATCACCACGTGAAATTAAGTCACCACGCAACAAATTTTGAATATCGTAGACATTTCGGAACATTTACCAATACACATTCCCAGCATATTGTGAAAAATTATTTAAAAAAACGAACTTGTGGCGATGGATTAATAGGCACATATTTGTCGGCCAACCAGTTGGACATTTTGTTTGCTGCTCATTGTCTTATATTTATTGTTGTCGGGTGTTACGCAATTATTTGTATGTGGTCCAGTGTTTGTCAAGACTAGGGGATTTTTGTGTTGTTTCTCGAAGGCCGGGAGACAGGGCGAAAAGTTATTTTCTGAGGTGCACCATATATAATTTCTGGGAAGAAAATCGAAAGATCGGTTTATGTGGTTCTGCAGGGACGGTCCTGAATTATATAACGTGCCAGTTTGTGTTTGACGTCAGATTTCTGTATATTTTAATGCTATAATTTTTTTTCTTTCTCTTTCTTTCTTTTCGTTATAGTTACATATGATATTGGTTGTGGTCGGATATATGTTATTATTGTGATCTTTCGTCATGTCTGCTGTCTAGTGGTCTTTGTCAGTTTATATTTATATATTACGCGCACTGTGGGTGTCCCTACACAAGCTTGTGGTTGTTACTGTAGTTTATTTCTTTGTGATCACCGTCTCCGTGTACTTGGCTTGTGAGTCTAACGTTTTTAGAGACAACACTTACTGTTATCATTCATTCGTTTTGTATATGTATTTATATGTATGTTTAACAATATTTCCAGGAATTGTTCTACAGTTATTTGATAGATATATGCGAGGGAGCATAGGCGATATTTCCCCTCACTACCTAGTGCTTATAGAGTGACTGGGTGAGTACAGAGTGATATTTTAGCACTACGAATTTACGTACACAGGGAGTTGTGGTGTACTTAGGGAAGTGAGACAAAGACTAATAGCAAAGTCGTCACATTTATAGTTGGCTGACAGACAGCAACGTGTCAACAAGTACAAGATGCCTACTTTAATGGAATATATTGAAGCAGGTGAACGAATAAGCCTGAAAGGTAAAGAGTTACAGGAGTATGCAGAAGCAAAAGAACAAAAACAGACGGAAAGAGAGGAGAGGCAGAATGAACGCGAGGCAAAGCGTCTACAGGAAGAGAAAGAGACACAAGTACAACTAGCTTAAATGGAAAACAAGCGTCTACAGGAAGAGAAAGAGACACAAGTAAAACTAGCTGAAATAGAAAACAAGCGTCTACAGGAAGAGAGAGAGAGACACACAAATGGAACTTGAAAAGTTAAAACACACAAATGCGGTGGAAATCGAGAAAGAGAAGATTAAGATGGATGCTGAAATTGCACTCAGAAAATTAGAACTATCTTCGAAAGGTCAAAGTGAGGAAAACAGAAGACCTTCGCAGTCGTCACAGAGATTAAAACTGCCATATTTTACAGACCGGGACCATCTTGAAACTTATTTGTCCAGGTTCGAAGCATCAGCGAAAGTGTTAGGTATTCCAGAGAAAGAGTATGCGATGCGCTTGGCGAGTTTCTTACGGGTAAGGCACTAGACACCATGTTCAATTTACCTGTAGAAGAAAGAAACAACTACACTATCTTACGTCAACGTTTGCTGACAAAGTTCCAACTAACTGAACATGGATATAGAACAAAGTTTAGACAGTTAGTGCCAGAGACAAAACAGACTTTGTTAACACAGTAAAGAACACATTTAACAAATGGATGGACCTCGCAGAAGTAGGGAAATATTTTAACAAATTAGTAGATTTAGTGTTAAGAGACAAAGTATTAGCTTCATGTAATACCAATTTAGTGGCTTTCTTTGAGGAACGTAAGCCAAAGGACATAGACACAATGTCTCAGTTAGGGCAAAACTACATGACTGCACATCCTAACGTATCTATTGGGAAACTAATGAGTGAGGAAATAGTCTGTGCAGCGTACACTAAACAGGACCAGAATCCAGTCATCAGACCAAGGGCGAAAAGTGTGGATTCAGCACAAAAAGGTGAGCAGCAAGAACTTCAAGATAATGGTTTCCGAGGAAACAATGTTGGTAGAGTAGGACGGTACCCATATAGAAGAGGGAATTTCCAGAGACGTCCAAATTATGCCGGATGTTGGAATTGTGGGAGCTGGAGACACAAGGCAGCGGAGTGTGATGTGCAGCCAGCCAGTGAGCCAACAAGTAACGCAAGGAAGGAGATCATATGTTTCAAATGTGGAAAGAAGGGGCATGTCAGCCATCAATGTAGGATGAGAGAAACAGAGCACTCAAATGCAGCGCAAGTAATTGAGACGCTGAACAATGAAGATTGTAGTGGGCGCAAACCTCTTTTTGAAAAAGACAGTCAGCAAGTCCTAATATGTGGTCATACAGTGAAAACAGGATCAGCAGTGCATGAAGGAGGAAGTCTGAAGCTGCATCAGGGATTCGTCAATGATAGACCAGCGTTAACAATTAGGGATTCCGGATGTACGTCTATCGGAGTGAGGAAAAGTTTAATAGATCCCTCGGATTATACAGGGAAAAAGATTAGATGCATAACATTCAACGGCACAGTAGAGTTCTACCCATTAGCCATAATAACAGTAAAAACACCATATATCACTGGAAGAGTGACAGCGTGTGTTTTGGACTCACCAGTGGCTGATTTGATCATAGGAAATGTTATAGGAGTTAAAGATTGTACAGAAGAGGAATTAGTTTATTGGGACCGAAAATATAGTGTAAGCAGTAATGAGGTAGTTACCACAAGAGAACCTAAATTAGAGAGTATAGCTGAGGTAGAAGAGGCACTTGAAGTAGACACAGGAACTCAGGACAAGGATAGTACAGTTAAGCAGATGAGAATGGATCCCAAATATAGTGCTAGTGACTCCCAGAGACAAGATACTACTCTGAACAAATGTTCCCAAGGGTGTAGGAGAGTGGAACATAGGCAGTCAAAGAAAGGTAGATGGTGCTTCGAGAGGAAGAACAATGTTCTCACTCGCCGCTTTTCAGATAGTGGAACGGCACGTGGGCAAGGAGCAGTACATTTAGCACATAGAGACCGATATACTAGAACAGCTCAGGATAGTGCATGTGCAGGGCACATAGGCATAAGGCATATGCAGCAGAAAGCAAGGTGCCAAATATATGGGCCAAGAGTGAATAAAGAGTTCAGACTAAACAGAGACTCAAGTGTAACAGTGCAATATGCAGATAGGAAAGTTGAGTCAGGTCAAAAGAGTGTTCGCGACATTACTGACCCAGGGCTAGGGATATCAAACAGCTGTTGTAATTGTAGAGGTACCATGAGTCATGGGTACATGAAAGGGAGACACAGCATCGACAGGAATAAGAGGAGGGTTAATGCAAGAACAGAACCACCTGATATAGGGTCGGTACACAAATAGTAGTGTGTGGTCGTGAAGTAGAAAGAGACCTGTGGGTACATAAGTATAATGCTTTCCTATGATGTATTATTATTATGTGATGTATTAGTTCATGCATTGGTACACAAGATAGAAAGATGGTTGTATTTATGTGTGACGAATATAGGAGGGTACTATGAGCATTTGATGTATTATGTAGTGTGGTAGCTGAAGTGAGGTGGAGCCATACTTAATGCTACCCAGGCAATATGTCTGGGTTACATGTTTAGTAAGTTTTAGTCTCCCAATATTTGAAAACGAAGTTTTCTTTTAAGAGGGGGGTGATGACATAAGCCTGGGTCATTGACAGTGGGTTGAGTGACCGGGCATGAGAAAGAATGGAGATGAAAGTGGGAGACAGTAAAGTGACTGACCTGGCTATGAGAAAACAGCCAGTCCTGAGAAATAATGGGAAGGGTGAGTGTGGACCCCAGGGGGATTGGGGAAGGACAGTTTAGTTTTGTGTGAAGTCAAGGGACGTCAGGACAGTTAATGTGTAGATGCCGAACTGATCGGTAGTCTAAGGAGAAGCGGAGTTAGAGATCTCCGTGTTGTGTTGTTCTCCCAGTTGTGAAGACAGGCCTGAACCAGAGTGGGTTCTATAGTGAGTGAGGGCCTGAACCCAGAGTGGGTGATATAGTTAGTGGAAACTAAGACCCAGTGTGTGGGTGTATTGTGTGAGGTCCAGCGGTGGAGAGGAGCTGGATTACCTGTCTTGTGGATTTGATATGAAGCAGGCTTGAGAAGGCATTGATGTGTGCTGGTTAAATTGTGAGGAGGATATTTATATTCTATGGATTACATTGTTTCTGGATGTATAAACATGTTCCGTTTGTCTGTGTTATTTCTGTAATAAAGGATTATGTGCGCCAACTGAATCTTGTTTAATGACTGGTGAATGTGCACGGCGGGGGTGAGTTATATTGCAAGACAGTTAGATAGCTCAATTGACACTCCAGGAGTATCATTACCTAGACAACGACCATCACACGAAACCTATCGCCAACAACATCGAGCACTGATCATGAAGAACGTCGTGTGACAATCACAATATGTGATAGTCATTGTAATATAATTGCTCACAAGCGTAACATCGCGGTAAATATTTCCCGTCGACAATTAAAGTTTGACAACGCCTCAGGGATAATTTGTTCCTCGCTGCGATAAATTCTACTTTTTCATCGACCCATTGTGACGTCACCAGCGGAACACAACAAACTAATATAAAAAGGCATGACAGCAGTGTAAGCGGTCTGTTTGATAGTCAGCCCAACAAGAGAAGGGACCACTGGGTCCGACGGCATGGCAAAATTGTAGCAACCTCAACATTGAAACTAAATCAACGTGGGAGAAGAAATAACCTACATGCTATACGCCGCATTTTCGAGGCTTGGATCCTGAACTCTGTTTTGGAAGCGTCCTGTTCGGATGATGGTAAATAGAATATGTATTTTAAATTTTAGTTTAGTCTGTGTCTTTTTCCCAGAAGAAGAGTGGTAAGTCAGTATTGTAAAACCATGTGGTAAGTTCTTAAATTTAGTAAGAACTAAATAAAATATTCAGTTCTCATAGCCTTTGGGTAAACTGTCCATTAAGAATAACCATAATGAGTTTTATTTTTCTCCCAAGTAAACAACTGATTTAATGTATAAGCATTAGTCCAAGTTGTACATTTATTTCTTAAGTAGGTAAATCAGTAGTGATTTAGAGTGGTGAGTTCTTAAGAAATTAATTTATTAGAAACTAAATAATATTATATTTAGTTATCATAGTCATAGATAACTTTACATTAGGAGAAAAATACAGTGAGTTTTATTTTCTTCTAGCTAAACAACTTAGTTAATGTAAGCGTTAGACTGAAGTTGTACATATTTCTTAATTAGTCAACTCATTCAGTAATGATTTAGGATTGGTGAGTAACTTAAGATTTAAAACTAGTTTACCTGTGCCAGCACTAATAGAGAAATTAGTGTATTGTGTATAGTCAAGTAGATTTGAGCACATGCAAAGAAAAAAAAAATAGTTTTCTTGTATTTCATGAACACATGAGAACCAAAAAGAGTTCTATAGGTATCATAATTTGTGTGGTGTTGAAGCACACATGTGGTAAGGCAAATATATTTTCATGGTTGTCAAACATGGGGAATAATAATATTTGTGCCACATAATAGTGCGTAATCAACCGCCATACAAGAATGATTATGATTCATAATGAATGAATGCGGATGAGTGTATCACATAAATTGTATGTTTTTGATTAAAGCATGTGGTGATTCATGGATTTCATTTTGCTAAATCCTTGGCGAATTTCATAATTATGCCTAAATATCACGTAAGTCTATGTCATTGAAGAGCATGCTTGGGTCATGTGTGATTCATTATTGTTAAACAGATGTCGATAGGTCTTAGGTTCATACCAGAATACGATCAGCGTTGCCAGTAGTGGGTTGTGCTCAATATTTAAATCTCAAATCCCGAAACAACTGAATAAATCAAGATGTGAATGTATATGCCAATGAGCTGTTAGGGGTATGCTGACGCTACACTGGCACTAAGCTTGAACTCGTACTAGAATACACAGAACCACCACGGCTTTCCATGAGTGAAAAACACGCCGAATAAATAGCTTTATTTCTACACAAGCAGTTCATACAGTTATATACGTGCATAACTAACCTACTTACAACTCGCAGGACGGGGTCACTACCGACCCGTTCAGCCACACGCTAGCCTCCCTCCGTGTAAACATGTCTTCACCGGCATGGCGGATTTTCTACACATCTCGCCTTCTGTGCAACTGGTATCAGGAACTATGTCGTTCTTTCTCCCTGTTGTCAAGCGCTGGTTGCTTGACATAGTCGGACATCTTCCTACTAGAACAATGGTTTAGTACGTTCTATGAAATCTACATGGCGGTGTTCCCGACAGACTCAATTCTCTGGGCTTTTCTATCTGTCCGCGATGGCGTCCCAACTCCGACTCCCCTTCTTTGTTCGTGCGCCCTGCTCGACCCTCCTAATCACGTGGCCTCCTCCTCGCAATTCTATTGGCCACTATCTTTAGCCCGTTACCGGTGTCTTTTTCCTTATCGCTCTCCGTGATTATTTATCACTATTAATGTTTCAACAATCTATGTTGCTGTTAACCAGGTCTTAAGTAATCTGACTCATGGCATATGCCCCCCCCCCCCCCCCGCAATTTCAAAAATGTTCTACATTTTTGGGTTCTTCCTTATCTCTACACTTGACATGAGTCAGCTTGGTCGCACATGCCTGTCCCCTGGTCGCACATATCTGTCTACTGCCTCATGCCTTTGAGGTTGCTTCTCAGTTCCCTTTAACTTCCCTCTGTGTTACGTTGATATTCTGCCATACCTTCACACAAATTATAATGTCGAACACGAATATCCGTCTATTCCCAAATAGACCTCGTGTGGCCTCAACCCCCTTTGTGTTCGGCAAGTTGAGGACCAACCTACTATGAGTCCCAATGTCCCACCCCGGACATTCCCATAAGGTTCCTCATTTATACCTCGGTACAAGCAACTGACACCATCCCCAGCCCTTAAGCCCTGGGTGCAGGAACGTGTGTATTGCAGACATATCAATTTCACCCATATTTTGTTTAAGCTCTATCTTGCTCCTGAGTAGTCTATGCTACGACTGTGGATCTCTTTAGTGCGGGTACCATATGAATCATGTATTTGTCTTGTCAACGTGTGTGCGTGGTCGGCTGCCATTAGTTACTTGTGCTCTATGACTATCTATTCCCTTCATTTGCCTTCTGTTTATCCCTGGTGTTCTTGCTACTAACTTTTTCCTTGTAGTGTTCCTAATACCACGACCATTATATACCTTTATATACATCTCAGATATGACTGAGCTACCGTATAACAGTAGACGGTACTACCTGGTTTCTGTTAGCGCCGAACGTTGGGCGGCGCTTACCAAACCCGACACCCCACATTGTGCCAACGGCTTCGGGCGGAAGAGCGCAATTGGGAGGGTACAAGCCTTACCCTGATGCGAGGAAATGCAAGCTAAAGACAAAATTGTCATGGCAGGGCAGACCAGGCCCTAAGCCTTGGTTGGCGACTGGTCTAGGATCGAAGCTCCGACAGGCGGACAGTTAGAGCATTGCTTTGCTGATCCGGCAGCTTCTGCAGCTTGTCTTGTTCCAGGTGTAGGGGTGTTACCTTTCCTCTGGAGTGAACTGGGCAGGCCGAGAGAGGGATCATGCTGCATGGGCAACACATGATCTCTATATTTTAGCCCTATTCTTTGTGCTATGGAGAGGCAATAACTCCATCCCTGGTCTTAACTGGTCTCGGAATCAAAGCGAGAGGCAACTGTTACGGGTTATAAGTCCTTGCCAGTTGGCGTAGACATGGGGCGCCACGCGTTGCCTCTGGCGGTGGGAGACACCTATAGGTGTCACTGATCAGCTACCGCCCGCCTCAAGCTGGGCAGCCCCCAGCCAATTGGGTGCTGATCCGCCACAGCCTGCCTGCTTCAATGGGTGCTTGGGGCTAGGACAAAATCTGAATCGCAGGCTGTAAAACCAATGCACCAGGTACAAACAAAAATAAAAATAGAAACCTCAAGCTACGGCTTGCAACCTGGAACGTGAGAACCATGTGTCCAGGATTTTCCACTGACTTGACCAATATTGACGATGTGAGAAAAACGGCTGTGATTGATGCCGAACTCAATCGTCTTAACATTGATATTGCTGGCCTGCAGGAGACTCGCCTCGCCGAGGAAGGGTCACTCAGGGAAAACAACTACACCTTTTTCTGGAAGGGTAGAGGGCAGGCAGAAAAAAGGCAACACGGTGTGGGCTTTGCAGTGAAGAATTCGCTACTGGGAATGATTGAAATTCCAGCAGGAGGAAATGAAAGACTATTGTCCCTGCGCTTGGCAACCTCTTGTGGGTTTGCCACCATTATTACTGCATATGCACCGACACTCGATTCCTCTGATGATGTGACGGATTTGTTCTATGAGGAGTTAGACTCCGTGATCAAGGCAGTTCCAAAAACTGACTACATTTATATGCTCGGTGATTTCAATGCTCGTGTGGGCAAGGACTCGAGTTCATGGCCAGTGTGCCTTGGAAAATACAACATCGGTCGCATGAATGAAAATGGGCAAAGGCTGCTGGAGCATTGCACCAGTAATGACCTATGTATTACAAACTCTTTTTTTAAAACAAAAGCGATGCATAAGGTCACATGGAAACATCCAAGATCCGGCCATTGGCACCAGCTGGACTTCATCATCACACGGAGACAACATCTGAACCATATATCATTGACTCGTAGTTACCACAGTGCTGACTGTGATACGGATCATTCTTTGGTTGTTGCAAGGGTTAGACTGAGACCAAAGAGAATCTACACAGCTAAACACAAATCTAGCCCCAGGATTAATATTATTAACACTCATGATCCTGAAAAGTGCTTTCAATTTCAACAGCAACTTGAAGATGCTTTCACTGATACACCAGAAAATTGTACAGTAAATGAAAAGTGGGGTCAAATTAAGGAAACTCTTTATAAAACTGCCGTAGGGGTTTACGGCACTGTGGATCATAAGAGGCAGGACTGGTTTGCGGCCAACAGCGAGACTCTGCAGCCCTTGATTGATAAGAAGAAGAAAGCTCTCTTAAGAAACAAGGAAAGACCAACGCGTAACACTCTGAGTGAGGTAAGGCAAGCTAGGAAGGATGTGCAAAAGGCTGCCAGGCAGTGTGCAAATGATTATTGGATCAAGTTAAGTGAGTCCATTCAAATCGCAAGTGATAAGGGAGACATAAGAAGCATGTATGAAGGAATAAAGAAAGCCTGTGGTCCAGTGATCAAAAGAAGTGCACCATTGAAAACCTTGACTGGAGAAATCATCACTGACAAGAAACGGCAGATGGACAGATGGGTAGAGCACTATTTGGAGCTTTACTCAAGTGAGACCAAACTAGCGGATGATGCCCTCAACGCCATAGAGGCTCTACCAACTCTTGGCCACCTGGACACACTTCCCACCATAACAGAAGTTAAGTGTGCTATAAATGAACTTGCATCTGGCAAGGCTCCAGGTAAGGATGAGATTCCAATAGAGGTTATCAGGAGTGGGCAAGACACACTCACTATACAGATCCACCAGCTAATAGAGCTATGCTGGCGTGAAGGACAAGTCCCACAGGATTTCAAAGATTCAAGCATCATAACACTGTACAAGAACAAGGGCGATCGGAGCGACTGCAACAACTATAGGGGTATCTCACTTCTGTGTATTGTTGGAAAAGTATTTGCCAGAATTGTTCTGCGCAGACTTCAAGTCCTAGGAGATCAAGTCTACCCCGAATCACAGTGTGGCTTTCGACAGAACCGGTCTACCACTGATATGATATTCTCATTGCGACAAATGCAAGAAAAATGCCGTGAACAGAATCAACCACTGTTTATTGCCTTCATCGACCTCACAAAGGCATTTGATTTGGTCAGTCGTGAGGGTCTGTTCAAGGCACTAAAAAAGATTGGCTGCCCACCAACTCTTCTGTCCATTGTGGAATCGTTCCACACAGGCATGAAGGGTATAATCAAGTTTGATGGTGCAACTTCTGAAGAATTTGAAATCAAGAGTGGAGTTAAGCAAGGTTGTGTACTAGCTCCCACCCTCTTTGGAATATACTTTTCACTTCTACTGAAATATGCATTTCGTGATCAGGATGGTGGTATATACATTCACTCACGCTCAGATGGCGGCCTCTACAATGCTCAGAGATTGAAGGCTAAGACTAAAATTAGGAGGGTACTGATCAGAGAGTTGCTTTTTGCAGATGATGCTGCAGTTACGACCCACTCTGAGGAAGAATTGCAATGTCTACTATCTGCATTCTCCAATGCTTGTTCTGAATTTGGTTTAACAATTAGCAAAAAGAAGACACAGATTATGTCACAAGGTGCACATGGGGTACCATCAATCTTTATTGACGACGCCGAACTAGAGATAGTAGACCATTTTACATATCTAGGATCAGTGGTAAATAGCAAATTATCCCTAGATCAGGAAATCAACATCCGGATTGGTAAGGCAGCAACAACAATGAACAGGTTAAGAAAAAGAGTCTGGGGGAACAGGAAGCTTACTGCCAAAACAAAAGTCCTTGTCTATCAAGCCTGTGTCCTTAGTACTCTTCTCTATGGCAGTGAAACCTGGACAACTTACTCACACCAAGAGAACAACTTAAACAGCTTTCATATGCGGTGTCTGCGAAGAATTCTTGGTGGCAAGACAAAATCACAAATACTGAAGTATTGGAAAGATCAGGTTGTGTGACAGTTTATTCCATGCTCAGTCTTCGTAGACTTAGATGGATAGGACATCTTAGGAGGATGGATGATGGTAGAATACCAAAGGATATCTTTTTTGGTGAATTACAGATGGGTAAGAGATCTCAGTGTCGGCCTCTACTACGATACAAAGATGTGTGTAAGCGGGACATGATTGATACAGGCATTGATAATGCACATTGGGAGCAAGTCGTCGCTGAACGTGTTGCATGGAGGGCAAATATCAGAAATGGAATAAAGTCAAAGGAGAAAATTATTGCAGAAAAGTCACACACCAAGCGTTTGAGACGTAAGATGGTGCATGATGGTGGAAATAACCACGTGTTCAGATGCACCCACTGTGAACGGACATTTACAGCGCAAATTGGCCTTATCAGTCACACTCGCTACCGCCATAGTTAAAAGTTATTATGCCTTTTTAAAGCACAAACTATCGTCTGTCAAGACGGCAAGGTGCCAATGTGTATGTGTATGTGTATGTATGTACATCTACTACCATGCCAAAGTACTACATGTTAACATATAATATGTACAAAGTACTACCACTTGGTACTATTATCAATGGTACTACTAATAATCCTACTACACTATCCTTGTATCCTTTCCTTCAATTTCACTTGCACTCTGTTCTCTCTCTCTCTCATTCCCTCTCTTCATCCTTTCATCGTTTGTCTTTCTCTCTCTCTCTCTCTCTCTTTTTTTTTTAAACAATAGTGTTTAATTTTTTTATTATGTACTCTGTCTCCCAACCCGCATACTACAATACTACATACTACTATACAAATGCTCCATCTATGCCTGTACGCTTCCTGTATACTGTTGTGCACGTATCCAGGTTGTGTTCAAATTGATTCTCATTCGCACACATTCCTACTCTCAGTCTTCTCGTCCCCTTTCTCTCACTTCACTGTCACTCAACCTATTCTTATGTTATGTACATGTTACCACCGTCACCTAAATTTCTCCTACCAATTGTACATGTCTGTCTCTCCAATATACAATATTGTTATAAAACCTGAATAATATATAAAATTGGACTCACATGTAATATTGCAAGCACTATTCAAACTTTCACTCGCCCATCATTATCATCTTTGTGACATCAATATGTATCACTGGTAGTAATGTCTCAGTTACCTTCTTCTTCTTTTCCTTTTATGTTATGGGTGTCATCTGTGATGTATCGTGGTTTTAGACCCACTGTCAACCTTCCTGCTCTAGTAGATGTCGATCCTTCTTTTTTCCCTTTGCGATCATTTATCAGTTTCTACCGACATTCATTTTATACGTTATGTGTTACAATCAGGTAATAGTACAATCAATAATGTTACAATTATTATTACAATTACATGCATATTGATTACAATTATACATGGCATGATGATCATGATCATAAGAATGTACTGATGTTTATGTATGTAATTAAAGCCATTAAAATGATATTTATCTCTATCTATGTGTATTATGAGTTTTGTTTATTGAATGATAGTGAATGTTATTAACGATTACTCCCTTGGTTGGTTCTGGCTGGTATCTGTCTTCGCTGACTGTATCTTCTACCAATCAGATTCTCAATCTTCACTTGCGTCTGTCTGTCTCAGCCTCTTCAGTCAGCTAGTGCGGTAACATTTTTGAGGTACCTTCGACACTCTCTCTTCTGCTCAGTCAGTTATACCCCTTAACTATCTGAAATTAATAACAGCCTTGGGTGTATATATCCATACATACATATGCATATTTACATTCCCAATTGCATATTATATTACCGCAATCATATCCAATTTCCTACATCGACATGTTCTCATGGTCAGTACACCAACGTGCTAACCACTGGATCAGTCACCTTGTATGAACACATGGTTTCTTAGATGATAGTATTACCGTATACCATATTGTACTATTGAGATTCTGTCCCTAATCTGACCAGATCATCTTGTCATATAGTCGATGTGCCATTTCTTAGGTCCTGTCATGGCTAGCATTCACAGATCTCATATAAATGTTTTAACCACACTATTACACCTCTGTACTGTTTTTCCATCTTATGACTTTACCATATCATCATGTTACTTCAATCAACATTATACCTATCAATGCATTCATTCTACTACAACAATTCTACCTATACCAATCACATACGCATAGCTTTTATACACTACAAGTATATACAACATACATATCCTACGATAAGAGTTTCACGTAGGAACATGTGATGTCTCCTTAACATGTAGTATTGTACAATGATTTGCATCTTCTTGTGTAATATACGTTGTTATTGATTTGAACTTATCTATTTCTTTTGTCTTTTCTTTCCTTTCCTCATCTGTCAACCCTATACTTTTCCAATACCTATTCCAATTCCTTATTTTGATGTCCTGTGTTCGTTTATTTATTTGATCTTTTGGAATTTCCTCTTGTTGCCATTGTGCTAACAGAGCGTCTGTGTCAGTGTACCGTACCTGTGGCCTCTTTGGGGGAATTTCATTCTCCCAACCAGATTCTGTGTAGTCTGTAACATCTGTTTGTTTTATCTTCACCTTCTCTTTTGATCTTTCGTCTTGACTGTTTTTCTTCTTGCATACGACCTCTTCGTCCTGTAACCTATCCCCAGATACTGGCCTACTCTCTTGTGCTGAACATGCTTGTTGTATCATTTGTTTTTCTAACCTGTTAGCACATGTGTGAGTCAAGTATGGCATAAAAAATTGTTTCACCATTGCTGTGCTGTCGTTGAACTGTGGACAATCCACTCTAAAGTTTTCAACACCAAAGACTACTTTCTCCTTTTCGTACTCTGTTAGGTCTGGCCTAAAATTTAATGTATCCCATGTCAGTTCTTGATGTGTCAACTGTCTTAGTTCTTCGCAATTATCAACTGGTCCATGCCTATCGTCCATGATTGTGTCGTTATTGTCGGGACACATTCCCTGTACGGTCCCTGTACTATATTGTTTGTTCTTGAATTCTTCTGTATTCTTCGTCTGTCTGGTAAATGTCTGTTCCTATGTCTGATGGGTCATCATCTACTTTAATTTTAATGTCTTCTGTCGGGAATGTCCATGCCGCATCGCAATCTGCTATTTCTAAGTTCTCTTTTTCCCATTTGTTTATGTCCTGGGGTGTGCACTCTTTGACCTCTGGGATGTTGCCCAATATTAGCTCTGTTGTGGGATGTGGTAACACTGCCGCTTTTTTTCGCCCTTTGTAGTAAGGACAGTCAATGTCTGTCCAAGCTACTCTATACTGCTCTAACGCCCCGCCAAATGTTCTGCACGTCACTCTGTCGTCTGTATAGTCTTCGTCTCTTACCATCTTCCTGTCTACCCCCACAATTGTTGTCCCTGTGTCTCTAACCATTTTCACTGCAAAACCATTCACTAATGCTCGTCGAACGTCCAGATTTCCGTTTGTTATGTATGCAGAGTTGGCTTCCTGCATATACACTTTGTTGTCAGTCATGTCGCCCTGACTGTCATATATGTGTGTTGCATTTGTGTCTTGTTGTTCATCCTCGTCGCTTCTGGACATGGCGTATGCCATGTTGGTGTCTTCATTCAGTTTTCTCAGACTACACGTCCTTGCCAAGTGGCCATAGCTTCTACATAACCAGCATTTCAGACTGTCTCTATAGTCTGCATACCTATTGCTTCTTCTGACCGACATATTCTTGAGGTATGACTTATACTCAGGATTTCGGTCGCACATTTCCAACGACCCGTGTTGGCGATCACAATATTTACATTCTCTTACTGGGCCAGTTCGAACTACGTCCGCTTGTCTCGGTGGGATTTGTGTATATCTATTCATTGGTTGATATTTACTTCTGGGTCCGTATGATTGCCTTCGATCAGAGAACCTGGCAGCTGCTCCTACTATAAGTTCTGGCTGTGCCCCCTCTGCAAAAATCTCCCTATGGGCATTATAATACGCCTCACCCTTGGACTCCATTTCAGATATTGTGGCGCATTTATTTTCAAGCAGGAACGTTGCCATGGAGTCTGGCAACGTTGAAATAATTTTATCCCTCAGCATCAGGTCTCTGTGCTTTTCGGGGTCGTTGCCTACTCTAGCTGCCTTCAGCCATTTGTCATATTGAGATTGAGTTTCGGCAACGAAATCCAGGAAGGTTTGGTTCGACTTCGGAGTCAGCACTCTAAATGCGGTTCTCAGACCCGCCTCATCTAAACTAAAATGTGCCAAGACTCTTTCCTTGACATAGTTGTAATCAGTTCGCCGATGCTCTGGGATGCCCTCTACAACCTTCAATGGCTCCAGGGCCAAATGCTTATGGAAGAGGATCGCCCACTCTTCAACTGGCACCTTGTAGTGGTTCATCAACACTTCGAAGTTGGTAACCCATGCAGAGATGGAATCCCCGTGTGCAAAGTTCCTGATGATACCTTGATATCTTCGAATGGGGTCCAATGCTTTGGCTGCCAAATTAGTTTTCGCAACTTCAGTTTCTTTCTCCAGTTCTAGCATCTTTACTTTAATACTACCCTCCACATCTTTGTCTTTTAATGTTAATTGTACTGCCAGTTTCTCTTTTTCGAAAGCTAGTGCTGCCTCTTGTGCTGCTAATTTCTGTAGCTCAAGTTCTTTGGCGTCTTTAGCTGCCGCTTCTTGTGCTGCTAATTTCTTTTCTTCGAGTTCTGTTTGTGCTGCTAATTTCTGCCTTTCAAATTCTCTGGCTGCTGCTCTATCTTCCCGTTCTTGCTTCTGATGTTCAGTCACTTTATTCTCCGCCCACGTCATAAGCTCTTTTCCTGTGAAACCACACTTCTCACCTAGAGCTATGAAGTCTGCCAAGGTAGACATGATTATCTGTTATCTATTAGTCCGACTATCTATATCACTATCAGTACACGCAGTCAATGTTGTCGCTGATCTTGTTTTGGTAACCTGTAACCTGTAACAGAAGAGATTAACTAACCACCGTCATACCCGTGGGAGAACAATCTAATTCAACAGGCTGATTGCACAATACCATACAAAGATGTCTAATAGCTCTCTGTAATTGAGCAGTACACCTAGAAAATTAATTAGATTTAACTTGCCCTGTATATCCAGCGATGTTTCCAGTGGCTTGATTCCGATGCTCGGTTCACTTCCGCTTGCTTCCGGGCTTGATCCAAATCATCGTGGCCGTCCCCGTTTCACTCACAGGTCGACAAGGATACACTTGGTCGTCAGGTGCAGCTCCACATCAATGGTGTAGATACCTCATAGTGTACTACTCACTGTCCTGGAACACATTTCTGGAACAGATACTAGTTTTGACATAATTAGTCTAAGCCGGCATTCTAATGCATGCAGCCCCCCGAATACGGCTTCACACTGTTATTCTTGTGGCAAGATGCCATAATGTTTCTGTATTTCTATTTTCCGGGATTTCCTAATATTAAAGTGTTGTCGCTCATGCACAACGCCAAGTTAATCAGAAATTATACTGCCATCAGTATGTATGACTAATTATCCTCCAGGAAATATTATAATTTCTCATGAAGGATGAGATCTCACTGTAATGTCATAGTGGTTAAATCTGTGAATTTATCATGTGTAAAGCACAGACATATACTAATTGTCATTGCTACAGATATGATGTGTCTGATGAATGATTGTGAAATGAGAGATTTCATTGTGATATCAATGATGTTAAACATTTTAAGTTATCATTGGGAAATCACATAAGTATAATTACCCACCTTACATGCAAGTATGAATGATGTTAGATGATAGAATTGATCATCCATGCACATATGAATGTGTCTGAAGACTGAGTTAAATGATCATCCATAATATGAATATGATGTCTGAGAATGAGTGAATGCTGCAAAGGAGTATAAGCTAACAATCAATCTCATGATAGAAGGCAACTGGGATGTGTAATGCCATGTATATCACCAGAGAACTTGGTCGGCATAACCCATAAACTGAATAATAATTTAGTACACTCCGACGCATGAAAACACATTGTATTAAATATAACTTATCGTACAATCATCTCGGTTTGTGCGCTAAGCACGACACAACCAATATCATACATTACGCATACT
The DNA here is from genome assembly GCA_963921405.1 of Cepaea hortensis. Classification (NCBI taxonomy): domain Eukaryota; kingdom Metazoa; phylum Mollusca; class Gastropoda; order Stylommatophora; family Helicidae; genus Cepaea; species Cepaea hortensis. The sequence goes on along the minus strand of OY992890.1, from coordinate 76,320,852 downwards.
ACAAGCATCTGGTTTTGTACCTTAAGCAAAATCCCACTTTGTATTTCATGTCACTCCTGTTAACGCATATGGTCTATTGTCCTGACAAATGTAATACAATGATGATGATGATGATGATGATGACTGCAATGTAATGATAATAATGTAATAATGATAATGATTGTAATGACAATGATATAAGGAAACCATGATGATGTTGATGATGATGATCATAAATATTACATCCATGAGAATGGAAGATAACTTCTCACTTGAAGCATTTAATGAAGAAGAATTCACATGAATGCTATACAAGAATTGATTCCATGATGTACTTATATTGTTTATAAGCAACTACTCATTACAATGGGAAATGATTTGCAAAACCCATAATGTATGAGACCCTGTTTCCTGCATAGAAAAAGATGTAGAGAACAAAACTAGGTACAGAAGAGAATGGTCAACATAATTGTCAAATTCCAAATAAATCAAGGTATTACTTAAACTATAGACCTGAAGGACAGGCATAGGTGAAGAAACTGCACATCTGCTAGTTAAACCTTGAACACCTGATAGTGGAAGATTGGAGTGAGAGCAAACAGCTAAGTTGGTGATAACTAATTGAGAACACCAAGACTATCTTTCTTCTATGTTATTTTCTCTAAGAACAAGATTCTTCTTAGTGTTTTCACTTGTTGTGTTCTTAGGTTGTTACAACATTTAATTTCTAATGTCATATTGATGATATCATTAGATTTATGTGATTAATTGAATTTCAGGTAGTGGTCCTACTCATGTAGATCCAGACCTGATTTGGTGAAGATTGAATGCAGCACTTGTTGAGTGAGCACATTGCTGAGTGATGTCCTTAATATAGAGTAGTGCAGAAACTTATCCACTTGCAAAAAGTCCATTTGTCTCATAGGATAGGTAATCTTTATTTAAACATTTACCTGCCAAACGTGGAAAGAAAACCAAGAGCTAACTTATAATGTTCTACTCAGACCTGGAACACCAAGACTACAGAACATACAGCAATTAATTGATAGCCAGAGGGATTCCCAAAGCTAGAAGTGGAGAACCCTGAATGTAAACAGTTCTTTTTTTTCTTCAGATCATCCATGCCAGTAAAAGAGGAGTAGCACATGCCACTGGAAAAAAAATATAGCTGTGATTGTACACATTAAATTGGCACATCAATGCTGTTTAATTACCATTATATGTATATGTCCTTGTTTTATGACAGGAAATTGTAATTTTGAATGCAATTTAGAAATTCCAAGTTTGTGTTTATTAAATCATAAAAAATAAGGTCATATCATGTATTGATTGTATTTTTACTTGTCATAGTCAAATTGTTTTAAACAACTCTTAGAGAGAATTAATTAGTTGGTAGAGGAGAGGCAAGGGACCACTTAAAGGATATTTTGGGTATAAAAGGGAATACAACTTTCCAGTTATTTCCTGAAGGTATTCCTTGGTTCTCTAAAACTCTATTTCTGGTCTCAAACAATTGAGTCAGCACAGCTAAATTAATTAAACGGGCAGGATCACATTGGGGAAAAGGACTTTATATCCTTTCTCTCTTTGGGGTTGAGCCATCAAAACTCGACGTATCCGACAGTCATAGTCCTCACACATCACAATATGTAATAGTCATAGTCCTCACACATCACAATATGTGATAGTCATAAACCTCACACATCATATCCACACAGCAGCTTGCTGCTAGGGAACTGACACTTTGCTGAACCAGAGATTGTCAGTAGAAAGCAAACAAATATGGATTATATTATGGTCTAGAGCAGGGCATTAGGTGTGGACACACGTGGTCAAGGCATCTGCGGTCGGTCAACGTGTAGATACCATTAATATAAGGACAAATAGATGAAGGATTTCTGCTGGAACACACTCGTATTCAGTTTGTCATTGTATCCCCATTTCCTTTTGATCCCCTCCTCATCCTCCTAATGTTTACTATTGCTACTTTTATTGCTACATTTAATATTGCAGCTGCTGCTGCTGCTGCACTCCTCCTCCTACTCCTTATTTTTCTTCTAACGCTTTCGCTCGACAACCCAAATATTATGAAACTAGCCAGCAGTCAAAGTCAACGGACTGAATTTGATACAAGTATTATCTTCATAAAGTTTTTGCTCAAATGGACATAATGTATGTGATAAGTGCTTTAAATGTTTCTCGCATGCTGGACACTCATACAGTAAATGTTTAGCTGTAATTTTATTAGTTTCCTGATTGTATTACTCATTGTGTTTATTTCGTTGACAATGAAATACCAATACGTGTGGTGAAACATTACCAAAGTAAATACCAGTCAGTCTTTTGTGATGTCCTGAAAAATGACCTGGTTACATCCTTAAATGCCAATCCGCCGATATGCAGTTTTAGTTTAGGTCTTGTTTATATACCTTGCTGATTTCTAGGAATTTATATAGATACCGCATACTTGCATTCGAAACACAGCTTCGCGCGATTTGGCAGCAGACCGCGTTGCGTTGGGTGTTTTTTTTTTACGAATTGATATGCGTGCCGGTTGTTCAGAAAGCAATGGCAAACTACTGAACGTAAACATGCCAAGAGATCACAACAGCAAAATATGCTGGTGTTGACTGCAACGTCCTGTAAAAGATATGCAATTAACTTTTTTAAACCCTAGATTTGAAGACAAGAAGAATAACTCCACAACACAGTCCAAGTGAGTAATTGTTCTAGTTCCTGCCAACGGTCCGATACTTTTTAAACAGACCTCGTGGGTGCCGGTCTTTTAGAAATAAATGGCAAATTACTGAACCTAAATTTGCCAAGAAATCACAAACAGCTAAAAATGCTGGGGTTGACTGTCAAGTCCTGTAAAGATATACAATTAACTCGTGGGTGATTGTAATACCCAGAACTGTCGTAACATGGGGAGTAACAGTGTTGGGTGCAGTCACTTGTGAAGCAAACAGAACTGCAAGAGCTGTGGAAAACAAAAAGGCTGGACAGAAAAACCACTGCAGGAGATCCTCCTCCTGGAACGTCAAGCATTCTTTGCCCACATTGTCAAAGAACATTTCAAGCCAAAATAGGCCTTACCAACCCTTAGAACTCACGGCTCCATACTTTCATTGCCCTCTGGATGAAATGGATATTCATCATAATTCTTGATGGACAAACAACACAACCATGTCTTATCCAACATCCCAGTTGCAGCAAGAGCACAGTGTCGCTCTACCTTTCAATTACAGTTTGATACTACCCAACACGAAAACCTGCCGTACCGATGCTTTTGCGTTCAATCCACATCGGGTCGGGTACTTTTGCTTTCTTTCACCCCAAACAAAAGGGAATCCCAGGGTATGACGTCACATCCAGGGGTTCCCTGTGTTGCGCCGAACATCCAGGGGGTTTCCGTGTGTTGCGCCGTAGCTCGGAGCGCAATTCTATGCGACGGCGGTGCGCCATTCTTTCACTTTCCTAGTTAGGGGTAGGGTTAGGATTAGGGTTATGGGTAGGGTTGTGTGTGTGTATGTGTGTCGACGACACATATATACCTACCCCTAACCCTAATCCTAACCCTACCCCCAACCCTAACCCTAACCGGAAAGTGATAGTTCCCAGAAAACTCACACAGAAACGGTTGCCACAGCCCAAAGAAACAACACTGTGGTGTGGGGCAATTGAAACGCACTGACACGCACTCCAGCCGAACACAGAGGAGATAGTTAGTTAGTTAGTTAGTTAGTCGACAGATCATCCTCATTGCACATCGAACCATTCAGTCCATAAGTGCTCGGATCCCCTCCTCAGCAAATCCCGCAGCGTGTAGCGGCTAACGACGCCAGTTCACACAGAGGAGATCACCGTCGGCGCTAAATATAGCTGGTGACTCTAAATATAGCTCGCAAAGTTTGTTTGGGGTGAAAGAAAGCAAAAGTACCTCGGGTCGGATTCGAATTTAAACAAAAATTGACCTGGGCTATCAGGTCGATCCAACTAAAAATGGGGAACAGAAAATGTCTTGGGGAGTGATGGCGGCCGGTGTGATACTGACCACAACAGTCACCGAATGTCGATTGGTCTATATAAATATGGGTGCAGTACCATTTGCCCTAATCCGCATTTAGGCGTGCAAAAGGCGATGGTTGCATCGTGGTTGTGCGAAGCTGTAAACACACCAACATCCATGTGTGTTGGATTGATTATGTGGGACTTGTGGGGTGTTCCAGAACTTACATGGTCCTGTCTTTGGCTTCTAACATGGTCGGGACACTTTTGGAAGGGAGTTTAGCTTCACTTTGGAGAAAAATTAGACTAGATGGTGCAATATAGTCGATTATCTCACCATTTAATCTCTTTTGCTGGGTTGATAAGGGAGTTAGCTACATTACGGAGAGAATCTAGGCTAGATTGGGGGAGGGGGGGGGGGCTGGGACCCAGTGAGGTATAATCATTTCTCTTACCATTTAATCTCTTGATTGATTTATTGAGGAACCGACATCACAGCATTCGGGGCATTCCCATAAGCGCTCCGTCCCTATCCTCAGCAGCCAGCGAGGAGTTTAAAAAAATACCATCTTGCCCCCAATGAGGATCGAACTCACGACCCCTGGTTTACAAGACCAGTGCTCTAGCCACTGAGCTATGGAGGCAGTGATAAAGGAATTAGCTGCACTACGGAGAGAAACTATGCAAGATGGGGGAAGGTAGGGGGGGGGGGGGAATCCGGTGCGATGTAGTAGATTCTCGTACCCTTTACCCTTTAATCTCCTTTGTAGGTGTGATGCCTTGTGTGTTAACCATTCATGCCCATGTAAGCTATTGTGTTTTTTCTTCTTCCTCGCACACGGTGAGACATCTGTATGACTAAGTCTAAAGAAAACAGCAGTCAACTTGAATATTTTGACATCTTCATAGAGTTTGTCCTCAAAATGGAGAATGTGTATGCCATAATAATGTTCTCTGTTATGCAAGCTGTGAACTCCAGCGTGCAGTCCTGTATGTCGGATGAAGACATCCTGTTGTCCAACATCAGTGTGATGTCATACCGGACTAAGGTTTGCGTGAGTATCCGTTGTCCCAATTCTGGCTTATTGGTGTGCAGACTGGTGGTTTCTCGCCGTTCAGGCAGATACTCTCCGACTTCGGAAGAATCAGCGATCCTACTACGTTAGCCAGGACCCCGAAGGGACCTGTTGCGCAGGACGCACGACTAGGACGTGTTAGTACGTCTTGGCCAGTATAGAACCTGGCCTTGGAAATACCTCTACGTCCCTGCACAGTCATAACATCTGGCAAAAAATACCTTGTAGTGTAAAGATTATACCAAGAATGGCTATGGCAAAGGTAGCATTTTGCAATATGGAAAACACACTGACCAATAAAAAGCCGTCAGTATTGGTGACAATAAGAATGTTTTGTAGAACTGTGGAGCTAATCCACAACTCTGGTGATCGTGTAAGATGACGAGATAAGGACGCTCGCGTTTATTGACATGGCACATGATGATGATGATGATACTGTTATATGTATATGAATCACAGGCAATAAGTTGACATGCTAAGAAACATCTAATGACAGCGGGAATGTGTTGTCTGTCGACATTGCAAAGAATACCACAGGCAGAAAAAAAAAAATCAGGCAGTCTTTTAATAAACAGATGAAAACCGTAAGTGGATTAGTACAAACTGACTGACATTATTACGATTTTTTGTGTTCGTTGTGAGTTTTTGGTCTACAAGGTGTGGACTGCACCTGGCCCTGCAGCCAGCAGGGTAAGGATCGCCTAGCCTGTCCCAGGAGGGGTGACAAGTGAACATTAGTAGCCTGCCGATGACCCGCAGACTACACAAGTCAACCCCACCTCCCCGGGGTGTAGACTGAGAAACCATGACCGCGAGCTCATGGGCTAACGGGGCTATAGGGGATGGACTCCCTATGGTCAGATTTCTGTCCTAAACATGCGACTGGCCTAGCAAGCCGGCAGGGGATCTTCATACTGCTCGTAGAGAAACTTAAGATGTATAAATGGACTGACCGAAATGGATATAGATAGACCCAGAAATTTTAATGGACTACGAGAAAGATCAGTGATTCAAAAAATAGATTAGAAGGCAGCAAGTCAAATGGTGTGGCCCTGCAAGTAGGTTACCAACTAACAGCATACCACAACAAGCAATGATGTACAGACCAGAGGGAAGCAGAGGAAGAGGCCGACCACGTAAACGATGGACGCAGGGAATAGCATAGTCCATGGGAATATCGATACACGAAGCCCATAAGCGGGCACTCTCCCACTGTTTATACTTCACCTCGACACCGCAAGGTAAAAGAGGAACATGATGAGATGAGATAAGATGTGAGTTTTGAGGACCATTACACTTTAAAACTTAGTGACACCCGGCAAATTAATAGGACAAGAGTAAGGGGAAGGCAAAGAGATAAATACTAGGATGGCTTGGCCATATGACATAATCGGGACAAGAATATATAAGTGATCCCAGGACTTGGAGATCGCGTGAGAAGGCGAACGATGACCATCTACGCTCGTCGGCATGGGTAATGATAATGATGATGATGATGATGAGGAGTTTTTCACACAGATGGTCGCTCTCCAGACGGGAAAGTTAAAATCGGTAATTGTGCTGTCAATTTTGGAAATTCAGAAATCGCAACTGTGTTGATAAATTTGTGAAACATGAAGTTTAGAAGCAAACTTGTTGACATTGGATGTATACAACACTTCACAAGTATGAAATGCTATTTACTTTGTAAACTTTAATGCGAAACATCGACCAGATCTTCAATATATTTGTACTGTAACAAACGTAAAGAAAGGTGGTAAAGCAAACGTTATTTAAATATTTAAAAATTAAAACGACACCCAACTAAACTTCAAATTCAATCCAACATTACTAACATTACTACTAATTACTAACAACTAACTAAACTTGTACTTGTACTACCGTCGTAGACGACCCCAGTTCCCAGTGCCAGGAGTTCGCTTGTTAGATTCGGTTAGATTTTCACATATCCTGGGATCACCATCAAATGGCATGATATAATTAAATAATACACTAAGGTGGGGTGACCAGTTCTTTTCATCTCCTGTTTTCCATCCTAGACAATTTCCTTCCAATTGTTTGGTACTAATTTTATTTTGAGGCTGATTGAAACCAGAGCTGTTAAAACTGTTAAGTGCTAGTTAGTAAGTTAGTCGACAGATCATCCTCATTCATTGCACATCGAACCATTCAGTCCATAAGTGCTCGAATTCTCTCCTTAGCAAATCCCACAGCGTGTAGCGGCTAACTACACCAGTTCTGTGTTGGTTTATCAATCTTTGGCTTCCTGCATGGTGTTCTTGTTTGGCCACGCCTCTTTTAATTTGCTGTTCTCGCAGTCTGACCATGGTTGTAGATTCACAGTCATCACTTGCTTCTCGCAAAAGTCTTACTTCTCTTAGAGCATTCAGAATGTCAGCCTGGTCCATGGCACATCCACCCTCCACAGTAGCCTTACCTGCGAGCTTGTCAGCCCGCTCATTTCCTTGTACTTCCCCTTGCCCTGGCACGAAGATGAAACTAATCTTTGCCAGCCGAGACCGCTCCAGAGACAGCAACCATTCTCTTCAGATCCACCCCATCTCTATCCTTTTGAGCATGCTCATTGTGTCGCTAAGGAAACATGTCCTAGTGAATGTCTGTGTCTCATGCCATGTTATTGCTTTTCTTACTGCATTGACTTCCATAGTCAGGCTACTTGTGGTTTCAGTAAAAGCACCCGAGTCATCCTTCACAATTCTCCCTCCGGCATGAGCGGTAAAGGCCCATGAGCTTCTCACATGTCGGACGACCAACCCATCTGTGTAAATGACAGCATCATCGTCTAACGAATTCTCAAAAATCAAAGCTTGTACTTCCGCCTCCACAGCAGCAGGATTTTCTTGTCTGTATTTTCTGTCTAGTTGGATGCAGACTGAAAGAGACGTACAGAAATCTGTTGGCACTTGTACCCACACCTCGCCAGGTTCTAAGTCCTCAAGTGAAGACACCTGTTGAAGATTGTCTTCAGCTTTACCCATCCACGACCTTCCTCTTTTTAACCTTCACCTTCCTAATTTCACTATGCAGTGGATGCTGTGTATGTGTCAGGTCTTAGTCAGATATGACTGAGCTACCGTATAACAGTGGACAGTACTACCTGGTTTCTGTTAGCGCTGAACGTTGGGCGGCGCTTACCAAACCTGACACCCCACATTGTGCCAACGGCTTCGGGCGGAAGAGCGCAATTGGGAGGGTACAAGCCTTACCCTGGTACGAGGAAATGCAAGCTAAAGACAAAATGTCATGGCAGGGCAGACCAGGCCCTAAGCCTTGGTTGGCGACTGGTCTAGGATCGACGCTCCGACAGGCGGACAGTTAGAGCATTGCTTTGCTGATCTGGCAGCTTCTGCAGCTTGTCTTGTTCCAGATGTAGGGGTGTTACCTTTCCTCTGGAGTAAACTAGGCAGGCCGAGAGAGGGATCATGCTGCGTGGGCAACACATGATCTCTATATTTTAGCCCAGGCTTTGTGCTATGGAGAGATTCCAATAGAGGTAATCAGGAGTGGGCAAGACACACTCACTATACAGATCCACCAGCTAATAGAGCTATGCTGGCGTGAAGGACAAGTCCCACAGGATTTCAAAGATTCAAGCATCATAACACTGTACAAGAACAAGGGCGATCGAAGCGACTGCAACAACTATAGGGGTATCTCACTTCTGTGTATTGTTGGAAAAGTATTTGCCAGAATTGTTCTGCGCAGACTTCAAGTCCTAGGAGATCAAGTCTACCCCAAATCACAGTGTGGCTTTCGACAGAACCGGTCTACCACTGATATGATATTCTCATTGCGACAAATGCAAGAAAAATGCCGTGAACAGAATCAACCACTGTTTATTGCCTTCATCGACCTCACAAAGGCATTTGATTTGGTCAGTCGTGAGGGTCTGTTCAAGGCACTAAAGAAGATTGGCTGCCCACCAACTCTTCTGTCCATTGTGGAATCGTTCCACACAGGCATGAAGGGTATAATCAAGTTTGATGGTGCAACTTCTGAAGAATTTGAAATCAAGAGTGGAGTTAAGCAAGGTTGTGTACTAGCTCCCACCCTCTTTGGAATATACTTTTCACTTCTACTGAAATATGCATTTCGTGATCAGGATGGTGGTATATACATTCACTCAAGCTCAGATGGCGGCCTCTACAATGCTCAGAGATTGAAGGCTAAGACGGGTTCCAAATGTTGCTGTATGTAGCCGAGGCGCGGTGTTGGGGTGAGCGCCCAACATTACTCAAATACCTCAATGGCTCGTGAATACATAACCTATGCAGCAAAAGTCCAACTCCTGGCCTTCACGTGGCGGGCCTGTTTAAACTAACAGGAGAAGGGGCGACGGCGAGTCTCTGGCGCCGGAAAATAACCAGTATGCTCTAGATGTGTATGCACGTACATGCATGCGCAGACAGGTGTGTGCGCGCGTACACATCTACACTCGAGTGAGACCACAGTCTGCTCTAGCAAAGAAAGGTGCTGAAGACGGAGGCAACCAGCCAAGAGGGGCACCACAGAAATCAGGATGCCACGCAATCACGCAAAATGGAATATGTCGACTACTGCTAATCGTTATGGTGCTCGCCCTGCTTTGGACCCCCAGGCAGGTGCAGTGCCGGGCACTATGTCTCGAAAGGGTCCAACCCCAACTACTGGAGGTCCTTCTCAGATGTCCTGTGGAGCCAGGGCACATGAGAATAGGACGACTGGCCATACTAAACGAAGACTTAAAATAATGCACTGGAATGCGGAGGGAGTCAGCAACAAAAAAATAGAATTAGAAAAAATCTTGGACCAAGAAAAAGTAAGCATATGTTGCTTGCAAGAAACTCACCTCAATGAAAATATAGCCTTCAAAATCAGAGGCTACCAGTGTTACCGATCTGACCGAAAGAACAGGCGAAAAGGTGGGATACTGACCCTTGTAAGAAATAACATCATGGCTTCCCAAATCAAAGTCTACATGGAAGGGGCTGAGTATCAGACACTTAAACTTAAGACAGGTAATACAGATCTACATCTGATCAATTACTACTGTCCAAGTGACCGCCCACAGGCACTGGACACTCTACCACTAAAAGAAAAAATGATTGTGTGTGGCGATTTCAACAGCCACTCGCAGAGCTGGGGCTATGATCACATGGACCAGAGAGGAGAGAGACTGGAAGACTGGCAAGATGAGAATAGATTCATGTTGATTAACAAGCCGTCCGACCCACATACTTTCTACTCGAGATCATGGCACTCTACAACTACACCTGACCTGGCTTTTCATTCACCAGACCTGGAGTGGAACATTACACGAACTGTTGGGAAACAACTTGGTGGCAGTGACCATCGGCCAGTCTTTCTAACCGTAGAAAATGAGCTTGTAAGTGAAAGCAGCACCCTCTCGAGGTGGAACTACAAGAAAGCAGACTGGGCAATGTACAAGCATCGCACCAGCATACTGGTTAGAAACCTGAACACTGAGAAAGACATAAATAAAGCAGTTGAAGAGTTTGGGAAATGCATACTACAGGCAGCGCGAGAAACAGTACCAAGAGGAGCCCGTAAACAATATAAACCCTACTGGAGTAGTGAACTGGAACAGTAGCATAATGATGTTGAAGTGTGTAGAAAGCAAGCAGAGGCCACACCCAGCCAAGAGCACCACAATAAATTCCAGCATGCAAAAGCCAAATTTCAAAGGGCCAAGCTGCAGGCTAGACGGAAAAGCTGGCAGGAGAAAACGGAGTCTCTGAACTTTGAAAGAGACACAAGGAAATTGTGGAAGCTAATAAAACAGCTTAATGACGAGGGCACAGGGAGAAACTCAAAAATTGCACTACATAAAGATGGAAAAATCTTAACAAGAAAGCAAGCAGCTGACCATTTTGCGGACTCGTTCGCACAAGATAGCAATATCAAAATTAGTCCAGAGAAACAACAAGAGATTCGAGAGAAACGACAACATACAGGACAGAAGGAAATAGTACATGAGGTTCTGGAGGCACCCATCACAATCAGCGAACTGGAGCTAGCCATATCAAAACTGAAAATGAGAAAGTCACCAGGAGCTGATGGTATCTCCAATGAAATGATCAGGAACCTAGGAACAGAGGCCAAAACAAAGCTGTTGCAGATCTTCAATAACAGCTGGACCTTAGGCAGTGTTCCACAAGCCTGGAGAGAAGCAATCATGATACCCCTCCTAAAATCAGGGAAAGATGGTTCCATTGCCTCTAGCTACAGACCAATTAGCCTCACCAGCTGTCTCTGCAAAACACTGGAGCGCATCATCAATCACAGACTGCAGTGGTACATTGAAAGTAAAAACATCCTTGTGCCACAGCAGGCTGGCTTTAGGCAGTGCTACTCTACGGAAGATAAGACAACCTACCTCTCTCAAGAAATTGAGGATGCATTCCAAGAGAAGAAGCTGGTGCTTGCGGCATGGATAGTTCTGAAGAAAGCCTTTGACAAAGTCTGGAAAGAAGGTCTGATGAAGAAACTGAGAAACTGCAAAGTCAATGGAAGAATGTACAAATGGGTGAAAGCATACTTGCACAACAGAAGAGCCCGAGTACAGATAGACGGACTCAAGAGCAAGAAAGTACTACTGCGTCACGGTGTCCCCCAGGGCGGAGTCTTGTCCCCCACACTTTTTCTAATCTTCATCAATGATCTTGTTGCTCACCTACCGCATGGAATTAAAGCGGCAATGTACGCCGATGACCTGGTTCTATGGAGCACAAATGAATATGCATCAGTGGCCACCAGATTGCTACAAAGAGCTGTAGATACATTTGCTGCATGGGCAAATAGATGGTGTGTCAGCATAAACACTGACAAGTGCAGCACCACCCTATTTACCCTCTCTCCAAAACAAAAGGCAGGGATCATCCAGATAAATGGAACACCCCTAAGAGAAGATAAAGAACCAACATACCTTGGAGTAACATTTGATGGCAAGCTGACATGGAGAAAGCACATCAACAAAGCAGTAGCAAAAGCCAGAAGGAAAATAGCCATCCTGAGAAAGCTAAGTGGAACCACATGGGGAGCCAGTACGAAAATACTTAGCAAAGTTTACCAACAGAGCATACGACCACACCTGGAATATGGGTCAACTGCGTGGTGTTCAGCATCAAATACCACACTACAAGAGCTGGACAAGGTGCAAAATCAAGCACTTAGAGTCACCACAGGAGGGATGAGATCAACCCCTATAGTGGAAATGGAGAAGATGGGGAGGACACAGGCACTGAGTGAGCGCAGAGATACGAAAACGCTAATACAAGCAGAAAAGTTCCTCAGCTTGCCAGGCCACCCTATGAAGAACAGATTTGAAAACCTAGCTATGGGGCGGTTGAAAAGAAGTAGTTTTATCCACCAGGCCAAACGACTCTGCAGAGAAACCACTGATCTGCCCCCAGTTGGTATCCCCCTAACAACTATTCCAGAGCGAACTCCATGGAAAGATGAGCATAGACTATCGTTACAAATCCAGACAAAAGTGAGAGGAATATTTGACAAGGAAGAACAGAACAGTGTGCAGCGCAGAACAGCCACTCTCAGCTTCCTTGATGAAGAATACCCACAGGACCTCTGGATCCGAGTCTACACAGATGGGTCAGCACAAAATGCTGTTCGAAATGGAGGAGCAGGAGTGTACATAGAATACTAGGGACACAGCCAGAGTACCGACAGGAAAGTACTGCCATAACTATGATGCCGAAATTGAGGCAATCAAGATAGCAACAGAGAAATTACTAAATAACAGCAATGGTACACAACCTGTGGTGCTACTAACAGATGCAAAATCAGTACTCGAGGCGCTCCTCTCTGGGAAATTGCCAGTACTAGGGACACTACTTTCTGAACTTAGCAGTCAGCATAAAGTCACCATACAGTGGATACCATCCCACTGTGGAGTACCCGGAAACGACAGAGCTGATCAATTGGCTAAGGAAGGAGCCAAAGAGGAACAGCCTGATGTGTCCGTTACATACCACCAAAAGAAAAGAATGATCAAATCAGTCAGAAAGCCACCAAAACCTGCTCAAGATGACTACCACATTATGGACAGACCAGAACAAGTCATTATTCTGCGCCTCAGAACAGGACACAATAGATTACGCAACCACATGTATACAAAATTCAAGATTGGTGAAACAGCCATGTGCACATGTGGATTGGCGTCGCAGACAGCAGAGCACATACTCCAAGACTGCCCAAAATATAACATATCTAGGCAAACCTTCTGGCCTAGAGAGACGACAGTGGAAGATAAACTCTATGGACCGCTGTGTGAACTGAAAAAAACAGTTCAATTCATGCAAGAGACGACATTGCAGATATAGACATATTTCAAGCGAACGAAAGAAGAAGAAGAAGAAGAAGGCTAAGACCAAAATTAGGAGGGTACTGATCAGAGAGTTGCTTTTTGCAGATGATGATGCAGTTACGACCCACTCTGAGGAAGAATTGCAATGTCTACTATCTGCATTCTCCAATGCTTGTTCTGAATTTGGTTTAACAATTAGCAAAAAGAAGACACAGATTATGTCACAAGGTGCACATCGGGTACCATCAATCTTTATTGACGACGCCGAACTAGAAATAGTAGACCATTTTACATATCTAGGATCAGTAGTAAATAGCAAATTATCCCTAGATCAGGAAATCAACATCTGGATTGGTAAGGCAGCAACAACAATGAACAGGTTAAGAAAAAGTCTGGGAGAACAGGAAGCTTACTGCCAAAACAAAAGTCCTTGTCTATCAAGCCTGTGTCCTTAGTACTCTTCTCTATGGCAGTGAAACCTGGACAACTTACTCACACCAAGAGAACAACTTAAACAGCTTTCATATGCGGTGTCTGCGAAGAATTCTTGGTATTAAGTGGCAAGACAAAATCACAAATACTGAAGTATTGGAAAGATCAGGTTGTGTGACAGTTTATTCCATGCTCAGTCTTCATAGACTTAGATGGATAGGACATCTTAGGAGGATGGATGATGGTAGAATACCAAAGGATATCTTTTTTGGTGAATTACAGATGGGTAAGAGATCTCAGGGTCGGCCTTTACTACGATACAAAGATGTGTGTAAGCGGGACATGATTGATACAGGCATTGATAATGCACATTGGGAGCAAGTCGCCGCTGAACGTGTTGCATGGAGGGCAAATATCAGAAATGGAATAAAGTCAAAGGAGAAAATTATTGCAGAAAAGTCACACACCAAGCGTTTGAGACGTAAGATGGTGCATGATGGTGGAAATGACCACGTGTTCACATGCACCCACTGTGAACGGACATTTACAACGCAAATTGGCCTTATCAGTCACACTCGCTACCACCATAGTTAAAAGTTATTATGCCTTTTTAAAGCACAAACTATCGTCTGTCAAGACGGCAAGGTGCCAATGATGGAATGGGATGCTGTGTGTTTGCGTTAACTCTGAGGTAGGCACATGATCTGCAAATGTGTATTGTCATCAATCGTTGGAAGATCAAGAAGGTAGCACATCGCCCTGCATGCTGTATCTCTTGTACATCCAAGAATATTGAGCATAGCTTCGTTCTGTATCCTTTCCATCCTTTCTATCTGCTTATGGTTGAGAGTCAGGATCGTCATCGCGTACTCAAAAACAGATGTGACCAGCCCCTTGTACAGAAGACATAGATGGCACTGCTCACAGTTTGCTGCCGCCATCACCCGCATCACAGCCAAATCCTGCTTGGCCTTTGTTATCACCTGGTCTATGTGCTCATTATAAGCAAGGCTTCGATCAAAACATATCCCCAGGTAATTAAATGTCTGCGTTCATTCCATGGTCTATGTGAAACCAGAGCTAAAAAGTAAGGAACCAATTTCTTCTAGCCATTGAGACGTATTGGCACTATTGGGTGTATGGTGCTAGCCGTATATTTTTTATAGAGCAATCAGCACTCAATGGGTTAATATCTCGCCAGTCGCCAATACTTCTCATAGCATTTCCTGATACCCATTTTAGACTAGGAAGACCTGAGAGTCCAAGTCAATTTAAAAAAAAAAAGAAGATTCCCCCGCCTTGAGGGGGATTTGAACACATGACACCTGGGCTGGCAGGCAAATGAGCTAGCCACTGCACTACTATAGCTACTCACACCAGAGCTGTACTACTTCACACAAAAACCATTCTACTGCTGCAAATTGAACCTGACCACTCTTGGTAAAGAAATGCACTTAGTACTATTTTTTAATGAAATGGTATAGGTGCCAGTCGTTTAGAAAGCAATGGTAAACTACTGAACTGAAACTTGCCAAGAGATCACCACAGCAAAAGATGCTGGTCTTGACTGCAATGTCCTGTACAGGATATACAAATAACTTTAACTATGCCACAGTTATTTATATTTACATCGATTAAAAAAACCTTGAGTAATTTAGTTTTTAATGCATATAAATTAAAAAGGTAAGGATTACTTAAAATTAACTTAAGTTTTTAAAAACGGAGTGCATGTTTTTCCTTATTTACTTTAGTAACTTTTTATTACTGAACTATCTCCTCTCTCATTGTGACTATTGTCCCATTTAACCCCATTTAACTATCTCCTCTTTGATGGTGACTATTGTACCATCTAACCCCACTTGACTATCTCCTCTTTGATGGTGACTATTGTCCCATTTAACCCCATTTGACTATCTCCTCTTTGATGGTGACAATTGTCCCATTTAACCCCATTTGACTATCTCCTCTTTGATGGTAACTATTGTCCCATTTAACCCCACTTGACTATCTCCTCTTTGATGGTGACTATTGTCCCATTTAACCCCATTTGTCTATCTCCTCTTTGATGGTGACTATTGTCCCATTTAACCCCATTTGTCTATCTCCTCTTTGATGGTGACTATTGTCCCATTTAACCCCATTTGACTATCTCCTCTCTCATTGTGACTATTGTCCCATTTAACCCCATTTAACTATCTCCTCTTTGATGGTGACTATTGTACCATCTAACCCCACTTGACTATCTCCTCTTTGATGGTGACTATTGTCCCATTTAACCCCATTTGACTATCTCCTCTTTGATGGTGACAATTGTCCCATTTAACCCCATTTGACTATCTCCTCTTTGATGGTAACTATTGTCCCATTTAACCCCATTTGACTATCTCCTCTTTGATGGTGACTATTGTCCCATTTAACCCCACTTGACTATCTCCTCTTTGATGGTGACTATTGTCCCATTTAACCCCATTTGTCTATCTCCTCTTTGATGGTGACTATTGTCCCATTTAACCCCATTTGACTATCTCCTCTTTGATGGTGACTATTGTACCATCTAACCCCACTTGACTATCTCCTCTTTGATGGTGACTATTGTCCCATTTAACCCCATTTGACTATCTCCTTTTTGATGGTGACTATTGTCCCATTTAACCCCATTTGACTATCTCCTCTTTGATGGTGACTTGTACCATCTAACCCCACTTGACTATCTCCTCTTTGATGGTGACTATTGTCCCATTTAACCCCATTTGACTATCTCCTCTTTGATGGTGACTATTGTCCCATTTAACCCCATTTGACTATCTCCTCTTTGATGGTGACTATTGTCCCATTTAACCCCATTTGACTATCTCCTCTTTGATGGTGACTATTGTCCCATTTAACCCCATTTGACTATCTCCTCTTTGATGGTGACTATTGTCCCATTTAACCCCATTTGACTATCTCCTCTTTGATGGTGACTATTGTACCATCTAACCCCACTTGACTATCTCCTCTTTGATGGTGCCTATTGTCCCATTTAACTCCATTTGACTATCTCCTCTTTGATGGTGACTATTGTCCCATTTAACCCCATTTGATTATCTCCTCTTTGATGGTGACTATTGTCCCATTTAACCCCATTTGACTATTACCTGTAAAATCTTGTAAGACTGAAAGAGTCAAGTGGCATATGTATAGTCCCAATAAACCGAGACATTTTAGTGCATCTCGTAAACAAGCATTAGTAATCAATTTGATTCAGATTCCTATTCAGAGACATGATCATTCATGTAGTCAATATGACATTTGAATAAAAATACCACATCAATCAGTGGCACAGACTAGATAAGGGATTGCTGTTTTTACTCAGCTCACTTTTCATAATGATGGCCATCAATTAGATCCAGCTGTACCTATTGCTCTATATATCATTATCATAGACACTTGTATTATAACCCTCCGAGAGGTAAGCATGGCCGAATGGATAAGAACATGTGTTCTTAAACATCCGGTGTGCTGATGCCGAGGTAAGGTGGATCAGCCTCTAGACTGGACAGTTGGACTAAAATGTAGACTTTTTGTCCTTGACTTGGGTCCGTAAATTACAAGTACCCCTGAAGCCGGAGTGAGTTTGCTAGATGGAAAGGGACACTGGTAATAGCGAAAGCTAATTCACATGCATAGATCAAACCATTGAACTAGAAGTAGTGTGTATGGATTACGCTTTAGTTTAGTTAGTTAGTCAACAGCACATCCTCTTTCCACATCGAACCATTCAGTTCATAAGTGCTCGAATCCCCTCAGCAAATCCTACAGTGTGTAGCGGCTTATGACACCTATTCCGTATTGGTTTATTAATCTTCTTTGTCTTCCTGCGTAGTGTTCTTGTTTGGCTACACCTCTTTTAACTTGCTGTTCTCGCAGCCTGACCATGTTTGTAGATTCACAGTCATCACTTGGTTCTCATAAACTACTTACTTCTCGTAGAGCATTCAGAATGTCTGCCTGGTCCATGGCTCGTCCGCCTTCCACAGTAGCCTTACCTGCAAGCCTTTCAGCCTGCTCATTTCCTTGTACATCTGCATGTCCTGGCACGAAAATGAAACTAATTTTTGCTAGCTGAGACTTCTCCAGAGACAGCAACCACTCTCTTTGGACCCACCCCACCTCTATCTTCCTGAGCATACTCATTGAGTCACTAAGGACACATGCCCAAGTGAATGTCTGTGTCTTGAGCCATGTTATTCCTTTACTTACTGCCATGACTTCCATAGTCAGGATACTTGTGGTCAAGCAAAAGCACCAGACTCTTCTTTCACAATTCTCCCTCCGGCCGGAGCCGTAAAGGCCCATGAACGTCTCACTCGTCGAACGACCGACCCATCCGTGTATATGACAGGATAAAAATTTTTTTAGCTTAGAAGCAAGCATGCTTCCCCCAAAAAACCTGGAAAATTCTGCAATCCTTTGTCAATTCTCCAGCCTTATGCATTTTCCTGCCCAGGGTGTCTTTAATGTCCTCTGTCACCATCAGGTTGTTCACTCCCTGATGCTTCTTGCAGTAACCATGCCTTCCATGACTGTTCTTTCTAAACCATGTTCTTAGCTTTATGATGAGGCACACTCTAGCACAGTAACTAGCATGCTTCCCTGGCTGTTCATTGGTCATGTGTTCCAATCCCCTTTGAGGTGGGAATTTTATTTGACTGACCTGAGCTTCCAGGTCGGCTTAGCCTAAAATTGGTGCCAGGAAATATCTAGGGAAATAAAGGCTGTCATGTAGGTCAGCATGGCCGAATGGATAAGAATGCATGTTCTTAACCATCTGGTGTGCTGATGTTGAGGTCAGGGGTTCACACCCTACACCGGACAGTTGGATTAAATGTTGACCTATCGTCCTTGACTTGGGGACATTAATTACAAGTACCTCTAAGTCGGAGTTGGGTTCGCCTGATGGCAGGGGACATTGTTAATAGGTAAAGCTAATCCACATGTAAAATTCAGTCCAGCACGACTAGAAGTAGTGTATACGGACTACACTTGAGTTCAAGATGAGCGAGCTAAAAAAAAAAGGCTGTCATTATTATATTGACCGCATCATCCATTGTGTGCCAGCTAGGCTGAAATGTGGGGCTTGCAGCATATGCCAGATACACCTCATGTTGTTGTTTTTTTTTTTTTTTGCGTTCGCTCGCTTTGAACTCAAGCGTAGTCCAAACACATGCTATTACTTCTAGTGCTCTGGCCTGATTTTTGTGTGTGGATTAGCTTTCCCCCGCCATCAGATGAACCCACTCCGACTTGAGATTTACTTGTATGAGAAGTCAACATTGATCCCCTGCCATCAGATGAACCCACTCTGACTTGAGATTTACTTGTATGAGAAGTCAACATTGATCCCCTGCCATCAGATGAACCCACTCTGACTTGAGATTTACTTGTATGAGAAGTCAACATTGATCCCCTGCCATCAGATGAACCCACTCTGACTTGAGATTTACTTGTATGAGAAGTCAACATTGATCCCCTGCCATCAGATGAACCCACTCCGACTTGAGATTTACTTGTATGAGAAGTCAACATTGATCCCCTGCCATCAGATGAACCCACTCCGACTTGAGATTTACTTGTATGAGAAGTCAACATTGATCCCCTGCCATCAGATGAACCCACTCCGACTTGAGATTTACTTGTATGAGAAGTCAACATTGATCCCCTGCCATCAGATGAACCCACTCTGACTTGAGATTTACTTGTATGAGAAGTCAACATTGATCCCCTGCCATCAGATGAACCCACTCCGACTTGAGATTTACTTGTATGAGAAGTCAACATTGATCCCCTGCCATCAGATGAACCCACTCCGACTTGAGATTTACTTGTATGAGAAGTCAACATTGATCCCCTGCCATCAGATGAACCCACTCTGACTTGAGATTTACTTATATGAGAAGTCAACATTGATCCCCCGCCATCAGATGAACCCACTCCGACTTGAGATTTACTTGTATGAGAAGTCAACATTGATCCCCCGCCATCAGATGAACCCACTCCGACTTGAGATTTACTTGTATGAGAAGTCAACATTGATCCCCTGCCATCAGATGAACCCACTCCGACTTGAGATTTACTTGTATGAGAAGTCAACATTGATCCCCTGCCATCAGATGAACCCACTCCGACTTGAGATTTACTTGTATGAGAAGTCAACATTGATCCCCTGCCATCAGATGAACCCACTCCGACTTGAGATTTACTTGTATGAGAAGTCAACATTGATCCCCTGCCATCAGATGAACCCACTCCGACTTGAGATTTACTTGTATGAGAAGTCAACATTGATCCCCTGCCATCAGATGAACCCACTCCGACTTGAGATTTACTTGTATGAGAAGTCAACATTGATCCCCTGCCATCAGATGAACCCACTCCGACTTGAGATTTACTTGTACAGGAAGTCAACATTTATGTCCAACTGACCGGTGTAGAGGTTGAACCAGCTACCTCGGCTTCAGCACAGCAGTTGTTTAAGAACGAGCTCTCTTATCCATTTGGCCATGTTGACCTTACCTCATGGTGTGAAAAGGGTGTCATTTACTTTTACTTATACGTATATATATGATTCAGTTAGAAAATGTAAAATTATATACACTAACACAATTTAGTTAGGAAATCTTAACTTCTGTTTCAGATATTGTGGGTACAATTTCAAAGCTGATAAAAACATGCGTTATGCGTATCACCGAGGACAAAGTGTTCTTTATCTTATCGGAGAGAGTCGGGGATGGCGGAGTTCAAATCTGGTGTGAACTTTCTCAGGTACTTGTTGGTCATAACAAATGTTAACTTCTGTTTTGTAACAAGCAAAGGCACTACCAGAGAAGATACAGAAACAAAGGTGTGCAGTTTTAAAGATGTCACATAGTATGAGGTTTTGCGCATGCGCAAACTGCTCAATCCTTACGACCCCACAAGGGGGTATTGCTTAAGAGCCAGTTTGTGTCCTGAAATAAAATTGTTCCATTGTCCATACTCTTCCATGCATTTTATAATAAAATTCCTGTTACTTGATTTTTAAAATTTTATTTTATTCATTCTTTCATTTTATTCATTCTTTGAACTCAAGCATAGTCCATACACATGCTACAACTTAGAGTACATTTGGACTGGATTTTGCGTGAGGATTTGCTTTCCATATTGCCAGTATCCCGCGCCATCACTCCCACTCCGACTTCTGAGATCAAATCGCCCACAGCTGTGTTTCGACCACGGTATGTGGGATTACGAATTGCATTCGCAACCCCTTTGCTACAGAGCCGGCACAATAACAGAAAAGTATTTTAAGTACATATGGGGGATCCATGGCAAAAAGGTACGATGTCTGCATCTGGCTCAGGAGATACAGGGATCAATTTCAGCATGGGGCCCTTAATTTTTCCATGAAGCTCTCATTCATTCATTCATTCATTCATTCATTCATTCATTCATTCATTAGCATGTCCTTTGCAGAAGCTGACTCCCATAAGCTTCCGGAAAACATCTCTGTCATAAGCAAGATGTTCCGCATCCGATACATCCATCCAGAGATCATCTGCCACATCCTGCACCCATCTTCTCTTTGGCCTTCCTCTTCCTCTCTTCCCGGGCATACACCCCTCCATTATTGTTCTCTCCAAACTTTCATGAAGTTTCAAGTGACCAAAATATTTCAATTTTCTTTGTTTTATCGTCTTTAGTAGCCAGCCTTCTTCAACATTCAGTTCTTGTGTCTAATAATATTACACATCCTACTGATCTCTTGGGTAGGGAGATAGATACCTAGTCTTTTTTGGATAAGGGCAAAAATGTCACAGCAGTTGGAAATTGCAAAGAGTAGGCCAAAAAGCCCAGCCCTGGCAAATTATTAGTGGCGGGGGAGGGGGGGGGAAATCTTCCCATGGGTAGATAGAGCTGTTACCTTGGATGGAATCTGTCTATAGGAAGCAAAGCTTACACAAATGCATGCATAAGTCTGACACACTGACCTGTCAGGTGTGACACATTCCCTGTGAAACTGGAATGAAGAAGAAGTTCTACCACGTGCATACACAATTTTAGATTGGCAAATCAGCCATCTGCACATGTGGACTGGCACCACAGACAGCAGATCACATACTCCAAGTCCTCCGAAGTTGGAGAGTGTCTGCCTGCACGGGGAGGAACTACCAGTCTGCACACCAATAAGCCAGACATGGGACAACGGATACTTACACAGACCTGTCCGGTATGACATCACA
Organism: Cepaea hortensis; assembly: GCA_963921405.1. Taxonomy (NCBI): domain Eukaryota; kingdom Metazoa; phylum Mollusca; class Gastropoda; order Stylommatophora; family Helicidae; genus Cepaea; species Cepaea hortensis. The sequence goes on along the minus strand of OY992890.1, from coordinate 76,298,752 downwards.
CTGATTGGACATCACGCTGGAGTTCACAGCCAGCGAACACAAGTAAGCAAGCAAGCACATACTCCAAGATTGCGCTGAATGTGACGTGACTAGGCAAACCTTCTGGCTTAGAGAAACAACAGTGGAACACAAACCGTATGAACCACTGAGCAAACTAAAAAAAAAAGAAGAGTGAAATTTATAATAAAATAAAAGACAACTTTGCAGATATTTAGTCAATTTTAGGCAAAGGAAAGAAGTTTTACTTACGCTACATTTGAATGAAATTTCTGTTGTTGTCATCGACAAAACAAATATGTCATGTCACCACTTCATTGAGACATAGCAGATTGTCGTACTCATGTCCCTGTCTTTTCCCCAATTTCCCCTTGATTTCTCATTTCCTTTTTTTTTCTTTAATATTTTTGGAAGGAAATAAATAGAAGTGACAGATAATGGATACATAAACTGAGTAGATTTTGTGGTAAATAAAATGTGAAAACTTGCATTTTTCAGTCACTGATCTTTTAGTTATTTTAATATTGACATTAAAAAAAAATTGAACATTTGACACAAGACAGGTGAAAAAAATAATTTAAGAAAATATATGAATCCTGTTTTTATATTGACATTTTCTCTTCCCTCTTTCAGAGTCATTTCTTTGATGAGTATGCCATGGAAGGAGTGTCCAAAGAGGACAATGAAATTTACCTTGAAGTGCACCCTGACCTTTTGTTAAGGTCGTTAAAGACAGCACATTCAGCAAAATGGGTCAAAGTGAAGCTGACGAAGAAACATGTTCCTTGTCTTACAATAGAAATTGACTTAGTAAGTACTTCCAGTTGTCTTCTTACTGTTGCTGTATGTTTCATCATTGTAATTTGTGTTAAGGTAAACAATAATTGGGAACCATAGGAGTGTAGTGACTAGATGCCCACCTGATGGTCTTAGGTAGGAATCTGCATAGAGGCAGATTTTTACAACTGACCTGGGAGCCCAAGTCAGCCAAGCCTTAAATAGATACCTGGAAATGTCTTAGGAAAATGAAGGTGACCTGTGTGATATTGACCTCCAATTTCTTCACCATTTCATCACTCATTGTCTGGCACTCACAGCAATTCAGAAGAACAGGCTATAGATAACTACACACAGCTTTTCATTATGCATATTTTTGTATTTGTTGTGATATTTTAGTTTTTCATCACTCATTGTCTAGCATTCACAGCAATACAGAAGAAACGGCTACAGACAACTACACACAGCTTTTCATTATGCATATTTTTGTATTTGTCGTGATATTTCTGTATTTCATAATGTTCCTCATTCTTGTCAAAGAATCATTTTATGTGGCAATTCTTTTCTTTATATCTGTGTCACATCTTTTGTTTTATATAAAATACATTAGTGTTCAGGCCCTATTATAATCTAACTCTGGATTCTGTATTTTAGCCGGGTAGCAGCGCCCATCAGAGATTAGTCGTTCACGATGTACCAGTGACTGTCGTGGCAAGAAAACTGTGGCCAGACTACACAGAACCTGAGATGCCAAAGTTTGATGTGAGCTTTCTTTCAATTATTTGATTAATTTCTGTTTTATGTCAAATCATTTTTAATGTGAAGCTACTTTATGACCGTTAGCGCTGTCTTCTGTTTCATAGATATTCATGTCTGTCTGTATGTATCCACCAGGTGAGCATTGAGCTGCCACAGTTGAAACTGCTGAAGAATGTTGTGGACAAGATGAAGAATCTCAGCAATTATATGGTAAGTACATACTCATAGTTTCATGCCTTGGTGAAGTGAGGTTTCACCAATATGAAGAATCTAAGAAATTATATGGTGAGTGCAGAGTTCCATCTCTTCGTGAAACCTCATTTCAAGAAGCAAAATCAAAAACCTATTTGGTTAGCAATGGAAATAAAGATGGGGGAACAGATAAAGATCACAGAATAAGAAAACACAGGGCAAGGGGAGCTTTTATAGCAGAAGAAAATTTGTGGAAGTCGAAAGAAATTAAACTTAGAACCAAACTTGAAATATTTAATTCTAACATTAAATCAGTACTTCTTTATGGATTAGAAACGTGAAGAAATACTAAAACGATTACAAATAAACTACAAACATTAGTTAATTGTTGCCAACGTAAAACAGAGGGACTGAAATGGCATGGCAGAATCACCAATGTGGAGCTCATGGAAAGAAGACTAATACCAGTGAGTCAAGAGGTAAAGAAAAGTCTGCTGGGGCTGTATATAGGGACAGTCACTGAGAAAATCTGAGAATAGCGTTACTAGAAAGGCCATTGTCTGGAATCCACAAGACAAAAGAAATAGAAGGAGATCTAAAAACACATGGAGAATAGAAGTAGAAACAGACATGAATATTATGGGGAGGATGTGGACGGAGTTGCATGGGATAGCTGAGAATGGGATGGCTTGAAGTGAGATTTAAGATCTATGTCCCAATGGGGGAATCAAGGGTGAAAGAAGAATATATGCCCTCAAGTTGTGTGAAAGGGTCTTTTACTATTTAATTTTTAGATACGCTACCGGGGAAGCCAGATTTCTTCCTCTTCTTCTTCTGCCTTCATCCTGAATATTTTTTGTGGTTGAGATTGATGAGGTTGAGTCCAAACCACATGACCTATTGGTTGAGACTGATTGATTGAAATCTGTGTTCTGAAAGTTAATTTTTGATTACTGATTTTTATTTCTTTATATGTAGGTCAATCTTCAGTTTTGAATGTTTTATCCTTCCCCCTGTCAACTGTGCAGGCTTTGTGGCAAAGGGGTTATGGACGCTGTTCGAGATCTCGCATACCCGCGATCTAAACACAGCTGCAGGTCATTTGCAGCAGATCACCATGCGTTGGTTTTGTTACAAAATGGTATGGGTGCCGGTCATTCAGAAAGCAATGGCAAACTACTGAACGTAAACTTGCCAAGAGATCACAACAGCAAAAAATTCTGGTGTTGACTGTGACGTCCTGTAAAGGATATGCAACTATCTTAACCTCTCAACTGTCTGTGCTTTCACATTTTCAAATATATCACAACAGGCATCCACTAGACTAGTTTTAGTTGTTTTAATCAGTTTGCAGTCTTCTTTAATTTTATTTTGATTACCAATCATATTTTTCATATCCAGCTCAAACTTCAGTTTTGAATTTTTCATCCTCTGTTTGGCAACTTGATCTGCCTTCACAGTTTCAAATATATATTGTAACAGGAATCCACTGGACTAGTATTAGTGGTTTTAATCAATCTGCAGTGCTCTTTACATTTATTTTTGATTACTGATTTTATTTCTTTATGTTAGCTCAATGTTCAGTTTTGAATGTTTCATCCGCCTCCTTCTCAACTGTAATCTGCCTTCACATTTTCAAATATATTTCAGCAGGCATCCAGTAGACCAGTGTTGTTTTAATAAATTTCCAGTGTTATTTACATTATTTGTGATTACTGATTTTATTCCTTCACATGGAGCTCAATATTCAATTTTGATTTTTCATTCTTTACATTTATTTTGATTATTGATTTTATTTCTTCATATCCAGCACAAACTTCATTTTTGAATATTTAATTATCTCTCCTTGGTAGCTTGATCTGTTTTCACCCTTTCTAATATTTTGTAACAGGAATCCCGTGGACTAAATTAGTTGTTTTATTTTAATCAATTTTTCAGACTTTATCTGCAAATGCCAGCGGAGACATGAAACTCTCAGTAGAGACAGATATGGTGGCCATAAGTACACACTTTCAACATCTTTCAAATCCAACATGGAGTGAGTAGTGTTCATTCTGTTCTTGTTCCCCCTTCAAACAAAGACTCTAGGCTAGCAAGGACCAATAACCTGCCAGTGGAAGTGTGTGTCAATTGTGTTTGGTCACACTTGCTGAAAGTCATCAGTTGAAAATCAGCCTTGTACACAGTACAAAGTGATCAGTTGAAAATCAGCCTTGTACACAGTATAAAGTGATCAGTTGAAAATCAGCCTTGTACACAGTACAAAGTGATCAGTTGAAAATCAGCCTTGTACACAGTACAAAGTGATCAGTTGAAAATCAGCCTTGTACACAGTACAAAACTGGCTCTGTGGCGAAGGGTTTACAGACACAATTCAAAATACCACATAGCGTGTTCGAAACAGCTGCGGGTGATTTGGCTGCAGACCGCCTTGCACTGGTTTTCATACAATGGTATGAGTGCTGGTTGTTCAGAAAGCAATGGCAAACTACCGAGTGTAAACTTGCCAGAAATCACAAACAGCAAAAAAAAAAATGCTGGGGTTGACTGCGACATCATAAAAAGGATATGCAACTAACTTTTTAGCACAGTACAAAGGATGGTGAATACAATAAAGTAAGATTGTGGTACATGCCTAACAATTACAAGTCTGACTATGGAGATTACTACTGCCTCCAGAGCATTTGCATAGAAGCAGGACAGGGAACCACACACTCAATAATCATATCAGACTACATGAAAAACCTGTCATTTACTGCCAATATAGTACCTAAGGCAGGGGGCTCAAGACATTGTGCAGCTTTTCTGTAGATGAATAAATGAGTAGATTTTGAGCATGATCTCTTGGCTAAATCATTAGACACTGAATAGCTTCTAACTGACTAAATCAGTAGACATTGAGCAGCTTCTAACTGACAAAATCATTAGACATTGAGTCACATGTCAATAAATAAGTAGAAATTGAGCAGCTATTCCATATATGACTAAATCAGTAGACATTGAATAGCTTTTCCAAACATCATTAAACATTGAGTAGTTTTTCCATAGATGACTAAATCGTTAGACATTGTGTAACTTTCGCTTGATTAGCCTGTGTTAGGATTTATGCAATATTAATTGTTCAATATATGGTAAGTATAGAATGGGTTATTGAGTGTTCTAGAAAGTATGGTATATCATATACTTACCATGAAACATTAGTTTAACACACTGTTTTATCAGAATAAATCTGGTAATTTTTTGGCATAATTTATCTTAAGGTCACAGTGACGGATCACAGACCATGTCACAGGATCGAGATCCTCAAGACTTTGTTTCGACCAGAATAGACATCCGTAAATTTGCACAGTTTCTCAATGGACAGCAGGTTAACCCCAGTAGAGTCATCTGCAGTAAGTATTTTTTCCGCTGTTAACTGATATGCCTGCATAATGTTCAGATACATGGTTTAAAATCAGCAGGTGTGGCATGAGTTGAGTCAAAAACCGACATCACAGCACTCAGGACATTCCCATGTGTGCTCCGTCCTCTTTTGCAACAGCCAGCGAAGAGTCCCAATGGTACCAGTAGCAATCTGATTATGTGTCTGTCAGGCCTTTTCTCATAGTTTAGTGTTGGCCAGATCCTCTCGTCACTCCCTGCAGCACCATTTTCTCCAAGCCATGATCTATCTGATCTTCTGTCCCAAGGAGAGTACTTTAAATGGGAATAGGATTTCAAACCTCCAGATGAGCAATTATATTTTTTCCAGGTAAAGGTCTGATACTTTTTGAACTGATTTTGGTTATTACAGTTGTATTTTATCCTGGACAATTAGTAAAAGATCTGGTATATTACAGTTGTAATGTATCCTGGAAAATTAGTAAAAGATCTTGTATATTACAGTTGTAATGTATCCTGGAAAATTAGTAAAAGATCTTGTATATTACAGTTGTAAAGTATCCTGGAAAATTAGTAAAAGATCTTGTATATTACAGATGTATTGTATTCTAGACAATTAGTAAAAGATCTTGTATATTACAGTTGTATTGTATTCTTGACCATTAGTAAAAGATCTTGCATATTACAGTTGTAATGTATCCTGGAAAATTAATAAAAAATCTTGTATATTACAGTTGTATTGTATTCTGGACAATTAGTAAAAGATCTTGTATATTACAGTTGTATTGTATTCTGGACAATTAGTAAAAGATCCTGTGTATTACAGTTGTATTTTATCCTGGACAATTAGTAAAAGATCTTGTATATTACAGTTGTAATGTATCCGGGATAATTAGTAAAAGATCTTGTATATTACAGTTGTAATGTATTCTGGAAAATTAGTAAACAGGCAAACACATCCAGAGAAGCCTTGAAGATGTGGTTTCATAGAAGAATGCTGAAAATTCATTCGACAGCCAAAATTAGCAGTCTGACATTTTGAGGGAGGCTACGTTACAAAGACAACGTATCATGAACACCAGAAAGAGGCAGTTATCATTCTTTGACCACATTATCATGAGAAGACAAAAAACTGGAACATAGTTAGTTAGTTAGTTAGTTAGTTAGTCGACAGATCATCCTCATTGCACATCGAACCATTCAGTCCATAAGTGCTCGGATCCCCTCCTCAGTAAATCCTGCAGCATGTAGCGGCTAACGACACCAGTTCTGTGTTGGTTTATCAATCTTTTTTTTTATCTGGTTTATCTAATGTTTTTTTTTTTTATCGTGGAAGTACAGCCTTGATTTCGTTCACTGTCACTGTGTCTTCATCCGAAATGTTCTGGGCCTTTCACCTGTCTTGAGGTGACCTCCTTGGCAAGATTTCAGCCTCTCATGTCTGTCTGATTGCTCTGTTTCAGAGACCCAATGAGTTAGAGACATCACTGACAGGACAGCATACAGGCAATACAGTAGGCTACAGGGACCATTGGGTAAGACAAGTAGGGAGAAGTACTGAGACAGGTCATGACTATAAACAGAACCCATAGGGTTACGGGCAGGTGAGCCTGTAACTCAACATGGACCTGAGACCAACGGACCAGGCCAGGTCTCACATGTATCACTGGAACATGAGAACCCATGATACGATAGATTTGACCTCAAACAGGCAGAAATAGATAGTAAGAATAAACAGGCAGAAATAGATAGTAAGAATAAACAAGCAGAAATAAATGCTCAAATTGAAATGAAGAAGATGGAACTAGAAACTCAACTCAAACTTAAACATCTACAGACAGAAGCACAAAACAACATAGAAACTAGGAAAATAGAGAGTAAAGAGACAGAAAATAAATTTAAGAAATACCAGGGAATCGTGAGGAACTTCGCCACAGGCGACTGCATATCTGCATGGACGTAGAATTTCGAAACAATAATGACACAATATGATATCCTGATTATAGATTGGAATATCATCTGTATGAAACACCTTTCATGGGAACCCTTAAAAGTAATAGAAACCATCCCATCAGACCTCAGGAGACATTATAACTTCATTAAATCATGCATTATGCAACATTTTCTCCTAGATTTCTGTCATAGACTCACTGATACTAAATACTACAACAGAGTGGCCTAGAACAGATTAAAGCTTATTCTTTCACACAAGAATCTCACTCTGAGGCAGGCTCATAATTTGGTCCAGTCTGGACTTTTTAATCAAATGATAGGGAGCGTCACAAAATCCCACATGGATTGGTTTGCTACGCAAAAACCATTCCAACTCAATCTACAAATGTTGGAGTGGATAACATCTCAGTACATCATGAATATATACAGTAAAGTAGTTATATACAAACCTTCACTCTTCTGCACAAAGTTGCCGAAGCATTCATCTAGCATACAATTAGCATACACTGGCTCTCTCAGTCATACTCGCTGGCATGCTATCAATTATACAATCATCATATTCTCAATCACTATCGCACATCCGTCTCTGTTACTAGTCTAACTCTGTCTGCTTAAGTTCGGGTCTGGTCTCTCGTATCATGGGTTCTCATGCTCCTGTGATTCATGCTTGACCTGGCCTGGTCCGTTGGTCTCGGGTCTGTGTTGAGTTACAGGCTCACCTGCCCTTAACCCTATGTTGTCTGTTCATAGCCGTGACCTGTCTCAGTACTTCTCCCTACTTGTCTTACCCTGCGGTCCGTGTAGCCTACTGTCTTGCCTGTATGCTGTCATGTCAGTGCTATCTCTATCTCGTTGGGTCTCTGACACCCTGCTCTTGATAGCATTCGAAGAGGGCTTTGCCCTTGTTCTTGTCAGTCCTCTGCCAGATGAGGTCAGCACCTTGGAAGTCAGAAATTCTCTTATTCTTGACTAACCTACTCGTGCTTTTATGTAGTCACCAGAACAATTTTAGTGACTTGTCTGTGCTTACTCTTGACGTACCTCTGCCCATTTTTCACTTTTAACCACCATAACCAGTTTTTAAAAAAAAATAGCTTACTTTTGTGTGCATCTCTCTTTCTAAGTGCATGCAGGGACTAGGATAGGCAACTCTGTTCTTCATGGCATTTTGCCATTTCCTTACAGCATTATGCTTATCCACCCAGGCCTTCTCCACCTCAAAATGGAACATATGTGACAAACCAGAAAGGTTTGTAGAAAGAGAGATAGAGGAGGATAGCATGCTAAAATTCTTGAGTCTTGTGTCATGGCTCGGAAGGGAATCAACACATGAATTGATCCATGACTGTCGGAGATCACAATTTATGGAGAAGCATGATGGCTGCCCACACCAACCAGCAAGGCACTTGATGATGATTGTTTTATAAATATTGTTTGTCGTTATATGATTACTGTAATTTATGATTTTGTTATTGAATGGTGTTATTAACGTGTGACAGCATTGAATTGTTTTATAGATACTTTAAAAAATATTAATGTGACAATGCATTGGCTACTTTGTTTTTCACAGATATTGTTCATCATCGTATGGTGCACTTTGTCTTGCTGCATGAAGATGTTTCGTTGCAGTATTTTCTTCCCGTAGTGTCCAGGTGATGAACTTGTAATCATTTCAGACATCAGTGTAAGTGCTTTATTAAACATTTCTATGTAACAACTCCAATACATGTGTATTGGAGAATAATAACTGTTAGTCACAAGCATGCTGCTGAGTGCTGAGGAAGGGAACAGGTCATCTAACTTCATTAGTCATGGCTTAGAGTATTGATTGATTGATTGATTGGTTTAGGAATCGACATCACAGCATTCAGGACATTCCCATAAGTGCACTTATGGCTTAGAATATGTGAAGGTCTAACACGTCATACCCCAATTGCAGTGTAGGACTGCCATGCCTTTTTTTTTTAAATGGTCACAATGAAATGTGACTAATGTTGATTTTATTTCATTATGTGGTTTGGTAAGAACAGTAATATTGATTTTTGTTCATTATGTCGTTTTGGAAAGAACAGCAATATTGATTTTATTTCATTATGTAGTTTTGGAAAGAAAAGTAATATTGATTTTATTTCATTATGTAGTTTTGGAAAGAACAGTAATATTGATTTTATTTCATGATGTGGTTTGGAAAGAACAGTAACGAAGGCATGGTTCTGGAAGACGAGGCAGGATTTTACCAACATGAAGAGGAGATTGAAGACCCTTGGATATGAAAATGCATGAGTTAGGCTACCTGGCAAAGGACCAAGAAATCTTTTGAGCAGATTGTGATGAAAACGAGGCTCTGCGAAGGACCTGCTATATGATAATAATGTTGACCAATTAGGTCAGAATTCTCGAAGACACATATAATTTATTTTAATTTTTAGTCAAAGGGTGAAGGTAATTCTGTGTCAAATATTGCTGCATGCACATATACCAGGTTATGTGGGATGACCATGCTTGCTGCTCATCATCAGTAGAAGCTCTGTTACCCATTTTGTTATGTAATCGGATTCATAACTGCACATGTCTAACTAAATGCTGCCATTATAAACTACAAGCCTTCATTAACTGGTGCCCTTGCAGAATAGGGCTAAAATTATCAGGCAGAATCACCAATTTACGTCCCCAAGGACAAGAAATCAACATTTTAAGTCCAACTGATCAGTATAGGGCCACTACTTTGCCATCAGAGCACCGGAAGTTTAAGAGCAAGTGCTTTTATCCATTTGGCTATGTAACTTCCATAAATATCCATTTATAACTTACTTGCCGACATTTCCATGTATGAACATTACTGTTACAAGAGAGGGTGACTGCTAAAATCACAGTCAGATGAGAGTTAGTTTAGTCGACGGATCAACATCACGGCACGGGTGTAACCCATGAGTGCTCTGTTCTACTCCTAACTCAAGCCTGAGTCCGGAGAATCTCAGCTCAGTGCATGACCTCCGTAGCACTGGCGAGGATCCTGAAATACTTTGGGTGGATTTTTCACTCGAAATTTTGCCCGGGCAGCGCCGTTAGGCAACTTTTTTCGATTTCCAACTGCCAAGGGATTGTTTACGTGTGCAACAATAACATGGGCATCTTATCTCACTACCCAGAGACCAGGGAAAATTTTGTTACTAGAAGTCCACGTGAAAAAATCCTGGCCCTCACCGGGGCTTGAACCCGGGACCTCCAGAACTCGAGGTAGACAACATACCTCGAGACCGCCCCCACCCATGGATGAGATGAGAGTTAAAATTACATTAATGCAGGTGTGAAATATTTTATCTACTGTTTTATCCATTATTTCAGTTGATTGTTGCCACCCTCAACCCTCCATGCACCACCCGGTTATGAGATGTTTACCAACCTGAGCAGCATTTGGGCGATCCTTCAAGTACACTACAAATAAGGTGCTAGGAAAATTTTCCATAATTTTCCACCTTTTGACACAGTTTGTTCAAGGACCCATCTCAGAAGTGGTTGTTCTGACAACATAATGAGAAAGTTCAGGAAGCAGAGGGTGCATCAGATGGATGCCTAGTCTTCTCAGATAAAGCCAAAAACTAGGGGGTCCCATGTGCACACTGAAGATCCCTTAACAGTTTGAAATTGCAAAAAAGCATCATTTGCCACTGCTCTGGTAAATTTTCAAAAGCTCCCATGTTTACAGTGTGTTGGTCAGGCCACGAATACAGTTTTTCTGGAAACTCCTGGGGGTCGTTGCTGGAACTGTGTAGTTCATGCTTTATGTGATGTTGCCTGCAAGCAGCTTGCCATTCTGCAGAGAGAAACTGAGCCAGATGAAGTAAAATCCGGTGCAATGAAATCGATCCTTTAGCCTTTAAACATTCCTTGTGTTGATGTGGAAGGGGAAACTACTACATTTATTTCGCAAGAATAAGTTTATGAGCTGCCACAAAGCTAGATGTGTGGTGGAATGACATGTTCAGAAACCTCATACCAGTCTTCAGACTGAACAACCTGATGTGACATCATCATCATCTCAAGAGCAGCTTCCCTAGAAAAACCAAGATGATACACACACCCATTGTAACAGGTTTCTGCTGAAACAGGGTTGGCCATGATCTCATTAAACTTCATGAAACATCAGTGCCTTCAGAAGGAAGCCTACAGTTTGACAACAGAAGAAATGCATTTTGGAAAGATGAGATGAAGACTCTAACGTTATCTGATGGACGATTTGTAGCAGATCTCATCTCATCAGGTTCCTCTTGTAACTTGTGGTGTCGAGGTGAAGTATAAACAGCGGGGGAGTGCCCATTTATGGGCTTCATGTATCGAGATACCCATGGACTCTGCTATTCCCTCTGTCCATCATTTACGTGGCCGGCCTCTTTCTCTGCTTCCATTTGATCTGTACATAATTGCTTGTTGTGGTATACTGTTAGTTGGTAATCTAGTTATATGGCCAAACTATTTAACTTGCTGTTTTCGGATGAAATCTAGCCTGCTATAACCCCCACTTTAGTCCTGATTTCATAATTTCTGATTTTCTCTCTTCTTGATACATTGAGTATTCTTCTCAGGAATCTCATTTCTATTGTGATTTTTCTTTTCTCTTCTTTGTCATTGTCTAGGTTTTGCATTGGTAACATAGAGCTGGTTGGAAGATTGTGTTGTAGAGTATTTGTTTAATAATTATTGATATGTTTCTTCTTCAGTATTGGTGCCATTTGTCCAATGAGTTGGTTTGCCTTATTTGTTATTATTTGTGGTAGAAGTCTGTCATAAATGCAAAATAGTTAAAAACTTTGCATTGATTTGATGTGTTGAGACCTTGGCCACTCTGAAAGCAATGGCAAACTACTAAATTAAAATTTCCTAGGAAATCACAAACAGCCATTAAATGCTGGGGTTCATTTATAAGTCCCATAAAGGACATGTGACTAACTTTTAGTTTGCCACTGCTTTCTGAACGGGTGGCTTTCATACCATTGTGAAAATAACACAACGATCTGCTCCCAAATTTCCTGCAGTTGATTTTGAACCTGGAATGTCGGTATTCTGAAACTGTGTTCTGTTCAACGTAATCTCCCTCCCCCAGACAGAGAGAGAGACTGACCGACAGATTAGCAAGACAAATCAAGTGATTGGACTGATATTGTAAAATAGAAACATTAACACTGACACAACAAGAGCACATTTCAAGTCTTTCTACAAACGTTATGTTATCATTGCCAGGCTTGAGTTCTAACAATAAAGTAGAACAAAAATTGAAGCAGCAGAAATTAAATCTAAATATTGAGCACAACCACTACTGGCAACGCTGATCGTATTCTGGTATGAACCTAAGGCCTATCCACGTCAATATGGAAGCACTATACTCGAGTTTCGCTCTTGTTTGAGCTCATCAGTAGTGCATATCCCTGACCGGATCCGGAAACAAGCCCCGGATCACTGGCGTGTGAAGCGGGTGTGTAACCAGGCGGCACACGCTGGACACACCAAATTATCATAACAGAATATTACATCATCACCCATCGTGGGCTATGCTCAAGATTGCCCAATTGCCACGACTGACGTCCGTCAATCGATCTCGACCCGAACGATCAGGACTTCTCACTGGAAAGGAACACCAGGCCTCCTAAAATCCAGTGAGCAATAATCAAATTGATTATTTGGTTGTTTCGGGATTTGAAATTTAAATATTGAGCACAACCCACTACTGGCAACACTGATCGTATTCTGGTATGAACCTAAGGCCTATCCACGTCAATATGGAAGCACTATACTCAAGTTTCGCTCTCGTTTGAGCTCGTCAGTAGTGCATATCCCTGACAGGATCTGGAAAAAAGCCCCGGATCCCTGGCGTGTGATGCGGGTGTGTAACCACGCAGCACACGCTGGACACACCAAATTATCATAACAGAATATTACAACATCACCCATTGTAGGCTATCTGTAAGTTATTTCCCACACAATTTCAGTGTGAATTGTGTGTGTTATGGTTGGAAGAAATGTTCTCATCTGAGGTGGTCAGCCACACCACTATACACTGATGCGAGTCACTTTTTTTATTCGCTTGAAATTTGTTGTCTATATCTGCAATGTTGTCTCTGTATATACTTAAAATAACACGAAGTAGTGCAGTTGTACAGAAGACATTGACGGAAAACAAAATAAAGTAATACCACAGTTCCATGAATTTTAGACTTGAATATAATGTTCTCCCGTCATTAGCCTTTTTCAAACACTCGTTAGTTTTACGGCAGTCCAGGATATTCGCAACATACATCTCAGAAAATACATCTTCTTTGCCTCATAGCATTTCTTAGTCGAAACAAAGCAAGTGACAACTGCGAATCTGCAAACTTGATGAGACTGCAAGAACAACACATCAGAAAGGTGAAGCCAGATAATAAGCGTTGCAGGGGGCCAAAGAACATCACATCATCATGATCAGAGGGGTGAAGCCTGATAATAGCGCATGGAAGGGGCCAAAGAACATCACATCAAAGCGGTGAAGCCAGATAACAGCGCATAAAGGGGGGGGGGGGGGGGGGTCAAAGAACATCACATCAGAGCAGTGAAACCAGATAACAGCACATGCAGGGGGGCCAGAGAAGAACAGCCAACCAACACAGAACTTGTGTCGCCGACCGCTGCGGGAGATACCGAGGAGGGGATCTGAGCATCCATGGACTGAAAGGTTCGATGTGCGGTGAGGATATTCTGACGACTTAAAGGTCCTCGGGATCAACATGTAGCTTGGGATAGCATCATGCAGCAGACAGGGAACGTCTCCTGTATGTATACACAACTTCAAGGGACAAGTTGAAATGAGACAAGCCTTCAATGACACAAGCTGAAGACACAGTCAGTCAGGTGTGTGGAATGGGCAATATAGCAGATGGAGAAGAATACGTCGTGGTTCCTCTGCACAATGAAGTATTGCATGCATTTAGAGTTACAAAGTGGGCAGAGGGTGCAGAGAATGGGCCGAGGTTTCCGTGTGACAGCTAGTAGAAAATAAAGCACATCCTGGGGTTGCAATTATTTTCATTGATGGGGTCTATCATAAAAGAGAAAATGAGTTGGTGGGGTTTTAATGCAGGACAAATATATGAATACTGTTTACACAAGTGAGGTTGGACATATGCTACTACATCATCCAGCATGAGAATACAAGTTGAGGATGTGACTGCAGACTTCCGATTGTTTGAGGGTAGCAAAGCCGGACGTGCGGTGCTTGTCGCTGACAAACAGAGTATGCTTCGGAAAGTGGATATTGGCATTTTCAGTGTGGTGTGGCTAGCATCTTTTGACATGGCGCGGATTGCAAGCACATCATAAATTGTCTGCCCACGGCATGCAGGTGTGTGGGGTAATAATAGATGTTCTGCCCGCGACATGCAGGTGTGAGTGGCAATGATAGATGTTCTGCCCACGACATGCAGGTGTGTGGGGCAATGATAGATGTTCTGCCCACGACATGCAGGTGTGTGTGGCAATGATAGATGTTCTGTCCATGACATGCAGGTGTGTAGGGCAATGATAGATGTTCTGCCCACGACATGCAGGTGTGTGGGGCAATGAACAGGCAGGTAGATTAGCTGCTGCCCTTACCGCCAAAGCTATTGTATTACAAAGGTCATGTGATGAAGGCTTCTGGAGAGTGAAGTAAAACCGACGGAGCACCCATATAGAGTTACATGGATAGAGGAAGACCCAGAAAGCAAGAAGACAAACGAAACAATTAAAATTGCATCCGCCACCTGTCAGAAACACTTCAGGGCAAAAACAGCAGGACAAAAGAAGTAGAAGATAAGTAATATCAAATAACCCGGCAGCAGTTAGACTTCCGGTAACTCCGTCTGTGAGGTCACTGTCATACAGTAAGTAGCACTGTCATATCTGACTAAGACTGTTGTAGTAATAATAAGAGAAGTTGTAAGGTATGTGCAATGTGTCCGTGTTTAGTATGTCTCATCTTTTTGAGGGAGCGACACATACCTGTTTGTATTTCATACTGTAATAATAATAGTGTTAAAAAAAGGTAAAAGTAAAGCTCTCTTATGATACGCTGATTGCCTGCCAAACAAAAAAGTGGTCCTGACCAAACAGAAATTCAAGGCAGAAAATTTGAAGTAGGGGCGTGTCACAATAATGCTTTTAAAATGGTAGCAGATGTATTGTATTACATATCAAATTAAAGAGGTTTGCACAGGGAACATGACAGTGTTAATAATTAATTGATAGGTTATAAATATGACAATAATGAGAGGTTTAGTAATAACAATTGAAATTAAAGTGTTAAAAATTATGAAAAAAATTCACTTACCAATGTGTTGTTTTCTATCCGTCGCAGCTAATCCAGTTAAATTTCGTGAATAATGGTACACACACCACTTGTGTTCAAGAATATCACAAGAACTGCTTCATAGCACGAATAAAACACAATGAAATCATAAAATTATGAAGCACATAATTTTCACACAATATGGAAAATGTCAGGAACACAACAAGCAGACCGTCTGATCGATTATGACCGTCTTCTAAATAATTATCTGACTGCTGCACATGGTTCATTTTAGAATCTTTCACAAAGTCCTCTACATCACAATAACTATAATATAAAACTGTTTAAAACGGTAATTTTATTAAAATATGTGAGGTCCAGAACCAGTAGGTATTTTCACTTCGAATTTCAAATCACAATAATCAATTTCGAATCTCACGCCATGCATGTTTTCATCTGTTATCTTGTTGTCCATGCCTGATTTTACACACGAACGGAAGGGAATTCTTTCGTGTTAAAGTTTAAATCAATAAGACACTAAAAATTGTGAACTGGAAAGGAGAAATTGTTCAATTAAAGCACTATACATAAAAGATCTATAGGTAGGCTCTTGGGTGTCAAATTTGGGTTATGGGGTCTATCAATAGGTCTCTGGCAGAGAATCAGTTTTAAGGACCATCCATATAATAACACATCCATATTTGTATTGATCAATCGGCACTCGGTGGCTAATTAGGTCACTGTCGCGCCGGCCTCGTTTACTTTTCAGAAATATTAAAGACAGAGATTAATATGAAGAAAGCTGAAATACATAGCAATGGATCGAACGGCCTTCTTGGTTGAAGATATATGCTCCAATAGGGGGGGGGGGGGTGAAGAGCAGAAGAGGAATCATCATCATTAGTAATCACGGATTTAAAACAAAAATAATGACTGACATTCTACACAGTGAACAACTAGGGTTAGAATTGAACTGAAAGAAGACACAGATTATGGTCGTCACTGGGAAGAAGGCAATAAAACAATGTAATATACAAGTAAATAGACATATTCTTAAACAAGTGAATTGGTACAATTATCTCGGAACAGTAATAACATCTGATGGGAGGTGCCTTGAAGAGATTAGAACAAGAATTGCCATTGCGAAAGTAGCCTTTTGCAAGATCAAAAATATACTGACCAATAAAATGATATCAATTGAAACGAGAAAAAAAGTGTTGAAGTGCTACATAGAACCTGTACTTTTGTATGGATGTGAAGCGTGGACAATGAGCAGACAGACTGAGAAACATCTGATGGCTGTGGAAATGTGGTTTCTGAGGAAAATGCAAAGAATACCATACAAAGACAGAAAAAAAAACACCAATAACCAAAGTCCTTCAAGAAACAAATGAAGATCGCACACTGATTAGAGACATTAGACGCGGACAGTCACAATTTTGTGGGTATGTTATGAGAAGAAACGAATAGGAGAACTTGGTGACCACTGGCATGATCGAAGGGAAGAGGCCAAGGGGAAGACCGAGAAGTAAATACCTGGATGGTTTGGCCACGTGGCATGGTAGAGACAGAAACACAGAGCTGATCCACGACTCTGGTGATCGAGTGAGCTGGCAAAACATGACCGCCCACGCTTATCGGCATGCCACATGATGGATGGATGGACATTCTACCGGATCCGAATATCCAAGAGGACTGGATCATAAACAGCGTCATGCCTCAGGGGACTTCAATAAGTAGACCATATTAAACTGTATTAATGTAGATTCTAAAGTTTAAAAAGAATAGTAATGGTAGGCATGGTTTCTGGAAGAAGAAGATCCACCTCATTTGTTCCATTTTATTTATTTATTTATTTTTTGTTTATTTATGACGTCACGAGTAATACGGCCTGCAGGGGCATATATTTTCATAATTCCCGGGATAAGTGTGGATAACTACTTCGGTGGGTTCCCCCCCCCCCCCCCTCGTTAACATGACGCTACTACTTCCGGAAGGGTTTACCAATTCAAGCACGTGTAAGTTTCCATTCAACGGAAGTTCATCTTCTCAACTTTAGCGCATGTGTAAGAATAGCTGTCCACAGATAGTGGTAGTAATTGACCACTCAGTTTGAATTTCGAACCATCGCTTTTTCGTGAAAAATATGCCTTACGAAAACATGAACTGTCGAAGACATGAACTTACACACAAAAATAGTCTGAGGCTGACGTGAACTTACAAAAATTTGTTGTTGAAGAAATGAAATTACCAAAACATGATCTGCCAAAGATATGAACTAAAGACAACAACAACAATTTCTGATGACGACATGAACTTACAAAATAAAATCTGATGATGAAGAAATGAACTTATCAGAACATGAACTCTCTCCCCCCCCCCCCCCCCCCCCCCCCCCCAACAAAATGTTTGACGACGTCATGACCATACAAACATCTGATGTTGAAGACATAAACTTAACAATCTGACAGTGAAGAAATGAACTTACAAAAATCTGAACTGCCGAAGACATGAACTTACAAAAAAAAAATTATGATGACGACATGACCTTACAAACATCTGATGTTGAAGACATGAACTTACAAAGATCTGAACTGCCGAAGACATGAACTTACAACAACAAATTTTCCGATGACTGATATGGCCTTACCAACAACAAAAAATCTGACGGTGAAGAAATGAACTTACCAAAACATGAACTTACCCCAAAAATGTCTGATGACGTCATGACCTTACCAAAGAAAAATCTGATGTTGCAGAAATGAACTTACCAAAACATGAACTTACCCCCAAAAATGTCTGATGACGTCATGACCTTACAAACATCTGATGTTGAAGAAATGAACTTATCACAACATAAACTGCTGAAGACATGAACTTAAAACAACAAATATTTCTGATGATGACATGACCTTACCAAAAGAAAAATCTAATGACGCAGAAATGAACTTACCGGAACATGAACTGTTGAAGATATGAACTTACACCCCCAAAAATATGATGACGACATGGACATACAAAACATATATGACGGTGAAAAAATGAATTTACCAAAACACGAATTGCCGAAGACATGAACTTCAACAGAAAATGTTCTGAATGTAACTGTCTGGGCCCCAGGAATACGCGTATTCTATATATTGGAACTGTGCCAGCGTAAAACAAAGAGGCTCTATTCTGAAAAAAAAAATGGTATACAGGAATGACATTGTAGCGCTCCAGGAGACGAGACTGGGTGATCAGTTCCTCCAAATTGCCGGCTTCCAATGTTTAAACAACAGGCGACATCTGGGAATGGCGTTTCTCATTCGCGACAGCTTGGTGGCTTCAGAGCTAGACATATCCAGTTGGGGCAATGACGACATACAAATACAGGCGGTTATAGTTCAATCCGGTCTACCATTCGTGCTGGTTAATGTTTATGCCCGTAACGCGAGTGTGGATTCCCAGAAGTGGCAGTGCTTAAGTGACATATTAGGTCACGAGAGAAATGTTATGTTCTGTGGCGATTTCAACGCTAAAGGCAGATAATGGGGAAACATTTCTTCCAACACACAGGGGGAGGAGCTCGAGACTACACTTTAAATCATTGACCTGGTTTTATCAACAGTGGCTGTGTCACCAGGGCAGCAAGCCGTCCAGGTAATGAGGACAGTGTTATTGATCTGGCGCTGGTTTCTCCTTCATTCACTGCAGTGTGTAGATGGAGTGTCCTATGGTACCATGGCAGCGACCACCACCCTTGCAGCATATTGGTGGAGAAAGGCAGAACCAAGCAGCACAAGTCAACGGTCAAGACTTTCCAGGATGACAGTACAGGGCAAGATGTGGTGAGTAAAATAAGGCGCGACAAGCGCAGAAAGCTTCTGGGCAGGAAGAAAAAAGCTGGGAGCAGTCACCGTGGTGGAATTTTGAGGTGGAGAAGGCCTGGGTGGATAAGCTTAGTGCTGTAAGGGAATGGCAAAACGCCAAGAAGGAAAGAGCTGGCCATCCTAGTCCTAGCCATGCACTTAGAAAGAAGGATGCGATTTCAAAAACTGGTTAAGGTGAAAAATGGGCAGAGGTATGTCAAAGAGTAAGCACAGACAAGACACTGAAATTGTTCTGGCGACTACATAAAAGCATGAGTGGGGGTGTCAAGACCTCACATAAAGAGTATTTCTATAGTAAGATAGAGGGATATATAGAGGGGATACAACCACAAGACAGAAACCCTAACAAGGGAATGAACCACGATAGCTCGAGTGCCCGAACAATCTCGGGCCTTCGAGAACCAGGGGTCAGTTGGCCTACTGCGTCGTTGATCCAGGTCGAACCCGCAAGAAGCGTGCAAGGGCCACTTGCACGGGAAGCTCAAGGGCAGTCATACTCCGTGTTCACCCGACGCCCGTCAACGGGCAGACGACCACTGGACAGCAGACAAGAAGCAGTGTTTAGCTTAAGGGGAACAAGATACAGAAATGATTGAATTTAAGATATAGTTGATTAATGATAGAGTTATGCTGTGATAGATATGTGTATAATGATTTGTGAATGCATTTGTGTAAACTCTGTGATATTGTGATTGACGGCGAAATCCTTCTTCGCCAGAGAATAAATTAGACTATTAAGACATATCATAGAGTTTGTTG
Source organism: Cepaea hortensis (assembly GCA_963921405.1). Classification (NCBI taxonomy): domain Eukaryota; kingdom Metazoa; phylum Mollusca; class Gastropoda; order Stylommatophora; family Helicidae; genus Cepaea; species Cepaea hortensis. The sequence goes on along the minus strand of OY992890.1, from coordinate 76,278,766 downwards.
CCTGTCCTGAACCCGAGTCCTGTTCCTAGATTTGTAAGACCATGACAGGGGGTAGTCAAGAATAAGAGAATTTCTTACTTCCAAGGTGCTGACCTCATCTGGCAGAGGACTGACGAGATCAAGGGCAAAGCCCTCTTCGAACGCTATCTAGAGCAGAGCAACCAGACAGACGCGAGAGGCCGAAATCTTGCCAAGGAGGTCACCTCAGACAGGTTTAAGGCCCAGAACATTTCGGATGAAGATACAGTGACAGTAACCGTCCAAAAAGAGGAACCTGGAAAAATGCAGCAGTTTTTACCCATCATTTATATGAAGGTTTCCACTCAGGCATTGAAACCTTTGCTGTAGCGATTGCCATTGGATTTTTTAATGCTTCAGCTTCTTGAACTCAAGATAAGTCCTTTCCTCCTGAGTTGGATCGCTGCAGCCCTCTTCCAACGGAAAATAGTTTTTAGATGTGGCAGTTGGTCTTCGGAACCAACAACAATATATCCTGGCCTACCATTGGGATCACCATTATCTCCGGTGCTGTTCAACGCCTATACTGTGAGAATCACCAGCGAGCAGATCACTGGACCGGGGAGAACATTGTCACATGTAGACGATATTTTAGTGTATCATCAGGGTAAGGACAGAGATCAGGTTGCTGTGGAACTACAAACCGAACTCAATCGCATAATTATTTGGTGTATTGAAGCTGGGGCAATGGTCAACCCAACAAAGGCAACAGTGACATGGTTCTCTTTGAATAATCATATTGTCGACACTCCAACACCAACTGTAAATCTGTGTTCAGAGACTGGAAAGAACGCAGGCAATGAATTAAAAAAATCGCTTAAAAGTCGACAGGGTCGACTTTATTGCACCGGGTGTTATCCCGTATGGCTCGGTCTCTTTCCGCAGCGCGGAAAGCGTCGCACAAAGCACGAACTCCGTAGCTCTAGCGACGACCCACAGGAGTCTCCGAAAAATTTAACTCGTGAACCGAAGGTCGCGGCCCGGAATCGAACCCACAACCATTGGAGCCCGAGTTAAACGGCTTGACTACTTCGCCACGAAGACTCCGCAGGCAATGAATTACCTGGGGGTACGTTTTGATCGAAGCCTTGCTTATAATGAGCACGTAGACCAGGTAATAACAAATGCCAAGCGGGGTTTGGCTGCGATGCGGGTGATGGCAGCAGCAAACTGTGATCAGCACCATCTATGTCTTTTATATGAGGGGCTGATAAAGTCTGTTTTGAGTATGCGATGGCGATCCTGACTCTCAGCCGTAAGCAGATAGAAAAGATGGAAAGGATACAGAACGAAGCTATGCGCATTATTCTTGGATGTACAAGAGATACAGCATGCAGAGCAATGCTCTACCTTCTTGATTTTCCAACCATTGAAGACAGAATACAAGTCTGCAGAGCACGCGCCTACCTCAGAGTTAACGCAAACACACAACATCCACTGCATAGTGAAATTATGAAGGTGAAGGCAGCAGGTTAAAAAGATGGATGGGTCAAGCCGAAGACATTCTTCAACAGTTGTGTTCACTTGAGGACTTAGAGCCTGGCGAGGATTGGGTACAAGTGCCCACAGATTTATGTACATCTCTTTCAGTTTGCACCCATCTCATCTCATCATGTTCCTCTTGTACCTTGCGGTGTCGAGGTGAAGTATAAACATTGTTAGAGTGCCCGATTATGGGCTTCATGTATCGATATTCCCATGGACTCTGATATTCCCTCCGTCCAACGTTTATGTGGTCGGCCTTTTCCTCTGTTTCCATCTGATCTGTACATCATTGCATTGTGGTATACTGTTGACTGGTAATCTACTTACATGGCCAAACCATCTGACTTGCTGCATCTCATCATCTCATCATGTTCCTCTTGTACTTTGCGGTGTCGAGGTGAAGTATAAACTTCGTGAGAGTGCCCGGTTATGGGCTTCGTATATCGACATTCCCATGGATTCTGTTATTCCCTCCGTCCAACGTTTACGTGGTCGGCCTCTTCCTCTGTTTCCATCTGGTCTGTACATCATTGCTTGTCGTGGCATGCTGTTGACTGGTAGCCTACTTGCATGGCCAAACCATTTGACTTGCTGCTTTCTAATAAAATCTAGAGCAGCTTTAACCCCCACTTTAGTCCTGATTTCTTCATTTCTGATCTCATCTCTTCTTGATACGTTGAGTATTCTTCTCAGGAACCTCATTTCTGTTGTTGTGATTTTTCTTTTCTCTTTTTCTGTCATTGTCCAGGATTGGCATTGGTAGCACAGAGTTGGTAGGAAGATTGTGTTGTAAAGTACTTTCTTAGTAGTTATTGATAACTTGCTGCCTTCTAATAAAATCTAATGCAGCTATAACCCCCACTTTAGTCCTGATTTCTTCATTTCTGATCTTATCTCTTCTTGATACATTGAGTATTCTTCTCAGGAATCTCATTTCTGTTGTGATGTTTCTTTTCTCTTTTTCTCTCATTGTCCAGGTTTGGCATTGGTAGCATAGAGTTGGTAGGAAGATTGTATTGTAAAATGCTTTCTTAGTAGTTATTGATACATGTTTATTCTTTAGTATTTGTGTCATTTGTCCAATGAGTTGGTTTGCCTTATTGCATCTATTTACGATCTCGTCTTCTGATTTGCCATTTGATGATATTATACTTCCTAGGTACTTGAAACTCTTTACTTGTTTCAAGGGATTCCGTTTAGGTGAATAGTTGTTGCTTTTTCTAAGTTATTTTTTTTTTAAAATTCGCATATCCTTTTACAGGACATCGCTGTCAACAGCAGCATCTTTCAGCTGTCTGTTTATTTCTTGGCAAGTTTACGCTCAGTAGTTTGCCATTGCTTTCTGAGCGGCCGGCTCAGTTATCCCGCAAGTTACCAGCGGGAGACGAACCGCTCCCAGTTCTCGCCCGCTACGAGACTCTGCGTGATGAACGGGATTACGGAGAAAGTGGTGTTTTACTTGTGCTAATTTTCATGTTATGTTCCCTACACATTTCGTTTAGACCATTCATGTGGTCTTGTAATTCAGCTTCTAATTTTGCTATTAGTGCTTGGTCGTCCGCAAACAGGAGTTCTTTAATGATTAGATTTGCAGATGGTTCTTCTTCCTATGGTCAGATTTTTGTCATACACCTGCGACTGGCCTAGCAAGCCGGCAGGGGATCTTCATACTGCTCGTAGAAAAACTAAGAAAACACTTTGGATAGATATATTAACCAAAATGTTGAATGATATTTACAGCAGTGGATATTTGCCCAGACATATGCTGAAATTTGTATTTATAGCTATACCAAAAAGACAAGGAGCAATTGAATGTGAAGATTTTCGTACAATTAACCTCATAAACCATATCACTAAGCTTCTACTCAGAATCATAATGAGAAGAACCAGAAAGAAAATAAAAATGGAAATTGGTGGATAACAGGATGGATTTGTGGAAGGAAAGGGCACAAACAATGCAATTTATACATTACGGACACTAATAGAAAGGTCAATAGAGAAACAGAGAGACATATATTTGTGCTTCATAGATTATACTAAGGCATTTGATAAAGTAAAACATGATGAACTGATTAAAATGTTGGAAGATATCAACATTGATGGAAAAGATTTAAGAATAATAAAGAATGTTTACTGGAACCAAGTAGCAGCAATTAAAATGGGAAATAAAGAGGGTAGTTACGAACAGATAAAGCTAGGAGTACGACAAGGGTGTGTCTTGTCACCAGATCTTTTCTCCCTGTATAGCGAAGTAATAATGAGAGAGATCAAAGAGATGCCAGGAATACTAGTTGGAGGTTATACTATAAATAATATACGCTATGCAGATGACACAGTATTGATGGCAGATAATTCAACAGACCTACAACTATTGCGGGACATTGTTGTAACAGAGAGTGCAAGGAAAAAACTCTCCTTGAATACCAAGAAAACAATAACAATGGTTGTATCAAAGAAAATGACACCAAAATATGAAATAGAAATAGAAGGGACAATTCTTAACCAAGTGGATAATTTAAATACCTAGGGGCATTTATAACATCAGATGGAAGATGTACAACAGAGATTAAAAGCAGAATAGGGGAAGCAAAAGCCGCATTTCAGAAAATGAAGAGTATCTTATGCAATAAGTCACTGTCACTGAATGTAAGAAAGAGAGTGCTGAAATGCTACGTAGAACTAGTTTTGCTGTATGGCAGTGAATCGTGGAATGTAAATGAACAAATTAGGAAGAAATTAGAAGCAACAGAGATGTGGTTCCTGAGACGAATGTTGCGAATTCCTTGGACGGCCAGTGTAACTAACAACGACTGCCTGAGACAGGCAAATGAAACTAGAACATTATATACAGCAATAAGAAAGAGACAAACATCTTTCTTCGGTTATGTGATGAGAAGAGAGGCAATGGAGAACATCGTGACAACTGGAAAGATCGAGGGGAAGAGAGGCAGAGGCAGACCAAGAGAACTAATGCTGGATGGATTGAGAAGGTGGCATGGGGGAATACCATCAACATAGTTGATACAGAACACCAAAGACCGAGATCTGTGGAGAGCCATGAACGCCTACGCCAGCTGGCCGGGCACTTGATGATGATGATCTACTATAATAATCAATCATACGAATCAACTGGGCATGTGTTTTCCTACTTGCATAGAGCATATTTAAAGTTAGTTAGTCGACAGATCATCCTCATTGCACATCGAACCATTCAGTCCATAAGTGCTCAGATCCCCTCCTCAGCAAATCCCACAGCATGTAGCGGCTAACGACACCAGTTCTGTGTTGGTTTATCAATCTTCTTTGGCTTCCTGCGTAGTGTTCTTGTTTGGCAACACCTCTTTTAATTTGATGTTCTCGCAGTCTGACCATGGTTGTAGATTCACAGTCATCACTTGGTTCTCGCAAAAGTCTTACTTCTCGTAGAGCATTCAGAATGTCAGCTTGGTCCATGGCGCGTCCGCCCTCCACTGTAGCCTTACCTGCGAGCTTGTCAGCCCGCTCATTCCCTTGTACTCCCACATGCCCTCGCACGAAAATGAAACTAATCTTTGCCAGCCGAGACAGCGCCAGAGACAGCAACTACTCTCTTCGGATCGACCCCTCCTCTATCCTCTTGAGCACGCTCATTGAGTCGCTAAGGAAACACTCCCTAGTGAATGTCTGTGTCTCGAGCCATGTTATTGCTTTACTTACTGCCAAGACTTCCATTGTCAGGCTACTTGTGGTCTCAACAAAAGCACCAGAGTCCTCCTTCACAATTCTCCCTCCGGCCCGAGCCATAAAGGCCCATGAGCTTCTCACATGTCGGACGACCGACCCATCTGTGTAAATGACAGCATCACCGTCTAACGAATTCTCGAAAATCAACGCTTGTACTTCCGCCAACACAGCAGCAGGATTTTCTTGTCTGCATTTTCTGTCTAGTTGGATACAAACTGAAAAAGACGTACAGAAATCTGTTGGCAGTTGTACCTATTCCTCGCCAGGTTCTAAGTCCTCAAGTGAACACACATATTGAAGAATGTCTTCGGTTTGATCCATCCACGACCTTCCTCTTCTTAACGTGCTGCCCTTCACCTTCATAATTTCACTATGCAGTGGATGTTGTGTGTTTGCGTTAACTCTGAGGTAGGCACGTACTCTGCAAATATTTAAAACATATTTAAAAGCACATTTAAAACATTACATTAACATGACAGTAATGCTTTGATTGCTCTCTACACTTATTAATAATTCTGGTCAAGCATTCTGCGGAATTACCAAATAGCTAAAAGAAACGTGTTGAAGTGCTACATAGAACCTATACTTTTGTTTGGGTGTGAAGCTTGGACAATAAGTAGTCAAGCTGAAAAACAGCTGATGGCTGTGGAGATGTGGTTTCTGAGGAGAATGTAAAGAATACCATGGACAGACAGAAAAACCAATGAAGAAGTTTTTCAAGAAACAAATGAAGATCGTAAACTGATTAGAGTCATTAGACGTAGACAGTCAAAAATTTTTGGGCACGTTATGAGAAGGAATGACTTGGGGAACTTGGTGACAACTGTCAAGATCGAAGGGAAGAGACCAAGGGGAAGACCGAGAAGTAAATACCTGAATGGCTTGGCCACGTGGCATGGTCGTGACAGGAACACAGAGCTGATACACGACTCTGGCGATCGAGTGAGATGGCAGAACATGACCGCCCACGCTTACCGGCATGGCACATGATGGATGGATGGATGGAAAAGAAACACACTTAGATGAGCAATGGGCAGGGGACATAAACATCTAATATTGTTATAAGGGAAATTACTAGAATTCAGAAAACTTAAATTATATACTAGCAATAATATATTAACTAACAAACAAATCTCTCTACTAATTTTTTAGAAATAAAACTAAGAAAATTAAATTTACATATTGTAAATCTAAGAACAATAATACTAGAATGCTTATACAAATTATTTCTATTCTTTACTTACTTTTAATTTATAACCCACTTTGAAGTTCTACATTTATATCTTAAATAAGAAAAGTATAATTTTCCTGCAATTTTAAATTTTTAGTGAATTTGTTTTCCCCCTCTGTGGGGGAAAAAAACATTTTTTTACTGGCCTCCTAGGGCCACACATATTTTAAATGAAATTAACTAGATACATCCCAAACTTTGATAACACTAAGAAAGAAGTGAGAAGACTGAATATTCACATGTTACATACATTGGCACCTTTCAGTCTTGACAGACGATAGTTTGGTACATTGTGCTTCAAAAAGGCTTAACTACAACCCATGGCGGTGGCGAATGTGACTGTTCAGGCCAATTTGTGATGTAAATATTCGTCCACAGTGGATGCATGTGAAAACATGGTAATTTCCACCATCATGCACCATCTTACTTCTCTCACGCTCTGTGTGTGCGTTATCTGCAATAATTTTCTCCTTTGTCTTTATTCTGTTTCTGATAGTTGCCCTCCATGCAACACGTTCAGTGGCGACTTGCTCCCAATCTGCAGCCATTATCAATGCCTGTATCAATCATGTCCCGCTTACACACATCTTTGTATCGTAGAAGAGGCCGACCCAGAGATCTCCTACCCATCTGTAATTCACCAAAAAAAGATGTTCTTTGGTATTCTACCATCACCCATCCTCCTAAGATGTCCTATCCATCTAAGTCTACGAAGACTGAGCATGGAATAAACTGTCACACAACCTGATCTTTCCAATACTTCAGTATTTGGGATTTTGTCTTGCCACTAAATACCAAGTATTCTTCGCAGACACCGCATATGAAAGCTGTTTAAACGTTTCTCTTGGTGTGAGTAAGTTGTCCAGGTTTCACTGCCATAAAGAAGAGTAATAAGGACACAGGCTTGATAGGCAAAGACTTTTGTTTTGGCAGTAAGCCTCCTGTTCTCTCAGACTCTTTTTCTTAACACCTGTTCATTGTTGTTGCCGCCTTACCAATCCAGATGTTGATTTCCTGATCTAGGGATAATTTGCTAGTTACCTCTAATCCTGATATGTGAAGTGGTCTACTATCTCCAGTTCGGCGTCGTCAATAAAGATTGATGGTAGCCCAAATGTACCTTGTGACATAATCTGTGTCTTCTTTTTGCTAATTGTTAAACCAAATTCAGAACAAGCATTGGAGAATGCAGATAGTAGATGTTGTAATTCTTCCTCAGAGTGGGTCGTAATTGCAGCATCATCTGCAAAAAGCAACTCTCTGATTAGTACCCTGCTAATTTTGGTCTTGGCCTTCAATCTATGAGCATTATAGAGGCTGCCATCTGCGCATGAGTGAATGTATATACCGGCACCATGATCACGAAAGGCATATTTCAGTATAAGTGAAAAGTATATCCCAAAGAGGGTGGGGGATAGTACACAACCTTGCTTAACTCTACTCTTGATTTCAAACTCTTCTGAAGTTGCACCATTAAACTTGATTATACCCTTCATGCCTGTGTGGAACGATTCCACAATGGACAGAAGAGTTGGTGGGCAGCCAATCTTCTTTAGTGCTTTGAACAGACCCTCACGACTGACCAAATCAAATGCCTTTGTGAGGTCGATGAAGGCAATAAACAGTGGTTGATTTTGTTCCCGGCATTTTTCTTGCATTTATCGCAATGAGAATATCATATCAATGGTAGACCGGTTCTGACGGAAGCTGCACTGTGATTCGGGTAGACTTGATCTCCCAGGACTTGAAGTCTGCGCAGAACAATTCTGGCAAATACTTTCCCAACAATACACAGAAGTGAGATACCCCTATAGTTGTTAAAGTCGCTCCGATCTCCCTTGTTCTTGTACAGCGTTATGATGTTTGAATCTTTGAAATCCTGTGGAACTTGTCCTTCTCGCCAGCATAGCTCTATTAGCTGGTGGATCTGTATAGTGAGTATGTCTTGCCCACTCCTGATTACCTCTATTGGAATCCCATCCTTACCTGGAGCCTTGCCAGATGCAAGTTCATTTATAGCACACTTAAATTCTGTTATGGTGGGAAGTGTGTCCAGGTGGTTAAGAGTTGGCAGGGCCTCTATGGCGTTGAGGGCATCATCCGCTAGCTTGGTCTCACTTGAGTAAAGCTCCAAATAGTGCTCTACCCATATGTTCATCTGCTGTTTCTTATCAGTGATGATTTCTCCAGTCAAGGTTTTCAATGGTGCACTTCTTTTGATCACTGGACCACAGGCTTTCTTTATCCCTTCATACATGCTTCTGATGTTTCCCTTATCACTTGCGATTTGAATGGACTCACATAACTTGATCCAATAATCATTCGCATACTGCCTGGCAGCCTTTATCATATCCTTCCTAGCTTGCCTTACCTCACTCAGAGTGTTACGCGTTGGTCTTTCCTTGTTTCTTAAGAGAGCTATCCTCTTTTTATCAATCAAGGGCTGCAGTATCTGGCTGTTTGCCGCAAACCATTACCGGCTCCGTGGCCGAGGGGTTAGCAGCTTTCTCCGCTAACTCCGAATACTCTCGTCACGTGACGCGACGAGAATTAGCAGTGGTTCGAATCGCAAAAGTGACTTATGAGAGTATGGAGCCGGTCGCTCAGAAAGTCGTGGCGTGCTGATGAGTGTAATCTAGCCTAGGAATCAACATACAGCTGAAAGATGCTGGTGTTGACCGCAATATCCTGAAACAGGATGGAAACGCGGAAAAAAAAAAAAAAAAATGATCCACAGTGCCGTAAACCCCTACCGCTGTTTTATAAATAGTTTCCTCCACTTTTCACTTCCTGTACAATTTTCTGATATATCGGTAAAAGCGTCTTCAAGTTGATGTTGAAACTCAAAGTACTTTCCAGGATCGTTAGTGTTAATAATATAAATCATGGGCCTAGATTTGTGTTTAGCTGTGTAGATTCTCTTTGGTCTCAGTCTAACCCTTGCACCAACCAAAGAATGATCCGTATCACAGTCAGCACTTTGGTAACTTCGAGTTAATGATGTATGGTTCAGATGCTGTCTGGGTGTGATAATGAAGTCCAGCTGATGCCAATGGCCTTATCTTGGATGTTTCCATGTGACCTTATGCAGCTCTTTTGTTTTAAAAAAGGAGTTTGTAATACATAGGTCATTTCTTGTGCAATGCTCCAGCAGCCTTTGCCCATTTTCATTCATGCGACCGATGTATTTTCCAAGGCACACTGGCCATGAACTCGAGTCCTTGCCCACACGAGCATTGAAATCACCGAGCATATAAATGTAGTCGGATTTTGGAACTGCCTTAATCACAGAGTCCAGCTCCTCATAGAACGTATCCTTCACATCATCAGAGGAAGCGAGTGTCGGTGCATATGCAGTGATAATGGTGGCAAAACCACAAGAGGTTGCCAAGCGCAGGGATAATTGTCTTTCATTATCTCCAGTTGGGATATCAATCATTCCCAGTAGCGAATTCTTCACTGCAAAGCCCACACCATGTAGCCTATTTTCTGCCTGCACGCTACCCTTCCCCCCAAATAAAGGTGTAATTGTTTTCCCTGAACCCTTCCTCAGCGAGGCGAGTCTCCTGCAGGCCAGCTGTCAAGGTCTCACAATTATGAGACAAGGGACACAATACAGGAAAAGAGACAACGGACAAAGAAGGGAGACAAGAACAACGACCCGAACGTTCACCATCTCGAACGTTCGAGAACAGAGGGGTCTAATTGCCTACTGCGCAATAGACCCAGGCGGAACCCGCCTAAAGCGTGAAAGAGCAACGCCAACGGGGTGCACGGGATAGCCAGCACTCCGTGTCCACCCGAAGCAAGTCGAGAAGGTAGACGGCTACTGGACACTGGACTGGAAGGAGGGTCTAGCTTCTAGGGCGACAGACATATAGAGATTAGTTTAGAATCTATAGATTGTTTATGATAGACTAATGCTGTGATGTATAACTTGTATGATGCTTTGTCCATGTGTATGTAACATGTTATGAAAGAAGTGCGAGATGAAATTATATTAAAGTAGATTAATAATGTTCAAACTTGGAGTTCTGTTAGATCTGTGATCGCCTGTCTGAACCCGAGTCTTCTATCCCTAGTTCTGAGACGCTGACAGGTTTACTTGGGGGCTTATGTCCGTTTTGGCAAGCCCAAGATAATTAACATGAATATATTGACGGCTCTTGGCTTTGCCAAGTAAAAAACGATAATTATACACGACAAAGTCTAGACACATTACAGCGATTGTTCTTCTGAAAATCTGTTCTATCTTTCCCTCTTTAGAAATATAACGTAACAATGCTTACTCTCTATTAACATGACATTGACTTGACATGACAAATTACTGCGACAAATTACTAATGTTTTCCTCTCCAACAACACATTGTGCCATGAGAAGGTTGTCTATGTAAAATTGTTCTCCTGCAGAAGTTGAAAGAACCGGAGAACCAAACAGCGATAGTACAGCAAAGACTTCAGTAAATCAGATAAGTCCCATATATTTCTTACAAATTGTATCTCTAAACGATACTAATTTTTTCACATGTAATTTTTATTATGTATTGATATATATGCCGGTCTCTCTGGCCGAGGGGTTACAACACTTTCTACGAAATCCCGTTTGTCACGCAGAGTCTCGTAGCGGGCGAGAACCGGGAACGGTTCGTCTCCCGCTGGTGACTTGCGGGATAACTGCGCTGGCCGCTCAGAAAGCAATGGCAAACTACTGAGCGTAATCTTGCCAAGATATCAACAGACAGCTGAAAGACAGCTAAGTCCTAAATAAGGATATGCGAATAAAAAAAAAAAAATTGATATATATTGTATTCACATGCAAATTTTGTTTCTGAGTAAGATATACTTATGTCAGTGCTATAAGTGCAAGTTTAAGGGACATAACTAAACGTTCTACATCAAAAATTTGTCTAAGGGAAATAATTTTCAATAATTCAATATTACTTAAACTTAGAAAATGTCAACACTAGAAAAGTGCATTGAGCTAGGGCTGAAGTTAGGCTATACAGCAGATAAACTGGCGGAATGGAGTCAGAAAACACACGCAGAAAATGTAGTGAGGGAGGAACGTGCAGCAGAACGAGAACAAAAGAAAGTAGAGATGGAAATAGCCGCGGCTAACAAAAAGGCAGAATTAGACGCAGAAACCAAAAAAAAAAAAAAAAAAAAAAAAAAAAAACTAGAAATTGAAGCAGCGATTAAACAGAAAGAAATTGAGTCACAGACACAATTAAAAGTTAAACAATTAGAGATTGACTCAAATATAGAAATCTCAGTTAACAAATTAAAGAGTAAAGAAGAAGAACAGAAGTATAACAAATACAAAGGGATCGTTAAACCCTTCTGTTCTGGCGATTCGGTCAGCGCATGGTCTGAGTACTTTGAGTGTATAATGGCCTATCATAAAATTCCAAAACAGGACTGGCCGATGATATATATGAGAAACTTAGCATTATAGCCATTAAAAGTTATTGAAACTATCCCACATGACACGAGAAAAGACTACGACTACATCAAACGTAGAAGTATGCAATATTTTTCATTAGAAACAGCAGGATACCAACTACAATTTGCAAAAATATGTCCCAAAGCCAATCAAACGTTTATAGATTATGTTTCGACAGTTCAAGATATATTGAATAAATGGATCTCGTCAGCTAAAGTCAACAATAGCTTCGACAAATTGAGAGATCTTATGATAATCAATAAAATAATAACATCCGTATCAACATCATTATCAAATTTCTGACAGCAGAACGATTGTCAAACAATCGAAGAAATTAAAAGGGAAGGTTCTGCATTCTATACAGCAAATCGTGATATCTTTCTTCTAAACACCAGTCAAAACGATGTAGCAGCTGTCACAAATACAAACAAATTTAAACCACCTAAAAACAAATATAGACCAAAACCAAAGTTCGCACCTTACTGTACTGTAGATTGACACACGAACAATATGCTATGTGTGACAAATCGCCGAATTACAGTCACCACCTGAAAATGATGGTGGAAAAGCAGAAAACCAAACGAAATAACCGTAGAAGAGCTGTTAAATGTTACTTTTGTAAAAGTTACGGGCATTATTCACGTATTTGTGAACGACGTAAAATGACGAAGCAAGCTAATGCAGTGCTAGTTGACACTTCCAGTGAGGATGAGATGGAATGTGTAAACGAGAGTGAAAGTGTAAATGAGAGTGAAAATGAAATAGTCAATGCCCTAGAAGTCATTGAAATCTTTGACTATGATGGTTGTAACACATGTAAAACAATTTCAGCTAGACACAACCCTGAAGTGCGGCCACACAATACCTATATCAAATGAAATGGCCAATGCCGCCTTGTCATCTAAAGGTAAACTTCAATTTGTAAAAGGGTTTATAAAAAACCAACCATGTAAAGTAATGTGTGACAGTGGCTTGACCCTTGTTGGGGTCAGGAGGACATTGGTGAAAGACAGTGACTATACAGATGCCTATGTAACATGTCGGACATTTGCAGGCACGACTGAAAGATACCCTTTAGCAATGACCGAAATTCGAACACCATTCGTGTCAGGACACGTGCTATGTGCCGTGTTGCACAATCCATGTGCAGATGTAATTGTTGGGAATCTCCCCAACGTAAAAGCATGTTCAGAAAAAGAAGTCCAAAAATGGGAACTAGAAAATTGCAAAAATAAACCAAGCAATAATCCCACGTCAGCTGAACATAGTGTCGATCCTCCAACTGCCAAAAACATAAGGGAGACCACCAATGACGAAATTCCAAAAGAATTAACTGAGGTGTATGACACAGGGGCTGCTCAATCTATAAATGAGGCCACTTTAACAAAACCTCGAACTGAGTTTACTGTCAAGCCACGAAATCTTAAACCTGCAACTGTACAACATATAACAGAAGACGGTGACGCAGTTACTAGATCAGCAACTGAGAAAACCTATAACGACCAACTTAACGAGTTGATACAAATGGTTTCCCCTGAAGCGACCAAAAGTGATTTCAGGCGAGATAAAAATCAGAAACCGAAAATACCAACAAGATTTCTAAGGGACACTATCATTGACAAAGTATTATTAAAAACAAACAAGTGTCATTTCACGTGTTCAACACAAATCTGTCATCTTTCATTGACACATAAAAGAAAAACCAAGATAAACAAATTTGCAAAAAGTTGTACAGATACCAAAGTACCATCACCAGACAACTATCATGCAGACAAACAGCATGCAAATAAGACCACTCAAACAATTAACTTTAGACAAAATCAACAGGGTAAACTACCGCATACGAACAAACCGCTTTATCGCATAAACAGAAACAACAAACGATGGTTCTCAACACCCATCAACACGAAAATAATCAACAAAGTTGAAACAAAATCACCACCTACCAGGTTGACAGACAAATACAGAACTTTCTCTAAGACATACAACACAATCAACAGAACCAAACACTCACATTCACCACATAGTAGAACTTACGTAGGGAAACTACTGACACTTTTGCTACTTTTGCTATCGATACAACTTGCAACAACACTGCTTATCTATCAGAATATATCTGTGACCACAATCTTGAGAACAAATCAACTATCCATCATAATCACCATCTCACTCATATATCAATCAACATTACGCCATACCAAAATTGAAAAAAAAAACATAGTACAGTTCATTGATTCCTATTGGTGCAAAATTGTTGAGATAATTCTGATATATGGCTATTGTAAATTCATACCCACTCTTATATTGTTTAGGGCGATTATTACATCTACATTCATACAATTGTATATTATTTGGATTTGTAAGAGTATCAGTTTAGAAGATGCAATTTGTAAATTGAAATCCATTTTTTTCAAACCCACCCATCCTTCGATTACCAAATATACATTCTCAATTTATATTAAAAACAGATGCAAGTACTATCGCGATTGGAGGCTGCCTGATGCAGAAGTATGATGGAGTAGATCATCCTATTCTTTATGTAAGTCGTAAATTGAAATCAGCTGAGACAAAATACTCGACAGCGGAACTTGAAGCATTGAGTCTGGTCTATTGCGTTCTGAAACTACAGAAATTCCTCCGAGGCGCCCACTTCATAATCCAGACAGATAATTCGCCATTGCTGGTTATAAAGGACGGTAAACCAAAGAACAATAGAGTTGCCCGCTGGTCTCTGATTTTGCAAGATTTTAATTTTGAGATCCACCACATTAAGGGCTCCAAAAATGTAATTCCTGATATTCTATCAAGACTACCGAATACACCAGCTGAGTAATACCAACCACTCAACCAGTATGCCATATTACAAGCTGTGATATGATTTTATTACAGTCAGTGTATCTGCACACTCACTAAAATACTGCAGCCTAATTACCTACAGCAGCTCCTACAGTACTATACTATTTCAAACGAAAGGACATCGAAAGTAATATTATTCACTATTGAAACAAGCACCAGTCAGTTATATCCTACAGACATGTATAACATTGCCTATTACTTATTGTGAATTCTCCTCACCATACAATTCTCATGGAAGGAAACAGGACATTGGACATTGATCGATCTACATGCCATTATTAATACGACATGTGTGAAAGAACCACACGAACTGTGACAGATTTACTTCTATCTATTAACTGTGACAGGAGCATCTACACACGCCATCGAGGATCGACGACACACGGATCATCGATGGAATTAGTTAGAGTAGTAATTAATTAAATGTTAAATAAATTTATGCACTATTACCTGTTTAAAATGTATTAACATGTCAATTTTTCGGTTAATTTTTCAATTACAAATGAATATTTCGTATAGAAGACGTTGAGCAATTATTCAACGGAATATATATTGTCAAGATAAAGATTATCGTTTAAATCACTAATTTTTCTAAACTAGTTCAAATTAAGTTGTAAACCATTGTATTATTGGTCGGTACAATCAGTACCTATTTTTCACACTATATTTTTCAAATATCGCCGAATTCTCCGAAGGGTGACAACTTTTGCCTTAACTTAACTTGTAAATTTTAACATATAAGATTGTTGAATGAAAGACGAATGAAACAGAGCGTGAATGAAATAATTGAAGGAATGATGTACATAGCGTACACATTGTACGCACCACTAGTTAATTATAATTTGTCTACGTCTGATGAACAAGTAACACTTGTCTAAAGATTTTTATACGTGTTTAGATAAAATACAAAACATGTAATATAGTTATTCTAAGAATCACTGCTCGAATATCCAGGTCATGAATTACACATATTGGGTAAATCAGGACAACGGAAATTCAAGCTCGTGACACTTAGAGAAATATTAAACACCACAAACAACACACACAGTTATCGCACACATTAAACACATCAGTTTAAAGACATATTCGCAATATTCTACAAAAACAGTTAACTTACATACACGTTTATAGACCAACAAAGGGGAGAGTAGTACACACTAACAGAACAGCAGGGACATCAGCAATTAGTCGATGAAAACAAAGTATTCAGTTATTAGGCACTATATGCAACATACGGAAGTAAACGTGTATACAAGTACACATGAAGGGGCAAGGATTTGCAATTATTTTTAAAGGATCCAATGCAATTTGCCTTGATGATCCTCTGTAAAAAGAGATCATATCCTGGGCATCATATTGGATGCTTGAGAAAGGCGTAGTTGTGTAACACCAGTTCACAACATGAAGCGTCAGGGAACTTCGGTCTGGATAGTGTAATTTAAGAATAGGGAGAGAGTTAAGCTCTTCAGCAACCACCCTGAATCGTAGTACTGTACGTAATGATTTGCCAGTGCAATAATACAGATAACTGAGTTCCCATCCACTAAATTACTACCTAAAATTAGAGATTTAATCCTGTGATCCCTTGACAGAATTAGTTCAGACTAATTAACACATTTAAACCCATAGGAGAGGGGGAAGGGGGACCCTGTCAAGGTCTCACAATTATGAGACAAGGGACACAATACAGGAAAAGAGACAACGGACAAAGAAGGGCGACAAAAACAACGACCCGAACGTTCACCATCTCGAACGTTCGAGAACAGAGGGGTCTAATTGCCTACTGCGCAATAGATCCAGGCGGAACCCGCCTAAAGCGTGAAAGAGCAACGCCAACGGGGTGCACGGGATAGCCAGCACTCCGTGTCCACCCGAAGCAAGTCGAGAAGGCAGACGGCTAGTGGACACTGGGCTGAAAGGAGGGTCTAGCTTCTAGGGCGACAGACATATAGAGATTAGTTTAGAATCTATAGATTGTTTATGATAGACTAATGCTGTGATGTATAACTTGTATGATGCTTTGTCCATGTGTATGTAACATGTTATTAAAGAAGTGCGAAATGAAATTATATTAAAGTAGATTAATAATGTTCGAACTTGGAGTTCTGTTAGATCTGTGACCGTCTGTCTGAACCCGAGTTTTCTATCCCTAGTTCTGAGATGCTGACACCAGCAATATCAATGTTAAGACGACTGAGTTCGGCATCAATCACAGCTGTTTTTCTCACATCGTCAATATTTGTCAAGTCAGTGGAAAATTCTGAACACATGGCTCTAGCATTCCAGGTTGCATGTCGTAGCTTGAGGTTTCTATTTTTCTTTTTACTAGTACCTGGTGCATTGGTTTCACATCCTGCGATTCAGATTTTGTCCAAGCCACAAGCACCCATTGAAGCAGGCAGGCTGTGGCGGATCAGCACCCAATTGGCCGGGGGCTGCCCAGCTTGAGGCGGACGGTAGCTGATCAATGACACCTATAGGTGTCTCCCACCGTCAGAGGTAACGCGTGGCGCCCCATATCTACGCCAATTGACAAGGACTTATAATCCGTAACAGTTGCCTCTCGCTTTGATTCCGAGACCGGTTAAGACCAGGGATGGAGTTATTTGCCTCTCCATAGCACAAAGCCTGGGCTAAAATAAAGAAACCATGTGTTGCCCATGCAGCATGATCCCTCTCTCGGCCTGCCTAGTTCACTCCAGAGGAAAGGTAACACCCCTACATCTGGAAAAAGACAAGCTGCAGAAGCTGCCGGATCAGCAAAGCAATGCTCTAACTGTCCGCCTGTCGGAGCTTCGATCCTAGAACAGCTGCTAACTAAGGCTTAGGGCCTGGTCTGCCCTGCCATGACATTTTGTCTTTAGGTTGCATTTCCTCGCACCAGGATAAGGCGTGTACCCTCCCAATTGCGCTCTTTTCCTCCTGAAGCCGCTGGCACAATGTGGGGTGTCAGGTGTGGTAAACGCCGCCCAACGTTCGGCGCTATATATATATATATATATATATATATATCTTTTGTAGTTGTAAGATGTGATGACGCCATAAGCTGAATTACCCACTCTGTTACGGGTTATAAGTCCTTGTCAGTTGGCGTGATTATCCCTAGATCAGGAAATCAACATCCGGATTGGTAAGGCAGCAACAACAATGAACAGGTTAAGAAAAAGAGTCTGGGAGAACAGGAAGCTTACTGCCAAAACAAAAGTCCTTGTCTATCAAGCCTGTGTCCTTAGTACTCTTCTCTATGGCAGTGAAACCTGGACAACTTACTCACACCAAGAGAACAATTTAAACAGCTTTCATATGCGGTGTCTGCGAAGAATTCTTGGTATTAAGTGGCAAGACAAAATCACAAATACTGAAGTATTGGAAAGATCAGGTTGTGTGACAGTTTATTCCATGCTCAGTCTTCGTAGACTTAGATGGATAGGACATCTTAGGAGGATGGATGATGGTAGAATACCAAAGGATATCTTTTTTGGTGAATTACAGATGGGTAAGAGATCTCAGGGTCGTCCTCTACTACGATACAAAGATGTGTGTAAGCGGGACATGATTGATACAGGCATTGATAATGCACATTGGGAGCAAGTCGCCGCTGAACGTGTTGCATGGAGGGCAAATATCAGAAATGGAATAAAGTCAAAGGAGAAAATTATTGCAGAAAAGTCACACACCAAGCGTTTGAGACGTAAGATGGTGCATGATGGTGGAAATGACCATGTGTTCACATGCACCCACTGTGAACGGACATTTACAGCGCAAATTGGCCTTATCAGTCACACTCGCTACCGCCATAGTTAAAAGTTATTATGCCTTTTTAGAGCACAAACTATCGTCTGTCAAGACGGCAAGGTGCTAATGGAAATATATATATATATATATATATATATATATATATATATATATATATATATATATATATATATATATATATATATATATATATGTCATCAACACATTACATAGCATAAAACACAAACTAGCCTTATAGTGTTGTTGTTGTTGTTGTTGTTTGTCCATCAAGAATAATGATGACCATTCATTTCATCCAGTGGGGTTGAAAATATAGAGCCGTGAGTTCTAAGATGGCTGATAAGGCCTATTTTCGCTCGAAATGTTCTTTGACAATGTGGACAAAGAATGTTTAACGTTCCTGGAGGAGGATTTCCTGCAGTGGTTTTTCTGTCCTGCCTTTTCTTCACAGCTCTTGAAGTCCTGGTAGCCTTACACGTGACTTCACCTTTGCGTAATGATGCACGCCACGAATTTCGGTCTCTGGCTGCAGTCTCCCAGGTGTCATGATGAATTCCAAAAGTATTCAGTGAGATTTTCAGAGTGTCATTAAAGCATTTCCTCTGGCCACCCTGGGAGCGACAATGCAAGTCACCATAAAAAATTCATTTAGGGAGTCTGTGATCTGGCATGCGAGTCAAGTGACCAGCCCAGCGAATCTGTTTCTTCATTAGTAGAGTGGGATATTGGGCATGGACGCTCTTTTTAGGACTAGCCTTATAGTACATAGCACACAAGATACCACAACTTAGAACAATACAATACATAACAAACATTATACTGGCTTAGTGCCGACTTTATAGACCTTATGTATGCAAGATACATCACCCAAGACACAAATACTTAGTAAAACAACAAGCACAACCACTAAATAATGAAACAATTAATTTCCCGAGAAAATATATTTAGCTACCTTGTTAGATTCTCTCAAACAGACAATCACAGTCATATACATACACCCAAAACTGCTTATATGACTGACCTAATGCATACACCTGTTAGTCAAAACTCGGGTGGTAGTATCCATTTTCACACATATGCTACACACCAGGCATTTTATTTCACCCCAACACAACCATTACTGCTGCTGCTACTACTACTATTACTACTACTGCTGTTGCTGCCGCCGCCGCCATTGATGGATCAGTTATGGATCTATAAAGGATGGAGGGAAATCACAGAGACAAACTTTGCTATGGCCAGCTTATGCAAGACTTCACTATTGGTACATCCTCAGCTGAAAGGATTAAATCACGTGAGGGAGTGGACTAAAACAGTCGCTCAAGGGCGCAGAAGAATCCCGTTGATTGTGATCTTTCCCAGAGGGGTAAACATACAACCTCCTGACAATTACCGGATTTTACCAGTCTGTTGCATGGAATCCCGACCGAAAACCAGGTACGAGGACCTATCCAAAGTATACTTGGATTATGGACATGGACGTCTTTATGCAGACGCAGGACTGCTCACTGTCTTAAAGAGTCAGCTGGTGAAATTAGAGCGCATACAGAACGAAGCTATGCGTGTCATTCTGGGATGCACCAGAGACACCCCAGTAGTGTGTATGCGTTGCATCCTTGGTCTGCCGACTGTTGCTGGTAGGCTCAAGGTGATGCAGGCGAAGGCATACCTCAGAGAAGCTGCAGACACAGATCACCAGTTGCATGAGGCGCTGGACGCAGTTAAGGGTCAGAGACTGATAAGAGCGAAATAGCATGTTACAGGACAATCAAGTGGCATACAAAATGATACCTCGTAATATGAAAGATGAGAATACATAAAAAATATAGAATAGCATGTTACATGACATGCGTGGGCTCAACTCTCTCTCTCTCTCTCTCTCTCTCTCTCTCTCTCTCTCTCTCTCTCTCTCTCTCTCTCTCTCTCTCTTACATACACACACTCTTACACTCATTCACTCTCTCTCTCTCTCACTCACACTCACTAACTCTCTCACTTACTCTACAGTAATTTACATGAATTTATTGTATGCATGTTAAAATCAAGTGCATCAAAATGATAATATGAAAATGAGAATACACAAAACATATGGAACAGCATGTTAGATGACATGCGTGTGCTCAACTCTCTCTCTCTCTCTCTCTCTCTCTCTCTCTCTCTCTCTCTCTCTTCTTTCTCTCACACACATGTACACACACACTCACACACAACATACACACGCAAATACACACATATAACCACGCACATACACAACCTACACACGTCCACATACTTACGCACACGTACTCACATTAACACCCGAATATACACTCCCTCGCATACACTGAATGCAAGCACACTTACACAAACACACACACACACACACACACACACACACAGATATACAATATATTCACGAGCACACACACACACACACACACATCCATACCCACATATACACACGCACATGCATATAAACGCATATAAACACATTAACGCACACCTTAACACACGTACAGACATACACACACAGAGGCACACACAGATACACACAGATACACACATGTACACACACATATACACCCATACACATACAGACATGCACACACATACATCCACACATATAAACACACACACACACACACACACATAGATACACATAGACACACCCATCCATCCACACCTATAGACGCTGCCTCACATGATCACTAAAACTAATATGAGTAAACTCCCAAACTTTTAACACGTACACACTGTCGACTATCGTGAGCATCCTCACAAGAACATTCAAAATTGGGAAACAATGAGAAAACATGGAAAATAAGGAAAACGGTGATGAAAATATGGTATACATTGTGTAATTTAAAAATAAAATCGTGGTCCAATCCAGTAAGATAATTCCCGCAATTGACATAAACATTATGAAATAAGCAGTGCATGTTAAATTTAATTGGCAGTAAAAATGCTAATATGACAGATGAGGATAAAAAAAAAAAAAAATAGCATAATGGTATGCTTGCGCTCATCTCTCTCTCTCTCTCTCTCTCTCTCTCTCTCTCTCTCTCTCTCTCTCTCTCTCTCTCTCTCTCTCTGTCTCTCTCTCTCTGTCTCTCTGTCTCTCTCTCTTTCTCTCTCTGCCCTCTACCCTCTCTCTATCTATTTCTCTTTAACGTACACTGGCACACTAACTCTCTCATTGTCTCAATCTCTCCATCTCTCCCACTCACTATTTCTCTCTCTCATACTTGTACGCACTCACTCTCACACGCTCCCTCACTTACACACCCACATACTCACATATTCACTCTCACGCAATCTCTCACTCACTCTCTCACTTACACTCTCCCACTCTCTCTCTCTCTCTCTCTCTCTCTCACACACACACACACACACACACACACACACACACACACCCACTCGTTCATTACTATACCTAAACCACACTAAATCACTCTCTTATTTGCACACACAGATGAGCAAACAAACACACACACTAACTCACTCTCACTCATTCACTTTCTCATGCACTCTTTCATTCACCCACGGTCCACAAAGTTGTGTGTGGGAGTGGTTGACTGTGAGATGCGTCGATACGGGAATACTTCCAATTCCATCGTACGCACGCCAGAGGTCGGAGACTACAGTGTAGTACAGTTGTGCCAGGCCGAATGCGTGTACTGATAAGCAGCAGAAGCGTTTCTGCTGTTCTGTCTGGAACACAGAACATGAAGCAGTCGGCTGTTTCACGACAGATGCCACCAAATACCCACTGTTGTGGCAACACTCGTCCCACATGATGTTTGCGCCTTGTAAATAGGCTCTCATCTATCTCGACAGTGGTATTTGGTCCTCCGATTACTACGGGATTGACTAACAGTTTGTTGTGGCACAAACCTCTCGTATGTAATTACTCCAGTCAACAGTTGCTGTTGGCGACATCCCCCAACTGTAACTGGCAAAATGAAATGCTTGTCAACTCTTGAGACCAGCAGTATATGAACAGAATGATCTGTCTGTAGGGGAGAAGCGAGCCTCGCAGCCATGTGCCGTCTCAGCGGGAGGATGTCCTGCCGACATGGTGAATGTCGTCGGCATCTCCATCTGTCCTGACGCTCAGTCAGCGATAGCACCATGACATGATTATGAGAACAGCGTCTAGCAGAATGTAAGATGCCATGATGCTGCAGAAAAGCAACGCTACTCTGCTAGTCGTGGACAGCTGCTGCCAGTTCCAGAAAACTCATGATGATCAGACAGACACACACACGCAGTCACACAGAAACGGTTGCCAAAACCAAAGAAACATGCACTGACACGCACTGTATCCGAACACAGAGGAGATCACCGTCAGTGCTAAATATAGTTGGTGACCTTAAATATAGCTGGTGACGTTTGTTTGGAGTGAATTAACAGAAGAAACACACTTAGATGAGCAATAGGCAGGGGACATAAACATATAATATTGTTATAAGGGAAATTACTAGAATTAAGAAAACTAAAATTATATACTAGCAATAATATTACTAACTAACAGATAAATCTCCTTACTAACTTTTTAAAAATAAAACTGTCAATACTAAAGTTAGATATTATAAATTTAATAATAATAATACTAGATTGCTTAAATAAATTATTTCTATTCTTTATTTACTTTCAATTTATAACCCACTTTAAAGTTCCACATTGATTTCTTAAAAATGGACAGTATAATTTATCATAATTTTTAGTGAATTTTTTCAAAACATTTTTTTACTGGCCTCATAGGGCCACACAAATTTTTAATGAAATTACCTACACACATCCCAAACTTTGATAACATTAAGAGTTGAGTTGAGTTGAGTTAAGAACCGACATCACTGCACTCAAGACATTCCCATACATGCTCAGTCCCCTCGTTCAACAGCCAGCGAAGAGTCATACTACTAATCGTTCCCACCGCTATCTGATTAAAAGTTCTCCTGGTCTTCCCTCTCAGTTTTGAGATTCTTCCAGAACCCCTGCCGATCCCCAGCAATCTCATTCTTTCCACATATGGGTTCTCAATCTGTTCCTCCGCCTTCTCCACCTGGTTCCACAAGCGCACGACCACCTCCGTCTTGTCCATAGACAAAGTTCCATCAAGAGGTGCATTCCCTGCTAGCCTCTCAGCCTGTTCATTTCCCCGTACACCCGCATGGCCAGGGCAAAATATCCATACAATTCTCACAATCTGTGACCTCTGAAGCGACGAGAGCCATTCCACACGCAGCCTTTCTTTCTCCACCTTGCTAAGCATATTCTTTGAATCCGTAATGAATACAACGTGTGTTGCAGTAGTCTCCTCTAGCCACCTGAATGCCGATGTTACTGCTTCCACCTCCATTCTCATGCTGGAGGTCGTAGTCTCATATGCCAGGTTCTCCTTTTTCAAGACTCGCCCATTAGCCTTTGCAATAAAGCCCCAGCCATTACGTCTGTTTCTTACAACTGACCCATTGGTGTAGATGACTATGTCACCTTGATGTGTGTTGCTCTGGATTAGCTGTTGCACTTCAAACTCAGTGCAGCCCGCTGCCCATTCTCTGCTCTCACGACCCAGTGTTAATATTACATTGTGCCAGTCCATCATGTCATCCGGAACTTCAACCCACTCTCTTTCACGATTAATGATCTCTAGACCACACACCTGACGTACAGAAAGTTCTGCCTGTGCCATCCAGGACCTGCCTTGTCTTAGTCTATGACCCTTGACCATATCCATTGCTGCATGCAGCGGGTGATCCCTGTCTGCGGCAACTCTCAGGTACCATTTGGCCTGAAGGACCCTATTTCTATCCGTCATTGTAGGTAGCTCCAGGATATGCCTCATGCAGATAATTGGTGTGTCCTTTGTGCACCCTAGTTTTAACCGCATGGCAGCATTCTGTATGCGCTCCAACCTTTCAAGCTGGCTTTTTGATACTGTCAGCAGCCCCAAACCATACTCAATGACAGAAATGATCAACTGCTGAAAGAGCCTGTAAAACATCCTCTGATCAACCACGGTTGCTGCCTTAGCCCTCAATGCATTAAGTCCCTTACCAGCCTTCACCACCAAATCCTCCACATGATCCTTAAAAGACAAAAACCTGTCAAAGGTGATACCCAAGTAC
The DNA here is from genome assembly GCA_963921405.1 of Cepaea hortensis. Lineage (NCBI taxonomy): Eukaryota > Metazoa > Mollusca > Gastropoda > Stylommatophora > Helicidae > Cepaea > Cepaea hortensis. The sequence continues at coordinate 76,254,144 of OY992890.1, read as the reverse complement.
TTCAGTTTACTATCTCGACTAAGAGGACATCCATTCAACATAATACCTGGGACGTCTGCCTTGACGATCCGGTTATCCAGGGAGTACCACACAACCGATGCCTTGTCTGGGTTTAAAATGGCCCCTGCGTCCCTGCACCACTCCGTCACCTTGTTTACCGCCACCTGTACATCTTTCGCCAAACTGGCCCTGTCTCTGCCCTGTCTGTACAGCAGGACATCATCTGCAAATGTCAAGATTCTACCCACACCTGGTGTCTCAATAGCTGCGATTTTGCTGGTGTAGACATTAAGGAGCACCGGGGACAAGGCAGATCCCTGCGGCAACCCAGGCGTAATAGTACAGGGGTCAGAAGTCCAGGTACCTATGCGCAGTGCAACCTGACGCTCATAAAGGCCTGCCATCTAACACAGCAAGGGCAGACCTCCATGTCCAACAGTGTGTCTATTAACCGATCATACCTAACTCTGTTATACGTATCCTCCAGGTCAAGAGCTACCGCCACTGTTTGCTGTTTATCCTGGAAGCCCTCGTAGACATCAAATGCAAAAGTTGCAGCATTGGCCCAGGTGTCCTTTCCAGGCCGGTAGCTCCCGAGTCCTTGGGGAAGCAGATTACGACTTTCCAAATGTTGCTGGAGCATGCGTGCTACTATCTTTTCGAGGACTTTGCTATACGTGTTTTGCAGGGTTATGATTCGGTATCCATTAAGTCTGGAGTGGTCCTTACCTGGCTTTGGGAGTGGGACCAGGTAGCTATGCAGCCAATCGTGGGGTATTTCCGACGTATTGATGCTTAGGTTGAAACAAAGAGCCATCTCCACCAAGTCCCCATCATTTATGTTCCTCATATGGGAGTATCTCACCTCATCTGGACCTGGCGCTGTGTCTTTAGCCCGCTTCAGTACCCGTTTAATGTCCTCCACTTTAATCTCACAGTCTTCCTTCCTTGTGATCCGTGACAAGGCTTCTCTGACGTTATCTCTAATAGCCCTATCTTGCTGATCCGTCTGTTTTAAAAATCGCGCAAGTAAAGCCCCCGCCCCCTTTGTCCTTGTCAGTCGTCATAGGTCGGTTGTTATCATCATAAACGGTGCCATGTGTACCAGGCATCACCTGTCTCTTCATCTGCCGGTGCAGCCTCCAGAATTTTCCCAATGTCACATCCCCACCGACTTCATTGATAAACTGTTCCCACTTAATCCTCTTTGCCTCAGCTGCCTGGAGTTTTAAATCCTGCACCTTTACTTGTTTATACCTTTCAGCCTCTTCCAATTCTGTGCCAACTGAATTGGTTGCTCTCCGCACCCTCTGCCAATTCCTTATGGCCGCCCTCTTTTCCCGCCATGAATTCTCGACCTCTGGTGTCCACCATGGTGGTTGGGTAAAGAGTCTTCTTGTTAGTTTAGATCTTCCCTGTGATCTTAGGCGCCCCAAGAGCGAAGAGTGGTCGCGATCATAACTGAATGCCCTGCGAGCTCTTATAGCCCTAACTGTACTGGACTTAGGTATCAGCACAGAACAGGGGAGGTGGTCACTTCCATGGTCTCCAAGGACTCTCCATTTTATATCTGATGCCGCCTCTTGGGATACAAGCGCCAGGTCGATGGCCGTGTCAGGGTCCCTCGGTCTCATTGCTAGCCTAGTGGGTGTACCATCATTTAGACAGACAAAATCCATCTCAAACAAGGCCTCGGCAAGAGCAGTACCCTGTCTGTTCTCTCCCGACCTGTTCCATTCCTTGGCGCGGGCGTTGAAGTCACCACATATCAGATACCTGGTATGTGGAGTGTCCACTGAACCTTTAAACCAGTCCCAACTCTCTCTTCTTATGCAAGATTCCCCACTTACATATACATTTATCAGGCTCCAACTGTATCGGCCGATTTGTATCCGCATTCCCTGCACCTCTTTACTCTCCTGACACCACCCACTCATATCCAGTATTGAATGCTGTAAACCGTCCTTGACCACCAGAGCCTGTCCATGTCTTCACTGCCCAGTTGGGTTGATGTAACATGTGTAGCCAGGGCACTTAAATGAGTTTGTCTTCAGTTCTTGTAACATCAGGACATCGAAATCGTAGACCAGTTTCTCCAGTATTGGTCCTCGTTGCTTTGCACTGCGGCAATTCCAATACCCAACCCGTACATTTTTGAGTCCCAAACGATCCGTTTTCCTTCTACCCCTTCTGGCTCCAGCCCTCTTCTTCCTTTTCCTTCTCCCCTCTCCCCTACCTCTTCTTCTCCGCTTCATTCTCTCCCCGCTGGCTGTTGTCAAAGGTATGGAGTACAAAGCATGTACTCCGTTGCTTCGGGATAACATTAAGAAAGAAATGAGAAGACTGAATATTCACATGTTACATACATTGGCACCTTTCCGTCTTGACAGACGATAGTTTGGTACATTGTGCTTCAAAAAGACTTAATAACTACAACCCATGGCGGTGGCGCATGTGACTGTTCAGGCCTATTTGTGCTGTAAATATTCATCCACAGTGGATGCATGTGAAAACATGGTCATTTCCACCATCATGCACCATCTTACGTCTCTCACGCTCTGTGTGTGCTTTATCTGCAATCATTTTCTCCTTTGTCTTTATTCCATTTCTGATAGTTGCCCTCCATGCAACACGTTCAGCGGCGACTTGCTCCCAATGTGCATTATCAATGCCTGTATCAATCATGTCCCGCTTACACACATCTTTGTATCGTAATAGAGGCCGACCCAGAGACCTCCTACCCATCTGTAATTCACCCAAAAAGATGTCCATTGGTATTCTACCATCATCCTCCTAACATGTCCTATCCATCTAAGTCTACGAAGACTAAGCATAGAATACACCGTCACACAACCTGATCTTTCCAATACTTCAGTATCTATGATTTTGTCTTGCCATTTAATACCAAGCATTCTTCGCAGACACCGCATATGAAATCTGTTTAATCGTTTCTCTTGGTGTGAGTAAGTTGTCCAGGTTTCACTGCCATAAAGAAGAGTACTAAGGACACAGGTTTGGTAGACGAGGACTTTTATTTTGGCAGTAAGCTTCCTGTTCTCCCAGACTCTTTTTGCTAACATGTTCATTGTTGTTGCTGCCTTGCCAATCCTGATGTTGATTTCCTTATCTAGGGATAATTTGCTATTTACCTCTGATCCTAGATATGTAAAGTTGTCTACTATCTCCAGTTCGGCGTCGTCAATAAAGATTGATGGTACCCCATGTGCACCTTGTGACATAATCTGTGTCTACCAGGCTGACATTCTGAATGCTCTACGAGAAGTAAGCCTGTTGGGAGAACCAAGCGATGACTGTGAATCTACAACCATGGTCAGACTGCGAGAAATGCAAATTAAAAGAGGTGTTGCCAAACAAGAACACTACGCAGGAAGCCAAAGAAGATTGATTAACCAACACAGAACTGGTGTCGTTAGCCGCTACACGCTGCGGGATTTGCTGAGGAGGGGATCCGAGCACTTATGGACTGAATGGTTCGATGTACAATGAAGATGATCTGTCGACTAACTAACTAACATAATCTGTGTCTTCTTTTTGTTAATTGTTAAACCAAATTCAGAACAAGCATTGGAGAATGCAGATAGTAGATGTTGTAATTCTTCCTCAGAGTGGTCGTAATTGCAGCAACATCCGCAAAAAGCAACTCTCTGATTAGTACCCTGCTAATTTTGGTCTTGGCCTTCAATTATAGAGACCGCCATCTGAGCGTGAGTGAATGTATATACCGGCATCCTGATCACGAAAGGCATATTTCAGTAGAAGTGAAAAGTATATCCCAAAGAGGGTGGGGGATGGTACACAACCTTGCTTAACTCCACTCTTGATTTCAAACTCTTCTGAAGTTGCACCATCAAACTTGATTATACCCTTCATGCCTGTGTGGAACGATTCCACAATGGACAGAAGAGTTGGTGGGCAGCCAATCTTCTTTAGAGCTTTGAACAGACCCCCACGACTGACCAAATCGAATGCCTTTGTGAGGTCGATGAAGGCAATAAACAGTGGTTGATTTTGTTCCCGGCATTTTTCTTGCATTTGTCGCAATGAGAATATCATATCAATGATAGACCGGTTCTGACGGAAGCCGTAATGTGATTCGGGGTAGACTTGATCTCCCAGGACTTGAAGTCTGCGCAGAACAATTTTGGCAAACACGTTCTCAACAATACACAGAAGTGAGATACCCCTATAGTTGTTACAGTCGCTCCGATCGCCCTTGTTCTTGTACAGCGTTGTGATGCTTGAATCTTTGAAATCCTGTGGGGCTTGTACTTCTCGCCAGCATAGCTCTATTAGCTGGTGGATCTGTCGAGTGAGTGTGTCTTGCCCACTTCTGATTACCTCTATTGGAATCCCATCCTTACATGGAGCCTTGCCAGATGCAAGTTCATTTATAGCACACTTAACTTCTGTTATGGTGGGAAGTGTCCAGGTGGTCAAGAGTTGGCAGGGCCTTTATGGCGTTGAGGGCATCATCCGCTAGCTTGGTCTCACTTGAGTAAAGATCTAAATAGTGCTCTACCCATCTGCTGTTTCTTATCAGTGATGATTTCTCCAGTCAATGTTTTCAGTGGTGCACTTCTTTTGATCACTGGACCACAGGCTTTCTTTATCTCCTCATACATGCTTCTGATGTTTCCCTTATCACTTGCCCTCACATGGACTCACATAACTTGATCCAATAGTCATTCGCACACTGCCTGGCAACCTTTTTCACATCCTTCCTCGCTTGCTTCAGCTCACTCAGTATTACGCGTTGTTCTTTCCTTGTTTCTACTTATCAATCAAGGGCTGCAGTATCTGGCTGTTTGCCGCAAACCAGTCCTGCTCTTATAATCCAAAGTGACGTAAACCCCTACCGCTGTTTTATAAATAGTTTCCTTAAGTTTACTCCACTTTTCACTTCCTGTACAATTTTCTGATGTATCAGTGAAAGCGTCTTCAAGTTGCTGTTGAAACTCAAAGCACTTTCCAGGATCGTGAGTGTTAATAATATTAATCCTGGGGCTAGATTTGTGTTTAGCTGTGTAGATTCTCTTGTTCTCAGTCTAACCCTTGCAACAACGAAAGAATGATCCGTATCACAGTCAGTAACTTCGAGTTAATGATGTATGGTTCAGATGTTGTCTCCGTGTGATAATGAAGTCCAGCTGATGCCAATGGCTGGATCTTGTGCAGCTTTTTTGTTTTAGAAAAGGAGTTTGAATGTGCGTCCACACAGATCAGTCCACCCAGACTTCAGGACTCGCTTCGTACACACATAAAATCAGTTGTTAGTATTACCACCGTACTTAGGTGCACACGTCATCGTCGCTCTTTAATATTCGTCCACTATGGCCGACCCATTCACTGACATCCACTCATGCATTATACGTACATCCACTCGGACTACTCAGCTCTCACTCTTGGATAACTACCACATCTCCATTGCTTCCAGTCTCCCGCCTCATCTCCCTGCCCTTCTATTTTCACGTATTTTCTTCATTTCTCTCACTTTTTCCCCATCTTTTTATTCTTCTCATCACACCCTTATGCCTTAATGTAGTCACCGGAGGATCTTCTCCTGTATTATATGTTGCGTTTCGTGCATATATTCGTTTGCTAATGAAGGAACGGACTTAGCTGACAGGACAGACATAGAGAAAGACAGACAGTCAATAGGGGTTGACTGCGATGCGGGTATGAAAGAGTGAGGACTGACTAAAGGGAGTTCAGACGAGAAACACGTGGCCAGGGGACACGTGATGGAAAAGACTGGACAGGCAGGGGTCAGGGGAGAATGTGTGAGACCAGCGACTGAGATGGACCTGTAGAGGAGACTGATAGATTCTGAGAAGCGAGAGGAATGAAAGCTAGAGCGCTTTGCGAGTTGTATAATTGCCATAGTTTGAGCGGGTTGTGATCGTGTGAGACAGCGACAGTTTGCATGTATGGCTGGACTGAATGCTCGCGGTCTGAAGATATGTAAATAGTGTGCGGATTGTACATATTGATGTGACAGCATGTTTTCTGATGCCGACATGATTGTCTTGTTTGGATGTTTAATCGTGCATCGGGCACATTGTGATAGCGAAGTGGTGCTTGGTGGCGTAGACCTGGCGTAGACCAATAAAGCTTCCCGAAAGGGACAACGTAAATCGCCTGACTCCGAGTGGAAATTATTGTTATTAATATAATTACCTGTTAGCAACAAGCGTGAGCATGCCTTATTAGTTTTAAGTCGCTGACAGCTACCTTCTTGATTTTCCTTCCATTGAAGACAGAATGCAAATTTGCAGAGCACGCGTCTACCTCAGAGTTAACGAAAACACACAACATCCACTGCATAGTGAAATTATGAAGGCGAAGGGCAGCACGTTAAAAAGAGGACGGTCGTGGATGGGTCAAGCTGAAGACATTCTTCAACAGGTGTGTTCACTTGAGGACTTAGAACCTGGCGAGGAGAGAGTATAAGTGCCAACATATTTCTGTACGTCCTTTTCAGTTTGCATCCAACTAGACAGAAAATGCAGACAAGAAAATCTGGCTGCTGTGGTGGCAGAAGTACAAACGTTGATTTTCGAGAATTCGCTAGACAGTGATGCTGTCATCTACACAGATGGGTCGGTCGTCCGACATGTGAGAAACTCATGGGCCTTTACGGCACAGGCCGGAGGGAGAATTGTGAAGGAGGACTCTAGTGCTTTTGTTGAGACCACAAGTAGCCTGACTATGGAAGTCATGGCAATTAGTAAAGCAATAACATGGCTCGAGACACAGAAATTCACTAGGGCATGTTTCCTTAGCGACTCAATGAGAATGCTCCAGAGCAGAGGTTCCCAAACTACGGCCCGCGGGCCACTTGTTACCCGCCAGCTGTCAGAAAGTGGCACGCGAGGCCTCGTTATATTCCAATTCCAATTTTCAAAACAAAAATTCCAAATTCGGCCTCGTTCAACCTGCCTCTTCAGCTGTGGTTATTGTTGAGGTCCGTCGTTTTTCCGTTCATTCACCTTAATTCTTGTCTTGTCTTGTCTTGTCTATCTCGGACTGGTTATGTTGGTTTGTGTCTGTGACGACAGCTGGGGTGGGGGGGGGGGGTGTCATAATCCCCCATTGCTAGGCCGCGACATCGTTACGCCCGCCAGGCGAACACCAGTTACCTATTCACAGGTTTCGCTGACGAGAGAGAGTGCCCGTCAGCGGTCAAGCCAGTACAAGCGTGACGTATGCAATTCTCGCTGCGCTCGAATCCACAGGGCAAGCACTGTGAGCGGGAAACGGCAGACACGGCTAGGGTAGCGGACTCGACGGACGTTGTATGAGAGAGGCTCCTGTGTTTCTGTGCCTGAATGTTGATTGCTCGTACCTCTTGTGAGAAGATGAAAGACTGCGTAGCTGTGGGTTTGCGTTTGTGAGTGCATTGATGTATTGTGTATAGATTTTAATATTCACCTTGTGATGGCCACATGCCGAATTAGATTGTGTTGCATGTGAAGTGTAAATAAAACCATCAAAACTTAGTGTTACCGTGTATCCAGTCAAATCATTCTGTACTTGTGTATGTCTCGCATATGTTAGGTCCAGCGAGCCAGATTCATTAGATTGTAAGAACCTGACGGGGGGGGGGGGGGGGGAGGGTCGTTCAGTGGCTATCCTTTGTGCTTGTCTGCTCTTGTGGTTCTCTTTGTTGGTGCAAGCTTCTGGCTCGTCTAGATACAGTCCTTATAAGGACTTTTTAATTTGGTCTTTTTGTCTCCTTTTTTTGTGTAGTTTCTGTAGGAGCTTTTCGACGTTTCCATTTTCCTCCTTGCGCCTGTTTTCATTTTCGAGATTGAGTTTCTGCTGCCTTTCGATTTTTTTTCAGCCATGGGATGATCTCTCCGTCTTCTATGTAGTACGAGTAGTCGGCAAAATCAGATTCATAGTATCTATTTGGATATTTTACCAGTCTCCTGAGTTTCTTGGGTTTCATCCTTTCTGTTTCATCCCAACACCTTTTGAATTCCTGGTGCCTGCGTTCCTCCACTCTTGCACTTTCTAGTAGCTCCTCCAAGGTACGTTCCGTGATCTCTCCGTGCCGTCATCAGGGTGCTCATCTCGGTTTTCTTCGGATGCCTGGAGAGATATTTGTTTCCCTTTGTCTGCCTCGGGTGTCGCGGTTGGGCTGCTGGCTGTAGCATGCGGTTCAGGCTCGATCTCTTGGTTTTCGTCTTGAGGTTTCTCTGTGGGTTCTTGTATGGTTTCTGTTGGTTTGTTTTGGAAGAGTTCCATTTCAGCTCTATGCAGTTCTCTTTCGGTCTTGTTCATTTGTAGGATTTCTTCTCCTTCTTCATCTCAGCCATGCGTTCCATCTCTTGTTTGATGTTTTGCTGTATCTCCTTTATTTCAGCAAGCAGTTTTTCATTGTCGCTAGTTTGTGACGGTGTTAGAAGTAGCTTGATTTGCTACTTTAGCTCGTCTATCTGGCTTTGCAGTTGGGCTCTTTCCGCTTGTGAGCAACCCGTGGCTGTCTCGCACCTCCGTATTGCTTCGTTGTATGGTGTCTTTGTGGTGATGGCGATCTTTAAGACGTCTCTGTATCTTTGCAGGTACGGACAGCCCAGGTATCTTGCTCCATATTTGCCCAGGCAGGTGGCGCACTTTCTTTTGTTGTTGGGTGCTCGGAAGTCGGTGTCCAGCTTAGCTAGCGGACACTCCTTGAAGGCGTGATGATCGGCGCAGCATCGGCAGATTTCCGTCTTACTGCGACACGTTGCTCTGCTGTGGCCGGCCCTCTGACATCTGGAGCATTGTGTGATCCTTGGGATGAATCTCTCTGGCTGCTGCACTCTCTTGTTGATTGATACTGTGGTCGGCATCTCGCTGCCCTCTGTCGTCACCACAGCCAGCGTGGTAGGGATCTTTGAGTATGTCAGGATCCGCTCCGCCTTCAAGATTCGGATGTTGAGATTCTCTTCTTGTAGCTGCTTCGTGATTTGTTCGTCCGACAGCTCCACTTGAATATGCTTGACAACCCATCGGACTGTTTTTGTGTCGGTGTTTCCGACTCTGGCGTCTTTCTCCTCCTTCTTCTCTGCTGTCTTGGATCTTGTCTGTGGTGGGCTGTCGATGTTCTCAATCTTGGTAGCTTAAGAAATAGCTATAGTTTCAGGTTCTTTGTTACAGCTCACAGGCAGGCTCTCCACGTTCATCTTCTTCCCGGTCTTGTCGGCTCCCACGCTGCACATCTTGGGTACCGCGTGTTTCTTGTTGTTGGACTTGCTACGTGACATTTTCCCCCTTATCACGCTTCTTGACTTGTTAAGGCGACTTGTCTTGATAGCGCAAGCAGTGCGAATGAAGACGACGGCCTCTTTATATATTTTAATAATTTCAAAAATGGACTCGGTTCGCCCCGTCAGTTTCGCAACGAAACGTTATGAAGTTCCCAAATCCCAGCCTTGTCGACATATCAGATTGCGCAAGGCGCCATGTTGTCGTCTGTTACAACTGTTTAGCAGAGTCGGTAGTATTATGTTGAAATTAGATATTTTTCCACATAAACATTTTCCGTTAAAGCCTATAAATATGAAGTGGAAAATCTAAAATCAAACAATGGTAAAAAGCGAAAATGTGAAGACGTTGCTTGTCGTGAATTCTTTGGAAGACTTTGGACACGAAAGATTTATGCCAAGACATTGATAAACTGGCATCTGGACTTTAAGTAACTGATTATGAGGAACCGTTACAATGTTAAATTAATTACATTAATAGCGATTTTCGAAACTGATTTAAAATGTATTGTTAAATGAACTTTTGATTTTAAACCAAAAAAAAAAAAAAAAAAAAAATGACCACAGTATAGTACTGACACTGACTGCCTTTAAAGTTTTAGAATTTTGTTGACGAAAGTTAAGAAAGGTAAGAATGATATTGCACGACTATTATAATTTTATAACCTTGTGGCCCGCTTAACTACCGAAAATAGTAGATATGGCCCTCTGCTCGAAAAGCTTGGGAACCACTGCTCCAGAGGATAGAGACGAGGTGGATCCGAAGACAGTGGTTGCTGTCTCTGGAGTGGCCTCAGCTGGCAAAGATTAGTTTCATCTTCGTGCCAGGGCATGCGGGAGTACAATGAAATGAGTGGGCTGACAAGCTCGCAGGTGAGGCTACTGTGGAGGGTGGACGCGCCATGGACCAGCCTGACATTCCGAATGCTCTATGAGAAGTAAGACTTTTGCGAGAACCAAGTGATGACTGTGAATCTACAACCATGGTCAGACTGCAAGAACAGCAAATTAAAACAGGGGTGGCCTAACAAGAACACTACGCAGGAAGCCAAAGTAGATTGATAAACCAACACAGAACTGGCGTCGTTAGCCACTACACGCTGCGGGATTTGCTGAGGAGGGGATCCGAGCACTTATGGACTGAATGGTTCGATGTGCAATGAGGTTGATCTCTAGACTATAACTGACTAACTAACTTGAAACATTTCCACTCCAAGCAATTACTTTAAAGTAATAAACACTGGGATTAAAGGAGTTATCATAAGCACAGTGGGTCATGATCCAAAGGAACAGTATGGATAGAGTGGGTTGATGTAACACTTGAATGGGACAAAGGAGTCAAGGAAAGTCTAGAATGTATACTGTAAAAAAAAAGAAAGAAATGCAACATATTTGGTGTTACCTTTTTTAAAAAATATTCACTGACTGGACATCATTTAACCTATCGACTGTGTCCATCTGGTCATTAACTTCTCGTGGTTACCTGAATTTTACTCAGCTCATGATTCGTGAGGTCATGAAGGAGGTCAAGGTCAAAACAACATTTTTGACATTAACTCATGATCATGAAACTTAATGAACTCAAAACTCTCTGACCATATTATTGAATGCGTATAAAAGAATGAAGCTCCTCGAATAAATTCAGTTGAAAATTCAATGCCAAGTTTGGCTCATCTCACTACAAAACAACGAGTCATCATCATTGAACGTTTACAGTCTGGACAGTCACAAAATGTAGTAGCCAGAGAATTTAATGTGGTTAGAAGCACCATTAGTCGCCTTTGGAGGAGATTTCAAGAAACTGGCTCAGTGGCAGACCGGTAGTGCAGTGGAAGACCCAGAATCACAACTGCTGTCGAAGACCGCTTATAATGGCTGTGTTGCATTAGGAATCAATTTGCATCTGCGTCCTCCACAGTCCAGTCAATGCCAGGAGCTCGTCGAATTTCAGATCAAACGGTCAGGAACCGGCTGGACGACGCTGGTCTTTGGGCTAGAAAACCATAAAGAAGTCCTGTTCTTATGGACCAGAATCGCCAGAACCGACTGCAGTGGGCAAATCACCATTGCCAATAAAATATAGGTACAAGTTTGCAATCAAAACTGCAATAATGTTGCATTTCTTTTTTTTGTTTTTTGAACAGTATATAAATGTAGTCCCAGAGCAGATACTGCCATTGGGGCATGAAGTATTAGCCCTTGACATTCCAGGCCATGACATATTAGGTGAGCTGGCCAGTTCCTTTCCTCATCACCTTTCTTTTCTTAACAATGCAGCGCCCCCCCCCCCCCAAAAAAAAAAATTGTCTGGTACCCATTTTTTATAAGGCTGGCTCACTGCCAGGTTCATACTGGGAAATATAAGTCTGTCTCCCTGGGGATTGAATCCAGACCACTATCTTGGCAGGCTGGTGTACTAACGACTGTGCCTAGAATGTAGAGAGTAACAAACGGATGGTGAGTTGCTTGGTCACCCAAGTGCTGCCCACAGGCCCAGCGGTCATGTACTCAAATCCTCATTGTGGGAGTGATTTTATAAACAATTGACCTGGGTTCACATAACTATAGCCTGCAGTCCAACCTGTACTGATTAAACTAATTCAACAAGGCTGGTTCACATCACTGCGGTCTGTACAAATTACACCAACCCCACAACAAGGATGGTCCACATCACTGCGGTCTTACTGTACAGTTGAACCAACTCCACAACAAGACTGGTTCACATCACTGCGGTCTGACTGTACAGATGAACCAACTCCACAACAAGACTGGTTCACATCACTGCAGTCTGTACATATTACACCAAACCCACAACAAGACTGGTTCACATCACTGCAATCTGACTGTACACATTACAACACCACAACAAGGCTGGTTCACATCACTATAGTATGACTGTACACAATACACAAACTCTACTACAGTCTGACTGTACATATTACACAAACTCCACAATAAGGCCGGTTCACATCTCTTCAGTCTGACTGTACACATTACACCAACCCTGCAAGGCTGGGTTCACATCACTGCAGTCTGTACACATGTCGGATACGTTGAGATTGATGGCTTAACCCCAAAGAGATAAAGAATGCAAAATCCTTTTTCCCAATGTGATCCTGCCCGTTTAATTAATTTAGCTGTACTGACTCAATTGGTTGAGACCAGAAATAGAGTTTTAGAGAACCAAGGAATACCTTCAGGAAATAACTAACAAAGTTGTATTCCCTTTTATACCCAAAATATCCTTTAAGTGGTTCCTTGCCTCTCCTCTACCAACTAATTAATTCTATCTAGGGTAATTTAAAACAATTTGACTACGACAAGTAAAATACAATCAATACATGACATGACCTCAGTTTTTATGATTTAATAAACACAAATATGGATTTTGTAAATTGCATTCAAAATTACAATTTCCTGTCATAAAATAAGGACATATACATATACTGTAAATATACAGAATTGATGTGCCAATGATAATGTATATATTAACAGCTATATTTTTTTCCAGGGGCCTGTAATGCTAATCTTTTACTGGCCTGTATGATCTGAAGAAAAAAAAACTGTTTATACTTTAGAATTCTCCACTTCCAGCTTTGGGAATCCCTTTGGCTATCTAATTGCTGTAGTCTTAGTGTTCCAGGGCGTAGTAGAACATAAGTTGGCTCTTGGTTTTCCTTTCCATTGTTTGGCAGGTAAATGTTTAAATAAAGATTACCTCTCCTATGACACAAATGGAATGGTTGCAGGTAGATAAGTTTCTGCGCTACTCTATCAAGGCATCACTCAACAATGTGCTCACTCAACAGGTGCTGCATTCAATCTTCACCAAGTCAGGTCTGGATTGACATGAATAAGACCACCACCTGAAATTCCATCAATCACATAATTCTAATGATATCATAAATATGACATTAGAAATGAAATGTAAATGCCTAAGAACATAACCAGTGAAAATAATAAAAGGAATCTTGTTATTAGAGAAAATAAACATAGAAGAAAGATAGTCATGGTGTTCTCAATTAGTTATCAGCAACATAGTTGTTTGCTCTCATTCCATTCTTCCACTATCAGGTGTTCAAGGTTTAACTAGCAGAGGTGCAGTTTCATCTTCATGTATGCCTGTCCTTCAGTTTATAGTTTAAGTAATACCTTGAGTGATTTTGAATTTGACAATTAGGTTGACCATTCTCTTCTTCATCTTTTTCTATTCAGGAAAAGGGTCTCATACATTAAGAGCTTTTAAAAATCAGTCCCCATTGTAATGAGTGTTTGTTTATAAGCAATATGAGTACATTATGGTATCCATTCTTGTATAGTATTCAGGTGACTTCTCTTTTTAGTCCAAAGTTTTACGGAGAGTATATACCCCCCTCTTCACCGTTTCTATACTAAGAGTGTACTTCAGCTATCCGCCTCATCATGCTTATTATAATCATTCTCATCATCATCATGATTACCTTATCTCATTGTAATTACAATCATTATCATTATTATCATAATTATTACATTGTCATTACAATCATTATCATTATTATTATCATCATCATTATTACATTGTCATTACAATCATCATCACTATTATCATGCTTATGACATTAGAAATCATTACATTATTCTAACATTATCATCATAATCATTGTTACATCATTTTCATTACATTACAGTCATCATCATCATCTTTGTAGTACATTATTATCATTACACTAGACCATATGTGTTAACATGAACTACAAAGTGGGATTTTGCTTAAATTACAAACACAGATGCTGTAATATGTGTAATGTATGATATTGGTTGTGTCGTACTTAGCACACAAAACTAGATGATAGTGACATGAATGATATTTTATACAAAGTGGTGTTATGCGCCGGAGTGTACTAAATTATTATTTAGTTTATGGGTTACGCCGAACTAGTTTCTGGTGATAGTCATGGCATTCAACATCAAATTTGCCGGCTATCCTGAGATTGACTGTTAGCTTATACTCCCTCTCTCTCAGCATGTAACTTCACTCACTCAAATTCCTCATGCATCATTCATATGCATGGATGATCATTTTACTCAGTCTACAGACACATTCATATTGGTATGGGTGATCCTATAGGAATCATTCATCACACATCCTTCATACTGTCATGTAAGGTTGGTGATTTCCCAATGATAACTTACAATGTTTACCATCATTGATATCACAATGAAATATCTCCTTTCACAATCACTCATCATACACATCATATCTGTAGGAATGACATCAGGCTTAGGTAGGTGCTTTACACAGAATACATTCACAGATTCAATAAGAATGACATTACAAGGGAATCTCATCCTTCAACCTACTTATATTATTTCCTGGATATTTAGTCATGCATGCTGATGGGTTTTATCAAATGATACATTCACATCTGTTTAACAATGATGAAATCACACATGAATCCTCACAGACATGTTATCAGCAATGACATAGTGATCATTGTGATCATTAGACATAATTATGCAATTCACCCAGGATTTAGCAACATGAAATCCAGGAGTTATCACATGTACAATTTAGGTGCTATATCCAATTCACATTCAGGCATTATGAATTAAAATACTTCTTGCATGGCGGTTGACTAAGTATTATTATTGTGTGGCACAAACATTAATTCCCTATGTTTACAACATGGAAATTACATTTGACTTACCGCTATGGTGTTTTAACTCAACACACAAATTATGATGCCTGTAGAATCTATTTTTGATTCTCATGTGTTCATGAATTATCATAAAACTATTTGTTTGTCCATGTGCTCATGTCAAAAAGTAAATCTACTGACTAATGTGCTCAATCTACTTGACTATACACATTCCACTAAATTCTCTATTAGTGATGGCACATGTAAACTAGTTTTTAATCTTACCAGTGGGCACATATACATTATGTCCTTACCACTGTACTAAGAATTCTGAGTCTCCTTAAGTCACCACTCTAATTGTAGATTGAGTTTTCATGCTTAAGAAATAAAGTTTACAACATGTGTCTAATGTTTATACATTAACTAAGTTGTTTAGCTGGGAGAAAATAAACACTGTAGATTTCTCCAAATGTACATTTTATATTATGACTATGATAACTGAGTATAATATTATTTAGTTTGTACTAGATTAAATTCTTTAAGAACTCACCATTCCAATCATTGTAGATTGAGTTGCTTAAGAAATAAATGTACAACTTGGATGACTGCTTATACATTAAATCCGTTGTTTACTTTGGGAGAAAATAAAATTCACTATGGGTATTCTTAATGAATAGTTTATCTATAAACTATAAAAATTAATTATAATTACCTTCTTAAGAATTCATCACGCGTTCAACCAGTTGACTTACCAACTCTTCTTCTCGGAACAAGGACTCACAACTTATCTAAGATTAAAAATAAATTATATTCACCTCATCCAAACAGGACGACTTCCAACACTTCAGCAACAGGTTTCCGAATCTGGGTGCGATGTTGTAGGCTGAGGTTTCCTATCTTCATTTAAAATACTTATATTTAAATCTTATATTTAGACATATTTCATCATTCCCTTCGCCTCAGATCTTCTCCTCGCCTTGTGCTGGGCTGGTTCACACAAACAGACAGTTTCTTTCCCGCATGGGCTTTTTATTTTGATTTCGTTGTTCCTGTGGCGACGTCATAAAGGGTCGATGAAAAAGTCGGATTATTGCCGTGGAGAACGAGGCGGTGTCAACCTTTTTTCGTCGCCAGGATTTATTTACCGCATGTTACACTGGTGAAAATGTAATATATCACAACACATTGCACCAACTCCTCAACAAGGATGATTCACATCACTGCAGTCTGACTGTATGCATTACAACAATTCCTCAACAAGGATGGTTCACATCACTGCAATCTGACTGTACACATTGCACCAACTCCTCAACAAGGATGATTCACATCACTGCAGTCTGACTGTACACATTACACCAACTCCTCAACAAGGATGGTTCACATCACTGCAGTCTGACTGTACACATTACAACCCCACAACAAGGCTTAATCTCATCACTGCAGCCTGTACACATTACACCAACCCCACAACAAGGCTGATTCCCATCACTGCAGTCTGACTGTGCACATTACACCAACCCCATTATAAGGCTGGTTCACATCACTACAGTATAACTGTACACATTACACAAACTACACTACAATCTGACTGCACATATTACACCAATCCCACAACAAGGATGGTTCATATCTCTACAGTCTGACTGTACACATTACACCAACTCTACAAGGCTGGGTTCACATCACACATTACAACCCCACAACAAGATGGTTCAAATCACACATTACAACCCACAACAAGGATGGTTCACATTACTACAGTCTGACTGCACACATTACAACTCCTCAACAAAGATGCTCCCAGCCTAACACGTGTACCCACAAATATTTCTGGGAAGTAAGAGTGCCCAGAGTGATCCATTCCACATAACCCATTGAATGTCAATTGATCTACACAAATATGCAGCTAGCAGCACACACTTAATAAATATCAAGTCATGGAAGAGGGTCTATAACTAACAGCGTAAAAATCCAATAGGTAAATAAATCTATTTACATATTTAGGTTATACGGTACAGAAACAAATCATCATATCCAAAGACTCATTTACTGGAATGGGTAATGTCGTGACAAATGGAAATATCAGCACAAAACTCCACTAATTGAAAGATTGAATGTGGCTTGTTCTTCTGTATGGTTGTGAATACAGGACATTGATGAAGAAGCTGAAACACTTATCTTAGCATTTTTGTGTGTGTCCCAGTTAGGTAAAATTATAAAATAATCAATGCTTCTTGCTGATAAGAGCATACAACCAACAAAAACCTGGATGTGTAGTCAAAGGAAGTAGACAGACAACATCAAGGGCACTCTTAAACAAACTAAATATTATGCAACCAAAGCAACACATCTGGCCTTGGAACACTAGACGCGATGCATCTAAGTCAACACATCTGCTTGCACCCTTCCCCTTTTATTCAGGTGTCCGCTATTCCTGTCAGTCCAATTTTCCTCTCTTCCATTGTTTCTATAGTTCTTCTCTACTATTAAAACTGCAGACGTTCATTATACCTATTGTTTTGAATCGCTGATCTATCTCGTAGTCCATTAACATTGCCGGGTCTATATCCATTTGGGTCAGTCCGTTTATACTTCTCAGTTTTTCTACGAGCAGTATGAATATCTCCTGCCGGCTTGCTGGGCCAGTCACAAGTTAAGGACAAAAATCTGACCATAGGGAGTCCATCCCCAATGGCGAGCCATAGCTCCGTTAGTCCATGACCTCGCGGTCATGATTTCCCAGTCTAAACCGCTTGTGTAGTCTGCGGGTCATCGGCAGGCTACTAATTTTCACTTTTCGCCCATCCTGGGAGAGGCTAGCCCATCCTAACCCTGCTGGCTGCATGGTCAGGCACAGTCCACACCTTGTAGACCCCCCATACCATCGTAGACCGCAATTTGTGGCGATGCGTGATCGCCCACGCTAGGCGACATGTTTCTTGATGATGCTGACTACTATTACTATCAGCTGTTACATCTACTTCTCCCCGCTAATGTGGCTGGAACTTCTACTACTATCGAGATTACTCATACTACTTGTATTACTTAGCTAGGTGATAGGAATGAGAGAGGTGACAGATTAATAGGCGAAGTGAGTAGGAGAAAACCTGGACTGGTGCAGTCAAGGCCTGCATGCACTTATTTTCGCTCTAGTGAAAGGCCGTGCAAGTTTACATGATTTTTGTAGACTTCTACTTCTTCTTTCGTACGCTTGAAATATGTCTATAACTGCAATGTTGTCCCTTGTCTGAATTTAACTGTCTTTTTTAGTTCCCACAGCGGTCCATAGAGTGTATCTTCCACTGTCGTCTCTCTAGGCCAGAAGGTTTGCCTGGATATGTTATATTTTGGGCAGTCTTGGAGTATGTGCTTTGCTGTCTGCGTCGCCAATCCATATGTGCACATGGCTGTTTCACCAATCTTGAATTTTGTATACATGTGGTTGCGTAATCTATTGTGTCCTGTTCTGAGGCGCAGAATAATGACTTGTTCTGGTCTGTCCATAACGTGGTAGTCATCTTGAGCAGGTTTTGGTGGCTTTCTGACTGATTTGATCATTCTTTTCTTTTGGTGGTATGTAACGGGCACATCAGGCTGTTCTTCTATGGCTCCTTCCTTAGCCAATTGATCAGCTCTGTCGTATGTCCAGCTCTTGTAGTGTGGTTTTTGATGCCGAACACCGAGAAGATAAAGAACCAACATACCTTGGTGTAACATTCGACGACAGGCTGACATGGAGAAAACACATAAAAAAGCAGTAGCAAAAGCCAGAAGGAAAGTAGCCATCCTCAGAAAGCTAAGTGGAACCATTTGGGGAGCCAGTGGGAAAATACTTAGCAAAGTTTATGAACAGAGCATACGACCACACTTGGAATACGGTTCAACTGCGTGGTGTTCAGCATCAAAAACCACATTACAGGAGCTGGACAAGGTGCAAAATCAAGCTCTTAGAGTCATCACAGGAGGGATTAGATCAACCCCTATATAGCAATGGAGAAAATTGGGAGGACACAAGCTCTAAGACAGTGGTTCTCAACCTTTATTGGCCAGTGGCCCTCTTCACCATATTTTCAGAACGTCACACCCCCCCCCCCCTTCGTATTTCTTACCTAAAAATTCCCCCTCCCGCCCCTACACAGTATACGTAATAATGGAAGCACATACAAAAACAAGTCTAGATGTCCACATAAAACGTGATTTGTGGGTCTACTTACTTTATAAAATGAATTTTAGAAGGGTGAGAGTACAGAACCGTAAAGTATGAAGGGAAAAACAAGATCAAGTAATCGGTTCATGTATTAACGCGATCTTGAAATAATCTTCATTTCCCATCCTCCCCGCCCGGAAAACCCCAAATTCCCCCCTGGGGGGGGGGGGGGGTGGTATTCCTGTGACATGTTGGGAGTTGGAAGCAGTAGCCACCTCGACTTACCCCACAATGAAGTATGGCTATGAGGATGGGACTGATTTCATTTGGAGGGGATGGGTCCTTGGAAGCCAAAGTGTCACATAATAGCTCTGGAAATCTAGGGGTTTTCCCAGGAATGTTAATTTCTTCCCTCCAAAATCTTCCTTCCCTCCAAAATCTTCCTTCGAAAAGAGAAACTTAGTTAGCTCGAGAGTCCCCCACCTATGATCATTTTCCCTTTTAGGTGAAATGGTCACAGGAATTAATAAAATTTAAAGTTCCCTTTTCTGAGTAATCTGGAACCTGGGAGATTGCAATAGAACAGAGTTTAGCTGTCTATTAGTGTTTACCCAGTCACCTGTAGTTCCAGATACTACCTTTATGTGATGTAGTTTCACTAACTAAACAGATTGTCAGCAACTTGCTTGCGACAGGTCTTTCAGGACTCCCCTACTTTTGCATCACACGAAATAATAACTCGTGTCATTTGCACAAGGAATGCAATTTATTTAGAGCTGGCGATAAACAAGCTCTGCGAGCGGAATACTTCATTGACAATAAACAGCATGGTATGTTACATAGATGCAATGAAGAAGTGATAATTATACTATTAATCACTGAATGAAATCTAAAGCCTAACAATCACTATTGTCTAGAAACTTATAGCATTCGTAAGGAACACGTCTATTCTCTAGTCGTCTCAGTCCTGGTCTCTTCTCACGCTTCTAATTGCGTGTTCAAACACGGACGTTGGATTCTCCGTGCGCTGGCGAGTCTTGCGTGCATAGTGTCCCAGCACGCTGGCCAGTTCACTCGAGTAACCTGGTACTCCACGGTTACTCGTAGAGGCGAGTTTCCCAATGTCTTGGGGAAACCCTCGCTCACCTGTACTCACTGCTCCCTTGGTTGACACAAGTGTGTCCCGTTGTGAAGCTATTTATAGCGCTGGTGTCTCTCCTGTCTGGTGTCTTCTACTAGACTCTGTCTTAGCTCTATTACTTATATTCTTAACTCTCTAAACAATTATTGGGATTTTTGACAGGCTCCTCTCCCCTCTGTGTAGTGTTACAACCCTTTAACTCATGCTTGTAACACGTTGTATGGTCGCAAAAAAAAAATTGTCTGTCCAATTTTGTCAAAGATCCAATAAGTTGTACATCTCTCTTCTGGGGATAGAACAAACTCTCTTCTCCCCTTACTCACACTGTTCTATTTCTTCACTCGGCTAATTGAGTAGCCCATAGTATCAGTATAGTTGGCTATAGATCTTCTTGGGAATTGTTTTGATCCGGAACCGTTGTCTTATGACTTATGTCCTGACTTCCGTCTTATGACCCTCTGTCTTCTGACTTCTGTCCGTTGACTTATGTCTTTTGACCTGTCCTCATATTGCCCGAAATGACAACCCAATACAAGTTGACTCTGTTATGAGTACAACACATGAGCATTAAATGTTCATGTTCCCAAAGAGTTTAGCTGTCTATTAGTGTTTACCCAGTCACCTGTAGTACCAGATACTACCTTTATGTGATGTAGTTTCACTAACTAAACACATAGATAATAAAATGTTTTGTCACATCACAATGTACTTGACAGAAGAATGCAGGAAAAGTTAATTTTGTTTATTAACCCAAAAGCTGTGGAATTAAGCAAGTGTAGCATTTATGACATATATGAAATACATCAAGACATTGAGATAATGTTCATATTCAACATTATAAATAAGAACTCTCATTTAAGTTCACTGATGATTTCAGTCATTTGGCCACTAAGCCTTCCCATCAGTTAGCCTGCTATTGTTTCTGTAATAAATACCCCAGATGGTACTGGAAAATTTCTCAAGGATTTGTAAAACAAATAGTCTAAACAGTCTCTACACACTGTATGAATCAGAGGAGTTCATGACTACTCTCTGTTCCTGAAAGTTAATGATTGTTCTCACAAGTATAAAGTTTCACTGAGTAAAATCAAAGTATAGCAGTGATGAAATGTTGCCAAACTTCTGCCATATTTGTAAGTAATTTGCATTGAGGTATAAAATTGATCCTAATGATCTTAGAACTGTTTCTACACTTCAGATATAGTCAATCAACAGATCAATCATGAAACACAGATCAGGTTTGGGCACAGTTCAGTGGGGACTCATTGAATATTCTTGGTCCTGGCCACAGATTTCTGTTGCACCTTTATATTACAGATCTGCTCTAGGTTGACAGATCCATTGTACCTATCTGGGCAATGTTTTGCAACCCTGGATCATGACAATCTGCGAACACCGTCATCCTCACCTGAGGTGGATAAACATGGTGAACACATTTATATCTAGCCAAAGGATGATGATTCTCCAGTGGACAAGAATGAAAAGGGTTTACAGACATGAGTTACAGAAGGTAGCAGATTCAGGAAGTACCTACAAGTCAAGAGCTACAGTGTCTCTCCTTGTACTGGCATTAGACATCAGCAATTATAGTTGGCAGGCCCTCTTCTACTGCTCTTGTACATGATGATCTGTTGACTGATGTTCTCACAGAGGACACAGACACAGTGAATGACAAGGCGAGGAAAGAATGATGGAGAGTAATTGATGAGATGTACCCATCATATCTGATTGTCGTGTGTGTGTGTAAAGAATGACTGTCGTATTAGTTACTTGTTCTTCTTTACCACTTTAGTGTCGTCCCTGGAGTGAAGAGAATCAACACCCACATTGTTTTTTAATTCAATATCTCTATTCTGGAGAAATCCCGCAGACTCCGTCCACACACTCCCTCAATCTGAAGACACCTTCCTCTCACTCTTACTCACCCCTGGATCATGCCCCCTCTCATTCTTCCCCAACATAACATACTTGACAACTCTCACTTCAACAAATAAAAACAAGAAATTTATTAAAGCAAAGAGTATATGTAGGAGAAGTGTATGTGTGTATAAGGTGTAGAATGTGTGACGGGTATTCTAAGTCGTCTATAGACTCAGATCAGTGTTCAAGAGGATATTCATTCTCATCCCTGTGCTGAAGACACACCAGCACCATGTATCCCATACAAGTAGCCTCACCCAGGTGATGCTCCTCCGGTCACGTGAAGACTTCCTCCGTTGTCTCTGGAACCACCAGGATGCTTGGACACCCCTGACAAACACTGTCTAATTAGAGTCTGATTCACACTATGAACTTCCTCGGTTATTTAACGGATTGTTAATCAGGAAATTCTAATCCTATTGTCACTGTTATTGGAGAAATCTTAATGGATCTAGAGTCACTGGTTCTAAAGATTCCTCATATTAACACCACAATCTAACTGTTCTGGGTATCAGTATAAATTATGCAATGTTCTGACTGTTTATTGATACATCTATCACTTGGCTAAACCTCAATCTCGTCAACATGTCCTCCTCAGCAGAAGCCAGGTTCCCGCAAACCAACTTGGGTATAAGCCCTATGTAGCGGCCTCTCAGCAACCTCTGTCTTCAGATGCTGAGCTCTCCTTGTATAAAACTTTGAACCTGCTTCTTCGTAGTAAATCATCGCACACTCAAGAGGAACACTCAAGGGGAACTGTACATGGAACCTGTAGAGCAGATAACATCATGGTGAGGGCAACTCAGTCCTGGCCAGAATTAGGCAAGTGTAGGCCAATAACAGCACTCAGATCTATAACAGAGATCCGATCTCTGTCATACGGCCAAATAAGTCAATCATATGATCTGAGACATGGCAACACCAGGAAAGACCAAAGGAACGGGTAGAAACCCAGCAGATGCCCTACTGGAAGATCCTACCATTACACATTCCCCTCCTCCCTCTCAACCATCCTTAATCTCTCTAATTATTATTCCACTACATTGTCCTCAACTTCCCGAGTAAAATGATATATAACACAAGCTACTTGAAGCCACACAATAGAATACTAGTGCCGACGCTCCTATGATACTTTCTAGCACCGCACTTATAGAACATTCTATCACTAATCATAATACATTATATCACTGCACTTATAATACATTATATCACCGCACAGTACTGTACTCTATTCCTAATCATACTCTTAAGTTAGATATAATTAATTGCCTACCATATGTCTATTCCTGTTGTTACTCGAGAAACTAGGCAATCCGATTGGATCTATGTCCGTGGATAACTATCACTACTTAGATAGTCTAGTCCCTCTCATATAACACAACTCGGAATAATCCCCACTCCTAACACTACAGAATGTTTTTCTCGACTCCCCCTACCTGTTTACTGCACTGGGTTTTATATGGGTGCTTGAGTGAATCACCAGAAAGTCCAGACGCCAATCAGTCCAGAATCTGGCTTTGTCCTCCTGTTTCCAGACTAACCAGAGTTAATTAGCTGTCAAGTTTCCTTTTCATCTGTGGAGTTCTTTGTCTCATCCAACAAATATCCGGGTTGTCTGTGAGCCAGAGACCTTTCTCCCATTACAGAATCCTTCTGACCTCTAGCAGACATCTGTCCATTACTTTCAACGGCCAACTCCCGTTTTGTAAACAAATGTTGCCAATACACACCGCTCGAACAACATCCTGTCATCAAACTGTCGACTGTGTGTAGACAACTCGACGTGACTCCCTTTGATCTCATACACACTGTCGACCAGGTGCAGAGAATCTGTACCGACGTATTTTCCTCAGTTTGTTCACCATCAAAGAGGCAATTGTGTTAGCAAAATAATGTCGGGCCTGGTTGTCATCGATCGACTGACAAGTTAATTTATCCTGTGACACTGATCCCTACATAGTAATGGAACAGAACAGGATGATTGTTCATCTCATACATATTACCTCATTTTACCACTCAGTGCTGCCACCATTGTTTTAGTCTGCCTGGATACTTTCCTGTTTATACCCTCTCACCTCTTCTGTCATTTCCTTTACTTACTTCTTCTGACACTGGGGTGAGATTTCCCCTTGACAGTTTAGAAGTGCTTATGCATGAAAGAATATTATGTCCTTTACTTACTCGGTCAAACAGGGTGATGGTTTAATAAACTACATTCCACATGTTGCATCAAAGTAATAATGTAAAGAAACATACATTAATTATTTTCACTCCAAAGTTAATATAATTACATATAATTGGTATGGATGTGGAGGTCTATGTGAAATGTTCCTTATGAGGATTTACACTGCCTCTCATTCACACACACACACACACACACACACACACACACACACACACACACACACACACACACACACACACACACACACATATATATATATATATATATATATATATATATATATATGTATATAAGGCGGTGGAGAGATAATACAGGTACAGACCTGCAAGCACTTGGAATCAACGACTGGCAAGAGAAGGTCCACCAGAGAGACGAATGGAGACGGATTGTATTTGCAGCAAAGAACCTCAATGGCTCGGAACGCTGAAGAAGAAGAAGAGATATATATATATATATATATACAGAGTGAAAGAAAGATGAGAGGACACATTGCACTCATTCTTTCATTCCAACATCCATCTTCTTCTTTATTTGTTCACTGTGCTGGGGTTGGGCTGTTAGCTTGACTGTGATTCGGTCAGAGTGCTAAATACATGGTCACAATGTGTTCGAATAATCACAGCAGCATAAATGCTGGACCAGTCATTGCTGCTAAACAGTTACACACACAATCTGTCTTCACGCCACGGACATATAAGATAAGAGGTAGAACCTTTCACCCTTCTGTCTCACATTCGCATGGCTGTGGATTGGAACCAAGGCGACACATATCACACAGATCATAGTTTATCTTGTACTAAACCTGCCCTGAACGCAGGAATAGGAAACAGTCTGGGCATAATTGAGCCTCTTTTCACAGCTTCAGACATAGTGTTTGTGCAGCAACTCTTCTGGAAACGATAGAGAGATGGAGTCAGATATCTACACCCGTGCTGGCACAGAGTAGCCATTTTGGGACCGGGAGAAAGTTGGCGGCCACCTTCGGATAGAAGAATATATATATATATATTCGTGCCGGAACTTACACACACACACTCTCATACTTAAAGCTTTACCTGACTCAGAAATAAACAAACTCAGGCATGACTTAGTCTGGAGCATTCCTTCTGAATCAGGCTGAGAGACATACAGAGACCTAAACCACATCTGAATGCTTTGATGGTCGATCTGCATATGCTGAAATTTAGCGTCGCTGGACCCAAAACATTTCGCGGGCGACGCGATTCTTGTAGGCCACCCAATGAATAGAGCAGGCCTCCACCACATGACCTGTCCATCACTGGTGTAAGTTCTATTCTTAGATCTGATGCCACATTCTTAGCATTCCGATGCTCCCTGGTGCGAACCTTTAGTGAGAAGTGTGTTTTGAAGTTGAGTTGTGAAGAAGTGAACAGGACGGAGTGCGCAATCATGCGACAGAGCCCCCCTCCAGATGGATCTCTGTGGAGAACTACCGTCTCAGTCGTTTACAGCTGACACGGTTCCTTTTGTGATCCCTCTTGTTGGTTTTCCACGTCATCCGAAGTTGATGGTTCATCAGGAACTGGACAACGACTCAAGAAGTCGGCGCCTACGTTCATTTTCCCAGGAACGTATTCGATTTGGAATGAGTATGGTTGCAACAGCAGCGACCATCGCATGAGTCTTGCGTTCAGATTCCGTGACGATGCCAGAAACATCAAGGGTTGGTGATCACATTGCACTGTAAAATGTTTACCATACAGGTATGCCTGAAACTTTTCCACTGCCCAGATCAAACCAAGGCACTCACGCTCAATCACCGAGTAGTTCCGTTCAGAAGCATTCAGTTTCCTGCTTGAATAAGCTACAGGGAATAGCTCTGAGTGATCATCTCCTTTCCTCTGGAGTAAGGTAGCCCCTATTCCAATATTACTCGCATCTGTGCAGAGCACGAATGAGCGGTCGAGGTGGGTAGATGTAGGATCGGTTTGGCTGTTAAAGCTTGTTTGAGAGCTGTAAAAGCCTTCTCACAATCAGCTGACCATATGACTTTCTCTGGATTCCCCTTTTTGGTGAGATCCGTTAAGGGTGCAGCCAGTGTGTTGAAGTCCTTAATGTATCTTTGATAGAATCCACGTAAGGAGACGAATGATCGAACATCCTTTTTGGTCCTTGGGCGAGGTGCTCTCTGAAGTTTCTCCACATTTCCTTCTTGAGGTGTTATGAAGCCTTGAGATACCTTATGGCCTAGGAAGTCCAATTATTGAAATCCTATTTGACACTTCTTGGGTCTTGCTGTCAAACCTGTTTCCTTAAGTCGCTTGAACAAGAGATGCAATGTTTCGACATGCTCCTCAAATGTTTCAGTAGCAACTAAAATATCATCCATGAAGTGGCTGATGGCCGGATGATGTAATGGGTCAAGTAATCTTCTCATCATGAGTGTAAATACACTTGGAGCGTTACTTAATCCAAATGGAAGAACATTGAACTCGTAGTGTCCTCCAGGAGTACTGAAAGCTAACCACGGTCTGACTTCCGGTTTCACAGGAATTTGGTAATATCCCTTACTGAGATCAATCCTGGTGAAGTATTGGGCTGTGTTGAGACGAGTGAACAGCTGATTCTGGTCGGGCAGAGGTTCTGTCTGGAATTCAGTAATCGCGTTGAGCTGTCGATAATCGATGCACATTCTGTGTTCACCATTAGGTTTTCTCAACAACACCACACTAGCACTGTATGGAGATTCAGATTGTGATATAATTCCTGAAGAGAGCATCTGCTGAATCTCTTCCTGCAAAGTATTTTGCTTGGCATAAGGAACTGGGTACGTCTTGACTCACACAGGTGTATCATCTGTTAGCTTCATATCAAATTCCACTAAATCAGTAAGACCTGGTTTGTCTGTAAGTATTTCTGCATACATTGCCATAAGATCTCGAATTTGCTTCTGTTGATTTTGAGATAGGTTGGGATTAATATCCACATCCTGAAATGTCTCTTTGGCTTGCAGTGTACATTCTGTTCCCATGGTAATTCCTTGTTATACTTCAGTAGCAACAGCCATAGCCATCAGGTGTGCAGTTTCGGAGGTTGCGGATCTTTCATTCCATTTCTTCAAAAGGTTTATGTGAAACACTTTCAACTTGCCTTTGACAGAAATTTTGTAGTGAGTACGAGATATTTTCTCTGTCACCTCAAATGGTCCGTTCCATCCAATTTGCAACTTGTTCTGACTGGTTGGAAGTATTAGCAGCACTTTTTCACCCACTGTCAGCTCTCTATCTTTTGCTTTCTTGTTGAAATTGCGAGTCATTCTTCGTCGAGTTTGACGTAGATTCACATTCGCTTGTCTCCAACCATGTTGTAGACGTTTCTTCAACTCAGCAACATAAACAGATGCAGTAACAACTGTATCATCTGCATGATCATCAGTCCATGTTCTCAGTAAAACTTCCAAGGGTCCCTTGATTGGCCTCCCAAACAACATTGTTGCGGGCGCAATCTCAGTAGAGTGATGCGGCACTTCCCGGTATGCAAATAATGCAGCAAGAATATATGTGTCCCAATCCTCTGGTTTTTCATGAGCTAACTTTCTCAGAATACTGATGAGGGTACCGTTCCACCGTTCTACACTCCCGTTCGTTTGTGGCAAATGGGGAGATGAATAGATATGGCGAGCATGAAATAGCCGAAAGACTTCCTCCATGAGTTTACTGCGAAACTGTGATGCATTGTCGGTTAGGATTTTGAGGGGAAATCCAATCCGAGTAATTATCTCATGTAAGGCTTCAGCAATGTGCTTGGAGTCACTTGATGGCATTGGAATACTTTCTGCCCACATTGAACAGACGTCCACCAATGTTAATATGTATCCATTCCTCCTCCTCGTCCTGGGGAGTGGTCCGATAATGTCTACGGCAACTCTCTCGAAAGGAGATCCAGTTAGGGGCATCTCACCAAGCGGGACAGGGGGTGTCCTATGTCTTGGGGTCACTCTTTGGCATTCAGGGCATGACTTGACATATCTGGTGATGTCAGAATTCATTCCGGGCCAAAAATAGTCCATGGAAATTCTTTGCATAGTGGCATTTATTCCCATATGCCCACTGAACGATAAGTTGTGGCCCATATCCAATAGTTGAGCACGATACGTAGACGGGACAACTAATTGAGAATACTCTTGTCCACTTTTTCCTGCATTGCGATATAGAAGTCCACCCTTCATATACATGTCGCCTCTCCTTGGAGGTGAATGTGCTTTAGGCAGTTTGTTGAAGCATGGCAGCAAGGTGCTATCAGCACTCTGTGCTTTCTTCAAATCCTCTGATCGAGGGTTGGTCGGAGTCGACGATGCTGGAGTCTTGTCTGTCTGAGAATTAGTCGTCAAAGCAGCGACTATCACAGGCTGTATAGGATCTCCTAGAAAGACGTAACGACAACCGAGCAGGACGGGGTACACGGGATTTTCCATCACCGCTGCCTTGATTGTTCCAGTAACATAACGCGAAGATATATGTACTCGAGCCACAGGTAGTGACATCTTGGCTGAACTTTTCAAGGGTCCCTGTATAATCACCATTTCCTCAGTCAACTGTTCTGGCTGAACTAAGGATGTTGCTACGACGCAGTCATAATTTAGACCTGTATCATATAAGCAAATGGCGGGGTATCCATTTAGCAAGATGGATTCCACTACCGGAATTTTGGAGTTGGTGTTTTCATAATTTGTCACACTGGACGTTTCACTAGTGCTCACCTTACGTTCCTTTAATCGAGTCAGACATGCAACTGTGTGAGGGGTAGGAGGTTTCTTCCGACAATCTTTTGTATGATGTCCTACCTTCCTGCAATTGGTACAGTAGTCCTTCCCACTCTTCTTGGCCGCCTGAATATAAGTTAGACTGGTGTTCGCAGATTTCTTCAACTTCTTATTGGGGTTGGTGTGTTCTTTTTCTTTGGTCTTGAGTGATTTGTCTGGGGGAGAAGCTTTGGTCATCCGACCCTTACTTCCTACCTCCTTCTGAGATTTCTCCCATCTCTCTGCCAAAAGAATAATTTCCTCAAGTCTATCAGCTCCATTCTGTGTTAAGAACGTCCGAAGTTTTGATGACATTTTATCCCTTAATTGGTCAATCAATATCATCTCTCGGAGTCCTTCAAATGGTTCTTCAAACTTTCCCATCTCTGCCCATTTGTGCAGGTAGGATTTTAATCTTTCAACCCATTGGCCGTAACTTTCCCCAGGCTCCTTCTTAGCTGATCTGAATTTCCTTTTATAGTTATCAGAATCGACTTAGAAGCGAGTTAGTAAAGCTCTTTTGAGAACACCGTAATCCTGTCGTTCCTCATGACTAAGTCTAGAGAAAATTTCAAAAGCAGTAGTTCTCAAACCCTGGGATAGTTTCACCGACCATTTAGATTCATCAAGCCCACATGTAGAACACATAAGTTCGAACCTGGAAAGATAGTGATCAATCCCTTCAGCGTTCTCATTATATGGTTCTAAAGGAAATGCCATCGCTCCAGTGTGATGGTAGCTTTCCTCTGTCTGTATATCTGTAGTTGGTCTGCGTGTGGAAATGGAGGGGGTGGTAGGAACACCACTCTCCAGTCTCCTCCTCTCCAACCCAGTATCCAGGTGCCTAATCTCCAACTGATGTTGTCTTTCCTTGTCTCTATTTTCCATCTCAGCCTGCAGCTTTCTATCTTCCAACTCTAACGCTATCCGGCTTTCTCTCTCTTTCTGAATTATTTCAGCCTCTCTGTCTTTTTCCATCTGAATTATTCAGCCTCTCTGTCTTTTTCCTTTTGGGTTATCTCAGCCTGTAAACGCTCATGTCTATCGAATTCGTCAGAGACGTACTTCGCGAGCTCAGGACCCTTTAACCCACATGATTTGCCTACATCGACATATTGTTTCCGTAGCATAGCTGTTTCCGCCATAATAGATTTTAGACCTTTCCCAAATATTTGGAAAAAAAAATACTAAGTGTCACCTCTGTCTGATTCAGATACGAAAATCCCTGTATCTGAAAATGGTACAGAGCATGCAATGGCGAAATACAAACAACAAATCAAACAACGTAATGTTGCAGGAAAATCTTGCACGAAATCTGGAGTTTCCGACTATGAGAGAAAATCACCAAACACCCGAAGTCAACCTCACTAGACAATAAAGTTTCTGATTTACCCCTCCGATCTACACCTGGTAACATAAGACCTAAAGTGATTTCTAATCAGTGGTTCTGAATCTTGAATTACACAAAGTCCACCTAGTGGCCTTGCAAATGCGGTCTTTAAAATTGTAAATAAAGTTCCGCAAAAATGTAGAGTTTTGTTTCACTATAAAAACCTGAAAGAAAATATTCATATATTTCAAGCATATGTGGTGTGAACAAAATTAACCCACTATGTGGTAACAACAATAAATGTTGTATGGTTACGAGAAAGCACGAGTTCTAATCCCGGACGAGCCCCCAGTAAATATGACATGTTGGGAGTTGAAAGCAGTACCCACCTCGACTTACCCCACAATGAAGTATCGCTATGAGGATGGGACTGATTTCATTTGGAGGGGATGGGTCCTTGGAAGCCAAAGTGTCCCATAATAGCTCTGGAAATCTAGGGGTTTTCCCAGGAATGTTAATTTCTTCCCTCCAAAATCTTCCTTCGAAAAGAGAAACTTAGTTAGCTCGAGAGTCCCCCACCTATGATCATTTTCCCTTTTAGGTGAAATGGTCACAGGAATTAATAAAATTTAAAGTTCCCTTTTCTGAGTAACCTGGAACCTGGGAGATTACAATAGAACAGAGTTTAGCTGTCTATTAGTGTTTACCCAGTCACCTGTAGTTCCAGATACTACCTTTATGTGATGTAGTTTCACTAACTAAACAGATTGTCAGCAACTTGCTTGCGACAGGTCTTTCAGGACTCCCCTACTTTTGCATCACACGAAATAATAACTCGTGTCATTTGCACAAGGAATGCAATTTATTTAGAGCTGGCGATAAACAAGCTCTGCGGGCGGAATACTTCATTGACAATAAACAGCATGGTACGTTATATAGATTCAATGAAGAAGTGATAATTATACTATTAATCACTGAATGAAATCTAAAGCCTAACAATCACTATTGTCTAGAAACTTATAGCATTCGTAAGGAACACGTCTATTCTCTAGTCGTCTCAGTCCTGGTCTCTTCTCACGCTTCTAATTGCGTGTTCAAACACGGACGTTGGATTCTCCGTGCGCTGGCGAGTCTTGCGTGCATAGTGTCCCAGCACGCTGGCCAGTTCACTCGAGTAACCTGGTACTCCACGGTTACTCGTAGAGGCGAGTTTCCCAATGTCTTGGGGAAACCCTCGCTCACCTGTACTCACTGCTCCCTTTGTTGACACAAGTGTGTCCCGTTGTGAAGCTATTTATAGCGCTGGTGTCTCTCCTGTCTGGTGTCTTCTACTAGACTCTGTCTTAGCTCTATTACTTATATTCTTAACTCTCTAAACACTTATTGGGATTTTTGACAGGCTCCTCTCCCCTCTGTGTAGTGTTACAACCCTTTAACTCATGCTTGTAACACGTTGTATGGTCGCAAAAAAAAATTGGCTGTCCAATTTTGTCAAAGATCCAATAAGTTGTACATCTCTCTTCTGGGGATAGAACAAACTCTCTTCTCCCCTTACTCACACTGTTCTATTTCTTCACTCGGCTAATTGAGTAGCCCATAGTATCAGTATAGTTGGCTATAGATCTTCTTGGGAATTGTTTTGATCCGGAACCGTTGTCTTATGACTTATGTCCTGACTTCCGTCTTATGACCCTCTGTCTTCTGCCTTCTGTCCGTTGACTTATGTCTTTTGACCTGTCCTCATATTGCCCGAAATGACAACCCAATACAAGTTGACTCTGTTATGAGTACAACACATGAGCATTAAATGTTCATGTTCCCAATAATATCAACTCCAACTCGTATACATAAAGTTCTACTCTTCACCTTCTCGCTTCCGCTTGTGAAGACATATTTTCAATGTTACATTAAGGTTTTTAAGAAGTTATTGTGTCCCCTGATTTGAGTTACTGTTCTTTGAAATAAATGGTGTATGCAACTTTTATGTGTTTGTTTTCCTGTTTGTTTGCGTGTTTTCTAATAAACTACAGTGTATTTAATTTTCTAACATGTGTATGCGTTACTATTCTACATGTGTGTATTCCTTCGATCGCCGTAAATCGGTTTATTGTGGTTACAAATGTTTGTTATTCTTATTTATGACCACAATTCCGTTTCAAGATGCTCGAAGTATTTTCACTATCTAATCTACTAAAGTATAGCAGTAACACACATAAAACTTGACAACACATTGGTTACACAGATTGACACAGACAAGTCATAATAAGACATTTTAAGCGGTGAATAAAAAATTTGCCGCTACCTTTCTCTCTCTCTCTGTTTCTTTCAACGTTTAGTATTGTATACATTCTCTCCTCTCATTTACACATCTTTCATCCAATTGCATACCATTCTTTTGCTAAAACATTCAATCGTCATTAAAATATGGTTCATGATATCACGTAAATGACCATTACATTAAATGATTGGCTGACTTATCCTACTCTTCACTCCAAATGACTGTGCGATTTGTTTGCACGTGTCATGCCTATACAAAATATACAAGTTTGTGAGGATCGTTTGTTACCGATCCTGTAATACTAACTACTGTAATTTGGTGTGCTGTTCTAAATTTATCCTAAGGGACATAATCTAACTAATTAATTACATTTAAGCAAATTGGGTTAGTTACCTTAAAGTGTTATTGGTAAATGAAATGATGTTAATTCCTAAATGGTTGGGTTAGTTTAGAAATGATATTTTAACTAAATGAATTTATAAATGATTATGATTATGCGTTGATAAGGTAAAGTACTATCTAATAATTGCATTTCTATGATTGGTGTTAACTTAAATGGGTTATTAACTAAATGATGGTGACTTCTAACTATCACATAAGATAAATAAAGTTATATATGTACTTGAACATTTTGCAATTCAATTATTCATAGAAAAATGAGGTTATGCGTACTGTTCATAAAACAATGTTATATATAAATCACAGTTACATTTCTATATATAATTTACACTAACTAATGTCGTCCTTTCAGGTGTGAAGATAGAGCAATGTTCTTTGTGGACTATTTTCATAACATGGTTCATATCGCCAAAGTCTTATATGCTCTCCTTCCCGGATAGTGTATAAATATATAGTTCCCTACCAGTTTATGTAGGTTCACAGCTAACACTTCAATGTTAATATGGCTTATATATATATGTTAGCGCTGCAGACATATTACTTATGCGTCTATTCATTTCACTCTTAATGGCACTGTTACTCTTACACAGTTTTATCAGCTTGGCGATGATAACGCACTTTACAGTGTAACTTATTCACCACATACGGCACTGATCTAATTAGCAATTACAGTGTCACTGTTTCTGGTGATCTCTGGTCGATCTCTTCCTGTATATCAGGTATTTCAATGGTTAACGGTCGACTCAAAGTGTCTGCCAACGAGTTCAATCTCCCCTTTAAATGCTGGATGGTAAATGCATAGTTCTGCAGTATCAAAGCCCACCTGTAGACTCTGTTGTTGTGGGGAATGCCAGACTGCATAACAGACAACAGAGAATTGTCGGTTTCGATCACAAACTGTGCGCCTGCCAAAAACCTATGAAGTTTTCTAACACAATAGATTAAGCTGAGGCCCTCCAATTCTGATGCTGAGTATCTCGATTCAGCTGGGCTGATCTTACGACTTACGTACATTACTGGGTGGAACTTCCCTTCGTAGAACTGTCCTAGTACCCCAGATATGGAGATAGCACTTGCGTCTGTACGTAAGAAATAGGTAAGATTTTGGTTAGGCAAACGCAGGATAGGTGGAACACTGAATAAATATTTCAATTTTGATAGAGCACTAATTAATCCTGCATCGTGCACATTTAGTTTAGCCGAAGCTTTCAAAATATTCGAAAAAACACTGGTGATTTCCGCCAGATTGGAAATAAATTTACTATAATAATTCACAAGACCAAGTAGACTTCGGACCTGTTTCTTGGTCGTTGGCATAGTCAAATTTAGAATCTTGGTCACGAATCTTTCATCTGTTCTGAGTTTGCCCCTGCAGATGGTATGGCCTAGGAAGTCAATCTCTTCCATGCCCAACTCTACTTTAGTAGGCTTGACTGTAAGCCCGAATACTCGCAACCTGTCGAAGACATGTCGTAGTTTCTGTAGGTGTGATGTCCAGTCTACAGTATGAATACATATGTCATCTATGTATGTAGAAGTATTGGTCACCCCGTGGAGAAGATCCCTAGTTAGACGGACGAAAGTCGCTGGAGCATTACGAAGGCCAAAAGGAAGAAATCGCCACCCATAGAGACCTAAAGGTGTGGAGAAAGCTGTTAAAGGAATCGAATTTTCTTGCATCGGGACCTGCCAATAACCTTTCGTGAGGTCAAGCTTGCTAAAGATGCGAGATGTAGACATATCAAGGATCAAATCCTCGCATGCTGGGATTGGTTCAGCATCAATTTTGGTTACTTTGTTCAAACGTCGATAATCGACGCAGAGTCGAATAGTTGAGTCCTTTTTGGCGACAAGGACGATAGGGAAAGAATATTCTGACTGAGATTTCTGAATTATTCCACTCGACTCAAGAGATAGTATTTCTTTGTCGAGATTAGCCCTATAATTTAGAGGGATGGAATAAGGTCGACACTTGATTTGGGTGTTATCAGTCAGAATAATGGAGTGTTCTATTCTGTCTGTCTTTCCTGGGATGTCGGAGAAAATGTCTCTGTACTCCGTCACTAATTCTATCATCTGTCGTCGTTGCTCGTCTGTAAGTTTGGTTTCTATTTTTATGCTGTCGATGGTTCCAGTCGTGTCTACAGTAGGGACATGTAATTCTATTTCGTCGTCATCTGTCTCGTTCAGTACTGTTGTTGTACTAGCTGCGTGTGCTGTTACCTGGCTAAGTGTGTTTGCGATGTCGTTGTCATGTGTCGCCCTACCTGGTGTAGTTGTGTTGTGTACATCTGTCGTCCGATTACTTGGTGTGGGTGCATCTTGTTCGTCTGTCTGTAGTTCTTGTCGTGAAAAGTATGGTTTCAGCATGTTGATATGAAATATCTTTAATTTTCCTTTTATCGATATTTCATAATCGACATCTGATATTTTACGTTCAACATTGAATGGCCCTTGCCACGATGTTAGTAACAAATTACGTTTATCCGGTAGCAAAAGCAGAACCTTCTGATTTGGTTCAAGGTGTATAGTTTTAGCACCCTTATTTGCATAGTTACGGTTTCCTTTGCTCGACACCTGATTTAGGGGTCCAACAATATCGACCGCTACACACTCATATGGTCTAGATGCTAATAAAGACCGTTGAACTTCGGCCCTCACATGCTTTCCCTTTCTTACAAGATGTTGACAAATAGTACATGAACGACAGAAAAATTTTATATCAGTACAGAATTTAGGCCAGTAGAAGTGTGACAAAATTCTGGCTCTGGTTTTGTCATAGGTCAATTTTTAGTCACTTTCGCTCGCTCACCTAACAATTTAAAATAAGGTGCGATAGTTTGATCGGTGCTTTGTGCCTCGATAAATTTTTGTCGAGTACTGTTGATATCGCCACCGCTGGGTGTTAACAGCTGTAACATCTCATTTTGTAAGTCAGTATAGTGTGTTTGCGTATCTGACCTTGTAACAGCATTAGCTATGTTTGTATGTTTCCAGGCTATTATGTCGTCGTCAGTACATTGTTTCAATGAAGCTAAACAGCCTAAAATCAGATCCGTGCAGGGATCTTGCAGGATTGCGCAAGTAAATGTGCCGGTAAGGAACGGGATATTAATATGCGCTTTTGCCAGTGGGTATTTCTCAATGGTTCCAGAGAAAGTACGGCAATTGACAAATTCACCTGTGTAATCTTCTGGTCTGGCCAGTTCTTTTCTTAAACCAAGTACAGTGCTGCCGTTATCGAGTAAACATTGGCATGGTTGATCATTGACCAATGCATCGTAGAACTTTGGTTTACCTCTAGAGGTACTTGCTGCATTAGCATCTTCATTGGAGGATGGTATCACGTGCCCACATTTCAATTTACCATCCGCATGAAACTGGTGACATGAGAGACATTTCTTAAAGTCTAATATGTCAGTAACTACTGCCACACTTTCACATTCACTCGCTGGCAATACATTTACAAGTTCCGAGTCAATTTCACTATCATTGTCTGATGAAGTATCGATGAGTGCAGCATTATTTGCTTTCATTCGTTGCCTACCAAGACATTTATTACTATAGTGGCCATAGCTGGAACAAAAGTAACATTTAACAGCACGTTTAAATGAAGTTCTTCTACTTTCTTGCTTCTTTAACACTGTTTCTAAGTGTGAGGGATATGCCGGGTTCTTGTCGCACATAGAGTAGCTAGGATGAAACAAATTACAATATCCACATTGAGGTGGCTTCTGGTACGGCTTGTCTTGCTTACGATACTCTTTCTGATTGTGAGATCTACTCGGTACGTTCTTAACAAAAGCAGTGATCTCTGTATCATGTGTTGTGGACTTAAATATGTCACGATTGGAAGAAAAATATGCCGACCCCCGTTTTTCTAATTGCTCAATGGATTCGATATCTGATTGTTGGAGAAACTTTGCAAAAGGGGTAGGGACAGTGGATATCACCTTGTCCATTACCATAAGATCTTGTAATTTATCAAAGTCTTTGCCCACTTTCGCTGCCCTAGTCCATTTATTAAATGTGCTTTGCACGTTAGAGAGGTAATCTAGGAAGGTTTCAGTTGCCTTTGGCTTTATTTGGGAAAACTGAATTTGGTACCCAGTGGCATCTAGAAGAAAGTGTTGCATGATCCTATCGTGAATGTACTGATAATTGTTCCTTAGTTCTGTAGGTATTGATTCTATAACCTTTAATGGCTCCCCACTGAGATTTCTCATGTAGATCATTGCCCAGTCCTCCAATGGTATTTTCTGAGTCTTAAGTTGAAATTCTATATTCTCAGTCCATGCAGAAATTGAATCCCCTACGCTTTATGGTTTGATTAGGCCTTTATATTTACTAAATTTGTTATGTTCTTCTTGGCTCTTTTGTTTGCTAGAGGCTATCTGTATGTTTGAATCTACCTCCATTTCCTTCATCTTTAATTTAGTTTCTGAATCTACCTGTATATGCTTCTGTTTGGTGGCTTCCTCTAAATCTAGCTGTTTCTTTTTGGTGGCATGATCTAAATCTAGCTGTTTCTGTTTGGTGGCATGATCTAAATCTAGCTGTTTCTGTTTGGTGGCTTCCTCGACCTCTTTCATCTCTTTTTGATGTTGTCTTTCTAATGCTCTTTCGTCTCTCTCTAAAGCAGCTTTCTTTTCCATTCGAGCTATTTCTTCTTTATATTTTTGATCCGCCCACTTCTCTAATTTCTCTCCAGTGTGGCCCATTTCTTTGCCTGCCTGGATACACTCACTTAATGATGCCATTTTGTGGCTTTATGCTAGTTCACAATGATATCACAGTAGTTTTACACAATGGTTTGTAGTTATGTGTTAGTTATTTACATTTTTACTGAAAAAAAGATGCATGATTAACATAGGGAATATCAAAATATTTCAAAAATATACTCATCTAATTCTTGGGAAAATACGGTTCTTGGGATGTTCCACCGCTGTCTTCCCGACACACCAAAAATGATCGCTTTAGAACAAAACGGATGCTTCTGTTTAGTAGAGCATCAATACTTTAGAAACATGCGTATGATATAAATACATGTTTATATTTCATGCGGCTGATGAATGGAAAATGTGATTTAGATAATGATAGATGATGTTAATGAATGAATGTTATGATAGTCTGAATGATTGTCATGATTCGTAAGATGATTCGTCATATGACAGTCAATGTCGTCTTGTCTTCACTTTCTATCTTGTTTGGTATAACTACGTTCCAAGGCTTCCGTTCAGTAGCTAATGTATTCACTTTGTACAAAAAGAACTTATTTTGCACAAATATATACCTGAATATGATGAATGGTGACATTGATGGCTGTATCACACAAAATGAAATGTACACGATGGTTTGCTTGATAATTTAAATTCATATTTGTATACATTATCATTACTTTCAGTAGAATAACACACTTTCTTAAATTTTCGTAGACTAACACAATTTGTAACTTAAACTTCCTTCATTGTGGTTCAAGCTCCACAAATGGTATGATACAAATTATCACGCAGTAATGGTGTTAATCACCCACGTTATTCACAAAACAAAATTATTTCTACCATTTTATGCAAAATAATTTACGTTAATTTTAGATATTTTAACACAGAAATAATGTCGAATGGTGCCTGTTGACGTTGGTTCAGGGATTTCTGATACCAATTGCCTGTTGACGTTGGTTCGGGGACTTCTGACACCAATTGGGGTCCTGCCTGTCAGCAACTTGCTTGCGACAGGTCTTTCAGGACTCCCCTACTTTTGCACCACACGAAATAATAACTCGTGTCATTTGCAAAAGGAATGCAATTTATTTAGAGCTGGCGATAAACAAGCTCTGCGAGCGGAATACTTCATTGACAATAAACAGCATGGTACGTTACATAGATGCAATGAAGAAGTGATAATGATACTATTAATCACTGAATGAAATCTAAAGCCTAACAATCACTATTGTCTAGAAACTTATAGCATTCGTAAGGAACACGTCTATTCTCTAGTCGTCTCAGTCCTGGTCTCTTCTCACGCTTCTAATTGCGTGTTCAAACACGGACGTTGGATTCTCCGTGCGCTGGCGAGTCTTGCGTGCATAGTGTCCCAGCACGCTGGCCAGTTCACTCGAGTAACCTGGTACTCCACGGTTACTCGTAGAGGCGAGTTTCCCAATGTCTTGGGGAAACCCTCGCTCACCTGTACTCACTGCTCCCTTGGTTGACACAAGTGTGTCCCGTTGTGAAGCTATTTATAGCACTGGTGTCTCTCCTGTCTGGTGTCTTCTACTAGACTCTGTCTTAGCTCTATTACTTATATTCTTAACTCTCTAAACACTTATTGGGATTTTTGACAGGCTCCTCTCCCCTCTGTGTAGTGTTACAACCCTTTAACTCATGCTTGTAACACGTTGTATGGTCGCAAAAAAAAAATTGTCTGTCCAATTTTGTCAAAGATCCAATAAGTTGTACATCTCTCTTCTGGGGATAGAACAAACTCTCTTCTCCCCTTACTCACACTGTTCTATTTCTTCACTCGGCTAATTGAGTAGCCCATAGTATCAGTATAGTTGGCTATAGATCTTCTTGGGAATTGTTTTGATCCGGAACCGTTGTCTTATGACTTATGTCCTGACTTCCGTCTTATGACCCTCTGTCTTCTGACTTCTGTCCGTTGACTTATGTCTTTTGACCTGTCCTCATATTGCCCGAAATGACAACCCAATACAAGTTGACTCTGTTATGAGTACAACACATGAGCATTAAATGTTCATGTTCCCAAAGAGTTTAGCTGTCTATTAGTGTTTACCCAGTCACCTGTAGTACCAGATACTACCTTTATGTGATGTAGTTTCACTAACTAAACACATAGATAATAAAATGTTTTGTCACATCACAATGTACTTGACAGAAGAATGCAGGAAAATTTAATTTTGTTTATTAACCCAAAAGCTGTGGAATTAAGCAAGTGTAGCATTTATGACATATATGAAATACATCAAGACATTGAGATAATGTTCATATTCAACATTATAAATAAGAACTCTCATTTAAGTTCACTGATGATTTCAGTCATTTGGCCACTAAGCCTTCCCATCAGTTAGCCTGCTATTGTTTCTGTAATAAATACCCCAGATGAGACTGGAAAATTTCTCAAGGATTTGTAAAACAAATAGTCTAAACAGTCTCTACACACTGTATGAATCAGAGGAGTTCATGACTACTCTCTGTTCCTGAAAGTTAATGGTTGTTCTCACAAGTATAAAGTTTCACTGAGTTAAATCAAAGTATAGCAGTGATGAAATCTTGCCAAACTTCTGCAATATTTGTAAGTAATTTGCATTTAGGTATAAAATTGATCCTAATGATCTTAGAACTGTTTCTACACTTCAGATATAGTCAATCACCAGATCAATCATGAAACACAGATCAGGTTTGGGCACAGTTCAGTGGGGACTCAATATTCTTGGTCCTGGCCACAGATTCCTGTTGCACCTTTATATTACAGATCTGCTCTAGGTTGACAGATCCATTGTACCTATCTGGGCAATGTTCTTCAACCCTGGATCATGACAATCTGCGAACACCGTCATCCTCACCTGAGGTGGATAAACATGGTGAACACATTTATATCTAGCCAAAGGATGATGATTCTCCAGTGGACAAGAATGAAAAGGGTTTACATACATGAGTTACAGAAGGTAGCAGATTCAGGAAGTACCTACAAGTCAAGAGCTACAGTGTCTCTCCTTGTACTGGCATTAGACATCAGCAATTATAGTTGGCAGGCCCTCTTCTACTGCTCTTGTACATGATGATCTGTTGACTGATGTTCTCACAGAGGACACAGACACAATGAATGACAAGGCGAGGAAAGAATGATGGAGAGTAATTGATGAGATGTACCCAGCATATCTGATCCCTACATAGTAATGGAACAGAACAGGATGATTGTTCATCTCATACATATTACCTCATTTTACCACTCAGTGCTGCCACCATTGTTTTAGTCTGCCTGGATACTTTCCTGTTTATAGCCTCTCACCTCTTCTGTCATTTCCTTTACTTACTTCTTCTGACACTGGGGTGAGATTTCCCCTTGACAGTTTAGAAGTGCTTATGCATGAAAGCATATTATGTCCTTTACTTACTCGGTCAAACAGGGTGATGGATTAATAAACTACATTCCACATGTTGCATCAAAGTAATAATGTAAAGAAACATACATTAATTATTTTCACTCCAAAGTTAATATAATTACATATAATTGGTATGGATGTGGAGGTCTATGTGAAATGTTCCTTATGAGGATTTACACTGCCTCTCATTCATATATATATATATATATATATATATATATATATATATATATATATATATATATATATATATATATATATATATATATATATACAGAGTGAAAGAAAGATGAGAGGACACATTGCACTCATTCTTTCATTCCAACATCCATCTTCTTCTTTATTTGTTCACTTGAGTGCTGGGGTTGGGCTGTTAGCTTGACTGTGATTCGGTCAGAGTGCTAAATACATGGTCACAATGTGTTCGAATAATCACAGCAGCATAAATGCTGGACCAGTCATTGCTGCTAAACAGTTACACACAATCACGCCACGGACATATAAGATAAGAGGTAGAACCTTTCATCCTTCTGTCTCACATTCGCATGACTGTGGATTGGAACCAAGGCGACACATATCACACAGATCATAGTTTATCTTGTACTAAACCTGCTCTGAACGCAGTCAGCAAGCCAGTGGGATTTAGACTCAATAATAGGAAACAGTCTGGGCATAATTGAGCCTCTTTTCACAGCTTCAGACATAGTGTTTGTGCAGCAACTCTTCTGGAAACGATAGAGAGATGGAGTCAGATATCTACACCCGTGCTGGCACAGAGTAGCCATTTTGGGACCGGGAGAAAGTTGGCGGCCACCTTCGGATAGAAGAATATATATATATTCGTGCCGGAACTCAAACACACACACTCTCATACTTAAAGCTTTACCTGACTCAGAAATAAACAAACTCAGGCATAACTTAGTCTGGAGCATTCCTTCTGAATCAGGCTGAGGGACATACAGAGACCTAAACCACATCTGAATGCTTTGATGGTCGATCTGCATGTGCTGAAATTTAGCGTCGCTGGACCCAAAACATTTCGCGGGCGACGCGATTCTTGTAGGCCACCCAATGAATAGAGCAGGCCTCTACCACATGACCTGTCCATCACTGGTGTCAGTTCTATTCTTAGATCTGATGCCACATTCTTAGCATTCCGATGCTCCCTGATGCGAACCTTTAGTGAGAAGTGTGTTTTGAAGTTGAGTTGTGCAGAAGTGAACAGGACGGAGTGCGCAATCATGCGACAATTCCCCACCAGTTGAGAACCACTGCTATAAGAGAATGCAGAGATACCAAAGCACTAATACAAGCAGAAAAGTTCCCCAGCTTGCCATGCCACCCTATGAAGAATCGGTTTGACAACTTAGCTATGGGGCGGTTGAAAAGAAGTAGTTTCATCCACCAGGCCAAACTACTCTGCAGAGAAACCATCGATCTTCCCACAGTTGGTGTTCCCCTGACAACTATTCCAGAGCGAACCCCGTGGAAAGATGAACATAGACTATCGCTACATATCCAGACAAAAGTGAGAGGGATATCTGACAAGGAGAACAGAACAGTGTACAGCGCAGAACAGCCACTCTCAGCTTCTTTGATGATAAATACCCACAGGATCTCTGGATCCGTGTCTACACAGATGGGTCAGCACAAAATCTGTTCGAAATGGAGGAGCGGGAGTGTACATAGAATACCTAAATAATACTAGGGATACGGCCAGAGTTCCAACAGGAAAGTACTGCCATAACTACGATGCTGAAATTGAGGCAACTAAGATAGCCACAGAGAAATTACAAAATACCAGCCATGGTACACAATCTGTGGTGATATTGACAGATGCAAAATCAGTAATAGAGGCGCTCCTGTCTGGGAAATTGCCAGTACTAAGGACACTACTTTCTGAACTTAGCAGTCAGCATAAGGTCACCATCCAGTGGATACCATGCCACTGTGGAGTTCCCGGAAACGAGAGAGTGTCAACAACCTGATTTCATACAATCATGCGGATCCCTTCATTCACCACTCGTAACTACAAACACATCGTTGGATGAATGGACTATCAGAATTCATGTTTAATTATATTTTACAAAGCTCGCTCTCTGAGCATACACAGTTAACATTCATTACTCAATTACAATCTACTATCATTGATTAAGTGTAATTATGCCCTCTCTAAACTATACACCGTAAGGGAAAACACAGATGTCCTGTCACACCGACTGTCAGTCTCCGTCTGACTCAATTCACATGTCCAGTCCAGTTTCTTGTCCCCCTTTCTCTTGCTGTTAGTTGTGCGGCGTGCTGGCACACTTGCCACGTCGTCCGGTTGTCCAGTCCTCGTAGCCTACAGCTATACTAGAGTTCAGTCTGTTTACGGGTAATCCCCGTGCTTACGGTACTCTGTCCTAGTACGAGAGTGAATCCTGTCACGTCCTAGTTATGTCCTAGCTATGACACATGCGTGTCCTGTCTAGGTCTGGTCCTAACACTGGTTTGGAGTACTATCTCCTTCTACTGTCTTTCTCTATGTATGCTCTTGTATAGAATCCCTATTATGTCCTGTCTTTGTCCTTTACTTTCCTCTGTCTTTGTCCTACTTGTATCTATGTCTATATCTGTCTCTCCCAGCACCTTAACACGCCCCCCCCCCCGTAGCATTGCGTCACCAAACTTAACTCATGGGTGTGGCGCAATCTTTCGTAACATTTAAAAATTAGTTTGGTCTAATTTTGTCAAGTGCTGGTAGGGTTATGTCCTCATGTCCTGGGTATAATCACTAACATCTGACTACTTGATGTCCCATTGTCGTATTTATCCACTGGCTTATTAATCGGTGTAGCACAACTGTACTGTTGGCTAGAGCCAATACTCATCCATTACACTTATGAGAGCTGTAACGAACCGAAGCCCATTGCCTTCACGGCCTGCTGCTGAAAATGCCGATTTACCGACACCCCGTCCAGATTGCACTTTTTAGGGTACAATACATGAATATAAATTCATGCTCCCGTATAATGTTTTTCCAGCTATATTACAAGTTGTGTGTGTGCTGATGTTCACCTCTCTAACTTCCGTTTGTGGCTAAACATTCAAATGTATACCAAAATATCAGTTATTCTGTGATGTCTCCTGTTCATGTGGTTATCCCCCCCCCCTCCATTTAATTGCTGTATGCATTTTTATCTGTAAGTATTTCTGGTTGTTTGCGTGTTTAGTTAAGTTTAATGTATGTTTAAATCAAACACATAGGTGTATGTATCTAATTTATTGAATGTTGTTTTCCAAGCCTCGTAGATAGGTTTATGCTGTCACAAATTGATGCGTTAGCATAATTTGTGACCGCCTTGCCGATCTAGGAAACTTAAAAATTTTGCTATACCTATAATGGAATAGTGGCAACTACACACAAGA
This sequence comes from Cepaea hortensis, assembly GCA_963921405.1. NCBI lineage: Eukaryota > Metazoa > Mollusca > Gastropoda > Stylommatophora > Helicidae > Cepaea > Cepaea hortensis. The sequence goes on along the minus strand of OY992890.1, from coordinate 76,209,556 downwards.
TCACGAAACACGTGTGTTACACTGAGAACGCAGACAAATTATAAGAACGCTTGGGCGCGGAAAAAAAATTCGCCCGCTTTTCACTCTCCTTGTATTTAATTCATTCATTCTGTCCTTGCACTCGTCTCTCTCACTCGCATTCGTTCTGACGTGTTAAAAAGTTATGTTATGTCATTACATTATTATAACATTATTATGACCTAGGGAAATAATCTTGGGAAATGCAATAAAATAAAATAATGAAAAAAACATATACATAAAATAGTGTATAATATATATATAATATATAATAAATAATATAATATAAAATATAATATATAAAAAATAATATAATAAATATATAATATATACATATAATATATATATAAAATAGTGCTTCCATATTGACGTGGATAGGCCTTAGGTTCATACCAGAATACGATCAGCGTTGCCAGTAGTGGGTTGTGCTCAATATTTAAAATTCAAATCCCGAAATAACCAAATTATCAATATATATATAAAAATAAGAAAATAAAATATAGTGCAAATTAAATAGTGCATTAATGTTTTTGCTCGGTTTTTCAGTAAGTTTTTTGAGCCGATTAATAGTGCAAAAAAATGGCACTGTATCTATCTATACATTATCTACAAGTTAAGTGGGTTACTCACCCTTATTGCAAGTATACTACCTAATATTAACTATAATTTCGTGTGCTGAGATTTGCTGACTAAGGGAAGATAATCTAACTAATTAACTAAAATGGGGAAAAATGTGTTGGTTCCCTTAATCTAACTATAAATCTAGATGGTTAACAAAAAAATTAAAATTTTAGTGATGTTATGTTTCTAACTAATTTGTATTAAATCAATAGAATGTTCTAACTATACTAAACTAATGTGTGGAACGCTAAGATGTAATAAATCTCAGTTATCTAATTTTAAGAGTAGTTATAAGTGTCTTTAGTTGGGAAATGGGAAAGGTGTATTTAATCTATATAAACTAAAGGTATCGTGTTCCTTTCGACTACGTACACCATCTCGGTTCTGCTTTTACGTATATTTAACTAACTATATCTACCAAAAATATTCTATTGTATGCCACTGTGGTAAAATTCTCTATAATACATGAAAATTACATACATTTATATTCATATAATATTTATATACATAATAATATATACCTTGGGCAAGGTGGAGTACCCGTTTAGCCCCCCGATCAGGGTTACGTGAAGCCATGGGTGCAGGTGGTGGATGAAGATGGAGAGCAGCCAACAGATAGTTGTAGGTTATGGTCTCCACCTTCACGACGGTAGGCAGAGGATCTCTTTTTTGAGGAGACAATGGCTACGGTCACTGACCAGTATGGTCACTGCTAGGAAGGAAAGCAATGGCAAACTACCTTCTTTACACATGCCAAGAAAATCATGTTGTGTGAAATCATCGATAATCAGAGAAACGGCGTAAATGGGTGCTCCATAGGAGCAACCTCGCCCGGTAGGGATAGTCATGCGCACCAGGTGACTCCAGACCGTCAACAGGCTACTAGGTGCAACAGATTAATATCATTGAAAGTAGGAACTTGGAACGTTAGAACAATGAATGCAGATGGAAAGTTAGAAAACATCAAAAAAGAAATGAAGAGAGAGAAGATTAACATATTAGGAATATCGGAAACGAGATGGAAAGGAGCAGGGATAAGGACAGGAGAGGATTGTAAGATTATTTACTCTGGGGGAGAAGAACAGCAAAGAGGTGTGCACAAAAGAATTCAGGAGCTTACTAATCAAAGAACACGTACATCAGCAGGCTGCCTAAAGACAAAAGATGGAAGAGTCATAATAGAAAAAGATCAGATATTACATGAATGGTCAGATTACGTGAAAAACCTGTATGACGACAACAGAGACGAACAGTATGATGTTCAAAATAATAATGAAGGACCAGCAATTTTGAAGATGGAGGTTCAGAATGCTCTTAACCATATGAAATCTGGCAAGACCCCCGGTTCAGACAGCGTCACAACAGAAATGATTAATGCTTTAGAAGAATATGGAATAGATCAAGTTACCAGTCTGCTTAATACAATATATGATACTGGAAATATACCTCAGGAGTTATGTAATTCTGTATTTATTGCAATCCCAAAGAAATCAGGAGCCTTGGAATGTGATCAACATCGAACAATTAGTATAATGAGTCACATCACGAAGATTTTGCTAAGAATTATCATGCAAAGAGTTAGGAGGAAAATACAACCTGAAATAGGAGAAGAACAATGTGGGTTTGTGGAAGGCAAGGGTACAGTAAATGCTGTGTATATACTGAGAAACATAATCGAACGTTCTATAGAAGTAAACAAAGATCTACACCTTTGCTTTATTGACTACACAAAGGCTTTTGATAAAGTGAGACATGTCAACATGATAAGGATGCTTGAAGATCTACAAATTGAGGAAAAGATCTTAGACTTGTAAAAAACATATATTGAAAACAACAAGCTGCCATAAGAGTTGATAACGAAGTAAGCCAATATCAGCCTATTAAAAGGGGTGTGAGACAGGGATGTGTAATGTCTCCAGATCTGTTTTCCCTGTACAGTGAAAGTATTTTCAGAAATATTGAAGATATGGAAGGAATCAACATTGGGGGACGATGCATCAATAACATTAGATATGCAGATGATACAGTCTTGATTGCAGACAATGAACAGGACCTGCAAAATTTAGTAGATGCGATTGTGACACACAGTGAACAACTAGGGTTAGAATTAAATTGTAAAAAGACACAGATTATGGTCGTCACTAGGAAGGACGAAATACCACAATGTAATATACAAGTAAATGGGAATATTCTTCAACAAGTGAGCAGGTACAATTATCTCGGAACAGTAATAACATCTGATGGGAGATGCCTTGAAGAGATTAGAACAAGAATCGCCATGGCAAAAGTAGCCTTTAGCAAGATGAAAAACATATTGACCAATAAAAAGATGTCAATTGAAACGAGAAAGAGAGTGTTGAGATGCTACATTGAGCCTGTACTTTTGTATGGATGTGAAGCGTGGACAATGAGCAGTCAGGCTGAAAAACATCTGATGGCTGTAGAGATGTTGTTTCTGAGGAAAATGCAAAGAATACCATGGACAGCCAGAAAGACCAATGAACAAGTCCTTCAAGAAACAAATGAAGATCGTAAATTGATTAGAGAAATTAGACGTAGACAGTCAAAATTTTTTGGACATGTTATGAGAAGAAATGGATTGGAGAATTTGGTGACAACTGGTAAGATCGAGGGGAACAGACCAAGGGGAAGACCTAGAAGCAAGTACCTGGATGGCTTGGCCTTGTGGCATAGTCGAGACAGAAACACGGAGCTGATCCACGACTCTGGTGATCGGGTGAGATGGCAGAACATGACCGCCCACGCTTACCGGCATGGCACATGATGGATGGATGGATATACATTCATATCTATCACATTAATTAACTACGTTAATCTAGGCGCACTGAAGATGTCGCGCTCTTTCCTTTTGGAATCTATTTCACAAGTTCTTATGTATATAGTTCACTGTTCCATGTGATGTTCCTGGAATCTATTGTAATGTGTCACTAATATGGCGGATTACAATTTACTGACTTAATGTAAATAGTGATGACATGAGTGTCTTATGTCACATCTGTGTGATCGACTTTTGGTAACATTGTCACAGATGGAGTTGTATCGACTTCTGGTAACATAGTCACAGACGAAGTTGTGTCGACTTCTGGTAATTCAGTCACATTAAAGTTTGTAGTCCTACTTAACACGTCGGCCAGTATGTTACTTTTGCCACTGATGTGTCTGACAGTAAATGAGTAATTTTGGTGTACCAGGGACCACCTGTATATAATGTTTTTTTTGTGGACACCTGTCTCCAAGACAGTGAGCGGTGAGTTGTCAGTCTCTATGACAAAGTGTTCCCTGCCAAAAATCGGTGGAGTTTATGGACACAGTACACAATCGACAGCGCTTCCAATTCAGAAATCCCGTATTTGGCCTCAGTAGGAGTAATTTTTCGACTTACGTACATTATTGGATGAAGAATGTCGTTGTATTTCTGGCCCAAAATGCCTGTTATCGAGACTGTGCTTGCATCCGTCCTAAGAAAATATTGTAACTGAGGATTAGGCAAGCGGAGAATTGGGATATTGCTAAACAAATGTTTAAGTTTTGATAAAGCATCAATTAGAGTGGCATCTTTCACATCAATCTTTACATTCTTTTTCAATAAATTAGAAAAGATACTGGTAATTTCCGCTAGATTGGGAATGAACTTGTCATAATAATTCACCAATCCAAGCAAACTTCTGACTTGGTTTTTGGTGACTGGTATCGTAAGATTTAGAATCTTTGTCACAATTTTGCTATCGGTTTCCAAATGGCCTTTTGATATGGTATGGCCTAGGAAGTCTATTTTATCCAAGCCCAGCTCTACTTTGGTGGGCTTTACTGTAAGTCCAAATACTCTTATCGTTTCGAAGACTTGTTTAAGTTTTTGCAAGTGTTTTGTCCAGTCTGTTGTATGCACGCATCTGTTGTTTATAAGTTTTGGTTTTATCTGTCTGCTGTCCCTTGTTGTAGTCAATTCTATTGTTGGTTCTGGTTGTTCTATCTTGTTGTCTTCTGTTTGATTCCCTATTGTGGTTGCGCTGAGTATGTTTTGTATTTGCTTGGAAGGTGTAGGTGCGCTGTGTTCATTTTATATCTGACTACTGTCTGGTGTGGTTGCATTATGTTTGTCTCTTGTCTGATGAATTGGTGTGGTTGCATTGTGTTTGTCTTTTGTCTGATGAATTGGTGTGGTTGCCTTGTGTTTGTCTTTTGTCTGATGTTCTTGTTTAGAGGCCCTGTTGTTGATTGGTCCTCTGCTGTCAAGTGGTTAAACTTCCTTTCTGAGTGGTGATATAAGATACATGATGGAGGCACATAATTAATATCTCTAATACATTTTTGCCAGTCAAATGAGCAAATATTCTGGCTCTGGTATAATTATATCGTAATTGATTAGCGCAGAACGAAAGTATCTGTTGATTTTCGATTTGTGGTAATGTTTGTTGATATTTCTGGTTGTCTCTCTTGCCATTTGTTAAGAGACTATCTTTGTGTACCTGAAAATAACATGACGTGTTTTCTGTCATGTTTGGGTTTATACCTTTTTCACAGGATGAGGTAACTGTACTGGCGCATTGCGCCTGTATGAAATTTTGATTAGTGACGTTGTTTCTTGTATCACTTGGTGTTTTAGGGTGTAAATTTTGACCGTGCATGTCATCTTGCTTTTCTTTGTTTCTGACTTTGTTACCGCATTAGCCTTATAGGTTTCTCTCCAGGCTAATATTTGTTCTGCGGTGCACTTTTTCAACTGTGGTAAGCACCCAATTATCAAATCCGTACACGGATTCTTTAAGATGGCGCACGTAAAGGTGCCGGACAGGAATGGAGTGTTTATACGGGCTTTTGCTAACGGGTATTTTTCTATGGTACCCGAGAATGTACGGCACTCTACAGAGCCGCCCGTATAATCTTCTGGCTTGGCTAATTCCTTCCTCAAGCCAATAAGGGTACTACCACTGTCTACTAAAAACTGACAAGGGTTATTGTTAACCATCCCGTCATGAAATACTAGTTTGCCTCTGGAGGCTGTGACTGCGTTAGCATTCTCTGTAGAGCATGGTACTGTGTGCCCGCATTTCAGCACACCGTCTTCGTGAAATTGATGGCAAATAACACAATTATTAAAGTTCAAAACATCAATAGATGCTACAACATTATCAGAATATGGTAAAACTTCCTCACTTTCACTTTCATGCGCACTTTCACTTCCAGAAGAGGTATCGACAAGTATAGCATTACTGGCTCTCAATTTCTGACGTCCATGACACTTAGAACTATAATGTCCGTACGAATGACAAAAGAAGCATTTAACTGCACGTCTATACGTGTTTCTTTTACTCTCTTGCTTCTTTATCATCATCTCTAAGTGAGACGGATATCTCGGGTTCTTATCGCACATCGAGTACTGTTCGTGAAACAAACAACAGTATGGGCACTGAGGTGGCTTAGACTGAGGTTTGTCTCTCCTCTGAAATGGATTCTGAGGTTTACTACTAGCAAATGATACTATTTCAGATTCTTCCACAGATGTTTTAAAGATGTCTCGATTGGAAGAAAAATATGCTGACCCCCATTTTTCTAACTGTTCTATTGACTCAATATCGGCTTGCTGCAGAAACTTTGCAAAGGGGGATGGTAAAGTGGAGATGACTTTGTCCATTATCATTAGGTTTTTAAGTTTATCAAAGTTTTTGTCTACCTTTGCCGCAGCTAGCCATCTGCTAAATACACTATGTACGTTAGAAAGATAGTCAATGAACGTTTCGGTTGGTTTGTGTTTTAATTTGGAGTATTGTATTTGATAACCTGGGGGTCTAGAAAGAAATGTTGCATAATGCGTTGTTTAATGTAGTCATAATTATTTCTGAGCTCTTGGGGGATAGATTCTATCCCTTTTAAAGGCTCCCCCGAGAGATTCTTCATATAGACCACCGCCCAGTGTTCTCGTGGTACATCTTGGATTTTAAATTGGAACTCTACATTTTCAGTCCATGCCGATATGGAATCGCCTTGGCAATAGGGTTTGATAAGCCCTTTGTACTTGTTAAATTTGTTGTCCTCTTCTTTACTTCTTAACTTGGTGGTGGCAATTTGTGCATGAGATTCAATCTCCATTTCCTTTAACTTCATCTGCGTTTGTGACTCAATTTCTAGTTGTTTTTCCCTAATTTCTAACTCTTTTAATTTAGTGGCCTAAGCCAGTTCTATTTCTTTTAATTTAGTGGCCTCAGCCAGTTCTATTTCTTTTAATTTAGTGGCCTCAGCCCGTTCTATTTCTTTTAATTTAGTGGCCTCAGCCAGTAATATTTCTTTTAATTAAGTGGCCTCAGCCAGTTCAGCAAGATCTTTCTGATGCTTACGTTCCTGTGCTCGCTCATCTCTTTCAGCGTCTTTCAATTCTTTAAATTTATCATTTGCCCATTTTTCTAATTTCTCATCTGTATATCCCAGGTCTTTACCTGCCTGTATACACTCACCTAATGTTGACATCTTGCTTATGTCTATAAACACACTCGCATATACAATGAAATGAAGAATAAATGTTATATAATGATATTAATTATATACAGCACTCAATTTGAGATGCCCTTCTAATTAGTTTATCAAAACTATATGTATACTTATCTGAAAAAGCTGGAGTTCTCTTGGGCCCATAAGAAATTCTGAATTTCAAGTTAAGCTGCTGTTCTAATTACACATGCTCTGCATTCTGTTATATAGAGCAGCAAAAGTTACTATTTTGAAATTACAGTACATATAAGTTGTTAACACACTTAAACAATTTTGTGCAATGATTCGCTCCGACGGGATGCTGAAATGCGAAATTAATTAATTTATGTTTGTCTGTCGTCTGTCGTGTCAATGTCGTTGTGTCTTCACCTCTGCTTGACCTCACCTGAAACGTCTTTGTAAAACATGTTCATATTCATTCTTTCACAATTATAACAATTTTCACATATAAACTTATCTATCACTTCGCTAAACACAATTTGCGGTAATTTTAGAAATCAACTTTCTGATTTTATTTCTCAACCGATTGAATACAATTTGTATTTTCACTGAACACTCCTGTACACTTTCTCGGTCATTCCATCTTTTGTAGGTTTGTGAACACTACTTCGTTTACAATTTTACCGTGGGTTTAAAGATTAGTTCTGAAAACCACTTCGAACATTCAATTTTTCTCGTAGGTTCAAGGCCCACTCTTGTACATCATCTCGAACAATTAATTTTTCTTGTAGGTTCAAGGCCCACTTCTGACACCATCTCGGTTCCGCCTGTCAACAACCTGATTTCATACAATCATGCGGACCCCTTCATTCACCACTCGTAACTACAAACACATCGTTGGGTGAATGGACTATCAGAATTCATGTTTAATTATATTTTACAAAGCTCGCTCTCTGAGCATACACAGTTAACATTCATTACTCAATTACAATCTACTATCATTGATTAAGTGTAACTATGCCCTCTCTAAACTATACACCGTAAGGGAAAACACAGATGTCCTGTCACACCGACTGTCAGTCTCCTTCTGACTCAATTCACATGTCCAGTCCAGTTTCTTGTCCCCCTTTCTCGTGCTGTTAATTGTGCGGCGTGCTGGCACACTTGCCACGTCGTCCAGTTGTCCAGTCCTCGTAGCCTACAGCTATACTAGAGTTCAGTCATTTTACGTGTAATCCCCGTGCTTACGGTACTCTGTCCTAGTACGGGAGTGAATCCCGTCACTTCCTAGTTATGTCCTAGCTATGACACATGCGTGTCCTGTCTAGGTCTGGTCCTAACACTGGTTTGGAGTACTATCTCCTTCTACTGTCTTTCTCTATGTATGCTCTTGTATAGAGTCCCTATTATGTCCTGTCTTTGTCCTTTACTTTCCTCTGTCCTTGTCCTACTTGTATCTATGTCTATCTCTGTCTCTCCCAGCACCTTGACAGAGAGCTAATCGACTGGCTAAGGAAGGAGCAAAAAAAAAAAAAAAAGAACAAGCTGATGTGCCGATTACATACCACCAAAAGAAAAGAATGATCAAATCAGTCAGAAGGCCACCAAACCCTACTCAAGACGACTACCACGTTATGGACAGACCAGAACAGGTCATTATTCTGCGCCTCAGAACAGGACACACCAGATTACACAACCACATGTATACAAAATTCAAGATTTGTGACTCAGCCATGTGCTCATGTGGATTGGCGTCGCAGACAGCAGAGCGCATTGCCCAAACTACAACATATCCAGGTTAACCTTCTGGCCTAGAGAGACAACAGTGGAAGATAAACTCTATGGACCGCTGAGTGAACTAAACAAGACTGTTAGATTCTTACAAGAGACAAAATTGCAGTTATAAACATATTTCAGGCTAACGAAAGAAAAAGAAGAAAACATTAACATGACAGTAATGCCTTGATTGCTCTCTACTTTGTGTGTGTGTGTGTGTGTGTGTGTGTGTGTGTGTGTGTGTGTGTGTGTGTGTGTGTGTGTGTGTGTGTGTGTGTATTGTTGTTGTTGTTGTTGTTGGTGTTGAGTATCCCTTACAGGACGTTGCAGTCAACACCAGCATTTTTCAGCTGCTGTTGATGTACTAGGCAAGTTTTACGTTCAGTAGTTTGCCATTGATTTCTGAACGACCGGTTCCCATACCAGCACGTTATAACACAACGCGACAGGGTCTGCTGCACAAATCGCTCGCAGCTGAGCTTCGAACGCCTGGTACCCGGCTCACAAACCGCGTTCGCAAGCCTTTAGCCATGCGCAGGCTACGAAAGAAGAAGAACGAACTAAAGAAGAAGAAGAAGAAGAAGAAGAAGAAGAAGAAGAAGAAGAAGAAGAAGTAGATAAAACATTACATTAACATGACAGTAATGCCTTGATTGCTCTCTGCACTTATTAATAATTCTGGTCAAGCATTCTACGGAATTAAAGATAGCTTAAAGAAACACACTTAGATGTGCAATGGCCAGGGGACATAAACATCTAATATTGTTATAAGGGAATTTACTGCAATTAAAAAAAATAGAAATTATATAATAGCAATAATATTATTATCTGACAGAAAACCTCTCTACTATTTTTTTTAGAAATTAAACTATTAACTCTAAAGTTAGATTTTATAAAGTCAACAATAATAATTCTAAATTGCATATACAAACTATTTCTAGCCTTTATTTACTTTTAATTTATAACCCACTTTACTGTTCTATATTCACATCTGAAATTTTAAAAGTATACTTTTAATGTTAGTACGTTGTAGAATTTTTCTTGCCCCGCGGTTGGGGAAAACATTTTTTTACTGGCCTCCTAGGGCCACACAAAATTTAAATGACATTCATCATCATCATCATCATGCTGATGTTGCATTCTAACGACATGGCCAAACGACTTGATCTTCTGTCTTTCAATAAATTTGACACAAGGTGTTGATCCCACAGTCTGTCTGATAGTAGCATTTCTTACTCGGTCTCGGATTGCTAAGTTGGAAGCTCTCCTCAAGCATCTCATTTCGCAGGTGTTGATTTTGCGAAGGTGTGATTTGGATAAAGTCCAGGTTTGAGATTGGTAGCATAGGGTTGGTGTGAATATGCTGTTTATTATCTGTCGTTTTGCGAACATGTGTATGTCTGGATGTTTCAGTAAGGGTGTTAGTTGATATGTAAGTGCACTAGCTTTTTGACATCTGATTTCAATTTCTCTGTCCAATCTGCCATCTTCTGTGATCATACTACCAAGGTATTTGAATTCTTTAACTTGTTTCAGAGTTGTGTTATTTATCTGTATACTTAGTGCGCCTGGCGATCTGCTAACTTGCATTACTTCGGTTTTGGCTGTGTTTATGCTCATATTGTATCTTCTGCTGGTTAGTAATATGATTTTGTAATCTGCCCTCATCGCTGTAAAACAGGCACTGATCGTCTGCAAATAGAAGTTCATTTATTCCCTGTGGCTCAGTTGTTTCATCTGGAGTAAAGAGTTCTAAATTTTCTGAATCTGTTCTGTCGAGACTTGCTTCTTTGGAAATTCTGTCCATGTAGATATTGAATAGCAGGGGAGAGAGCACACATCCCTGCCTCACTCCTGTATTGATTGTGAACATATCTGATATACCTTCTTGTGTTCTTACTACACTTCGGCTCTAGTGGTACATGGCTATGATGTTTTCTAGCAGTTGCCCTTCTATCCCATAGTCTTCAAGGATGGTCCATAATTTGTATCTGTCTACTCTATCGAAAGCCTTTTCTTGATCTACAAACACAATATTCTGCTGGTCACTATATTCGATAGTTTTTTCACAAATTTGTCTAAGTGTAAATAATGCATCAGTGCAACTTTTACCTTTCTGAAAACCCAATTGTGCTTTGCTTAACTGTTGTTCAACTATTGGTCTAGCTCTTTGTTCCAATAGTTTTGCATACATGTTCCCTATATGGCTCAGGAGTGATATACCTCTGTATGTTTCGCACTCTCTCGTATTGCCTTTCTTTTTCCATATTGGTACTATTATTGCCTGTTGCCAATCATCTGGGACTTTTCTTTCTTCCCATGCTATATTAAAAATTCTTGTTAGCCATTTAACTCCTGTTTCCCCGCAGGCCTGAATAGCTTCTGTGGTTATTCCATCTGGACCTTGTGATTTGCTTTTAGGACTTTTCTGAATAACTGCTTTGACTTCTGCAGGTATGAAATTTGGTTCTTGCTGTCCCTGGCTTTTAGGCACAAAAGTGAGGTTTTCTATGTTATGTGTGGGTTTATGTAGTTCTTGAAAGTATTCTGCCCACTTTATTGTGGATTAAATATCGGTATTCCTCTTTTGCTGTTTATGATGGTGGTTGGGTTGTAGCATGCATCTCTGTTTCTCATTGTGGTGACACGTTTATAAAATTCTCTTGGGCAGTATTTGCTAAGGGTCGCCATCTGTTCACCATATACTCTCCAGGATTCATCTTTAGATGTTCTAATTGTTCGTTTGGCATTACGTCGTGCTATTCTATAAGTAATATAGTCCTGTTCAGATTTAGTTGTGATCCTCTTTTTGAAAGCTGCCATCTTTTTGAATATGCTATCTTTGACTTCGTTGTTCCACCAGGCTGTTCTTAATCTTTTGTCCTGCCCTACTTTCTTTGTTCCACATTTATTTTCCAGTGTGTCGAGCATGGCAGCCTTGAAAAATGTTCATTCCTTATCTACGCTTGAGAGGTCATCAGGGATGTTCTTATGTAGGTTTTGGATTTCTTGATTGAATTCGTCTTTAACCGTATTTTCCTGCAGCCTCCTATAATTGATGACATGTGTTGTTACCTTTTTGTTTCTTATTTTCCTGTGTGGTGAAATCTTTTTGATTATGACTGGTTTGTGATCAGTATCAACATCTGTATTTGGGAGTGGTCTTGAATCTAATAGTAGCCTTCTGTCTGATTTCCTGATTAGAATAAAGTCAACCAGGTTTTGGTGTGGCTACGACGATGTTGAAAAAAAAAATTATTTGCTATTATTAATCCATGTTCCGAGCATATGTTGAGTAGATGATGACCATTGCTGTTACAATCATTCTCTTTGTCACTGAATGGCCCCATGCAATCCTCCCATGGTGTTCTTGGTGTGCCTATTCGTCCGTTAAAATCACCCATCACAACTAGTTCATCTGTCTCCTTGACATTATTTAGCGTGTCTGCAAGTTTATCAAAATATTCGTCTTTGTCTTCGTCGCTGTAAATGTCATTGCATGGGGCGTATGTTTGTATAAAAGTTGTTGTTCTATTTCCTTCTTTGATCTGTACTAGTATTATCCTTTCCGATATAAATTTAGTGTTGATAATGGCTTTCGCTTTGTCTGGATGTAACAAAAAACCCACTCCATGTTTAGCTGTAGCTCGCTGGTCGACGCCACTCCATATAAGAACGTACCTTCATGTGTTCGTTTCGTGTTCTGCCCCTTTTTCCTAGTGTCTGCGAGTCCTAATATTTGAATATTTGATTTTTTCATGAACTCTACAACAACAAAAAAAAAAAAAAAAAGTGTAGGAATAATACTTGACGAAAAAACAGCCAAGTCACTTAATGGATATTGGTGTATTTCAGATAGAGTTGTTTTGGTCAAAATCAAAGGCAAACCAATAGATATAAATATTAAACAAGTATATGCACCAACAACAAGCAGTAGTGATGAAGAAATACAACACTTTTACGAAGAAATAGAAATGACGATGGCTCAAATTGGATCACAGGAAATAAAAATAATACTTGGAGATTTTAATGCAAAAGTAGGAAAGGGGAAAATGTAGGATGTAGTTGGGAATTATGGTTTAGTTACAAGAAATGAAAGAGGGGAAAAGCTCATAGAATGGGCAAATATCAATGATATTATAATTGGAAACACGTGGTTTAAACACCATAAAAGACGACTATACACATGGAAAAGCCCTGATCAGAAAATGCGCAACCAAATTGACTACATACTAATTAATAACAGATTTAGAAATGCTCTAATTAATGTAAAAACAATGCCTGGCGCCGACTGTAATAGTGATCATGTACCACTATGTGGACAAATAAAAGTAAGATTAAAGATAGGGGAAAAAAGGGTTAGGAACATGAGACTTAATAAAGAGGTTCTGAAAGTAGATAAAGAAATTCAAGAACAATATATAGTGACTGTGAAAAATAGGTACAATGCAATAGCTTAAATACAGAGTATAAATGAACAATGGTAAATGTAAAGGGACTCCATTCATCAAACTAGCAAAGAAATATTGCCGAAGAGAAGTCAAATAGCTAAGAAAGAATGGATGAATGAAGAAATCTTAATGCTGATGGACAAAAGAAAACAGAGTAAAAATGACAAACAAGAATACGCTAAGATAAATAAAGAAATAAAAGATAAATGTTGGAAGGCAAAAGAAAGTTGGTTAAATGAGAAGTGCAAAAAACAATTGAATTAAATGCCATTAAAGATACAAAAAATATGCACAGACAAATCAGGGAGCTCACGGGAAGAAAAATAAGAATAAATAAAGGGTGTTTGAAATCAAAACCAGAAAAGATATTATTGGAGGAAGGTGCTATAATGAAAAGGTGGAATGAGTATATAAGAGATTTATATGATGAGGAAAGGGAAGAATTAACATAAGAAAGTAACTTAGAAGGTCCACCTATTCTAAAAGAAGAAGTCGCTGACGCTATGAAATATATGAAGAAAGGAAAAACAGCTGGACCAGATGAAATTGCAATAGAACAATTAGAAGTATTGGGAGAATTTAGAGTAGATATATTAACCAAAATGTTAAATGATATTTACAGCTGTGGATATTTACCCACTGATATGCTGAAATCTGTATTTATAGCTATACCAAAAAGACCAGGAGCAATTGAATGTGAAGATTTTCGTACAATTAACCTAATAAACCATATCACTAAGCTTCTGCTCAGAATCATAATGAGAAGAACCAGAAAGATTTGTGGAAGGAAAGGGCAAAACAATATATACAATAATGCAATATATACATTACGGGCACTAATAGAAAGGTCAATAGAGAAACAGAAAGACATATATTTATACTTCATAGATTATACTAAGGCATTTGATAAAGTAAAACATGATGAACTGATTAAAATGTTGGAAGATATCAACATTGATGGGACAGATTTAAGAATAATAAAGAATATTTACTGGAACCAAGTAACAGCGTAGTTACACATAAAGCTAGGAGTACGACACGGATGCGTCTTGTCACCTGATCTCTTCTCCCTATATAGCGAAGTAATAATGAGAGAGATCAAAGAGATGCCAGGAATACTAATTGGAGGTTATGATCGATATAAATAATATACGCTATGCAGATGACACAGTATTGATGGCAGATAAATCAACAGGCCTACAACAATTGTTGGACACTGTAGTAACAGAGAGTGCAAGGAAAGGACTCTCCTTGAATATCAAGAAAACAGTAACAATGGTGATATCAAAGAAAATGGTGACACCAAAGTGTGACATAAAAATAGAAGGAAAAATTCTTACCAAAGTGGATAATTTTAGACACCTAGGGACATTTATAACATCAGATGGAAGATGTACAACAGAGATTAAGAGCAGAATAGGGCAAGCAAAGGCCGCATTTAAGAAAATGAAGAGTATCTTGTGCAATATCACTGAGTGTAAGAAAGAGAGTGCTGAAATGCTATGTAGAACCAGTTTTGCTGTATGGCAGTGAATCTTGGAATGTAATGAACAAGTTAAGAAGAAATTAGAAGCAACAGAGATGTGGTTCCTGAGACGAATGTTGCGAATTCCTTTTACTGCCAGAGTAACTAACAACGACTGCCTGAAACAGGCTAATGAAACTAGAACACTATATACAACAACTAGCTGACCCGGCCCGGCTTCGCCCAGACCCTGATGGGGAGCATCTCATTTAATTCATATAAGTAGTCATATAAGCTCCCGTTCCTGTTCCCGACTATCTATCTGTCTGTCTGTCTGTCTATCTGTCTGTCTGTCTGACCCAGCCCGGCTTCGCCCAGACCCTGATGGGGAGCATCTCATTTAATTCATATAAGTAGTCATATAAGTTCCCGTTCCCGACTGTCTGTCTGTCTGTCTGTCCGTATGACCCGGACCGGCTTCGGCCACACTTGGTGGGGAGCATCTCATTTAATTCATATAAGTAGTCATATAAGCTCCCGTTCCCGTTCCCGACTATCTACTGTCTGTCTGTCTGTCTATTATTAGAAAGAGCACTTAAAAGATCTTTACATCTTCCCCCAACAATTAACTTGGGTAAATGGAGCGTCTCATTTAATTCATATTCGGCCCCTGCTCCCGTTCCCGTTCCCAAAAAAGACGACCCGGCCCGGCTTCGCCCAGTTCCTGGTAGGGAGCATATCATTTAATTCATATTCGGCGGAGGGAGGAGGAGGAGGGAGGAGGAGGAGACAGGAGTAGGAGGGAGGAGTAGGAGGGAGGAGGAGGGATTAGGAGGAGGGGAGGGAGGAGGAGGGAGGATGAGGAGGAGGAGGGAGAAGGAGGAGGGAGGAGTAGGAGGGAGGAGTAGGAGGGAGGAAGAGCGAGGAGGAGGAGGGAGGAGGAGGGGGGAGGAGGAAGATGGAGGAGGAGGGGGAGGAGGAGGGAGGAGGATGATGGAGGAGGAGGGAGAAGGAGGGAGGAGAAAAAGGGAGGAGGTAGGAGGAGGAGGGAGGAGGAGGAGGGAGGAGGAGAAGGAGGTAGGAGGAGGAGGAGAGGGAGGAGACGGAGGTAGGAGGAGGGGGAAGAGGAGGGAGACGGGGGAGGAGGCGGGAGGAGGATGAGGGAGGAGGAGGAGGAAGGAGGAGGAGGGAGGAGGTGGAGGGAGGTGGAGGGAGGAGGTGGAGGGAGGAGGAGGGAGGAGGTAGAGGGAGGAGGAGGAGGGAGGAGGTGGAGGGAGGAGGTGGAGGGAGGAGGAGGGAGGAGGAGAGGGAGGAGGATGAGTGGGAGAAGGGAGGAGGAGGAAGAAGGAAGAGGTAGGGGAGGAGGGAGGAGGAGGAGAAGGAGGAGGTGAGGAGGAGGAGGGGAGGAGGAGAGAGGAGGGAGGAAGAGGAGGGAGGAGGAGAGAGGAGGAGGAGGGAGGAGGAGAAGGGAGGAGGAGGAGGGATGAGGAGGGATGAGGAGGAGGAGAAGGAGGAGGTGAGGAGGAGGGGGAGGAGGAGGGAGGAGGAGGGAGGAGGAGGAGGGAGGAAGAGAGCGAGGAGGAGGGAGGAGGGGGAGGAGGAGGGAGGAGGAGGAAGAGGGAGGAGGAGGATGGAGGGGGAGGAGATAGGAGGAGGGCGGAGGAGGGCGGAGGAGGAAGAGGGGGATGAGGAGGGTAGGAGGAGGAGGAGGGGAGAGGAG
The DNA here is from genome assembly GCA_963921405.1 of Cepaea hortensis. Lineage (NCBI taxonomy): Eukaryota > Metazoa > Mollusca > Gastropoda > Stylommatophora > Helicidae > Cepaea > Cepaea hortensis. The sequence continues at coordinate 76,193,061 of OY992890.1, read as the reverse complement.
CAGGAGCAGGAGGAGGAGGATTATAACGCATATGCCTGTAGATAACTGCAGCGAAAAGGTCCACCTATTTGAGAAATATGCAACAATGTTACATATATAGAGGAGCGGCTGGCCGAGAGGCTAGAACGCCGGACTCTCATTCGGGAGGCCCGGGTTCGATCCCTCGGTAAGGTGTCAGATTTATTTCTGTCGGGGGCAAAAAGAAAATGCTAACCTGCACAGTTCGCGGCGACTGCACTAGCCAGGCGGCCTTTATTCCTCAGGCTCAAAGACCACTCTGCCATACACCGCAAGGTACTATATTGGCAGTAAATGACAGTTACATATATAGCAATTCTATTAGCAGTTATGTCCCCTCGCTATATATACATTATAATGTAAACTAGGTGACACGGCCCGGCTTCGCCCAGACTCTGGTGGGGAGCATCTCATTTAATTCATATAAGTAGTCATATAAGCTCCCGTTCCCGACTGTCTGTCTGTCTGTCTGTCTATCTATCTGTCTGTCTGTCTGTCTGTCTGTCTGTCTGTCTGACCCGGCCCAGCCCATGGTGGAGAGCATCTCATTTAAATCATATAAGTAGTCATATAAGATCCCGTTCCCGACTATCTGTATGTCTGTCTGTCTTGGGTAAATGGAGGAGGGAGGAGGAAGAGGGAGGTGGAGGAGGGAAGAGGAGGGAGGAGGAGGGAGGAGGAGACAGGAGGAATAGGAGGGAGGAGGAGGGATTAGGAAGAGGAGGGAGGAGTAGGGTGGAGGAGGAGGAGAGGGAGGAGGAGGGAGAGGGAGGAGGAGGGAGGAGGAGGAGAGAGTAGGCGGAGGGAGGAGGCGGAGGGAGCAGGAAGAGGGAGGAAGAGGGAGGAGGAGGAGGGAGGAGAAGGAGGAGGGAGGAGTAGAGAGTGGGAGGAGGGAGGAGGCGGAGGGAGGAAGAGGGAGGAGGAAGAGGGAGGAGAAGGAGGGAAGAGGATGAGAGGGAGGAGGAGGAAGAGGGAGGAGGAGGAATGTGAAGGGAGGAGGAGGGAGGAGGTAGAGGGAGGAGGAGGAGGAGGAGGGATGAGGAGGAAGAGGGAGGAGGAGGAATGTGAAGGGAGGAGGAGGGAGGAGGTAGAGAGAGGAGGAGGAGGGAGGAGGAGGGATGAGGAGGAGAGGGAGGAGGAGGGGAGGAGGAGGGAGGAAGAAGGAGGAGGGAGGAAGACGGATGAGGGGGAGGAGGGAGGGGTAGGAGGGGGAGGAGGAGAAGGGAGGAGAAGGGAGGAGGAGGAGGGAGCAGGAGGAAGGAGGAGGGAGGAGGAGGAGGAAGAGGGAGGAGGAGGGAGGAGGAAGAGAGAGGAGGGAGGAGGAAGAGAGAGGAGGGAGGAGGAGGGAGGAAGAGATAGGCGGAGAGAGGAGGAGGAGGGAGGAGGAGGAGTAGGGATGAATAGGAGGGAGGAGAAGGGAGGAGGAGGGATTAAGAGAAAGAGGGGGGAAAGGGGAGAAGGAGGAGGGAGGAGGGAGGAGGAGGAGGAAGAGGGATGAGGAGGGAGGAGGAGGGAGGAGGGAGGAGGAGGGAGGAGGAGGAGGGAGGAGGATAGAGGAGGAGGAGGGATGAGGAGGAAGAGGGAGGAGGAGGAATGTGAAGGGAGGAGGAGGGAGGAGGTAGAGAGAGGAGGAGGAGGGAGGAGGAGAATGGAGGAGGAGGGATGAGGAGGAGACGGAGGAGGAGGGGGAGGAGGGGGAGGAGGAGGGAGGAAGACGAATGAGGGGGAGGAGGGAGGGGGAGGAGGGGGAGGAGGAGAAGGGAGGAGAAGGGAGGAGGAGGGAGCAGGAGGAAGGAGGAGAGAGGAGGAGGAGGAAGAGGGAGGAGGAGGGAGGAGGAAGAGAGAGGAGGGAGGAGGAAGAGAGAGGAGGGAGGAGGAGGGAGGAAGAGATAGGCGGAGAGAGGAGGAGGAGGGAGGAGGAGGAGTAGGGATGAATAGGAGGGAGGAGAAGGGAGGAGGAGGGATTAAGAGAAAGAGGGGGGAAAGGGGAGAAGGAGGAGGGAGGAGGAGGAGGAAGAGGATGAGGAGGGAGGAGGAGGGAGGAGGGAGGATGAGGAGGAGGGAGGAGGAGGAGGGAGGAGGATAGAGGAGGAGGAGGGATGAGGAGGAAGAGGGAGGAGGAGGAATGTGAAGGGAGGAGGAGGGAGGAGGAGGAGGGGGGAGGAGAATGGAGGAGGAGGGATGAGGAGGAGAGGGAGGAGGAGGGGGAGGAGGAGGGAGGAAGAAGGAGGAGGGAGGAAGACGGATGAGGGGGAGGAGGGAGGGGGAGGAGGGGGAGGAGGAGAAGGGAGGAGAAGGGAGGAGGAGGAGGGAGCAGGAGGAAGGAGGAGGAGGAGGAAGAGGGAGGAGGAGGGAGGAGGAAGAGAGAGGAGGGAGGAGGAAGAGAGAGGAGGGAGGAGGAGGGAGGAAGAGATAGGCGGAGAGAGGAGGAGGAGGGAGGAGGAGGAGTAGGGATGAATAGGAGGGAGGAGAAGGGAGGAGGAGGGATTAAGAGAAAGAGGGGGGAAAGGGGAGAAGGAGGAGGGAGGAGGAAGGAGGAGTAGAGAGTGGGAGGAGGGAGGAGGCGGAGGGAGGAAGAGGGAGGAGGAAGAGGGAGAAGGGAGGAGGAGGGAGGAGGTAGTAGGATGATTGATTGCCATCCCACCAGGTTAATATGTTATCGCGGACCTCAGAGAGAAGTGTCTATGTAGAAGACCATTTCCTGGACGTACGTATTTTGGGAGGGGGAGGAGGGAGGAGGGAGGAGGAGGAAGAAGAAAAAAAAACTACGACAGTTGGCATCTCTGGAATGAAAGGAAGGCGTGTAGAAAATTTCATCTCAATCGGATGGGCCGTTCGCGAACGTATAAAGGACAGACGGACATACGGACATACGGACAGACAGACAGACAGACGGAGATCCTTTTTTATATATAAGATGAAATATTAAACAATAATAAGAAAATATGTTTGTACACTAAAAAACCTATGACAGTTGGCAGCACGGGAAGGAGGAGGAAGGAGGAAGAGGGAGGAGGAGGAGGGAGGAGGGGGGATGAGGGAGAGGAGAAGGAGGAGGTGAGGAGGAGGAGGGGAGGAGGAGAGAGGAGGAGGAGAGAGGAGAAGGAGGAGGGAGGAGGAGGAGGGAGGAGGAGGAAGGAGGAGGAGAGAGGAGGAGAAGGGAGGAGGAAGAGGGAGGAGGAGGAGAAGAAGAAGGAGGTGAGGAGGAGGGGGAGGAGGAGGAGGGGAGGAGGAGAGAGAAGGAGGAGGGAGGAGGAGGGAGGAGGAGAGATTAGGAGGAGGAGGAGGAGGAGGAGGAGGAGAGCGTGGAGGAGGGAGGAGGGGAGGAGGGAGGAGGATGGAGGGGGAAGAGATCGGATGAGGGAGTAAGAGGGGGGAGGAGGAGGGCAGAGGAGGAAGAGGGGGAGGAGGAGGGTAGGAGGAGGAGCAGGAGGGGAGAGGAACAGGAGCAGGAGGAGGAGGATTATAACGCATATGCCTGTAGATAACTGCAGCGAAAAGGTCCACCTATTTGAGAAATATGCAACAATTTTACATATATAGCAATTCTATTAGAAGTTATGTCCCCACGCTATATATAGATTATAATGTAAATGAAATATTAAATAATAATAAGAACATTTGTTTTTACACTAAAAAAAACTATGACAGTTGGCAGCACGGGAATGATTAGAAGACGTGTAGAAAATTTCATCTCAATCGGATGGACCGTTCTCGAACGCATAAAGGACATACAGACAGACAGACATACATTCTCTTTTATATATATAGATAAGAAAGAGACAAACAGCTTTCTTTGGTCATGTAATGAGAAGAGAGGCATTGGAGAACATCGTGACAACTGGAAAGATCGAGTGGAAGAGAGGCAGAGGCAGACCAAGAGAAATTATGCTGGATGGATTGAGACGGTGGCTCAGAGGAATATCAGCAGCAGAGTTGATCCAGAAAACCAAAGACCGAGATCTGTGGAGAGCCATGAACGCCTACGTCAGCTGGCAGGGCACTTGATGATGATGATGGTGATGATAACCACACACATCCCACACTTTGATAACATTAAGAAAGAAATGAGAGGACTGAATGTTCACATGTTAGGTATGTTCGAATCCCCGGTCCTCAGCATGGCAGATAGGCAGTGAAACGGTTAAGGCCTCTGTGTGTTTATGCTCGTGGCTACCGTTGCATTCGCATTTTCCTCATGATGGACTGGTAGTTTACGGGTTGCTTATCAGCCTTTTGGCTAAGATCAAGGTGTAGTTCCTGCATTTGATCTTGCCAGGGGCTGGGATGATCACCCAACACAACCGATACACAGTGACGAGTGACCTAGTGGGGCGGCTCTGGCCCCTCTGGGAACCGTGAGCCCTTCTAATAAAACTAATAAAAAAAAAAAAAAAAAGTACGGTTCCGTCGCCCTGCTACTGAGTTGAGTGCGTGGCGCGACGCTGTGAGCTGTGAATTTCATGTGAAATGCTTTAAATCTGCCCGAGGATGTGGAGCGTGATCTGCATATTCAGAGCAATGGCGGAGGGCTATGTCCCAGAATTGATCGGATTTTGTGCCTTATGCAGAAATGAGTGGCGGCTGGTCTTCTGGTTGACTGCCGCTTCTTTTGATGATGAACCGTGCTTTAGTGGAGGACTGTTTGTTTTGGCATTCTGCAGACGGCATTGTGTCCGGTAAAGTGTTTTTTACATCTGTCCGAGGTGTTGTGGTGTGATCTGCAGGCTCACAATGACGTAGCTGGCTATATAACATCTAGAAACGGAGCGACAACATCAAGAGGTATCTGCATGTATGGCGGCTGGTGTATCGCATATGCGACCGGTTTTCTTGCCTTATGCAGAAATGTGTGGCTGCTGGTTTTGCTAGTGACTGTCGTTTCCATCGGTGATGAACTGTGTTTTTGAGAACTTGTGTGTTGGCATTCTGGCGACGGCAGTATGTACCAGTGAAATGTTTCTTTACATCTGCTCGTGGTTGTTTTGTTCCGTGATCTACATTTCGGAGAAAAAAATGGCGTGGTGGCTGGAGAACATCTGGGAACGGAACAACAACATCTAGAAACATTGAAACTTTGTAGGTGAACATCTGGTTGGGAAAGTGACTGCCAATTCCATCGGTGGTGAACTGCATTGTTCGTACAGGACTTTTGTGGTAACATTCTGGCGGTGGCATTTTGCAGTGTGCCTGAGCGGGCCGTTGTTTGTCGAGACTCCTGTCTTTTCCACTTTTCACATGGGGCTGTGAGGAACATTTTATGTGATATTCACTGGCACGGGAAAGGAGTATGTTGGGGACGACCCTTTGCTGTGATGTTGGAACCGCGACTAACGACTAATGTTAGGTATATCTGAGACCAGAGAGCATTATAACTCCCGAGGAATATAGCATAATCCGTTCTGGTGGAGAGGAAAAAAGCCAGACGTAGCAATAATAATGGATATAGAAACGTGAGAAGAACAATGTGGGTTTGTAGAAGGCAAGGGTTCAGTAAATGCTGTATATATGATTGATTGATTGATTTATTGATTTAGGAACCGACATCACAGCATTCGGGGCATTCCCATAAGCGCCCCGTCCCCATCCACAACAGCCAGCGAAGAGTTCCAACACTAATAGTACCAGTAGCAATCTGATTATATATCCGTCTCGCGTTTCCTCTGAGCGTCGATCGTCGGCCAGATTCCCTCGTCACCCCTCGCTGTCGCATTCTTGCCAGACCATGGTGATCCATTTGCTCCTCCGAGGTGCACAGTGCTCCCACAAAGCCGCAACCAAGTCTGCCTTATCATGCATCAATACTCCACCAAGTTTTTCAGAGTCAGCCAATCTGTCGGCCTGTTCGTTCCCCAACACACGAGCATGCCCCGGAGAAAAGATCCAGACGATGCTTGTCACCTGTGACTTCCGAAGCGAAGCAAGCCACTCTGCACGAAGCTTGCTTGTCCTCACCCTACTCAGCATGTTTACTGAGTCAGTTACAATCACGATGTGTGTGTATATCGCATTCTCCATCCAGCGGAAAGCTGCACTAACCGCCTCCACCTCCATTCTTGAGCTAGATGTTGTGGTATCATATGCCAGGCTCTCCTGCACCAAACGTCGACCATTAGCTTTTGCTAAGAACCCCCAGGCACTTCTCATGCCTCTCAACACCGAACCATCTGTGTATATAATCACATCACCCGGGCGAGCATTATTCTGAATTAGTTGCTGGATTTCCACTTCCGTGACCCCTGCTGGCCACTCCCTGCTCACTGTGATTATAACTCTGCACAAGTCTGACTGCTCCGCTGGCACTCTGAACCACTCCTCTCCTCGCCTAATGTTCTCCAAGGGGCACACCTGTCTGATCGTATCCTCCGCCTCAGCCATCCAAGATTTCCCTCTTATCAGTCGCTGACCCTTAACGGCGTCCAGTGCCTCATGCAACGGGTGATCTGTGTCAGCAGCTACTCTGAGGTATTCTTTCGCCTGCATCACATTGAGCCTACCAGCAACAGTCGGCAAACCAAGGATGTAACGCATACACACTACTGGGGTGTCTCTGGTGCATCCCAGAATGACCCGCATAGCTTCGTTCTGTATGCGCTCTAATTTCACCAACTGACTCTTCGAGACAGTGAGCAGTCCTAGTCCATAATCAATCACTGAGCGGATCAAGTGCCGGTATAGTGTGAAAAGCATTCTCTGATTTGTGTCCATTGCAGCCATAGTTTTAAGCGCATTGAATCCCTTTTGAGACCTTGTCACAACCGTCTCCACATGGTCCTTGAAGGACAGGCTCCTGTCAAATGTGATCCCCAGATACTTCAGTTTGTTCTCTCTGTTGACGCTTCTACCATTTATCGTGAGGCTTGGGACATCAGTTCTCACAATCCTGTTGTCCAGAGAGCACCACAGAACAGCTGCCTTTTCCGGGTTGATGACAGCACTCATTTCAGTGCACCAGTCAATCACTTGGTCTACTGTCGCCTGTAGCTCCTGGGCTATTTGCTCCCTATCTCTCCCCTGTCTATATGCAATAATATCATCTGCAAATGTTAGTATCCTTCCAACTCTTGGTGCTTCTAGGTTTGCAATCTTGCTCGTATACAAGTTAAAAAGCACCGGTGAGATTGCGGATCCCTGTGGCAGTCCCGGTGTTAAAATATGTAGCTCTGAGGTCCATGCACCCAGACGGAGAGCAACCCGACGAGAGTGCAGGGCGGCGCGGCTGCTAGCCAGTTCACCAACCAGGGATTGACCCCCTTCTCCATCAGTGCGGTCATCAAAATATCATATCGAACTCTATTGTACGCATCCTCGAGATCAAGCGCTACCGCCATCGTTTCCTGTCTACTCTGGAACACCTCATAAACGTCAAAGACAAAAGTGGCTGCATTTGACCAGGTATCTTTTCCTGGCCTGTAGCTCCCTAGGCCACTTGGAAGAAGCTTCCCCCTTTCCAAAAACTCTTGCAGCTTGACAGCGACTATCTTCTCTAAAACCTCCCAAGTGTATTTTGAAGGGTGGTGATCCTAAAGCCGCTAAGCTTTGAATGATCCTTGAAAGGTTTTGGGAGAGGGATGAGATAGCTGTGTACCCAATCCTGCGGTACTGGTGCTGTCCTAATGCTCTGGTTAAAGCAGTCGGTCATCTCCTTCGGGTCTACATCGCTCAAAGCCTTCATGTGGCCATACCTGACCCCAGCAGTGTATATATGATGAGAACATTAATTGAACGTTCTGTAAAAGTAAACCAACACCCACATCTATGCTTTATTGACTACCCAAAGGCTTTCGATAAAGTAAGGCATGCCAATGTGATAAAGATGATTGCAGATCTACAAATTGATGGGAAAGACCTTAGACCTGTAAAAAAACAAAACATATATTGGAAACAACAAGCTGCCATAAGGATTGATAGTGGTGTAGGTCAATATCAGCCTATTAAGAGAGGTGTGAGATAGGGATGTGTAATGTCTCCAGATCTTTTTAACCTGTACAGTGAACATATTTTCAGAAATGTACAAGATATTAAAGGAGTCATCATTTTTTTGGGGGGGGGGGGGGGAGGGGGTGTGGGTAGGGGGGGGGATAACAACAATAACATTAGATTTGCGGATGATACAGTATTGATTGCAGACAATGAGCAGGATCTGCAACATTTAGTAGATGCGATTGTTGCACACAGTGAACAACTCAGGTTAAAATTATATTGTAAGAAGATACAAATTATCGTCGTCACTAAGAAGGAGGAAGTACCACAATGTAATAGGGACCAGGTGGAGAAGGCGGTGGAACAGATTGAAAACCTGCATCGTGGAAAGAATGAGATTGCGGGGAATCGGCAGGGGTTCTGTAAGAATCTCAAAACTGAGAGGGAAGACTAGGAGAACTTTAAATCACATAGCGGTGGGAACGATTAGTAGCATGACTCTTCGCTGGCTGTTGAACGAGGGGACGGAGCACATCTGGGAATGTCCTGTGCGCAGTGATGTCGGTTCTTAACTCAACTCAACAAGTAGTAAGAACAGAGGAAAATCGGTATGAAATGAAGTGAAAGACGTCATAGTTCGGTTCGCATAATACTATATAAAGAGTATAGCACCTCATGAAAACTGCTTCTCAGGGGGGCGATAATAAAGACACTTTGTAAGGGAAGTACCTCTTTTTTTTTTTAAAGCTGAAAATAGAAGATAGTAGTTATTAGTGGTCTTTAGAGGACGGAGTATAAATACTAGCATCATACGGGATTCAGATTATCAAATGACAACCGTAATAAAGTAAAAATTAAATATAGTTGTTATATGGTCCGCAGAGTGTCGTAGTGGTTTATACACTATCATCAAATTGTTACAGATCCTCAAATGAAAACCACAATAAAGTAAAGGTAGTGGGTGTAGTGGTCAGGATGTGTGACTGTGCGGTAAAGTATCAACAGTGTGTATAAAGGTCGTTACGTCGGTATGGTTGGTGTCTGTGTCGTTGGTCATCTCTCGAAGTACACGTGTTCCTGAAGCGAGGCGCAGTCGGTATATGGAGGTGGTAGGTTCGAATCCTGGGGTGTGTTAAAGGACTGAATAAAACAGTGGTGGAGAATAGGAGTGGGTGGGGTGGTCGAGGGAGTGATGAGATCCTCAGTGTGGTCGAGGATGTGTGCTTAGATCTGCGTGGTGGAGGAGAAAAGTATCAACAGTGTGTGTGTGTGTGTGTGTGTGTGTGTGTGTGTGTGTGTGTGTGTGTGTGTTTGGAGGAGATGGGGTGGGACGAGCTAGCAAAACCGGTGGAAAAGCGAGACGTGGCGGATGGGCTAGCGAACCGTCGAGACGGATTCTAACCTGCAGTCATCACCTGGTTGGGTAAATACTCAGAAGTAACACACATCTACAAATGTAACATTTCCAACAAAACACAGGAATGTATTTGCCGTTAATTAACAGTTGGATCATATTTCACACCGATGCTGTCATCGCTCGGGAGATAAGACTTAACGACGAATCAATCAATCAATCATGTGCCATGCCGGAAAGCGTGGGCGGTCATGACTCGCCATTTCACTCGATCACCAGCGTCGTGGATCAGCTCAGTGTTCCTGTCTCGTCCATGCCATGTGGCCAAGCCATCCAGGTATTTTCCTCTCGGTCTTCCTCTTGGTCTGTTCCCTTCGATGATGATAAGAGCATACAACCAACAAAAAACTGGATGTGTAACCAAAGGAAGTAGACAGACAACATCAAGGGCACTCTTAAACAAACACAGATTTGATGCTACACATCTAGCCTTGGAAAACTAAATAGTATGCAACCAAAGCAACACATCTGGCCTTGGAACATTAGACACGATGCATCAAAGTCAACACACCTGCTTGCATCCTTCCCCTTTTATTCAGGTGTCCGCTATTCCTGTCAGTCCAATTTTCCTCTCTTCCATTGTTTCTATAGTTCTTCTCTACTATTAAAACTGCAGACGTTCATTATACCTATTGTTTTGAATCGCTGATCTATCTCGTAGTCCATTAACATTGCCGGGTCTATATCCATTTGGGTCAGTCCGTTTATACTTCTCAGTTTTTCTACGAGCAGTATGAATATCTCCTGCCGGCTTGCTAGGTCAGTCACAAGTTAAGGACAAAAATCTGACCATAGGGAGTCCATTCCCTATGGCGAGCCATAGCTCCGTTAGTCCATGACCTAGCGGTCATGATTTCCCAGTCTACACCGCTTGTGTAGTCTGCGGGTCATCGGCAGGCTACTAATTTTCACTTTTCGCCCATCCTGGGAGAGGCTAGCCCATCCTAACCCTGCTGGCTGCATGGTCAGGCACAGTCCACACCTTGTAGACCCTCCATACCATCGGAGACCGCAGTTTGTGGCGAGGTGTGATCGCCCACGCTAGGCGAAATGTTTCTTGATGTTGCTGACTACTATTACTATCAGCTGTTACATCTACTTCTCCCCGCTAATGTAGCTGGAACTTCTACTACTATCGAGATTACTCATACTACTTGTATTACTTAGCTAGGTGATAGGAATGAGAGAGGTGGCAGATTAATAGGCGAAGTGAGTAGGAGAAAACCTGGACTGGTGCAGCCAAGGCCTGCATGCACTTATTTTCGCGCTAGTGAAAGGCCGTGCAAGTTTACAGGATTTTTGTAGACTTCTACTTCTTCTTATGTCTATAACTGCAATGTTGTCCCTTGTATGAATTTAACTGTCTTTTTTTAGTTCCCACAGCGGTCCATAGAGTGTATCTTCCACTTTCGTATCTCTAGGCCAGAAGGTTTGCCTGGATATGTTATATTTTGGGCAGTCTTGGAGTATGTGCTCTGCTGTCTGCGACGCCAATCCATATGTGCACATGGCTGTTTCACCAATCTTGAATTTTGTATACATGTGGTTGCGTAATCTATTGTGTCCTATTCTGAGGCGCAGAATAATAACTTTTCTGTTCTGTCCATAACGTAGTAGTCATCTTGAGCAGGTTTTGGTGGCTTTCTGACTGATTTGATCATTCTTTTCTTTTGGTGGTATGTAACGGGCACATCAGGCTGTTCTTCTTTGGCTCCTACCTTAGCCAATTGATCAGCTCTGTCGTATGTCCAGCTCTTTTAGTGTGGTTTTGTATGCCGAACACCGAGAAGATAAAGAACCAACATACCTTGGTGTATCATTCGACGACAGGGTGACATGGAGAAAACACATAAAAAAAAGCAGTAGCAAAAGCCAGAAGGAAAATAGCCATCCTGAGAAAGCTAAGTGGAACCATTTGGGGAGCCAGTGGGAAAATACTTAGCAAAGTTTATGAACAGAGCATACGACCACACTTGGAATGCGGTTCAACTGCGTGGTGTTCAGCATCAAAAACCACATTACAGGAGCTGGACAAGGTGCAAAATCAATCTCTTAGAGTCATCACAGGAGGGATTAGATCAACCCCTATATAGCAATAGAGAAAATGGGGAGGACACAAGCTCTAAGACAGTGGTTCTCAACCTTTATTGGCCCGTGGCCCTCTTCACCATATTTTCAGAACGTTCCCCCCCCCCCCTTTTCTTACCTAAAACTTCCCCCTCCCGCCCATACACAGTATACGTAATAATGGAAGCACATACAAAAACAAGTCTAGGTGTCCACATAAAACGTGATTTGTGGGTCTACTTACTTTATAAAATGAATTTTAGATGGGTGAGACGTACAGAACCGTAAAGTATGAAGGGAAAAACAAGATCAAGTAATCAGTTCATGTATTAACGCGATCTTGAAATAATCTTCATTTCCCCCCCCCCCCCGGAAAACCCCAAATTCCCCCCTGGGGGGGGGGGGGGAATTCCCCACCGGTTGAGAACCACTGCTCTAAGAGAACGCAGAGATACAAAAACACTAATACAAGCAGAAAAGTTCCCCAGCTTGCCTGGCCACCCTATGAAGAATCGATTTGAAAACTTAGCTATGGGGCGGTTGAAAAGAAATAGTTTCATCCACCAGGACAAACAACTCTGCAGAGAAACTATCGATCTTCCCACAGTTGGTGTTCCCCTGACAACTATTCCACAGCGAACCCCGTGGAAAGATGAAAATAGACTATCGCTACTTGCTTGCTTGCTTGCTTGTGTTCGTTGGCTTGAGCTCCAACGCGAAGTCCTGTATGTCGGATGAAGGCATCCTGTTGTCCAACATCAGTGTGATGTCATACAGGAACTGAGGTTTGCGTGAGTATCCGTTGTCCCATGTCTGGCTTATTGGTGTGCAGACTGGTGGTTCCTCGCCGTACAGGCAGACACTCTCCGACTTCGGAGGAGACTATCGCTACATATCCAGACAAAAGTGAGAGGGATATCTGACAAGGAAGAACAGAACAGTGTACAGCGCAGAACAGCCACTCTCAGCTTCTTTGATGATAAATACCCACAGGATCTCTGGATCCGAGTCTACACAGATGGGTCAACACAAAATTCTGTTCGAAATGGAGGAGCGAGAGTGTACATAGAATACCTAAATAATACTAGGGACACGGCCAGAGTTCCAACAGGAAAGTACTGCCATAACTACGATGCTGAAATTGAGGCAACTAAGATAGCCACAGAGAAATTACAAAATACCATACCACCCATGGTACACAATCTGTGGTGATATTGACGGATGCAAAATCAGTAATAGAGGCGCTCCTGTCTGGGAAATTGCCAGTACTAAGGACACTACTTTCTGAACTTAGCAGTCAGCATAAGGTCACCATCCAGTGGATACCACCCCACTATGGAGTTCCCGGAAACGACAGAGCTAATCGACTGGCTAAGGAAGGAGCAAAAACAGAACAAGCTGATGTGCCGATTACATACGACCAAAAGAAAAGAATGATCAAATCAGTCAGAAGGCCACCAAACCCTACTCAAGACGACTACCACGTTATGGACAGACCAGAACAGGTCATTATTCTGCGCCTCAGAACAGGACACAACAGATTACACAACCACATGTATACACAATTCAAGATTGGTGACTCAGCCATTTGCTCATGTGGATTGGCGTCGCAGACAGCAGAGCACATTGCCCAAACTACAACATATCCAGGCTAACCTTCTGGCTTAGAGAGACAACAGTGGAAGATAAACTCTATGGACCGCTGAGTGAACTAAACAAGACTGTTAGATTCATACAAGAGACAACATTGCAGTTATAAACATATTTCAGGCGAACGAAAGAAGAAGAAGAAAACATTAACATGACAGTAATGCCTTGATTGCTCTCTACTTTGTGTGTGTGTGCGTGCGTGCGTACGTGCGTGTGTGCGCGTGCGCGTGTGTGCGTGTGTGTGTGTGTGTGTGTGTGTGTGTGTGTTGTTGTCGTTGCGTATCTGTTACGGGACGTTGCAGTCAACAGCAGCATTTTTCAGCTGCTGTTGATGTACTAGGCAAGTGTTACGTTCAGTAGTTTGCCATTACTTTCTGAACGACCGGCTCTCATACCAGCACGTTGTAACACAACCCGACACGGTCTGCTGCACAAATCGGTCGCAGCTGAGCTTCGAACGCCTGGTACCCGGCTCACGAACCGCGTTCGCAAGCCTTTGGCCATGGAGCCGGCTACGAAAGAAGAAGAAGAATGAAAGAAGAAGAAAAACGAAAGAAGAAGAAGAAAACATTACATTAACATGACAGTAATGCCTTGGTTGCTCTCTACACTTTTTAATAACTCTGGTCAAGCATTCTACGGAATTACAAGATAGCTTAAAGAAACACACTTAGATGAGCAATGGCCAGGGGACATAAACATCTAATATTGTTATAAGGGAATTTACTGCAATTAAAAAACAGACATTATATACTTAGCAATAATATTATTGCCTGACAGTAAATCTCTGCACTATTTTTGTGGAAATTAAAGTGTTAACACTGAAGTTAGATTTCATAAAATCAACAATAATACTTTTAGATAACCTATACAAACTATTTCTAGCCTTTATTTACTTTTAATTTATAACCCACTTTTTAATTTATTGCTCATATTTTATGCTTATTATGTGAATATAATTTGTAGTTTTGATGATGGAAACACATTTGTACACCAATTCGACACACAAACGGCCTGTTAAATAAACCTACACAAATACCATACACACAGCACGACTGTTAAAATACTAACAATACAATTGCACAATTTTTCAACACTCAATAAACGTTTAAAAAATAAAAAAGTTTTTTTTACTGGCCTCCTGGGGCCACACAAAATTTAAATGACATTAACTACACAAAAAACAAAAACAAAATAGGTGTAGGAATAATACTTGACGAAAAAACAGCCAAGTCACTTAATGGATATTGGTGTATTTCAGATAAAGTTGTTTTGGTCAAAATCAAAGGGAAACCAATAGATATAAATATTATACAAGTATATGCACCAACAACAAGCAATAGTGATGAAGAAATCAAATACAACACTTTTACGATGAAATAGAAATGACGATGGCTCAAATTGGATCACAGGAAATAAAAATAATACTTAGAGATTTTAATGCAAAAGTAGGAAAGGGAAAAATGGAGGATGTAGTTGAGAATTATGGTTTAGGTACTAGAAATGAAAGAGGGGAAAAGCTCATAGAATGGGCAAATATCAATGATATGATAATTGGAAACAATTGGTTTAAACACCATAAATGACGACTATACACATGGAAAAGCCCTGATTAGAAAATACGCAACCAAATTGACTACATACTATTAAATAAAAGATTTAGAAATGCTCTAATTAATGTAAAAACAATGCCTGGCGCCGACTGTAATAGTGATCATGTACCACTATGTGGAAAAATAAAAGTAAGATTAAAGAGAGGGGAAAAAAGGGTTAGGAACATGAGACTTAATAAAGAGGTTCTGAAAGTAGATATGGAAGTACCGAACAATATATAAAATATGCTCTCATCTATCTCGACAGTGGTGGTATTTGGTCCTCCGATTACTACGGGATTGACTAACAGTTTGTTGTGGCACAAACCTCTCGTAGGTAATTACTCCAGTCAACAGTTGCTGTTGGCGACATCCCCCAACTGTAACTGGCAAAATGAAATGCTTGTCAACTCTTGAGACCAGCAGTATATGAAAAGAATGATCTGTCTGTAGGGGAGACGCGAGCCTTGCAGCCATGTGCCTTGTCTCAGCGGGAGGATGTCCTGCCGACATGGTGAATGTCGTCGGCATCTCCATCTGTCCTGACGCTCAGTCAGCGATAGCACCATAACATGATTATGAGAACAGCGTCTAGCAGGATGTCAGATGCCATGATGCTGCAGAAAAGCAACGCTACTCTGCTTGTCGTGGACAGGTGCTGCCAGTTCCAGGAAACTCACGATGATGAGACAGACACACACACGCAGTCACACAGAAACGGTTGCCAAAGCCAAAGAAACACGCACTGACACTCACTGTACCCGAACACAGAGGAGATCACCGTCAGTGCTAAATATAGCTGGTGACGCTAAATATAACTGGTGATGTTTGTTTGGGGTGAATTAACAGAAGAAACACACTTAGATGAGCAATGGGCAGGGGACATAAACATCTAATATTGTTGTAAGGGAAATTACTAGAATTAAGAAAACTAAAATCATATACTAGCAATAATATTATTAACTAGCATACAAATCTCCATACTAATTTCATAGAAATAAAACTGTAAACACAGAAGTTAGATATTATAAATCCAAGAATAAAAATACTATATTGCTTATACAAATTATTTCTATTCTTTATTTACTTTCAATTTATAACCCACTTTAGTGTTCTAGATTGATATCTTAAATATGAAAAGTATACTCTCCATACATTTATAATTTTTAGTGAATTTAATTCCCCCCTCTGTGGGGGGAAAACATTTTTTTACTGGCCTCCTAGGGCCACACAAAATTTAAATGAAATTACCTACACACATCCCAAACTTTGATAACACTAGGAAAGGCATGAGAAGACTGAATGTTCACATGTTACACACATTGGCACCTTTCCGTCTTGACAGACGATATTTTGGTACATAGTGCTTCAAAAAGACTTAATAACTACAACCCATGGCGGTGGCGAATGTGACTGTTCAGGCCAATTTGTGCTGTAAATATTCATCCACAGTGGATGCATGTGAAAACATGGTCATTTCCACAATAATGCACTATCTTACGTCTCTCACGCTCTGTGTATGCTTTATCTGCAATCATTTTATCCTTTGTCTTTATTCCATTTCTGATGTTTGCCCTCCATGCAACACGTTCAGCGGCGACTTGCTCCCAATGTGCATTTCAATGCCTGTATCAGTCATGTCCCTCTTACAAATATCTTTGTATCGTAGTAGAGGCCGACCCTAAGATCTCCTACCCATCTGTAATTCACCAAAAGAGATGTTCTTTGGTATTCTACCATCATCCATCCTCCTAACATGTCCTATCCATCTAAGAAGTATACGAAGACTGAGCATAGAATACACCGTCACACAACCTGATCTTTCCAATACTTCAGTATCTGTGATTTTGTCTTGCCACTTAATACCAAGTATTCTTCGCAGACACCGAATATGAAAGCTGTTTAAACGTTTCTCTTGGTGTGAGTAAGTTGTCCAGGTTTCACTGCCATAAAGAAGAATACTAAGGACACCAGGCTTGGTAGACGAGGACTTTTGTTTTGGCAGTAAGCTTCCTGTTCTCCCAGACTATTTTTGCTAACATGTTCATTGTTGTTGCTGCCTTGCCAATCCTGATGTTGATTTCCTGATCTAGGGATAATTTGCTATTTACCTCTGATCCTAGATATGTAAATTGGTCTACTATCTCCAGTTCGGCGTTGTCAATAAAGATTGATGGTACCCCATGTGCACCTTGTGACATAATCTGTGTCTACCATGCTGACATTCTGAATGCTCTACGAGAAGTAAGACTGCGAGAACTGCAAATTAAAAGAGGTGTTGCCAAACAAGAACACTACGCAGGAAGCCAAAGAAGATTAATTAACCAACACAGAACTGGTGTCGTGAGCCGCTACACGCTGCGGGATTTGCAGAGGAGGGGATCCGAGCACTTATGGACTGAATGGTTCGATGTGCAATGACTAACTAACTAACTAACTAACATAATCTGTGTCTTCTTTTTGTTAATAGTTAAACTAAATTCAGAACAAGCATTGGAGAATGCAGATAGTAGATGTTGTAATTCTTCCTCAGAGTGATCGTAATTGCAGCATCATCCTCAAAAAGCAACTCTCTGATTAGTACCCTGCTAATTTTGGTCTTGGCCTTCAATCTATGATCATTATAGAGGCCGCCATCTGAGCGTGAGTGAATGTATATTCCGGCATCCTGATCACGAAAGGCATATTTTAGTAGAAGTGAAAAGTAGATCTCAAAGAGGGTGGGTTATAGTACACAACCTTGCTTAACTCTACTCTTGATTTCAAACTTTTCTGAAGTTGCACCATCAAACTTGATTATACCCTTCATGCCTGTGTGGAACGATTCCACAATGGACAGAAGAGTTGGTGGGCAGCCTTTAGTGCTTTGAACAGACTCTCACGACTGACCAAATCGAATGCCTTTGTGAGGTTGATGAAGGCAATAAACAGTGGTTGATTTTGTTCCCGGCATTTTGCTTGCATTTGTCGCAATGAGAATATCATATCAATGGTAGACCGGTTCGGGGTAGACTTGATCTCCCAGGACTTGAAGTCTGCGCAGAACAATTCTGGCAAATACTTTCCCAACAATACACAAGTGAGATACCCCTATAGTTGTTACAGTCGCTCCGATCGCCCTTGTTCTTGTACAGTGTTATGATGCTTGAATCTTTGAAATCCTGTGGGATTTGTCCTTCTCACCAGCATAGCTCTATTAGCTGGTGGATCTGTAGAGTGAGTGTGTCTTGTCCACTCCTGATTACCTCCATTGGAATCCCATCCTTACCTGGAGCCTTGCCAGATGGAAGTTCATTTATAGCACACTTAACTTGTTATGGTGGGAAGTGTGTCCAGGTGGTCAAGAGTTGGCAGGGGCTTTATGGCGTTGAGGGCATCATCCCCTAGCTTGATCTCACTTGAGTAAAGCTCTAAATAGTGCTCTACCCATCTATCCATCTGCTGTTTCTTATCACTGATAATTTCTCCAGTCAAGGTTTTCAGCGGTGCACTTCTTTTGATCACTGGACCACAGGCTTTCTTTATCCCTTCATACGTGCCTCTGATGTTTTCCTTATCACTTGCGATTTGAATGGACTCGCATAACTTGATCCAATAGTCATTCGCACACTGCCTGGCAGCCTTTTTCACATCCTTCCTCGCTTGCTTCAGCTCACTCAGTATTACGCGTTGTTCTTTCCTTGTTTCTTAAGAGAGGTATCTTCTTTTTATCAATCAAGGGCTGCAGTATCTGGCTGTTTGCCGCAAACCAGTCCTGCCTCTTATGATCCACAGTGCCGTAAACCCCTACCGCTGTTTTATAAATAGTTTCCTTAAGTTTACTCCACTTGTCACTTCCTGTACAATTTTCTGATATATCAGTGAAAGCGTCTTCAAGTTACTGTTGAAACTCAAAGCACTTTCCAGGATCGTGAGTGTTAATAATATTAATCCTGGGGCTAGATTTGTGTTTAGCTGTGTAGATTCTTTTTGGTCTCAGTCTAACCCTTGCAACAACCAAAGAATGATCCGTATCACAGTCAGCACTGTGGTAACTTCGAGTTAATGAAGTATGGTTCAGATGTTGTCTCCGTGTGATAATGAAGTCCAGCTGATGCCAATGGCCGAATCTTGGATGTTTCCATGTGACCTCATGCAGCTTTTTTGTTTTACAAAAGGAGTTTGTAATACATAAGTCATTTCTGGTGCAATGCTCCAGCAGCCTTTGCCCATTTTAATTCATGCGACCGATGTTGTATTTTCCAAGGCACACTGGCCATGAACTCTAGTCCTTGCCCACACGAGCATTGAAATCACCGAGCATATAAATGTAGTCGGATTTTGGAACTGCCTTGATCACAGAGTCTAGCTCCTCATAGAACGTATCCTTCACATCATCAGAGGAAGCGAGTGTCGGTGCATATGCAATGATAATGGTGGCAAAACCACAAGAGATTGCCAAGGGCAGGGATAATAGTCTTTCATTTCCCCCTGCTGGAATTTCAATCATTCTCAGTAGCGAATTCTTCACTGCAAAGTCCACACACACCATGTTGTCTATTTTCTGCCTGCCCTCTACCCTTCCAAAAAAATGGTGTAATTGTTTTCCCTGAGTTACCCTTTCTCAGCGAGGCGAGTCTCCTGCAGGCCAATAATATCAATGTTAAGACGATTGAGTTCGGCATCAATCACAGCCGTTTTTCTCACATCGTCAATATTTGTCAAGTCGGTGGAAAATCCTCATAACAAAGTTGCCGGTATGGAAAGCCTACATACAACTTCAAATGATAATGGATGGAGAGTCATCAACCTAGCAGAAGCCAAAGGAATGCAGATCAACAGTACCAGACTGCATAGAAAGGATATACGTAAGCAAACTTGGAAATCATGTGACAAGAGAACCTATAATCAAATAGATCACATTTTAATTAACAACAAAAATGCATCAAACATACAACAAGTTAGAAGGTATAGAGGAGCTGAGTGCCACAGCGACCACTTTCTCGTTGGGGCAAAATTTAAAATAAAACTTAAGAGAGCTTTCTATGCTAAACTACAAAGGTTACAACCAACATATAACAGAGAAAAACTACAAGAAATTACAGTCAAAGAGAAATTTGCAGATGAAATAAAATGTAAACTTGAAAGTCTACAAAACCCGTTGGAGGAAAGCGTTGACCAAACTTGGTTTACCATCAAGAATACAATTCAAACTACGGCAGAAGAATGTCTCGGTGTGTTAACCACGCATAGAAAGAACAGATGGTTCAATAAAAAATGTGAAGAAGCAGTCATTAGGAAAAAGAATGCCAGACATTTATGGCTAAATGACATCAACAACATCCCAAATGAAGAGCAATATAGAACTGAATGTAAAGAGGCTACAAAAATAGTTCGGCAGCAGAAGCGAGAATATATGAGCAACATAATCAAAGATATGGAAACCAATCACCAGAAAAACGAATCCAGAAAGTTTTTTAAAGAACTGAAGTCAATGAAACGAGGGCACCACCACAACATATATGGTTTACAAGACAAAAATGGGAATATGATAAATACCAATGAGGAAATGTGTAACACATGGAAAGAATACTTTGTTGAACTGCTAAATTGTGATTCTTCAAGTAACACTTTCCCACAGGAAGAGGTTCTAACGTGTGTGAACCACAAATTGAAGAACCTACTTTTGAAGAAATCATATATGTAATAACACGACTTAAAAACAATAAGGCAACTGGGCTGGTGGAATTGCTGCTGAATTTATAAAGGCAGGTGGCCATGCATTACATCTAAAGCTATACGAACTAATAATAAAAATCTGGAGGACAGAAGAACTACCCCGTAACTGGAAAGAGTCATTATTGATACCTATCTTTAAGAAAGGAGACAAGTTCCAATGTGAAAATTATAGAGGGATATCACTACTGTCCACAAGCTATAACATACTATCCGCGGTATTACTAAATAGACTAAACCCATATTCAGAAGACATATTATGTGACTACCAGGGGGATTTAGACAAAACAGATCAACAATAGATCAGATATTTATCTTACGAAAATAGCTGAGAAAAATTGGGAATATAAAAGAGATCTCCACAACATTTTTGTGGATTTTAAAAGGGCTTATGGTAGTGTCATTAGGAATAGTCTATGGAATGCTATGCAGGAATTTGTAATACCAAGGAAGTTAATCAACATGACCAGACTATGCATGGAAGATACTTATAATATAGTAACATATAAAGGCAGGAAATCAGACCCTTTCCAAATAACATCTGGCTTGAAACAGGGTGATGCACTATCGCCGCTCCTTTTCAATCTGGCTCTAGAGAAAGTTGTAAGGAAGGTAAAGGAGGAATGTGCTATTGGAGGAACACCCAGGCTGCTTCGTTATGCAGATGATATAGATATTATAGGGGGAAATGAACAAAGGACATCAGAAATATTGACTCACTTATAAAGGAAAAAGCTCAACAAATGGGGCTGGTTATCAACCAAGATAAGACAGAATATATGGTAATTTCAAGAGAAGGAACAGCTAAAAACTCTGGCCACATACAAATAGATAATATGACCATTAAAAGAACGGAAACACACAAATACCTGGGTACAATCTTCAACTGTTCCAACATAGTAAGGGAAGAAATACAAGCTAGAATCAACTCTGGAAATAAGATATACTACGCACTACAACATCTGCTAAAATCAAATGCGTTATATCGTAACACCAAGATCACAATATACAAAACACTGATCAGACCGGTTGTACTGTATGGCTCTGAAACCTGGAGTACAACGAAAGGAGACGAAGCCTTGTTACAAACCTTTGAGAACAAAGTCTTAAAACGCATCTTAGGGCCCATTAGGGATACACAAAGTGGAGAGTGGAAAAGAAGAAGC
Source organism: Cepaea hortensis (assembly GCA_963921405.1). Lineage (NCBI taxonomy): Eukaryota > Metazoa > Mollusca > Gastropoda > Stylommatophora > Helicidae > Cepaea > Cepaea hortensis. The sequence goes on along the minus strand of OY992890.1, from coordinate 76,171,516 downwards.
AACAAAGACATTTATGATCTGTTTAAGTCCCCGCTAATCACTGGTATCATGAAGGCTAATAGACTGCAATGGCTGAGGCATATAGAAAGAATGGATGATAATAGGGAAACAAAACTCACTTACACTCAAGAAATAAATGACCGTAGACCCCGAGGTAGACCAAGAAGACGGTGGAGAGATAATATACGTACAGACCTACAAGCACTTGGAATCAGCGACTGGCAAGAGAAGGTCAACCAGAGAGACGAATGGAGACGGCTTGTATCTGCAGCAAAGAGCCTCAATGGCTCGGAATGCTGAAGAAACAGAAGAAAAAGAAGAAGAAGAAGAAGAAGAAGAAGAAGAAGAAGAAGAAGAAGAAGAAGAAGAAGAAGAAGAAGAAGAAGAAGAAGAAGAAGAAGAAGAAGAAGAAGAAGAAGAAGAAGAAGAAGAAGAAGAAGAAGAAGAAGAAGAAGAAGAGGAAGAAGACGAAGAAGAAGAAGAAGTGGAAAATCCTGGACACGTGGTTCTTACGTTCCAGGTTGCAAGCCGTAGCTTGAGGTTTCTATTTTTCTTTTTATTAGTATCTGGTGCATTGGTTTTACAGCCTGCGATTCAGATTTTGTCCTAGCCTCAAGCACCCATTGAAGTAGGCAGGCTGTGGCGGATCAGCACCCAATTGGCCGGGAGCTGCCCAACTTGAGGCGGGCGGTAGCTGATCAGTGACACCTGTAGGTGTCTCCCACCGTCAGAGGTAACGCGTGGCGTGTCTACGCCAATTGACAATGACTTATAATCCGTAACAGTTACCTCTCGATTTGATTCTGAGACCGGTTAATACCAGGGATGGAGTTATTGCCTCTCCATAGCACAAAGCCTGGGGCTAAAATATAGATGTGTTGCCCATGCAGCATGATCCTTCTCTCGGCCTGCCTAGTTCACTCCAGAGGAATGGTAACACCAATACATCTGGAGCAAGACAAGCTGCAGAAGCTGCCGGATCAACAAAGCAATGCTCTAGCTGTCCGCATGTCGGAGTTTCGATCCTAGAACAGCTGCCAACCAAGGCTTAGGGCCTGGTCTGCCCTGCCATGACATTTTGTCTTTATGTTGCATTTCCTCGCACCAGGATAAGGCTTGTACCCTCCCCCCCCCCCAATTGCGCTCTTCCGCCCGAAGCCGCTGGCACAATGTGGGGTGTCAGGTGTGATAAGCGCCGCCCAACATTCGGAGCTGACAGAAAACAGGTAGTACCGTCTACTGTCATACGGTAGCTCAGTCATATCTGACTAAGACCTGACTAATGTTCACATGTTAGGTATTACGAACAATAATCACAGAGTGTTGATCACGATGCCAGGGAGAAAGGCCAATTGTCCAGCGTGTGGCCAAAACAACCACTGGGCAAATAAATGCCCTAGTCGACGACAATTGATGACACCAACAGCAGCAGCAGTCAATGTAGAGAGCCAAGATTTTCCACCACTCGAAAGAGAAACTCCTCCACAGGGAAAGATCGAACTGACACAAACTTTCAATAGTCAAATCAACACACAAGAAGACAGGAACACACAAGAAAATAACACACAAGAAAACAGTCCAAAGAATGAAGACTGACGGTTTTCAAATCGTCAGCAAACCAATGAAGAGAAAATGGGCTAACAGAAGACTACTGCAGTCAAAACACAGCGATGACACAGAAACAGACGACTTATCACTGCTAAAGAAAGAAAAAATCAAAGCAACTATAGGCAAGACAAAGGACACTGGACAAGAACAACAAGAAGAGACACAAGTACAAGACGAAGACGACACATACAGCATACCAGACACTCTTTGTAGACATCGACACAAGTGATAAGAACGAGGATCAAGATGATCCTCTAACACAAACTTTTGCTTACTAAAGACTTGCTCGCCTAGATGTACCCATCATTGATAACAACTTTGCGTGTGAATATAGTTATTATATCTCATTAATTTGTTTTTACTTAAATTACAATGACTAGTGATTTAATTATACTTACTTTAAACATTTGTGGTATACGTACAAAATTACAACACATTATCACACTAATAAACAAACACAAACCAGACTTTATACTACTACAAGAAACAAATATATGTTCAAAAACATTCGCACAACATATCACCACACAGCTAGGCCTCAAACATTCATGCTTTAGTTTAGGCACACACAAAATTGGACCAGGAACATCTATTCTGCAGACAAAAAAACCCGTTGGAGGAAAGCGTTGACCAAACTTGGTTTACCATCAAGAATACAATTCAAACTACCGCAGAAGAATGTCTCGGTGTGTTAACCAAGCATAGAAAGAACAGATGGTTCAATAAAAAATGTGAAGAAGCAGTCATTAGGAAAAAGAATGCCAGACATTTATGGCTAAATGACATCAACAACATCCCAAATGAAGAGCAATATAGAACTGAATGTAAAGAGGCTACAAAAATAGTTCGGCAGCAGAAGCGAGAATATATGAGCAACATAATCAAAGATATGGAAACCAATCACCAGAAAAACGAATCCAGAAAGTTTTTTTTAAAGAACTGAAGTCAATGAAACGAGGACACCAACACAACATATATGGTTTACAAGACAAAAATGGGAATATGGTAAATACCAATGAGGAAATGTGTAACACATGGAAAGAATACTTTGTTGAACTGCTAAATTGTGAAGCTTCAAGTAACACTTTCCCACAGGAAGAGGTTCTAACGTGTGAATCACAAATTGAAGAACCTACTTTTGAAGAAATCATATATGTAATAACACGACTTAAAAACAATAAGGCAACTGGGGCTGGTGGAATTGCTGCTGAATTTATAAAGGCCGGTGGCCGTGCATTACATCTAAAGCTATACGAACTAATAATAAAAATCTGGAGGACAGAAGAACTACCCCATGACCAGAAAGAGTCATTATTGATACCTATCTTTAAGAAATGAGACAAGTTCCAATGTGAAAATTATAGAGGGATATCACTACTGTCCACAACTCTGTGCTACCAATGCCAAACCTGGACAATGACAGAAAAAGAGAAAAGAAAAATCACAACAACAGAAATGAGGTTCGTGAGAAGAATAGTCAACGTATCAAGAAGAGATAAGATCAGAAATGAAGAAATCAGGACTATAGTGGGGGTTAAAGCTGCTCTAGAATTTATTAGAAAGCAGCAAGTCAAATGGTTTGGCCATGCAAGTAGGTTACCAGTCAACAGCATACCACAACAAGCAATGATGTACAGACCAGATGGAAACAGAGGAAGAGGCCGACCACGTAAACGTTGGACGGAGGGAATAGCAGAATCCATGGGAATGTCGATATACGAAGCCCATAACCGGGCACTCTCACGAAGTTTATACTTCACCTCGACACCGCAAGGTACAAAAGGAACATGATGAGATGAGATGAGAAAACATAGTGGAACCTTCCCCCTCTGTGGGGGAATACATTTTTTTACTGGCCTCCTAGGGCTACACAAAATTTAAATGACATTAACTACACATAAAACAAAAAAAAAAAAAAAGGTGTAGGAATAATACTTGACGAAAAAACAGCCAAGTCACTTAATGGATGTTGGTGTATTTCAGATAGAGTTGTTTTGGTCAAAATCAAAGGCAAACCAATAGATATAAATATTATACAAGTATATGCACCAACAACAAGCAGTAGTGATGAAGAAATACAACACTTTTACGATTAAATAGAAATGGCGATGGCTCAAATTGGATCACAGGAAATAAAAATAATACTTGGAGATTTTAATGCAAAAGTAGGAAAGGGGAAAATGGAGGATGTAGTTGGGAATTATGGTTTAGTTACAAGAAATGAAAGAGGGGAAAAGCTCATAGAATGGGCAAATATCAATGATATGATAATTGGAAACACGTGGTTTAAACACCATAAAAGACGACTATACACATGGAAAAGCCCTCATCAGAAAATATGCAACCAAATTGACTACATAATAAATAATAAAAGATTTAGAAATGCTCTAATTAATGTAAAAACAATGCCTGGCGCCGGCTGTAATAGTGATCATGTACCACTATGTGGACAAATAAAAGTAAGATTAAAGAGAGGGAAAAAAAGGGTTAGGAACATGAGACTTAATAAAGAGGTTCTGAAAGTAGATAAAGAAATTCAAGAACAATATATAGTGACTGTGAAAAATAGGTTCAATGCAATAACTAAAATACAGAGTATAAATGAACAATGGGAAATGTTAAGGGACTCCATTCATCAAACTAGCAAAGAAATATTGCCGAAGAGAAGTCAAATAGCTAAGAAAGAATGGATGAATGAAGAAATCTTAATGCTGATGAACAAAAGAAAACAGAGTAAAAATGACAAACAAGAATACGCTAAGATAAATAAAGAAATAAAAGATAAATGTTGGAAGGCAAAAGAAAGTTGGTTAAATGAGAAGTGCAAAAACAAAATTGAATTAAATGCCATTAAAGATACAAAAAATATGCACAGACAAATCAGGGAGCTCACGGGAAGAAAAATAAGAATAAATACAGGGTGTTTGAAATCAAATACAGGAAAGATATTATTGGAGGAAGGTGCTATAATAAAGAGGTAGAATGAGTATATAAGAGATTTATATGATGGGAAAGGGAAGATTTAACATAAGAAAGTAACTTAGAAGGTCCACCTATTCTAAAAGAAGAAGTCGCTGACGCTATGAAATATATGAAGAAAGGAAAAACAGCTGGACCAGATGAAATTACAATAGAAGAATTAGAAGTATTGGGAGAATTTGGAGTAGATATATTAACCAAAATGTTAAATGATATTTACAGCAGTGGATATTTACCCAGTGACATGCTGAAATCTGTATTTATAGCTATACCAAAAAGACCAGGAGCAATTGAATGTGAAGATTTTCGTACAATTAACCTCATAAACCATATCACTAAGCTTCTGCTCAGAATCATAATGAGAAGAACCAGAAAGAAAATAAAAATTGAAATTAGTGAAGAACAATATGGATTTGTGGAAGGAAAGGGCACAAACAATGCAATATATACATTACGGCCACTAATAGAAAGGTCAATAGAGAAACAGAAAGACATATATTTATGCTTCATAGATTATACTAAGGCATTTGATAAAGTAAAACATGATGAACTGATTAAAATGTTGGAAGATATCAACACTGATGGGAAAGATTTAAGAATAATAAAGAATATTTACTGGAACCAAGTAACAGCAATTAAAATTGGAAATAAAGAGGGTAGTTACGAATACATAAAGCTAGGAGTACGACACGGATGTGTCTTGTCACCAGATCTCTTATCCCTATATAGCGAAGTAATAATGAGAGAGATCAAAGAGATACCAGGAATACTAGTTGGAGGTTATGATATAAATAATATACGCTATGCAGATGACACAGTATTGATGGCAGATAAATCAACAGACCTACAACAATTGTTGGACACTGTAGTAACAGAGAGTGCAAGGAAAGGACTATCCTTGAATATCAAGAAAACAGTAACAATGGTAATATTAAAGAAAATGGTGACACCAAAATGTGACATAAATATAGAAGGAAAAATTCTTAACCAAGTGGATAATTTTAGATACCTAGGGACATTTATAACATCAGATGGAAGATGTACAACAGAGATTAAGAGCAGAATAGGGCAAGCAAAGGCCGTATTTCAGAAAATGAAGAGTATCTTGTGCGATAGGTCACTTTCACTAAGTGTAAGAAAGAGAGTGCTGAAATGCTATGTAGAACCAGTTTTGCTGTATGGCAGTGAATCTTGGAATGTAATGAACAAGTTAAGAAGAAATTAGAAGCAACAGAGATGTGGTTCCTGAGACGAATGTTGCGAATTCCTTGGACTGCCAGAGTAACTAACAACGACTGCCTGAAACAGGCTAATGAAACTAGAACACTATATACAACAATAAGAAAGAGACAAATAGCTTTCTTTGGTCATGTAATGAGAAGAGAGGCATGGGAGAACATCGTGACAACTGGAAAGATCGAGGGGAAGAGAGGCAGAGGCAGACCAAGAGAAATGATGCTGGATGGATTGAGACGGTGGCACGGAGGAATATCAGCAGCAGAGTTGATCCAGAAAACCAAAGACCGAGATCTGTGGAGAGCCATGAACGCCTACGCCAGCTGGCAGGGCACTTTATGATGATGATGATAACTACACACATCCCATACTTTGATAACATTAAGAAAGAAATGAGAGGTCTGAATGTTCACATGTTAGGTATGTTCAAATCCCCGGTCCTCAGCATGGCAGATAGGCAGTGAAACGGTTAAGGCCTCTGTGTGTTTATGCTCGTGGCTACCGTTGTATTCGCAGTTTCCTCCTGATGGACTGGTAGTTTACGGTTTGCTTATCGGCCTTTTAGCTAAGATCAAGGTATAGTTCCTGCACTTGATCTTGCCAGGAGCCGGGATGATCACCCAACACAACCGATACACAGGGACGAGGGACCTAGTGGGACGGCTCTGGCCCCTCTGGGAACCGTGAGCCCTTCTAATAAATAAGGAAAACAAAATTCTCGCTTGAAATATGTCTATAACTGCAATGTTGTCCCTTGTATGAATTTAACTGTCTTTTTTTTTAAAGTTCCCACAGCGGTCCATAGAGTGTATCTTCCACTGTCGTCTCTCTAGGCCAGAAGGTTTGCCTGGATATGTTATATTTTGGGCAGTCTTGGAGTATGTGCTCTGCAGTCTGCGACGCCAATCCATATGTGCACATGGCTGTTTCACCAATCTTGAATTTTGTATGTGACACATGCCTGGGGTCATTGACATTAAGATCAGTGTCCTGGATAACAACGATAAACATAAACTAGTTCACAAGATAAAATAGGGCGGGTAGGAAGTCCCCCAGAGGGCGAAAATGAGAAGACAGTAATTGAAAGGGGGAGCTGAGAAGAGGTCAGCTGGCTAGGATAATTGGGAGGCAGACAGTTGGAGCAGTGAGGTGGTGTTTGTGTAGATGATTGTGAGGGGGATAGAATGGTTTAAAAGACAGGGACAAAGATTGACCCAGGGGAGTTGATGTTTTGGACTCCGAGCTGAGGGGGAGTTGAGTTGAGACCGGACTAGGAGGAGGTCGTGGTCGGAGAAAGTGGAAAATTGTGACGGAGTTAGGAAGAGGCTCCGCACTGTGGATTCCAGGGATAGTGAGTGGAATTCGAGACCCAGAGTGGGTTACTTTGAGTCGGGCCTAGAGAGAGGCTAGTATACCTGTCGTGTGGGACGAGATTTAGTAGGCCGTGAGAGGCAGTGTTATTCGAAGTGTTCCATTGGGATGGAGATATATTCTTAGAGAATTATTGTTCCTGGATTTATATGTTACATGTGTCTGTGTTAATTCAGAATTAAAGGAATATTATGTGCGCAAATTTACGCTTGTTCACTGACTGGTGTTTGGTTGTGCTGCATCTTGGTTAATCTGTTGTTCAACATCACATTTACAAGGACATACCCTAGACACAACCATAGCCACTCTATCTGTCACTATGTCATCATTTACTTTGTGACAGGCTGCATGTGGTTGCGTAAACTATTGTGCCCTATTCTGAGGCGCAGAATAATGACTTCTTCTGGTCTGTCCATAACGTGGTAGTCATCTTGAGCAATTTTTTGTGGCTTTCTGACTGATTTGATCATTCTTTTCTTTTGGTGGTATGTAACTGGCACATCAGGCTGTTCTTCTTTGGTTCCTTCCTTAGCCAATTGATCAGCTCTGTCGTATGTCCAGCTCTTTTAGTGTGGTTTTGTATGCCGAACACCGAGAAGATAAAGAACCAACATACCTTGGTGTAACATTCGACGACAGGCTGACATGGAGAAAACACATTTTAAAAAAAGCAGTAGCAAAAGCCAGAAGGAAAGTAGTCAACCTGAGAAAGCTAAGTGGTACCATTTGGGGAGCCAGTGGGAAAATACTTAGCAAAGTTTATGAACAGAGCATACGACCACACTTGGAATACGGTTCAACTGTGTGGTGTTCAGCATCAAAAACCACATTACAGGAGCTGGACAAGGTGCAAAATCAAGCTCTTAGAGTCATCACAGGAGGGATGAGATCAACCCCTATATAGCAATGGAGAAAATGGGGAGGACACAAGCTCTAAGACAGTGGTTCTCAACCTTTTTTGGCCCGTGGCCCTCTTAACCATATTTTCTGAACGTCACCCCCACCTTTCGTATTTCTTACCTAAAAATTCCCCCTCCCTCCCCTACACAGTATTCGTAATAATGGAAGCACATACAAAAACAAGTCTAGATGTCCACATAAAACGTGATTTGTGGGTCTACTTACTTAATAAAATGAATTTTAGAAGGGTGAGACGTACAGAGCCTTAAAGTATGAAGGGAAAAACAAGATCAAGTTATCGGTTCATGTATTAACGCGATCTTGAAATAATCTTCACCCCCCCCCCCCCGGAAAACCCCAAATTCCCCCTGGGGGGGGGGATTCCCCACCGGTTGAGAACCACTGCTCTAAGAGAACGCAGAGATACTAAAACACTAATACAAGCAGAAAAGTTCCTCAGCTTGCCAGGCCACCCTATGAAGAATCGATTTGAAAACTTAGCTATGGGGCGGTTGAAAAGAAGTAGCTTCATCCACCAGGCCAAGCAACTCTGTAGAGAAACCATCGATCTTCCCACAGTTGGTGTTCCCCTGACAACTATTCCAGAGCGAACCCCGTGGAAAGATGAACATAGACTATCGCTACATATCCAGACAAAAGTGAGAGGGATATCTGACAAGGAAGAACAGAACAGTGTGCAGCGCAGAACAGCCACTCTCAGCTTCCTTGATGATAAATACCCACAGGATCTCTGGATCCGAGTCTACACAGATGGGTCAACACAAAAATCTGTTCGAAATGGAGGAGCGAGAGTGTACATAGAATACCTAAATAATACTAGGGACACGGCCAGGGTTCCAGCAGGAAAGTACTGCCATAACTACGATGCTGAAATTGAGGCAACTAAGATAGCCACAGAGAAATTACAAAATACCATACCACCCATGGTACACAATCTGTGGTGATATTGACAGATGCAAAATCAGTAATAGAGGCGCTCCTGTCTGGGAAATTGCCAGTACTAAGGACACTACTTTCTGAACTTAGCAGTCAGCATAAGATCACCATCCAGTGGATACCATCCCACTATGGAGTTCCCGGAAACGACAGAGCTAATCGACTGGCTAAGGAAGGAGCAAAAACAGAACAAGCTGATGTGCCGATTACATACGACCAAAAGAAAAGAATGATCAAATCAGTCAGAAGGCCACCAAACCCTACTCAAGACGACTACCACGTCATGGACAGACCAGAACAGGTCATTATTCTGCGCCTCAGAACAGGACACAACAGATTACACAACCACATGTATACACAATTCAAGATTGGTGACTCAGCCATTTGCTCATGTGGATTGGCGTCGCAGACAGCAGAGCACATTGCCCAAACTACAACATATCCAGGCTAACCTTCTGGCTTAGAGAGACAACAGTGGAAGATAAACTCTATGGACCGCTGAGTGAACTAAACAAGACTGTTAGATTCATACAAGAGACAACATTGCAGTTATAAACATATTTCAGGCGAACGAAAGAAGAAGAAGAAAACATTAACATGACAGTAATGCCTTGATTGCTCTCTACTTTGTGTGTGTGTGTGTGTGTGTGTGTGTGTGTGTGTGTGTGTGTGTGTGTGTGTGTGTTGTTGTTGTTGTTGTTGTTGCGTATCCCTTACGGGACGTTGCAGTCAACACCAGCATTTTTCAGCTGCTGTTGATGTACTAGGCAAGTTTAACTTTCAGTAGTTTGCCATTGCTTTCTGAACGACCGGTTCCCATACCAGCACGTTATAACACAACGCGACAGGGTCTGCTGCACAAATCGGTCGCAGCTGAGCTTCGAACGCCTGGTACCCGGCGCGGGCTACGAAAGAAGAAGAAGAACGAAAGAAGAAGAAGAACGAAAGAAGAAAATATTACATTATCATGACAGTAATGCCTTGATTGCTCTTTACACTTATTAAAAATTCTGGTCAAGCATTCTAAGGAATTAAAGATAGCTTAAAGCAACACACTTAGATGAACAATTGCCAGGGGACATAACCATCTAATATTATTATAAGGGAATTTACTTTGATTAAAAAACAAAAATTATATACTTAGCAATAATATTATTATTTGACAGAATATCTCTTTAATGTTTTTGTAGAAATTAAAATGTTAAAACAGAAGTTAGATTTCGTAAATTAAAAAAAAATAGTTTTAAATTGCAAACAAAATCTATATATAGCCTTTATTTACTTTTAATTTATAAACCACTTTACTGTTCTACGTTCACATCTTAAATTTTAAAAGTATATTTTTAATGATAGAGTGAGGAGAATAACACCTTCCCCCTTAGTGGGGGAGAACATTTTTTTACTGGCCTCCTAGGGCCACACAAAATTTAAATGACATTCATCATCATCATCATCATGCTGATGTTACATTCTAACGACATGGCCAAACCACTTGATCTTCTGTCTTTCAATAAATTTGACACAAGGTGTTGATCCCACAGTCTGTCTGATAGTAGCATTTTTCTTACTCGGTCTCGGATTGTTAAGTTGGCAGCTCTCCTCAGGCATCTCATTTCGCAGGTGTTGATTTTGCGAAGGTGTAATTTGGATAAAGTCCAGGTTTGAGATCGGTAGCATAGGGTTGGTGTGAATATGCTGTTTATTATCTGTCGTTTTGCGAACATGGGTATGTTTGGATGTTTCAGTAAGGGTGATAGTTGATATGTAAGTGCTCTAGCTTTTTGACATCTGATTTCAATTTCTCTGTCAAATCTGCCATCTTCTGTGATCATACTACCAAGGTATTTAAATTCTTTAACTTGTTTCAGAGTTGTGTTATTTATCTGTATACTCAGTGGGCCTGGGGATCTGCTAACTTGCATTACTTCGGTTTTGGCTGTGTTTATTTATGCTCATATTGTATCTGCTGCAGGTTGAACTCAGGTTAGTAATATGATTTTGTAGTCTGCCCTCATCGCTGTAAAACAGGCACTGATCGTCTGCAAATAGAAGTTTATTTACTAACTGTGGCTCAGTTGTTTCATCTGGAGTAAAGATTTCTAAATTTTCTGAATCTGTTCTGTCGAGACTTGCTTGTTTGGAAATTCTGTCCATGTAGATATTGAATAGCAGGGGAGAGAGCACACATCCCTGCCTCACTCCTGTATTGACTGTGAACATATCTGATATACCTTCTTGTGTTCTTACTGCACTTCGGCTCGAGTGATACATGGCTATGATGTTTTATAGCAGTTGCCCTTGTATCCCATAGTCTTCAAGGATGGTCCATAATTTGTATCTGTCTACTCTATCGAAAGCCTTTTCCTGATCTACAAACACTGTATTCTGCTGGTCACTATATTCGATAGTTTCTTCACATATTTATCTAAGTGTAAATAATGTATCAGTGCAACTTTTACCTTTCCTAAAAACCGAATTGTGCTTTGCTTAACTGTTGTTCAACTATTGGTCTACCTCTTTGTTCCAATAGTTTTGCATACATTTTCCCTATATGGCTCAGGAGTTATATACCTCTGTATGTTTCGCACTCTCTCGTATTGCCTTTCTTTTTCCATATTGGTACTATTATTGCCTGTTGCCAATCATCTGGGACTTTTCTTTCTTCCCATGCTATATTAAAAATTCTTGTTAGCCATTTAACTCCTGTTTCCCCACAGGCCTGAATAGCTTCTGTGGTTATTCCATCTGAACCTGGTGATTTGTTTTTAGGACTTTTCTGTATAACTACTTTGACGTCTGCAGGTATGAAATTTGGTTCTTGCTGTTCCTGGCATTTAGGCACAAAATTGGGGTTTTCTATGTTATGTGTGGGGTTAAGTAGTTCTTGAAAGTATTCTACCCACCTTGCTAGTCTTTGTTGTGGATTAAATATCGGTATTCCTCTTTTGCTGTTTATGATGGTGGTTGGGTTGTAGCATGCATCTCTGTTTCTCATTGTGTTGACACGTTTATAAAATTCTCTTGGGCAGTCTTTGCTAAGGGTCGCCATCTGTTCACCAAATATTCTCCAGGATTTATCTTTAGATGTTCTAATTGTTCGTTTGGCATTAAGTCGTGCTATTCTATAAGTAATATAGTCCTCTTCAGATTTAGTTGTGATCCTCTTTTTGAATGCTGCCTTCTTTTGAATATGCTATCTTTGACTTCGTTGTTCCACCAGGCTGTTCTTAATCTTTTGTCCTGCCGTACTTTCTTTGTTCCACATTTATTTTCCAGTGTGTCGAGCATGGCAGCCTTGAAACATGTCCATTCCTTATCTACGCTTGAGAGGTCATCAGGGATGTTCTTATGTAGGTTTTGGATTTCTTGATTGAATTCGTCTTTAACCGTATTTTCCTGCAGCCTCCTATAATTGATGACATGTGTTGTTACCTTTTTGTTTCTTATTTTCCTGTGTGGTGAAATCTTTTTGATTATGACTGGTTTGTGATCAGTATCAACATCTGTATTTGGGGGTGCTCTTGAATCTTATAGTAGCCTTCTGTCTGATTTCCTGATTAGAATAAAGTCAATTTGAGATGCCTGGTCTATGTCATTCCATTTATACCAGGTTTTGGTGTGGCTACGACGATGTTGAAAAAAAAAATTATTTGCTATTATTAATCCATGTTCCGAGCATATGTTGAGTAGATGATGACCATTGCTGTTACAATCATTCTCTTTGTCACTGAATGGCCCCATGCAATCCTCCCATGGTGTTCTTGGTGTGCCTATTCGTCCGTTAAAATCACCCATCACAACTAGTTTATCTGTCTCCTTGACATTATTTAGCGTGTCTGCAAGTTTATCAAAATATTCGTCTTTGTCTTCGTCGCTGTAAGTGTCATTGCATGGGGCGTATGTTTGTATAAAAGTTGTTGTTCTATTTCCTTCTTTGATCTGTACTAGTATTATCCTTTCCGATATAAATTTAGTGTTGATAATTAGTTAGTTATCAGTTGGGGTATCTTCGTTGCACTCCGGACATGTCCATAGGTGCTCAGATCCTCCCCCCAGCATATGCATCAGCGTCCGGTGGCTAATAGTGCCAGTTCTGTGTTGGTTGACGAGGCGCTTTGTTTTCCCGATGTACCTCTCGCGTCTGGCTGTGCCGATTCTTACTCCCAGGTCTTTCATCCTGGAAAGCGATGTGGAATCACTGGCGTCAAAATCCTCTGTTCTCGCCATATCTTTAAGGGCGTTAATAACATCGGCACGATCCATGGGCTGGCCATCTACAGGGGGTGCAGTGCCAGCCAATTTATCAGCTCGTTCATTTCCCTCGACTCCCGCATGTCCCGGGACGAAGATGAAGGTGACTTTGCGGACAACAGACTTCCGCAGCGACTCAGTCCACTGTCTACGTACAGATCCAGCTTCGACCTTCTGAATCATGCTCATTGAATCACTTAGTACCCACACGATGGCATAATGCTGTGATTCCAGCCATATGAAAGCCTGTGTAACTGCCATCACCTCCATCGTCATGCTGCTCGTGGTCATAGAGTGGGCACCACTGGATTCTTGAACGGTTCGGCCCGCTGAACGGGCTGTAAATGCCCACGCACTTCTCTGCTGCTTTACAACAGATCCATCTGTATAGATGAGCACTTCGGGGCTATCTGAGTGATCATAGATGAGCGCGTTAACCTCTGCATTGACAGCGGCAGGGTTCTGCTCTCTGCACCGTCTGTCGAGTGTGATAATGCAGGAGAAGGTACACTTAAAAGCTGGAGGCACCGGCACCCATTCCTTGCCGGGGTTGATACTGGTAAGACTGCAGACCTGTCCGACGACATCTTCCGCCCGACCCATCCATGATTTGCCCCTCTTTAGCCTGTCACCCTTTTCTCTGAATACAGCGTCATGCAGAGGGTGCTGCTCATCTGCACTTATTTTTAAGTATGCACGAGCTCTCCAGATCTTGATCCTGTGTTCCATTGTCGGGAAGTCAAGGAGGTATCTCATTGCTACACAGCTGGTGTCTCTCGTGCAGCCCAAAATGATGCGCATGGCTTCGTTTTGTACCTTTTCAAGTGTTGATAATGGCTTTCGCTTTGTCTGGATGTAACAAAAAACCCACTCCATGTTTAGCTGTAGCTCGCTGGTCGACGCCACTCCATATAAGAACGTAACCTTCATGTGTTCGTTTCGTGTTCTGCCCCTTTTTCCTAGTGTCTGCGAGTCCTAATATTTGAATATTTGATTTTTTCATGAACTCTACACACAAAAAAACAAAAAAAAAAAAGTGTAGGAATAATACTTGACGAAAAAACAGCCAAGTCACTTAATGGATACTGGTGTATTTCAGATAGAGTTGTTTTGGTCAAAATCAAAGGCAAACCAATAGATATAAATATTATACAAGTATATGCACCAACAACAAGCAGTAGTGATGAAGAAATACAACACTTTTACGATGAAATAGAAATGACGATGGCTCAAATTGGATCACAGGAAATAAAAATAATACTTGGAGATTTTAATGCAAAAGTAGGAAAGGGGAAAATGAAGGATGTAGTTGGGAATTATGGTTTAGTTACAAGAAATTAAAGAGGGGAAAAGCTCATAGAATGGGCAAATATCAATGATATGATAATTGGAAACACGTGGTTTAAACACCATAAAAGACGACTATACACATGGAAAAGCCCTGATCAGAAAATACGCAACCAAATTGACTACATACTAATTAATAAAAGATTTAGAAATGCTTTAATTAATATAAAAACAATGCCTGGCGCCGACTGTAATTAATAGTGATCATGTACCACTATGTGGACAAATAAAAGTAAGATTAAAGAGAGGGGGAAAAAGGGTTAGGAACATGAGACTTAATAAAGAGGTTCTGAAAGTAGATAAAGAAATTCAAGAACAATATATAGTGACTGTGAAAAATAGGTACAATGCAATAGCTAAAATACAGAGTATAAATGAACAATGGGAAATGTTAAGGGACTCCATTCATCAAACTAGCAAAGAAATATTGCCGAAGAGAAGTCAAATAGCTAAGAAAGAATGGATGAATGAAGAAATCTTAATGCTGATGGACAAAAGAAAACAGAGTAAAAATGACAAACAAGAATACGCTAAGATAAATAAAGAAATAAAAGATAAATGTTGGAAGGCAAAAGAAAGTTGGTTAAATGAGAAGTGCAAAAAAAAAATTGAATTAAATGCCATTAAAGATACAAAAAATATGCACAGACAAATCAGGGAGCTCACGGGAAGAAAAATAAGAATAAATAAAGGGTGTTTGAAATCAAAACCAGAAAAGATATTATTGGAGGAAGGTGCTATAATGAAAAGGTGGAATGAGTATATAAGAGATTTATATGATGAGGAAAGGGAAGAATTAACATAAGAAAGTAACGTAGAAGGTCCACCTATTCTAAAAGAAGAAGTCGCTGACGCTATGAAATATATGAAGAAAGGAAAAACAGCTGGACCAGATGAAATTGCAATAGAACAATTAGAAGTATTGGGAGAATTTGGAGTAGATATATTAACCAAAATGTTAAATGATATTTACAGCTGTGGATATCTACCCACTGATGTGCTGAAATCTGTATTTATAGCTATACCAAAAAGACCAGGAGCAATTGAATGTGAAGATTTTCGTACAATTAACCTCATAAACCATATCACTAAGCTTCTGCTCAGAATCATAATGAGAAGAACCAGAAAGAAATTAAAAATGGAAATTAGTGAAGAACAGTATGGATTTGTGGAAGGAAAGGGCAAAACAGTATATACAATAATGCAATATATACATTATGGACACTAATAGAAAGGTCAATAGAGAAACAGAAAGACATATATTTATACTTCATAGATTATACTAAGGCATTTGATAAAGTAAAACATGATGAACTGATTAAAATGTGGGAAGATATCAACATTGATGGGAAAGATTTAAGAATAATAAAGAATATTTACTGGAACCAAGTAACAGCGTAGTTACACATAAAGCTAGGAGTACGACACGGATGCGTCTTGTCACCAGATCTCTTCTCCCTATATAGCGAAGTAATAATGAGAGAGATCAAAGAGATGCCAGGAATACTAGTTGGAGGTTATGATCGATATAAATAATATACGCTATGCAGATGACACAGTATTGATGGCAGATAAATCAACAGACCTACAACAATTGTTGGACACTGTAGTAACAGAGAGTGCAAGGAAAGGACTCTCCTTGAATATCAAGAAAACAGTAACAATGGTGATATCAAAGAAAATGGTGACACCAAAATGTGACATAAAAAATAGAAGGAAAAATTCTTACCAAATTGGATAATTTTAGATACCTAGGGACATTTATAACATCAGATACAAGATGTACAACAGAGATTAAGAGCAGAATAGGGCAAGCAAAGGCCGTATTTCAGAAAATGAAGAGTATCTTGTGCAATATCACTGAGTGTAAGAAAGAGAGTGCTGAAATGCTATGTAGAACCAGTTTTGCTGTATGGCAGTGAATCTTGGAATGTAATGAACAAGTTAAGAAGAAATTAGAAGCAACAGAGATGTGGTTCCTGAGACGAATATTGCGAATTCCTTGGACTGCCAGAGTAACTAACAACGACTGCCTGAAACAGGCTAATGAAACTAGAACACTACATACAACAACTAGCTGACCCGGCCCGGCTTCGCCCATACCCTGATGGGGAGCATCTTATTTAATTCATATAAGTAGTCATATAAGCTCCCGTTCCTGTTCCCGACTATCTATCTGTCTGTCTATCTGTCTGTCTGTCTGACCCGGCCCGGCTTCGCCCAGACCCTGATGGGGAGCATCTCATTTAATTCATATTCATTGGCACCTTTCCGTCATGACAGACGATAGTTTGGTACATTGTGCTTAAAAAAGGCTTAATAACTACGATCCATGGCGGTGGCGAGTGTGGCTGTTAAGGCCAATTCTTGCTGCAAATGTTTGCCCACAGTAGGTGCATGTGAAAACATGGTCACTTCCACCATTTTGCACCATCTTACGTCTCTCACGCTCTGTGTGTGCTTTATCTGCAATCATTTTCTCCTTTGTCTTTATTCCATTTCTGATAGTTGCCCTTCATGCAACACGTTCAGCGGCGACGTGCTCCCAATGTGCATTATCAATGCCTGTATCAATCATGTCCCGCTTACACACATCTTTGTATCGTAGTAGAGGCCGACCCTGAGATCTCTTACCCGTCTGTAATTCACCAAAAAAGATGTCCTTTGGTATTCTACAATCATCCATCCTCCTAACGTGTCCTATCCATCTAAGTCTACGAAGACTGAGCATGGAATACACCGTCACACAACCTGATCTTTCCAATACTTCAGTATTTGTGATTTTGTCTTGCCACTTAATACCAAGTATTCTTCGCAGACACCGCATATGAAAGCTGTTTAAACGTTTCTCTTGGCGTGAGTAAGTTGTCCAGGTTTCACTGCCATAAAGAAGAGTACTAAGGACACAGGCTTGGTAGACGAGGACTTTTGTTTTGGCAGTAAGCTTCCTGTTCTCCCAGACTCTTTTTGCTAACATGTTCATTGTTGTTGCTGCCTTGCCAATCCTGATGTTGATTTCCTGATCGAGGGATAATTTGCTATTTACCTCTGATCCTAGATATGTAAAATGGTCTACTATCTCCAGTTCGGCGTCGTCAATAAAGATTGATGGTACACCATGTGCACCTTGTGACATAATCTGTGTCTTCTTTTTGTTAATTGTTAAACCAAATTCAGAACAAGCATTGGAGAATGCAGATAGTAGATGTTGTAATTCTTCCTCAGAGTGGGTCGTAATCGCAGCATCATCCGCAAAAAGCAACTCTCTGATTATTACCCTGCTAATTTTGGTCTTGGCCTTCAATCTCTGAGCATTATAGAGGCCACCATCTGAGCGTGAGTGAATGTATATACCGTCATCCTGATCACGAAAGGCATATTTCAGTAGAAGTGAAAAGTATTTCCCAAAGATATATCTCCTCTTGATTTCAAACTCTTCTGAAGTTGAGCCATCAAACTTGATTATACCCTTCATGCCTGTGTGGAACGATTCCACAATGGACAGAAGAGTTGGTGGGCAGCCAATCTTCTTTAGTGCTTTGAACAGACCCTCACGACTAACCAAATCGAATGCCTTTGTGAGGTCGATGAAGGCAATAAACAGTGGCTGATTTTGTTCCCGGCATTTTTCTTGCATCTGTCGCAATGAGAATATCATATCAATGGTAGACCGGTTCTGACGGAAGCCGCACTGTGATTCGGGGTAGACTTGATCTCCCAGGACTTAAGTCTGTGCAGGACAATTCTGGCTAATTCATATAAGTAGTCATATAAGTTCCCGTTCCCGACTGTCTGTCTGTCTGTCTGTATGACCCGGCCCTGCTTCGCCCAGCCCTTGGTGGGGAGCATCTCATTTAATTCATATAAGCTCCCGTTCCCGACTATCTACTGTCTGTCTGTCTGTCTATTATTCCATAGCACAAAGCCTGGGCTAAAATAAAGAAACCATGTGTTGCCCACGCAGCATGATCCCTCTCTCGGCCTGCCTAGTTCACTCCAGAGGAAAAGTAACACCTCTGGAACAAGACAAGCTGCAGAAGCTGCTGGATCAGCAAAGCAATGCTCTAATTGTCCGCCTGTCGGAGATTCGATCCTAGACCAGCCGCCAACCAAGGCTTAGGGCCTGGTCTGCCCTGCCATGACACTTTGTCTTTAGGTTGCATTTCCTCACACCAGGGTAAGGCTTGTACCCTCCCAATTGCGCTCTTCCGCCTGAAGCCGTTGGCACAGTGTGGGGTGTCGGATTTGGTAAGCGCCACCCAACGTTCGGCGCTAACAGAAAGCAGGTAGTACCATCTACTGTTATACGGTAGCTCAGCCATATCTGACTAAGACCTGACACAAAATACAACATTAGACGTTCTCAAAAGCAGGAGAGCCAGTGTTACCACTTCATCACAGTGTCCAACTAAGTCTGTCTCGTAGTCTGAGAGGAGTGTTGTGATCACCGACGCCAGTCGGGGAAGGCATGCCTTTACTTAACAACTACCGTGTCGTACATCTTTCCCCAGAAACCCATTTCCAAGACCAAAGTATGTTTGTTAGATTGTCTGCTCATTGCTACGTTTCACATCCAGACAAAAGTACAGGGCATATGTAAGATCCTCACCAGAGGAAAAGGTTAAACGTGTCAAATATTAAACACGCCAACCTATAGAATCAACCAGTTAGTATGATGTTACTATGTATACCCTTTGAGGAGCCAATAAGCAAAAATGTATGTCTTTGTATACTTCTATCGGATGCTCAATTAATGTTCTCACCAAATAGATATTGTCTGCTATACTCTTGGATTCTACAAACCAACACTGTCCTTCTCCTATTTCGTGCTACAAGGTCTTCTTTTTTTGCATTATGCCTCTTAGCGAAATATTCGTGATGTGGGTCAGTATACTAAATGGTCGATGCTGATCACATCCCAAGACTCCTGATTTCTTCGAGGTTGTAATAAAGATAGAATTACATATTTCAGGAAGTCTATCTCCTGTATCATATACTGTGTTCAGTGGTCTGGTGACCTGGTCATTTCTATATTCTTCTACCTCGGTAACTTTACTAATGTATCTACTTTCAGATGCTACTTTACATAAGCGCAACATAGGAATACAAACGAATGCAAATCGCATCTTTTTATTGGTCACTTCTTTTTCCATCTTGTAAAAGGTTACTTTCACCAGGGCGATTCTTTTTCCCAATCTCTTCAAAGCATCTCCCATCAGATGTTATGTCTGTTCCGAGATAGTTTTACCGAGTCACGTGTTTAAGAATATTCTTTGTCGTACTTCTTTCTGCCTATTGACGCCCATACTCTGTGGGTGTTTATAATTGTATTTCTAATACTAGCTGTTCGCTGTATCCAACAAGCGCATCTAAATTATGTCCCAGGTACTGTTAAATGTAGGGGATGCAGCAGCGAAGGGAAACATCAGAGACATTTACAGCACCACAAGGAAACTGGTAGGAAAATATAATTAACCAAGTTGACTTACCAAAAATAGGAAAAAGAAAGTTATCAACATTAAAGATCGAATGAACAGATGGGTAGAATAGTTTAAGGATCATCTGAAACAAGTTCCAAGACCTGATATCTAGCCAGCAGAAATAACACTAGATACCAACAATGAAAACATTCTAAAGAAGACATTTTAACAAGCTATCAAACTACTGAAAGATTGGTAAGCTGCTGGCCCAAATGGTGACCCAACAGAAGCTATTAAATTCAGCAACTTAACTTCTGCATTTCGTAGAGTCTGAGATACCTTAGAAACACCAAAAGTCTAGAGAGAATGATATGTGGTGAAGTTGCCTAAGAAAGAGTTCTGCAGGAGTGTGCCTAACACCACATGGCCTCAACACCCAGCATAGTTTCACCTAATCATAGGTATTCTCCTCCCCCTCTCTTGCTTCCATACCCTCCCAGTTGTCACCCTCTCCCTGCCTCTAAATATAGTTCTTTTCTTTACTAACGTTATCTTCTATCCTGTCTCTCTTGGGGAGATTCAGAGTGACCAAACTAGTATGGATGTACCTGTGGCATTTTGCAGTGCCACTCTTGGCACTCCTTTCGTTCGTAACATAGTGTGCACCCATAAGGATATCACCATTCCTCCAAGCACAAAGTCCCCGAACAGGAAAGCAACCATACTGGATATGCTGTTCTGTGTGTATGCGCAAATACATAAGTATATATGTCTGTATGTATGAATAGGGTATGTGTGTATGTATATATATATATCTTATATATAAATTAGGATGTGCGTCCGTATTTATGTATCTCTGTATCTATGTATGTCCTTTATTCGTTCGCGAACGGCCCATCCGATTGAGATGAAATTTTCTACACGCCTTCCTTTCATTCCAGAGCTGTCAACTGTGATATTTTGTTAGTGTGAAATCGCCTGCTTACTCAGTATTATTTCATTTTTCATCATAATTTCATATATCTCAGGGGACCTAACTCTGTAAAAGTTATTTCAAGGGGCATAACTTTTCTGTATAATTTATAGTCATATTGTGGCATCGTTTTCAAAGATTTATAAACTCTTTGTCCATAGTTATGTACCGGCATATGAGTTATAATAAATAATGATACAATCTGTAAGGCATTTTCAAAGTTTTCATAAAAATGATGCACAATGCATAACATTGTAACTCATCTTTTTTTGCTTAAGAAGTTACTGTAGTCATGCAGGTGATTAGAAAGAGTTTTCATTAAAAATAATGGATGGTGTGTGGTAGAACGTTCTTTTAAGTTACATTTTTTTTGTTGTATGAATTTAATGAAGCCGGACAGGGTCAGGCAGACAGATAGACAGTCGGGAACAGGAACTTATATGACTACTTATATAAATTAAATGAGATGCTTCACACCAGGAGCTGGGCGATGTCGGGCCGGGTCAGACAGACAGACAGACAGACAGACAGACAGATAGTCGGTAACGGGAACGGGAACTTATATGAATTAAATGAGATGCTTCCCACCAGGGACTGGGCGAAGCCGGGCAGGGTCAGGCAGACAGACAGACAGACAGATAGACAGACAGATAGACAGTCGGGAACGGGAACTTATATGACTACTTATATGAATTAAATGAGATGCTCCACACCAGGAGCTGGACAATGCCGGGCCGGGTCAGACAGACAGACAGACAGACAGACAGACAGACAGACAGACAGACAGACAGTCAGTCGGTAACGGGAACGAGAACTTATATGACTACTTATATGAATTAAATGAGATGCTCCCTACCAGGGTCTGGGCGAAGCCGGGCAGGGTCAGCTAGTATATATATATATATATATATATATATATATATATATATATATATATATATATATATATATATATATATATATATGTATGTGTGTGTGTGGTGTTTATAATATCATTACTTCTTTCTTGCTCACTGTCCGTAGCAAGAGATCATCAGCAACGAGAGAAGATGAGGGACCTATACCCCCAGTATATCCATCATCCGTGCTGTCTCTCATCCACACCTGTCTGTCCTTTATCTCTTACAATGGACAGCACCGAGAGAAGCTGTGGTAGACACACCCACAGTATATCTATTATCCATGAAACTTACTGAACTCAAAACTCTCTGGCCATATTATTGAATGCCTATAAAAGAATGAAGCTCCTCGAATAAACTCAGTTGAAAAGTTTGGCTCACCTCACTACAAAACAACGAGTCATCATCATTGGGCGTTTACAGGCTGGACAGTCACAAAGTGTAGTAGCCAGAGAATTTAATGTGGTTAGAAGCACAATTAGTCGCCTTTGGAGGAGATTTCAAGAAACTGGCTCAGTGGCAGACAGGTAGTGCAGTGGAAGAGCCAGACTCAAAACTGCTGCCCAAGACCGCTTATTATGGCCGTGTTGCATTCCAGTCAATGCCAGGAGCTCGTCGAATTTCAGATCAAACGGTCAGGAACCGGCTGGACGACGCTGGTCTTTGGGCTAGAAAACCATAAAGAAGTCCTGTTCTTATGGACCAGAATCGCCAGAACCGACTGCAGTGGGCAAATCAGCATTGCCAATAAAATGTAGGTACAAGTTTGCAATCAAAACTGCAATAATGTTGCATTTCTTTCTTTTTTTTGAACAGTATATAAATGTAGTCCCAGAGCAGATACTGCCATTGAGGCATGAAGTATTAGCCCTTCACATTCCAGGCCATGACATATTAGGTGAGCTGGCCAGTTCCTTTCCTCATCACCTTTCTTTTCTTAACAATGCACGCGCACACACACACACATATACACCCCCCCCCCCCAAAAAAAATTTTTTTTTCTTCTCTGGTACCCATTTTTTATAAGGCTGGCTCACTGCCAGGTTCATACTGGGAAATATAATTATGTCTCCCTGGGGATTGAATCCAGACCACTATCTTGGCAGGCTGGTGTACTAACGACTGTGCCTAGAACGTAGAGAGTAACAAACGGATGGTGAGTTGATTGGTCACACAAGTGCTTCCCACAGGCCCAGCGGTAATGTATTCAAACTCCCATTGTGGGAGGGATTTTATAAACAATTGACCTGGGTTCACATAACTATAGCCTGCAGTCCAACCTGTACTGATTAAACTAATTCAACAAGGCTGGTTCACATCACTGCGGTCTGTACAAATTACACCAACCCCACAACAAGGATGGTTCACATCACTGCGGTCTGTACACATTACACCAACCCCACAACAAGGCTGGTTCACATCACTGCAGTCTGTACACATTACACCAACCCCACAACAAGGATGGTTCACATCACTGCGGTCTGTACACATTACACCAACCCCACAACAAGGCTGGTTCACATCACTGCAGTCTGACTGTACACATTACACCAACCCCACAACAAGGATGGTTCACATCACTGCGGTCTGTACACATTACACCAACCCCACAACAAGGATGGTTCACATCACTGCGGTCTGTACACATTACACCAACCCCACAACAAGGCTGGTTCACATCACTGCAGTCTGTACACATTACACCAACCCCACAACAAGGATGGTTCACATCACTGCGGTCTGTACACATTACACCAACCCCACAACAAGGCTGGTTCACATCACTGCAGTCTGACTGTACACATTACACCAACCCCACAATAAGGCTAGTTCCCATCACTGCAGTCTGACTGTACACATTACACCAACCCCACAACAAGGATGGTCCACATCACTGCGGTCTGACTGTACACATTACAACAAGTCTGGTTCCCATCACTGCAGTCTGTACACATTACACCAACCCCACAACAAGGATGGTCCACATCACTGCGGTCTGACTGTACACATTACACCAACCCCACAACAAGCCTGGTTCCCATCACTGCAGTCTGTACACATTACACCAACCCCACAACAAGGCTGGTTCCCATCACTGCATTTTTTTGTCCCAGTCAGGTGAAACTATAAAATAATCAATGCCTCCTGCTAAGAGCATACAACCAACAACAACCTGGATGTGTAGGCAAAGGAAGTAGATAGACAACATCAAGAGCACTCTTAAACAAACACAGATTTGATGCAACACATCTAGCCTTGGAAAACTAGATATAATGCAACCAAAGCAACACATCTGGCCTTGGAACACTAGACACGATGTAACCATGGCAACACATCTGACATTGAAACACTAGGCATGATGTAACCAAGGCAACACTTCTGACCTTGAAACACTAGACATGATGTAACCATGGCAACACATCTGACCTTGAAACACTAGACATGATGTAACCATGGCAACACATCTGACCTTGAAACACTAGACATGATGTAACCATGGTAACACATCTGGCCTTGAAACACTAGACATGATGTAACCATGGCAACACATCTGACCTTGAAACACTAGGCATGATGTAACCATGGCAACACATCTGGCCTTGAAACACTAGACATGATGTAACCATGGCAACACATCTGACCTTGAAACACTAGACATGATGTAGCCATGGCAACACATCTGGTTTTGAAACACTAGACATGATGTAACCATGGCAACACATCTGATCTTGAAACACTAGACATGTTGTAACCATGGCAACACATCTGACCTTGAAACACTAGGCATGATGTAACCATGGCAACACATCTGACCTTGAAACACTAGACATGATGTAACCAAGGCAACACATCTGGTCTTCAAACACTAGACATGATGTAACCAAGGCAACACATCTGGTCTTCAAACACTAGACATGATGTAACCAAGGTAACACATCTGACCTTGGAACACTAGACATGATGTAACCAAGGCAACACTTCTGACCTTGAAACACTAGACATGATGTATCCAAGGCAACACATCTGGTCTTCAAACACTAGACATGATGTAACCAAGACAACACATCTGTCTTCAAACACTAGACATGATGTAACCAAGGCAACACATCTGGTCTTCAAACACTAGACATGATGTAACCAAGGCAACACATCTGACCTTGGAACACTAGACATGATGTAACCAAGGCAACACATCTGACCTTGGAACACTAGACATGATGTAACCAAGGCAACACATCTGGTCTTCAAACACTAGACATGATGTAACCAAGGCAACAAATCTGTCTTCAAACACTAGACATGATGTAACCAAGGCAACACATCTGGTCTTCAAACACTAGACATGATGTAACCAAGGCAACACATCTGACCTTGGAACACTAGACATGATGTAACCAAGGCAACACATCTGGTCTTCAAACACTAGACATGATGTAACCAAGGCAACACATCTGACCTTGGAACACTAGACATGATGTAACCAAGGCAACACATCTGTCTTCAAACACTAGACATGATGTAACCAAGGCAACACATCTGACCTTGGAACACTAGACATGATGTAACCAAGGCAACACATCTGACCTTGGAACACTAGACATGATGTAACCAAGGCAACACATCTGGTCTTCAAACACTAGACATGATGTAGCCATGGCAACACATCTGGTTTTGAAACATTAGACATGATGTAACCATGGCAACACATCTGATCTTGAAACACTAGACATGTAACCATGGCAACACATCTGACCTTGAAACACTAGGCATGATGTAACCATGGCAACACATCTGACCTTGGAACACTAAACATGATGTAACCAAGGCAACACATCTGGTCTTCAAACACTAGACATGATGTAACCAAGGCAACACATCTGTCTTCAAACACTAGACATGATGTAACCAAGGCAACACATCTGGTCTTCAAACACTAGACATGATGTAACCAAGGCAACACATCTGTCTTCAAACACTAGACATGATGTAACCAAGGCAACACATCTGTCTTCAAACACTAGACATGATGTAACCAAGGCAACACATCTGTCTTCAAACACTAGACATGATGTATCCAAGGCAACACATCTGGTCTTCAAACACTAGACATGATGTAACCAAGACAACACATCTGTCTTCAAACACTAGACATGATGTAACCAAGGCAACACATCTGTCTTCAAACACTAGACATGATGTAACCAAGGCAACACATCTGACCTTGGAACACTAGACATGATGTAACCAAGGCAACACATCTGGTCTTTAAACACTAGACATGATGTAACCAAGGCAACACATCTGGTCTTCAAACAACTAGACATGATGTAACCAAGGCAACACATCTGACCTTGGAACACTAGACATGATGTAACCAAAGCAACACATCTGGCCTTGAAATACTAGACATGATGTAACCATGGCAACACATCTGGTCTTGAAACACTAGACATGATGTAACCATGGCAACATATCTTACCTTGAAATACTAGACATGATGTAACCATGGCAACACATCTGACCTTGAAACACTAGGCATGATGTTGTAACCATGGCAACATATCTGGCCTTGAAATACTAGACATGATGTAACCATGGCAACATATCTGGCCTTGAAACACTAGACATGATGTTGTAACCATGGCAACATATCTGGCCTTGAAACACTAGACATGATGTAACCATGGCAACACATCTGGCCTTGAAACACTAGACATGATGTAACCATGGCAACACATCTGGCCTTGAAACACTAGACATGTTGTAACCATGGCAACACATCTGGCCTTGAAACACTAGACATGATGTAACCATGGCAACATATCTGACCTTGAAACACTAGACATGTAACCAAGGCAACACATCTGGCCTTGAAACACTAGACATGATGTAACCAAGGCAACACATCTGTCTTGAAACACTAGACATGATGTTGTAACCAAGGCAACATATCTGGCCTTGAAATGCCACATTTAATGGGAAGTGCAGATTAGGAACACAGACATTGTACACCTGGGGCTAGACAGTACGCACGCACGCACGCACACACACACACACACAATCAGTTTAGGTCAGAGTGGGTTTAATTAAAACACTGAAATTCAGTCAATGAGAGACACATAATGAAATGATGTAGAAGTAAGTTATGTTTGTGACATTGCTGTCATCATTTTGTACACATGTTGAATATTTCATCCGTCTCATATTCAACAAATTCTTTCAACTATGTCCATTTGAGTCTGCCCATGACCCTGCTAACACAAACCTGCATGCTTTAGAAATAATATATCTACCAACTATGATCACCTCAACTCCATTACTGTTATTCACTCAACTCTTATCAATTACATAAACCCATTAATGATATTAACTCGACTCCATACTGACATTATTTTAACTCCATACATGACATTAATTCAATTCTGTCAATGGCATTTTTTATACCCATTATTGGCAATTAACTCCATCAATGATATTCTTCACTCTCCATCAATGATAATGAAAGCAATTTCATCATAACATTCACTCAACTTCATTAATTATATTCACCCAATTCATCAATGGTAATCAAAACATTGCATCAGTGACAATTAACTAAATCAATAGCATTTGTTTCATTGCATTAATGGCAGTTAAAGCAACTCCATCAATGATATTCACTCAACTCCATCAATATTAACTCAACTCTATCAATGACATACATTCAATTCCATCAATGGCAATCATTACATTCCATCAATGGCAATCATTACATTGCATCAATGGCAATTACCTACATCAATTATATTCACTCACTTCCATCAAAGGCAATCATTACATCAATGGCAATTAACTACATCAATGACATTCACTCAACTACATCACTGACATTCACTCAATGTTTAAGCGACAGTGTCTATTAATTTAGCTACATCAGTGGCATTCACTCAACTCCATTCATTCAATATCTACAGAAATTATGGTACATCCCAAAACTCTTAACCCTAGCCTTACTTTGACCAGCAGGATAAGGTCATTCCATGCAAATATTGCTGTTTGGCAGTGAAATGTTTGACTTTTCATATCAATTAGACCATATTATGAAGTAATGTGTCCAGTTCTCTTCACCATCACCTATCCCCAGCAGAAATCTCTGGTACCTATTTTATCAGGTTGCTACAACTCCAACGTTGCACTTGTCAGAAAAGAACCAGCGCTGCCAATACTGGAGGGCTGGACCTTCAACCACTGTATTAGCAAGTAAATGCATTAACCACTTCAGCTAACATTAAAACGCATTCCGCTGAGACAGTGTATCTTGGATTTACACAGTAATGTTTAACCCTGTCATGCCAAATATTCACCACCTCAACGTACCATCACATCATTATAGTGCAGGTCCTATGCAGAACGTTGCTCTCACCATATAGCCCATGGACAAATCTCTCGGTCTCTGACCGTGTCTCCGACATCATGGCCCATGGACAAATCTCTCGATCTCTGGCAGTGTCTCTCACATAATGGCCCATGGACAAATCTCTCGGTCTCTGGCCGTGTCTCCCACATCATGATCCTTGGGCAAATCTCTCGGTCTCTGGCAGTGTCTCCCACATCATGGCCTATGGACAAATCTCTCGATCTCTGGTAGTGTCTCCCACATCATGGCACATGGACAAATCTCTCGATCTCTGGCAGTGTCTCCCACATAATGGCCCATGGACAAATCTCTCGATCTCTGGCAGTGTCTCTCACATAATGGCCCATGGACAAATCTCTCGGTCTCTGGCGTGTCTCCCACATCATGACCCATGGACAAGTCTCTCAGTCTCTGGCAGTGTCTCCCACATCATGGCCCATGGACAAATCTCTCGGTCTCTGGCCATGTCTCCCACATCATGGCCCATGGACAAATCTCTCGGTCTCTGGCCATGTCTCCCACATCATGGACCATGGACAAATCTCTCGGTCTCTGACTGTGTCTCCCACATCATGGCCCATGGACAAATCTCTCGGTCTCTGGCCCTGTTTCCCACATCATGGCCCTTGGACAAATCTCTCGGTCTCTGGCCCTGTTTCCCACATCATGGCCCTTGGACAAATCTCTCGGTCTCTGACTGTCTCCCACATCATGGCCCTTGGACATCTCTTGGTCTCTGGCTGTGTCTCCCACATCATGTGCCCTCATGCCCAAGGTGTCTGCAATACCCTGTGCTCAACTTGTACTGTTTGACCCCAGCCTCTTCTTCCAAGAACCATGCCTTCCATCAATGTTCTTACCAAGCCATTGTGACGTTTAATATGGCTAAAGTACAGGGTGTATTTTTAATGACTGTGCAGGGCTTGAAAATATTGCTGGTCCAAGTTTTGTATTTACCTATTATGTTGCATGAACTTTACAAAGGGTGAATACAAAATTTGGACTGGCATTATTTTGAAACACTGCACAGTCATTAAAAATACACCCTATATTTTAATTTCTGAGACACAATATTGTTTATAAGTCAGTTTTCTACAATGTGAAGGCCCTCTGGGAGCGCGTGAATAATGCAGAACAGATTGACTATCATGGTCAAGAGAGAGTGCGGCAGCAGGGGTTGGTCAGAGGATTTGGTAGACAGTCGTCACTTAGAGGTAAAGCAAGACGGACACATAATTAGATTGCAACGGGCATCATTAGTATTGGAACTCTCCACTGGCTGTTGAAGATAATGACTAAGCGCTTATGGAAATGCCCAGAGTGTAATAATGTCAGTTCGTGACTCAACTCAACTCTTTGTTCTATGTTAAGTTCTTGTAGAATTTCAGTATTTGTCTTATTTTTGGTCGATGATATTCTAAGAACATTTCTGTCATATTTAAGCTCAAAAGCGCCAA
Source organism: Cepaea hortensis (assembly GCA_963921405.1). NCBI lineage: Eukaryota > Metazoa > Mollusca > Gastropoda > Stylommatophora > Helicidae > Cepaea > Cepaea hortensis. The sequence goes on along the minus strand of OY992890.1, from coordinate 76,141,721 downwards.
TTTTCTTTTTTTAGTGATGATAACATTGTCCATGACTCACATATATATATATATATATATATATATATTGTCAAAGTAAGTTTTGCATAAAAGATACTGCAGAAGTCAGTAAGAAAGCTTTGTTTGTGATCTATATTCAAAATCAAAACTCATGACCAGTTGTGGAGTGAAGATTACCACAAGTGAACAAGCAGGAAATGGTGTCAAAATGTTTTGCTAGAGTAAACATCATGTTGCAGGCAGGTTCCTCTATGTCTGGGGTGCTGGGAGCATTTTTTCAACCATGTCATGTTCCATTCCCATGTCTGTCTTGACCGCAGATCTTCTGAGATTTCTGTAATAGAGCAACACATAAACATACTGAACACTTCTCCTTTGCCAAAAGCTTCTTTCTGTCTTTCTGTCTGTCTGTCTGTTGTCTGTCTGCCTGCCGTGCGTGCGTGCTTCCTTTCCTTCCTTTTTTTTCTTTCTTCCTTCCTTCCCTTCTTTCTTTCTTCCTTCCTTCCCTTCTTTCTTTTATTCCATTATTTCTGTCTTTCCTGACACATCTCTCGGTCTCTGTCCTCAATATGCCTTCCAGCATTATTTTAGGAAGAGTTTTCTGGACCAGGCCTTTGAGTGGGTTGTATGTATAAGTTGGTGTTTGTTGCCTAGCTCTTCTGCCCTTCATTCCTCTGTTGGAACACTACCCTTCAACCAACTCGAGCCCGGTCGTCCTAAATTTTGCTTTCTCCTGCAGCTCACCCATGGCTAACCTGTATTATTCATGTGTCTCTAATTCTCTTATCCATGTGCTTTTAAGTCTTTGTATATATATATAGTTTTGCCTTGCGGTTTCCAGAGAAAAGACTTTCTAGTTATACAGTTAACAGGTTTTCTCAATGTGTGTTCTATTCAGTGTCAGCATCTTTTCCTCACCTCTTGATTTAAAGTTTATCAACAGCATCTTGATGTGATTTACATTATCAACAGCATCTTGATGTGATTTACATTATCAACAGCACCTTGATGTGGTGTACATTATCAACAGCATCTTGATGTGATTTACATTAACAACAGCATCTTGATTTGATTTAAAAACTGTCTCTGACTCATCATTTTTAAAATTTCTCATGACATTTTTGGGAGGTGAGTGCTGATGCCGAGGTGGCAGGTTCAACCTTTGCACCAGTCAGTTGGACAAAAATGTTGACTTCTCATACCTGACTTGGGGATGTAAGTTACAAGTACCTCAGAAGTTGGAGTGGGTTCGCTTGATGGCGAGGGGCACTGATATTAGGGAAAGCTAATCAACACACAAAAATCAGTCCGGAATATTAGAAGTAGCAGTAGCACTACAAAGAAATAGTGAAAATCACAACTTATATCTTAACATAGCAAAAACAAAGATAATGCATACAGATGAAACTACTATGGCGAAAGAAATATATGTCAACTAGCTGACCCGGCCTGGCTTCGCCCAGGCCCTGGCGGGGATCTATCTATCTATCTGTCTGTCTGCTTGTCTGTCTGACCCGGCCCGGCTTCGCCCAGCTCCTGGTGGGGAGCATCTCATTTAATTCATATAAGTAGTCATATAAGCTCCCGTTCCCGACTATCTGTCTGTCTGTCTGTCTGACCTGGCCCGGCTTCACCCAGTCCATGGTGGGGAGGATCTCATTTAATTCATATAAGTAGTCATATAAGCTCCATTACCGTTCCAGACTATCTATCTGTCTGTCTGTCTGTCTGTCTGACCCGGTCCGGCTTTGCCCAGCCCCTGATGGGGAGCATCTCATTTAATTCATATAAGTAGTCATATAAGTTCCCGTTCCCGACTGTCTGTCTGATGACCCGGCCTGGCTGTCTGTCTGTTTATCTATCTATCTATCTGTCTGTCTGTCTGTCTATCTGCCTGCCTGTCTGCCCGCCCATCCGTCTCTCCCTACGTCTATGCCACCCTCTCTATCTATCAGGTCAGATCTATCTATCTATCTGTCTGTCTGTCTGTCTGTCTGTCTAATCTATCTGTCTGTCTATCTATCTATCTATCTATCTATCTATCTATCTATCTATCTATCTATCTATCTATCTATCTATCTATCTATCTATCTAATCTACCTATCTATCTATCTATCTATCTATCTATCTATAGCCAAGAGACTTAACCTAAGATATAGCAATGCTACTAAAGGTTATGTCCCTTTATATATTTTTTCTTATGTTAAGTCACGTAATTTAATTATTAAATTTTAGTAAGTAAATAGCTGATTCTACACTAAAAAACTATGACAGTTGGTTGCACGGGAATGAAAAGAAGACGTGTAGAAAATTTCATCTCAATCGGATGGACCGTTATCGAACGCATCCAATACATCCCCACCCACCCACCCACATACATTCTGTTTTATAGATATAGATAACGAAAGATTGGCGGTGGTGGAAAATTTTGAATATCTTGGGTCATTGATTATCAACAACGGTGACACAATGAAAGAAATTAAACGACGACTATCAATTGCTCTTCAAAGACTAAAACAACTGAATAAATTGTGGAGTGGGACAGATAGAACTACAAAAATTAGATTTTTAAGAGCATGCATCTTTCCCATTGCAACATACGCCTGTGAGACCTGGACGCTGACTAAACAAGCTGAACAGCGCATAAATTCCTTTGAATACAAATGTTATAGACGGGTTCTAAGAATATCTTGGGTGAAGAAAAGAACAAATGCATCTATACTTCAAGAGCTAAATACTGAAGAGGCTTAGCTATTAAAGACAATAAAACAAAGAAAATTGAAATATTTTGGTCACTTGAAACGTTATGAAAGTTTGGAGAGAACAATAATGGAGGGGTATATGCCTGGGAAGAGAGAAAGAGGAAGGCCAAAGAGAAGATGGGTGCAGGATGTGGCGGATGATCTCCATATGGGTGTATCAGACGCGGGACATCTTGCTTGTGATCAAGTTTTCCGGAAGGTTGTTATGGAAGCCAGGTTCTGCAAAGGACATGCTACTGAATGAATGAATGAGTAACACTTGATGGACTACGCTTGGGTTAAAAGCGAGTGAGAACAACCCCCCCCCCCAAAAAAAAAAATAATATTCTTAATATGGCATGTAAATTGACTTACCTTTACCATACATCTGCAAGCATGTTGTTTGTGAATCGCCTGAAAGACCGAACTTTAACTCTTAAGTTTAATGCATGAGCATTCAGGTCGCCTGATCCCTAAAAAGGGCTTGCATCCAACGGAGTGAGGTTAGTATAGAGATTTTTCTCTTGACCTGGTACCAAGTCCATTTGGACTGTGCAGCAGAGATTACTTCTTTCTCCAAGCCTAGATACCAGCAGGGGAAGCAAAACTGATGATGGAACTTTATATCTGCAGAGTGGCGTGATAGAATGTCCATCCATCCATCCACCATGTGCCATGCCGAAAAGCGTGGGCGGTCATGTTTTGCCATCTCACCCAATCATCAGAGTCGTGGATCAGCTCTGTGTTTCTTTCTCGACCATGCCATGTGGCCAAGCCATCCAGGTATTTAATTCTTGGTCTTCCCTTTGGTCTCCTCCCTTCGATCTTGCCAGTTGTCACCAAGTTCTCCAATTCATTTCTTCTCATAACATGCCCAAAAACTTTTGACTGTCTAAGTCTAATGTCTCTAATAAGTTATTCATTTCATTTGTTTCTTGTAGGACTTGTTCATTGGTTTTTCTGTCTGTCCATGGTATTCTTTGCATTTTCCTCAGAAACCACATTTCCACAGCCTTCATCTCATCACGTTCCTCTTGTACGTTGCGGTGTCGAGGTGAAGTATAAACATCGTGAGAGTGCCCAATTATGGGCTTCATATATCGATATTCCCATGGACTCTGCTATTCCCTCTGTCCAACGTTTACATGGGCGGCCTCTTCCTCTGCTTCCCTCTGGTCTGTACATCATTGCTTGTTGTGGTTTGCTGTTGACTGGTAACCTACTTGCATGGCCAAACCATTTGACTTGCTGCTTTCTAATAAAATCTAGTACTGCTACAACTCCCACTTTAGTCCTGATTTCTTCATTTCTGATCTTAAAAGTACAGGTTCTTTGTAGCACTTCAACACTCTTTTTCTCGTTTCAATTGATATCTTTTTATTGGTCAGTATGTTTTTCATCTTGCAAAAGGCTACATTCGCCATGGCAATTCTTGTTCAAATCTCTTCAAGGCATCTCCCATCAGATGTTATGACTGTTCCGAGATAACTGTACCAGTACCAATTCACTTATTTAAGAATATGCCCATTTACTTGTATATTACATTGTGGTACTTCTTCCTTCCTAGTGATGACCATAGAATAGAATGTCACCCGACCATAATTTATCACTCCACATATGTGCTGGCAGAGGTGAGGCTGAGGCTGAGGCTGGCCATGTGGTCCCCACCAAATGAAGTACATGATGTCATCAAAAAATGTGCTCTAAAGTCCACCATGAAGCAATATGCGGCGAATAGCTGTCATCTGCTGGGATAATTCTTTGCACTCTAAACAGTTTGGTGTTATCAATGAAAGAAAGAATTTGTTGGCCTGAACAAGTGTTTTGAAATGGCAGTCAAGATGTAACAACAAACATGTTGCAGAGGGTATTTGAAAATATGAAGAGACGTGTACAGTATGTCTTGAAGCTCGTAGTGGACATTTCCAACACCTGTTATAATGAATACTTCATTGGTATTTTCCAGCTTCCTCAAATACAGCATTAGACCATAGCAGTGACTATTATAACTACTTTAATGAATTTTTTAGCACATTTTTTGATGACGTCATGTACTTCATTTTTCACATTTGTTCTACATACAAAGTGTAGTGAGACTTTACAAACACCCTGTATAATGATACACGGTATATCTTGCTACTTGAAACAAGTTAATAAATTTGGTAAATAATCACCAGAAGTTGCTCTAACCCACCTTTTGACTGCGTGCACTGAAATCAGAATGATAACGCAGCAAAGAAAAAGAATTGCACAGATGATGCCAGCAATTGCTCCTTGTGAGAGACCAAACAGCAAGTCATCCTCAGATTTGTAATACTGGACTGTGTAGTTTTGCCGGAATCCTGAAAATGATAAAAAATCAGAACTAACATCATTGCCCAAGGGACGTTATGTGTGGGTACCGTCAGTATTTGTTTTAAGGAATATAATGTATCATACATGTGTTACCGGCATCCTTAACTGATTCAATGCTAAATAAAAAGTAGGTTGGGACCAAACAAAAATGGATGGCGAAAAAGACAAGTAAGGGTGTGTCACAGTTACGACTGAAAAGTTGCTAATATTGTGGCAGACAAGGCAATTCAGAATATTTTGGCGATATATAAGAACATGGTAGAGATGAGAAGACTTTTAGGGAAGCACAGACTTAACACACTACCACACACATTGTAAGAGACGACGACAAAGGTTTACACCGGGGTGTTACAGGGAACCTTTAGCGAAGCACAGACTTAACCTACTGTAAACTACCATGCACGTTGTAAGAGATGACTACGAATGTTTAGGCCGGGGTGTTACAGGGAACCTTTAGGGAGGCAAAGACTTAACCTGCCATGCACGTTGTAAGAGATGACTATGAAGGTTCAGGCCAGGGTGTTACAGGGAACCTTTAGGGAGGCACAGATTTAACAGACTGTAACCTGCCACGCACGTTGTAAGAGACGACTACGAAGGTTTAGGCCAAGGTGTTACAGGGAACCTTTAGGGAGGCACAGACTGTAACCTGCCACGCACGTTGTAATAGACGACTATGAAGGTTTAGGCCAGGGTGTTACAGGGAACCTTTAGAGAGGCACAGACTTAACCTACCACGCACGTGTAAGAGACGACTACGAAGGTTTAGGCCAGGGTGTTACAGGGAACCTTTAGAAAGGCACAGACTTAACCTACCACGCACGTGTAAGAGACGACTACGAAGGTTTAGGCCAGGATGTTACAGGGAAACCTTTAGGGAGATACAGACTTAACCTACCATGCACGTTGTGTTGTAAGAGACGACTACAAAGGTTTAGGCCAGGGTGTTACAGGGAACCTTTAGGGAGGCACAGACTTTACCTACCATGCACGTTGTAAGAGACGACTACGAAGGTTTAGGCCAGGTTGTTACAGGGAACCTTTAGGGAGGCACAGACTTTACCTACCATGCACGTTGTAAGAGACGACTACGAAGGTTTAGGCCAGGTTGTTACAGGGAATCTTTAGGGAGGCACAGACTTTACCTACCATGCACGTTGTAAGAGACGACTACGAAGGTTTAGGCCAGGTTGTTACAGGGAACCTTTAGGGAGGCACAGACTTTACCTACCATGCACGTTGTAAGAGACGACTACGAAGGTTTAGGCCGGGGTGTTACAGAGAACCTTTAGGGAGGCACAGACTTAACCTACTGTAATCTGCCAAGCATGTTGTAAGAGACGACTACAAAGGTTTAGGTCAAGGTGTTACAGGGGTGTTACAGAGAACCTTTAGGGAGGCACAGACTTAACCTACTGTAATCTACCACGCACGTTGTAAGAGATGACTACGAAGGTTTAGGCCAAGGTGTTACAGGGAGCCTTTAGGGAGGCATAGACTTAACATACTGTAACCTGCCATGCATGCTGTAAGAGATGACTACAAAGGTTTCCACTAGGGTGTTACTGGTACCCTTTAGGGGGGCAAAGACTTAACACACTGTAAATTGCCATGCATCTTGTGAGAGTTGGACTTGACTTTCCCATCCTGTAGAAAAACTTTAGCTACAAAATCCAACAAATACTGAACTATTCTGAAGATAAGGAAACAAAACTCATTCAGGCTAATCCTTAGGAGGTGTGATGCAATGCGGAGAAAGTCGCAAGGAGTTTTAATAGCAGATTTACATCCCTTCATTTAGGGAAATTTCCAGAATTGCCACCTAGAATGTTACAACTATGTAGACATAAATGAATAATTTGGGGAGGATATGGATGAAGTTGTATGAGATAGCAAAACATAGGACATCTTGGAGTGAATTGGTTGAGGGAGTATGCCCCAATGGGTTAAAAAAAAGGAAGAAAGAAGGAAAAAGAGAAGACTGTATGTGTATTCAACATATGTAGATTAAGCCGTCTGACTCAGGCTACGAAGGTTGTGGGTTCAATTCCGGGCTGCATCCTTCGGTTCACGAGTGCATGTTTTTGGAGACTCCTGAGGGTCATCACTAGAGCTACAGATTTTATGCTTTGTGCGACGCTTTCCGTGCTGCAGAAAGAGACGGAGCCATATGGGATAAAAACCCGGTGCAATGAAGTCAGCCCTGTCGACTTTTAAACATATGTAGATTTGAGGAAGGTTTTGAAAAGTAACTATTTATAGAAATGTCTTGAACCCTGCAGCAGGAGACGGAACCACAATGCATCTGTCTGGAATGCTATATGTCACTTCCCAAATCAAATCAGATGCTTATGAACAGTCTTGGCTGAGAGGTTCAGTTGCCCACCTCAGGCTCAAAGGGTACCTGGTTTGATTTCAGCATAGGGCTGAGACAGTTTTCAAGGAACACTGGAATCTAAAGATAACACATGCCCCCCTGATCTCTTGGGGAGTGAGATACAATACCTAACCTTCTCAAATAAGGGTGAAACACAGGAGGTCCAGTGTGCAAGTTGTTCATGTTAAAATTCCCACAGCAGTTGGAAATCACAAAGAGAAGCTGTTGTAATACCGCTGCCTTGTCAAAGTTTTAAGATACGACAAAAAAAAAAGAAGTCTTAAAAGTCGAAAGGATCGACTTTATTGCACCGGGTATTATCCCATATGATTAGGTCTCTTTCCGCTGTGGGAGGGGGGCTGCCGAAAGTGTCGCACAAAGAACGAACTCAATAGCTCCAGCGACAACCCCCAGCAGTCTCAGAGAAAATGCACTCATTAACCAAAAGAAGTAGCCAGAAATTGAGCCCACACCCCACTGACGTGTCTCAACCTTGTCGTGGTAGAGGGGCTTGCGTATCCCAATGACCCCAAGAGCACTGCCGACGGTAGCACAACTACATGTCAGACAGTTCTTGGGATAGGGACCAGACCAAGAGACACAACCTGCTGCCTTGCAGGTAGACTGAGGATAGCAGTCAAAGTCTGAAACAGGCGCACGATGCCACTAATTCTTGGTCCAGACACGTACTCTAAGGCTCTCTGCTGAGAAATATGGCTGAACGCCTCTAAGCCATAAACCTTCAGATGTGAGAGCCAAGCTGATACTCACCCACTGCAAAATGGAGGTGAGATGCTGAGCACGCTACATGCTTAGTTCAGACACCTGTTCGAAGGCTCTCAGCCGAGGGATATGAGAGATCCTCCGTATGAGATCGCTGGTCATTACTCGCTCTCTGCTGCATGGAGGTAAGGTGTTAAGCCGGCAGCACATGTTGCCTACCTCGTGAGCGTTACTAAAGGTGAAAAGGTGAGCCAATCGCACTCAATGGTTACGATGCAAGTCAGTATAAAGAAAAACTCATTGAGCGAGTACATTATAAGGTGGAGAAAAGTCTCACTAACTCGAAATGGAATGCTTGGCTAGCGAATCCATTACGTTGAAGTCTGAAGTGATAAGCTGCAGAATGGATTCGTCTGCAGACTAAGGTAGAAAAAATTCTCATTAACACGAAATGGAATGCTTGGCTAGCGAATCCATTACGTGGAAGTCCGAAGAGAAAGCTTGCCGAGTGGATGTTGTCCGCAGACTGACTGTTCCTGGTCTGTGTAGGGTGCGGCGAGGGGCAAACAAATTGCCCAATATATGAAAGTGAGTAATTAAATCAGCCATGAGCAGGACGTGGCAATTCCTTGGGTGAGCCCAGTCTCAGAGCGCTATGTACCGGCTCTGCAATTATGGAAGCCCCCTTGGATAGTGGGGAATGCCCATGGTCTGCCCCTGCCTTCCCTTGAGGGTTGACCGTGATGTCTTTGACCGTTCTACCTTGACCAGCTGAGATGTAGGTGACACCACAGCAGTAAGAGTCTCATGTCCCTCAAAACCCAGGGAAGGTAAACCCATAACAATGCCCATAGAAGTCGTATGTGCCAGCTGAAAGATTGCAAATAAAGTGGCACAACGCAAAAACGTCTGAGTGAAATGTCCCTCGTACCCGGAACAGCTCTGACTATCTAGTTTTCTGGCTGGAACAGCTCTGACTATCTAGTTTCCCGACTGGAACAGCTCTGACTATCTTGTTGTCCGACCAGAACAGCTCTGACTATTTAGTTTTCCGGGAACAGTGTTCATACACATCCGAACCGAAAGCTCACTGAGTGGACGTCATCTTGTGCAGGAGCGGCCTGTGGTGAATGAAATGCCCAATACATAGAAGTGAGGAATCAAAGCAGCCATGTGCAGGACATGGTGATTTCTTTGGTGAGCCCAGCACCAGAACGCTAAGGATCGGCTCTGCAATTATGGAAGCCTCCTTGGATGGCGGAAAATGCACATGGACTACCCCTACCTTTCCTTGGACGTGAGCTAGGATGTGGACGGCACCACAACAGTGAGAGTCCCCCAGGAATGCCAACCTGGTAAAAAATGCACGTTAAAGTCAGATGTGTTGGCCTAAGGGCTTTGGCCCAAGGGTGCCTAAACAGACACATCATACGTCTTAAAAAAAAATACTCCGGATGAATGCAGAAGAAGAAGTAGAAACCACAATTTTCGGAGAGCGAGGCAGACAGCTTGACCATTTCACCATGGAGACTCCCTAAGATAAGATAAGAAAACCTGAACATGGGTAGACATGAGTTCCTTGGATGAAATCTGTACTGAGGAAACACACCTTGCCCAAATGCATGCTGAAATCAGACACACTGACCTTGTGAATGTATAACCAGGTGTGACGCATTCCCCTGGAAAGAAGAAGGACAAGAAGAGGAAGAGGAGGGGGAGGAGGAGAAGAAAAATCAAATGCTTTGAAACAAAACATCCACCTTTTAAATAAACCAAAATGATGCATCAATACACAGTCTACATGTGTTGTTATTGTCCGTATCAGCGTCATGTTTGAATCATGAATTAAAGGGTCTTTCATGTTCTTCACTGAGCCTCTTTATGACCTCTATCAAAAAAAACTCACAGTACTCTCTCACCTTACATTCCTGGGAAAATTTATGTTAAGTAGTTTGCCATTGCTTTCTGAATGACCAGCACTCATACCATTGAATGAAAATCAACGTAAGGCAGTCTGCTTCCAAATCGCCCATTGTTGTGTTTCGAACACGGTATGCAGGATTACGAATTCTATTCGTAACCTCTTTGCCACAGAGCCAGTTTAATTACTTTTAAAATATCAACTTTTGTGATATGATAAATTCAGGACATCAATAATGGAGAAACAAAAAGTAATAAACAAGAGAGCAAAAGATATCATGAAGCAAACAAATAGGACAACAAACGGATTGTCTGTTTGTTATCCCATAAGAAGTAAGTCTACATAAGATCTTATATTTTAAAAACAATGCCTACAAAACAAATGGGATACTGACATAATAGCAGAGAGATAAAGCACAATTAGCTGAAAACAAGAATTTGTACATTCAAAAACATTTCAACCTGTCTAAATATGGATTACAATGAAACAAGAAGGAATGTTAAGATCCTGAGGAGAAACAACAAGCACATGTACATATTTTACAAGCACCTCAGGGCAGGTCCTTGGGATGTGAACAGAAATCACAGACCACATAAAAAATATATTCAGCTTATGAATTACAGGGTAAATATATTTGGAAAATGAATACAAATTGTATAATAATGACTAAAAAGGGGGTTAAAGAAAAAAGGATTGATTTCATTGCACAAAGTTTTATTCTATTTAACTCAGTCTCTCCCTACAGAGCAATTAACCGCCTGGCAAAAGCATTGAACAGAGCACAAACTCAGTAACTCTAGCGATGACCCCCATTCACTGAAACGAATTGCACTTGCAATACAAATGATGGAGTTTGAACAGAACCCATGAACTTTTGAGTATAAGGCAGATGATTTAACCACTTCACAACAAAACTCCTTGATAATGAATAAGAAAAGTAATAATGAATACATTAAAACATGCCACACATGTCTGAAGTTTCCATTAAAATAACCTTCATCAAGAGCACAAACATTGTCAATAAGAAAATTATTATAAATTATAACACACAATATATGAAGCGTAACACAAGCAGATACAAAAACGAAATAGTGAAGAATAAGTGTGTGACTTTCACGTACAGTTAAATTGTGCAGTAGTTTCGGTGTAATGATACCAAATTGGGAAAGGCAGAACTAAATATGGACACTGACAGATCAAGAAAGACAAAGCTAAATATGGACTTTTTAATAGACATGACATTGCAAAAGAAGAAAGGGTGGCCAAAAGTAAAGTAACAGGAAACAAAATAAATGTTAAACCATGACATTTACAATAGTAATGGTTCCTGCTGGATAGCGTTAATTAAATAGCTCTCCATTCTCAGTCTCACAGAACTATCTAAATAACATGGTTTTATGGCAACGATATACACATAATCAATCTCCTTGTGAGTTGTTTCTGGTTTAATTCTGTTGCTATACCTATACATTAAATAAATATTCACGTTAAACACATCTACTAACATAAAAAGGCATTAAAAGCATGAGGATCAATGTCAATGTACCAGGTTTTGGCCCATCTATCTCAGTCTCTCTCCACAGAATGTCAAGCCACCTGCCAAGAACATTACACAAAGCATATGTAGTTCCAGTGATGACCCCCCTGGTTTCTCAATAAAAATTACACTCATGGTCTGAGCAATGTCGATTGGAACTGTCGACAATGTTCTGTCGACTATGTGAGCAATGCAGACTGGAAATGAACCCATTACCTTCAGAGCATGAGGCAGATGGCTTGACCAGTACACCATAGAGACACGTCTAGTATCGATTTTCTTAGGAAAACAAAACTTCAGTATGACTACAAAATAATTCAGACTGGCCGTGCTTCATAATACAGAACAGAAACAATCACAGAAAGCTGTCAATGAACAGTATTTAACAGGAGGAAATACAGTGTGCCAGAAAAATGTATACACAGTACTCGCCTACCAGTTTAAATGTAATCGCAGCTTCCATCTTTGAACATGCTGTTTACGTCGTCATTTTAAACATATCATGCAACATATTGCTACCGTAATGTGTTCTACAAATTGTGTCATATGACAAGTTTTGATGACGTTATTAAAATAATATACTCAATTGACTGTAGTAGAACCCTAGTAGGTCAGCATGGCTGAATGGATAAGAACGCATGTTTTTAAACATACAGTGTGCTGATGCCGAGGTAAGGGGTTCAACCCCTACACTGGACAGTTGGACTGAAATGTTGACCTATCGTCCTTGACTTGGGGGGCGTAAATTACTAGTACCTCTGAAGTCGGAGTGGGTTTGCCTGATAGCCAGGGACACTGTTAATAGGGAAAGCTAATCCACACACAAAATTCAGTCCAGCACTACTAGTAGTAGTGTGTATGGACTACGCTTGAGTTCAAAGTGAGCGAGCGCCAAAAAAATCTGAACCCTAGAAAGAACCAGCATCTATCCCGGCATCTATCCCGGCATCTATCCCAGCATCTATCAGGGTGGGGTTAGTGTATAGACATTTCTTCCCAACCCGATAACATCTTCATGGGGTCTTAATAAATCGCTTAAAAGTCTACATGGTCGACTTCATTGCACCATGTTTTTATCCCATATAGTTCAGTTTCTTTCCGCAGTGAACTGCCGAAAGCATCGCATAAAACACAACACCTCGTAGCTCCAGCGACGACTCCCAGGAGTCTCCGGAAAAAATGCATTTGTGAATCAAAGGACGCGGCCCGAAATCGAACCCACAACATTCAGTGCCTGAGTCAGACGGCTTGACCACTTCGGCATGGAGACTCCCGATGGGGATTGTGCTGCAGAAGCTTTCACTCCCCTTCCATCAGGGTGTGCAAGACTGATACTGGTACTTCACATCTGCAGGAAGCCATGTAACCAGGACTGGCTGAGAATAGGCTTAGGCAAGTGAGGTTTCTTTTATGGGTTTTAGGTCATTCATTGTCAAAAAACTCCAACCAATGACTGGAAGCTTTAGGGAAAATACAAGGGAGCTTTAAATGAAAACCTTAAATGTTTTTATTTATTATTTTTTTTAATATATTCTGAAAAAGTACAGAACAAATGTATCATTGTTTTATGTAGTCACCAGTGTGTGTACAATGCAAGCCCTCCAATGCCGATAAAGTGCATGGATTCCTGTATAGAGAAATGCTCTTGGTCACTACACAGAGCGCCTGACCTGGTTATGAACAGTCTGCGACAGATGTCAAGCAGTTTTGAAACTTCTTTCTCCATTCAAACACTTGCTGGACTGACAGGCATGCATCGCCATACTGGACCTTCTTTTGCCAAAGAATTTCTATAAGTTTCACCCCTTCACTGATCAAAAAACAGATAACAGAATGCTGCTTCTCTTTGGTGCATGTACAAAGTGGGGCGGCCATCTTTAAAATGTTCTTATGACATCACCATGTTTTAACACTCTTGACATCCTTAACAACAATATTGACAGGTTTCAAGACAATGGCATGGGTACTGTAATTTCTATCACACTTTTAAGGTTTTCATTTGAAGCTCATAACAATAAGAACAAAATTACAACTGCATTACCATCACAAGAGTCAAATATACAGACTGCACAAAAAGATAAACATACTGTCAGATGTCTTTAACATGCGTGCTCTGACTAAATGTAATATTCAGAAATATCAATTGCTGCAGAACCTTTATGCCACTAAGACACCACATAAATAAATTCACAAGTATTGACTGGCACTCATGGTGTTTGTCCATCAAGAATGACAATGACCATTCATTTCATCCAATGGGGTTGAAAGTTTGGAGCCGTGAGTTCAAAACTGATGTTGAAGAATGACTTGCGTGATTAATTTGATTAAAGTGAGGAAGAGTTGCACAATTCGTCGACAAAACTCTCTTGCCTGAGTCTATCTCAATCCAGTGGCAAGACAAGTCAAAACGACTGGAGACGAATATAGGTGCAGTGGATGACCAGGGCGCTCTACATGCCTTGCCATGCTAATTACGTTCCACAACGCTTTGCAGGTAAACACCGTCTTGCCCGTTGAATCATCAATGATTTAATCCGCGCAATCAGTCTTCACATGCTGGGTAGGTATACCCTAGTTCACTGATTGGTCTGATGCCGAATCAATTACCCTCGCCTGGTTCTGCCAGCCTGTCACAGCTGTCGCCCCGGGGGTGGCCACTGTCGCATGCTGACAATTACTAGGAGCCACAGGCATGAGCTGGATGTCAGGCTTGGACCAGTGGGGAATGGGCCCTGAATTGGTACTCACGGAAGTAAAAGAAAGAAGCAGGGATTAAATAACACACTAGACAACATAAAAATGGAAAGCTGTGGGATATATCCAGCTATGGTAACTATAGCTTTCAACTTTTATGTCATCTAGTGTGACATCTAATCTCTAATTCTTTCTTCTATGAGCACCAATCAATACTTATGAATTTCTTTATACAAATGTTATAAGCATAATCACAACACAATGCATTTATTGGTAAACATGAAGAAATAGCCTATGACACATGTGCATTGCTGTGTAGAAAAGATAAGTGCCTTGTCAATTAGTGTGGACGATCATGCTTCCCTACATCTTAACCTCCAACACAGTGTAGCCAAAGCATGTGCTGATATTTGTCCACGCCACAATGATAGCTGTCAAGAATCTTCTCATCGTCTTCTTCTATCTCTTTTCGCAGTAATATTTCTAGTTGTTACAATGTTTCTATTCTCATAATGTGGTCCAAAAATATGCTAACTGCCTCTTTCTGATGTTTGTGAAAGTTGTCTGCGTGCTTTAGCCTCTTTCAAAATATGCAGCTCACATCCAGCATTCTTCAGTACAACCATATTTCTGTAAGTCAGTTTTCCATTACGTCTACCCCATTCAGCCTTAGAAGAGAAGTTATAATTACGATCCATCCCCGCCTCAAATTAATAGTCATGTGACCAAACCAGTCACATTTTGGAAATTAATTTGAAAGGGATTGTTGTCCAAAGGAGGTAAAGATAACCACATTTCTGTGGTTTCAAGAGATTTTATTAGATAATTTAAAAGGCAAAACACAAGAACTCTGACTTTACGTTATTATAACATATTGGCAATATGGTGCTGGGCCTGTATTTTCTTGACAACATGAAACATGAATGTTGCAAATAACATGGACTGCCAGAGTAACTAACTAACTAACTAACAAGTACCAAGAAGAGGCTAATGAAAGTAGAACATTATATACAAACTATAAAGAAGACCAGAACAACAAGTGCTGAGATCTGTGGAGGTACATGAACACCTATGCCATTTGGCATGGCACACAATGATTATGAAAAAAAAGGCTAACAATCTATTTTGGGAGAATGAGATAATGAGAAGAGAGCCGGTGTCCATGGCAAAAGGCTTATGGACGCAATCAGTAAGCCGACTTACCTGTGATCGAAACACAGCGGCGACCGATTTGGCAGCAGACCTCATTGTGCTGGGTTTAAAATTAGTTGGTGTGGGAGCCGGTCGTTCAGAAAGCAATGGCAAACTACTGAACGTAAACTTGCCAAGACATCAACAACAGCAGTAAAATGCTGGTGTTGACAGCGATGTCCTGTAAAAAGGATATGCAACAACAACGAAAAATGATAAGAGAGGTACTGGAAAACATTGTGATGTCTGGAATGAGCAGTGGTAGAATCATTTAAAGAGCATGTGATGAAAATGACAACATGAAACTAAATGGTTGATGTGGGCAGCACCACTCCTGCCATCTTATTTTCTAGAGTATTTTTAGCTACATAGTATACGAGGCTGGGTCAACCCCAAAGCCATGTTTTCATGAAAAGAATCCCACCTTGAGGGAGATCTGAACCTCATTCCAATACAGTGCAGACTTGATAAGGAGAACTCACCAGGGCCCCAAGAAATAGGGGAAGCAGAGACAGACCAACAGAATTCTGCTTATCCAGATAAGACTTCAGGCATATGGTAATGCATTTACAGTGTACAGTGCAATAATGAATCAGCATTGAATGTAACAGATATCTAACCTGAAGTACAACTAAAGGAGACGAAGCCTTGTTACAAACCTTTGAGAACAAAGTCTTAAGACGCATCTTTGGGCCCATTAGGGATACACAAAGTGGAGAGTGGAAAAGAAGAAGCAACAAAGACATTTATGCTCTGTTTAAGTCCCCGCTAATCACTGGTAACATGAAGGCTAATAGGCTGGAATGACTGGGGCATACAGAAAGAATGGAAGATAATAGGGAAACAAAACTCGCGTACACTCAAGAAATAAATTACCGTAGACCCCGAAGTAGACCAAGAAGACGGTGGAGAGATAATATACATACAGATCTACAAGCGCTTGGAATCAACGACTGGCAAGAGAAGGTCCACCTGCATGGTCTGAAGTCCAAAGCGAAAGCTTACTTAGTGAATGTCGTCCGCAAACTGTCCGTTCCTGGTTTGTGCTTGAGCGACCAATGGCAGGCGAAATGCTCAATACATGGAAGTGAGGAATCAAAGCAGCCATGAGCAGGGCGCGGCAATTCCTCGGGTGAGCCCAGTCTCAGAGCAGTATGTGCCGGTTCTGCAATAATGGAAGCCTCCTTGGATAGCGGGGAACGCCCATGGTCTGCCCCTGCCTTCCCTTGAGGGTTGACTGTGATGTCTTTGACCATTCTATCTTGACCAGCTGAGATGTGGGCGACATCACAACAATAAGTCTAATGTGCCTCGAAACCCGAGGAAGGCTAACCTCATTAAAAATGCTCGCCGAAGTCGGAAGTGCCATCCTACAGGTGGCAGAATAAAAATTGGCACTACACATTTACGTCCGAGTGAAATGTCTCGTCTGAACGTCTCTCGTGCTAGGAACAGCTCTGACTACCTAGTTTCCGAATGCCGCTCTTGTTCGGAACAGCTCTGACTAGGTAGTTTTCTGAATGTCCGTCGTGCACATGTCCGAATCGAAAACTCGTTGAGTGGATACCGTCAGCAGACCAGTCTGGTTTGTGCGGGAACGGTCCGGGGAATGCCCAATATATTGAAGTGAGGAATTAAAGCAGCCATAAGCAGGACGTGACGATTCCCTCGGTGAGCCCAGCACCAGGGCGCTATGTGTCAGCTCTGCAATTATGGAAGCCATGCAGGATGGCGGAAAATGCCATGGACTGTCCCTGCCTTCCTTTGAGGGATGACCGTGAAGTCTTTGACTGTTCCAACTTAACCAGCTGGGACGTGGACGGTACCACAAAAGTGAGAGTCTCCCAGGAATGCTAACCTGGTCAAAATTGCACGCTAAAAGTCGGATGTGCTGGCCTAAGGGTTTCGACCCAAGGGTGCCTAAAGAGACACACCGCAATCACATCTGAAAAAACACTCCGGATGAACGCAAAGAAGAAGAAGAAGAAGAAGAAGAAGAAGAAGAAGAAGAAGAAGAAGAAGAAGAAGAAGAAGAAGAAGAAGAAGAAGAAGAAGAAGAAGAAGAAGAAGAAGGAGGAGGAGGAGGTCCAATAGAGAGACGAATGGAAACGGCTTGTATCTGCAGCAAAGAACCTCAATGGCTCGGAATGCTGAAGAAGAAGAAGAATAACAGATATCTGACACAGAAAATATGTAAAAAACCAAGTGTTAATGTACAAATTTGGCA
The DNA here is from genome assembly GCA_963921405.1 of Cepaea hortensis. Lineage (NCBI taxonomy): Eukaryota > Metazoa > Mollusca > Gastropoda > Stylommatophora > Helicidae > Cepaea > Cepaea hortensis. Next base: position 76,123,955 of record OY992890.1, on the reverse strand, counting down.
CAAATATCTTGAGAATAACAGCACTTTTTACACTTTGAAATGAAAAAGCTGCAATTTTCCTCTGTATCTTAGTACCTGTACTTGAGTTAATAAAAATGTCTTTCCATAACATCCTTAAATTCAAAGAAATGATAAATTAAATTTTAGAGGGGAAATAACTCAAAAGTCTAACACTGATGAAGCGCACAATTTCCGAAAATAACCGAAAGGTTGTACAAATGTCCAGGTATTTGAAAAAAAGTTTGCCTTAAGCAGACACATTTAATAGTTCGGTATATCCAAAAATTTGTGATAAACGGATTCCGCTCAACCGGACATTGTTTACAAAGACAAAGAAGAAAAATTACCGGGGATAAGCAAACTGTTCTTCAAAACAGAAATTTGTCACATCTGAGACCATCTTAAGCGGTCTGCACTGTATATTGTCTCCTAGGTTAGATCATCATCATGTGCCATGGCAAAAAGCATGGGAAATCATGGCTCACCATCTCACATAATTTATAATAACAGAGTGCAATGAAAGGACTCTCCTTGAATATCAAGAAAACAGTAACGATGGTGATACCAAAGAAAAAAGTGACACCCAAATGTGAAATGGACATAGAACCAAAAATTCTTAACCAAGTGGATAATTTTAAATATCTAGGGGTAATTATAACATCACATGGAAGGTTCATAACAGAGATTAAGGACAAAATAGGGCAAACAAAAGCTGCATTTCAGAAAATGACAGGTATCTTATGCAATAAGTCACTATCATTGAATGTAAGAGAGTGCTGAAATGCTTTATAGAACCTGTTTTGCTAGATGGCAGTGAATCTTGGAATGTAAATGAACAAATTAGGAAGAATTTGGAAGCAGCAGAGATGTGGTTCCTGAGATGAATGTTGCAAATTCATTGGACTGTCAGAGTAACTAACTACGACTGCCTGAAAGAGGCTAATGAAACTAGAACACTATATTCAACAATAAGAATAAAACAAAGTTTTCTTCGGGCATGTGATGAGAAGAGAGGTATTGGAGAATATGATAACTGGAAAGATCAGGGGAGGCAGAGGCAGACCAACAGAAATGATGCTGGATGGACTAAGATGGTGTCCTTAATATAATCAGAGTTGATCCAGAACACCAAAGACCAAGATCTGTGGAGAGACATGAACGCCTAAGCCAGCTGGCAAGGCACTTGATGATGATGAGCACATAACATAAATCCTCACTGATGGTTATAAATTAACTGCTGACTTGTAAATTAAAAAAGGTAAAGAAAAACAGTTCTAAAAATCATGCAATCTATGGGTCCCTGGTAAAGCTGGAGAGGACTAACACCTCCATAAGAATTACCTTGAGCTACCAGGAGTAGACAATGCAACAGAACTGGGATTAACAACGACAAGCAAAATCATGCAAATGACATCCAGATATGTAGGCATGAAAAGCTTTTCTAAGCCACATAGATCGTTACAAGCTTGAAAATACCTATAGTTTTGTGGACAGCTTTTCTGGTGAAATTACCATCCTCTTCAAGTGGAGACAACTTAATGAACGGGTCAACATTACCGTCGTTGGTTACCTTATCCAACACTGACTCACTGTCTGACAGCATGTGGTAGGAAGATGGCATGGCATTAATCATAAGGTTTACCAATGCTCTACAAAATCAGTTAATTTATAAGAGACGTATATGATGTTTTAAAATGTAGTCAGTTACTGTGGGATCTGCCTCGTCTTACAGATGCAGAAACTGTGACATAAATTGTCACGCTCACATGGGACTATACAGTCACCAGCGGTGCTGTCAGGTGCCTCCCCTGCGGCACAACTCTATAGTCCTTCAGGACTGAAATACTAATACAGCTGCTGCTACTACTATTACTATTACTATATGATGTTACTGCTTCGAGGAATTATGTAACAAATAAAAAAAATGGTGGAGAAATATGTGGTAATAACTGAGAGTTAAGAACATAAAAAGAACAGTAATGAGGGGAAAGTAAAATAGCAGATTGTTATTTGGAAAATAGTGAGTATCAGCAAATATGAAGATATACATATGCATAATAAATCAGTCTGACATACAGCACATGCACACACATCCAGACATAATGACACGTTCAAAACATTTGAGACAACATCTACTAGGTTATGGTTGTAACATGCGGTTTGTTGTTTCAGAGTCTGTTTTAGCGAATACCATTTAATACATACACATGCTGGCCAAAAGGAAACCACAGTAACACAGTGGTCGGCATGCTGGCCCAATATTAATGTGTCGCTTAAAAAACAAGTCGCGTAAAAAAAAAAAGTCGCTTAAAAGTCGACATGGTCGACTTCATTGCACCGGGTTTTATCCTATATTGGTCAGTCTCTTTCCGCAGCGAACTGCCGAAAGCATCGCACAAAGCACAAACTCCGTAGCTCCAACGATGACCATCAGGAGTCTCTCAAAAAATGCACCTGTGAAGCAAAGGATGCAGCCCAGAATCGAACCCACAACCTTCAAAGCCCAAGTCAGACAGCTTGACCACTTCACCATGGAGACTCGCATATTAATGTGTTTGAATCCCCATCATGGCAAAAAAATTTTAATTGACCTGTCCTCCCAGGTTGACCCAGCCTAATATTGGTAGAAGGAGCTGTCCTGAGAAGCAAAGGCCACATCATTTATCAAGTGCCGATTTTGTCTATAAAAACATGGGGCTAGCACCATATACCCAACACACCTTGTGTAAAAGGGTACTCTACCTTTACTTACAGTGGCCAAACGGTTACAGAAGTGGTCAAGCCGTCTGACTCAGGCTCCGAAGGTTGTGGGTTCCATTCCCGGCCGCGTTCTTCGGTTCACGAGTGCATTTTTTTCTGAGACTCCTGGGGGTCGTCGCTAAAGCTACAGAGTTTGTGCTTTGTGCGACGCTTTCGACAGTTCATTGCAGAAAGAGACTGAGCCATATGGGATAAAAACCTGGTGCAATGAAGTCGACCCTGTCGACTTTTAAGCAATTTATTTAAGCGACTTTATACGTCAGTATGCCTGGGTTCACATTCTTGTTAAGGCAAGTGAATGTTGTTTATACTGGGGAGAAGAATTAGGCAAAGGAGGTAATGGATGGCACAAACAGAGACTACTACTGAAAAGGCTACTACAAGAGAGCATATACCCGGGCAGGATGGATATACAGTGGCTGTAACAGGAACAATTACTACCACAAGAGAGCACGTACCTGGGCAGCAGGATGGATATACAGTGGCTGTAACAGGAACAATTACTACCACAAGAGAGCATGTACCTTGGCAGCAGGATGGATATACAGTGGCTGTAACAGGAACAATTACTACCACAAGAGAGCATGTACCCGGGCAGCAGGATGGATATACAGTGGCTGTAACAGGAACAATTACTACCACAAGAGAGCATGTACCTTGGCAGCAGGATGGATATACAGTGGCTATAACAGGAACAATTACTACCACAAGAGAGCATGTACCCGGGCAGCAGGATGGATATACAGTGGCTGTAACAGGAACAATTACTATCACAAGAGAGCATGTACCTGGGCAGCAGGATGGATATACAGTGGCTGTAACAGGAACAATTACTACCACAAGAGAGCATGTACCCGGGCAGCAGGATGGATATACAGTGGCTGTAACAGGAACAATTACTACCACAAGAGAGCATGTACCCGGGCAGCAGGATGGATATACAGTGGCTGTAACAGGAACAATTACTATCACAAGAGAGCATGTACATGGGCAGCAGGATGGATATACAGTGGCTGTAACAGGAACAACTACTGGTGAGGCTACCACAAGAGAGCATGTACCCGGGCAGCAGGATGGATATACAGTGGCTGTAACAGGAACAACTACTGGTGAGGCTACCACAAGAGAGCATGTACCCGGGCAGCAGGATGGATATACAGTGGCTGTAACAGGAACAACTACTGGTGGGGCTATCACAAGAGAGCATGTACCTGGGCAGCAGGATGGATATACAGTGGCTGTAACAGGAACAATTACTACCACAAGAGAGCATGTACCCGGGCAGCAGGATGGATATACAGTGGCTGTAACAGGAACAATTACTACCACAAGAGAGCATGTACCCGGGCAGCAGGATGGATATACAGTGGCTGTAACAGGAACAACTACTGGTGGGGCTACCACAAGAGAGCATGTACCCGGGCAGCAGGATGGATATACAGTGGCTGTAACAGGAACAATTACTATCACAAGAGAGCATGTACCTATGTAGCAGGATGGATATACAGTGGCTGTAACAGGAACAATTACTATCACAAGAGAGCATGTACCTGGGCAGCAGGATGGATATACAGTGGCTGTAACAGGAACAACTACTGGTGAGGCTACCACAAGAGAGCATGTACCCGGGCAGCAGGATGGATATACAGTGGCTGTAACAGGAACAATTACTACCACAAGAGAGCATGTACCCGGGCAGCAGGATGGATATACAGAGGCTGTAACAGGAACAATTACTGGTGAGGCTACCACAAGAGAGCATGTACCCGGGCAGCAGGATGGATATACAGTGGCTGTAACAGGAACAACTACTGGTGAGGCTACCACAAGAGAGCATGTACCCGGGCAGCAGGATGGATATACAGTGGCTGTAACAGGAACAATTACTACCACAAGAGAGCATGTACCTGGGCAGCAGGATGGATATACAGTGGCTGTAACAGGAACAATTACTACCACAAGAGAGCATGTACATGGGCAGCAGGATGGATATACAGTGGCTGTAACAGGAACAATTACTATCACAAGAGAGCATGTACATGGGCAGCAGGATGGATATACAGTGGCTGTAACAGGAACAATTACTACCACAAGAGAGCATGTACCTTGGCAGCAGGATGGATATACAGTGGCTCTAACAGGAACAATTACTACCACAAGAGAGCATGTACCTGGGCAGCAGGATGGATATACAGTGGCTGTAACAGGAACAACTACTGGTGAGACTACCACAAGAGAGCATGTACCCGGGCAGCAGGATGGATATACAGTGGCTGTAACAGGAACAATTACTACCACAAGAGAGCATGTACATGGGCAGCAGGATGGATATACAGTGGCTGTAACAGGAACAATTACTACCACAAGAGAGCATGTACATGGGCAGCAGGATGGATATACAGTGGCTGTAACAGGAACAACTACTGGTGAGGCTACCACAAGAGAGCATGTACATGGGCAGCAGGATGGATATACAGTGGCTGTAACAGGAACAATTACTACCACAAGAGAGCATGTACCTTGGCAGCAGGATGGATATACAGTGGCTGTAACAGGAACAACTACTGGTGAGGCTACCACAAGAGAGCATGTACCCGGGCAGCAGGATGGATATACAGTGGCTGTAACAGGAACAACTACTGGTGAGGCTACCACAAGAGAGCATGTACATGGGCAGCAGGATGGATATACAGTGGCTGTAACAGGAACAATTACTACCACAAGAGAGCATGTACCTTGGCAGCAGGATGGATATACAGTGGCTGTAACAGGAACAATTACTACCACAAGAGAGCATGTACCTGGGCAGCAGGATGGATATACAGTGGCTGTAACAGGAACAACTACTGGTGAGGCTACCACAAGAGAGCATGTACCTATGTAGCAGGATGGATATACAGTGGCTGTAACAGGAACAATTACTACCACAAGAGTGCATGTACCCGGGCAGCAGGATGGATATACAGTGGCTGTAGCAGGAACAATTACTGGTGAGGCTACCACAAGAGAGCATGTACCTATGTAGCAGGATGGATATACAGTGGCTGTAACAGGAACAATTACTACCACAAGAGTGCATGTACCCGGGCAGCAGGATGGATATACAGTGGCTATAACAGGAACAACTACTGGTGAGGCTACCACAAGAGAGCATGTACCTATGTAGCAGGATGGATATACAGTGGCTGTAACAGGACTAATTACTGGTGGGGCTACAACAAGAGAGCATGTACCTATGTAGCAGGATGGATATACAGTGGCAGGAACAATTACTACCACAAGAGAGCATGTACATGGGCAGCAGGATGGATATACAGTGGCTGTAACAGGACTAATTACTGGTGGGGCTACCACAAGAGAGCATGTACCTATGTAGCAGGATGGATATACAGTGGCTGTAACAGGAACAATTACTACCACAAGAGTGCATGTACCCGGGCAGCAGGATGGATATACAGTGGCTGTAGCAGGAACAATTACTGGTGAGGCTACCACAAGAGAGCATGTACCTATGTAGCAGGATGGATATACAGTGGCTGTAACAGGAACAATTACTACCACAAGAGTGCATGTACCCGGGCAGCAGGATGGATATACAGTGGCTATAACAGGAACAACTACTGGTGAGGCTACCACAAGAGAGCATGTACCTATGTAGCAGGATGGATATACAGTGGCTGTAACAGGACTAATTACTGGTGAGGCTACCACAAGAGAGTATGTACCTATGCAGCAGGATGGATATACAGTGGCAGGAACAATTACTATCAAGTGATCATCAATCACACTTATAAGAGAGTGGTGTGATGAGAGGGTGGACCAGGAAATTAAACATGTGATAAATTCTCAAGGGTCTACAAGGTGTGGACTGCACCTGACCCTACAACCAGCAGGGTTAGGATCGGCTAGCCCCTCCCAGGAGGGGTGAAAAGTGAAAATTAGTAGCCTGCCGATGACCCGCAGACTATACAAGTCCCACCTCTACATGGTGTAGACCGGGAAACCATGACAGCTAGGTCATGGGCTAACCATGGGGGACGGACTCTCTATGGTCAGATTTTTGTCCTAAACCTGCGACTGGCCTAGCAAGCCAGCAGGGAATCTTTATACTTCTCGTAGAAAAACTAAGAAGTATAAACGGACTGACCCAAATGGGTTTAGAACAGTATACCACAACAAGTAATGATGTACAGACCAGATGAAAGCAGAAGAAGAGGCTGACCATGTAAAAGATGGATAGAGGGACTCCCTGAGTCCATGGGAATATCAACACATGAAGCCCATAAGTGGGCGCTCTCCTGCTGTTTATACTTCACCTCGACACTGCAAGTTACAAGAGGAACATGATGAGATGAGATGAGATGAGATGTGATAAATTCTCTCTCATATTGGGGTTGAGGAAGCTATTGTGTGCACTGATGGATCTATGCTGCATGGCCAAAAGAATCAGGGTGGTGTTTCTCAGTTAGAATAAAAGACAAGAGTCATTGCTGAACAGTGTGAAGCATATCAAATAACCAGCTCCAGCATGAGCATGGAGATGGAGGTTGTCACTGCAGCAATGAAATGGCTTGCAAATGTTTCACTTACATAAGTGTTTGATCTCTGACTCTCAGCCCATACTTTGGAAAATGCAGAATAAATGGCTGTGGCATGAGTCGCCCTCAAATCTTCTAGGTTATGCATTGGTGGCTTCAAAAGGAATTCTTATTGGTGTGCTAAATACGTCACCATCTGTGGCTTAGATGTAGTGATCACAGTTTCCCAATCCCGACATCCCAGATTCAAAGTCAGCCGCAGACGATTTGGTAGCAGATCACTTTGCTTTGATTTTCACAATGGTTTGAGTGTGAGCTGGTCAAAAAGCAATAGTAAACTACCAAACATGAATCTGTCTAGAAAATAACAAGTCCAATAAATGCTGGGGTTGACTGCAACTCCCTGCAGCTAACCTTAACTTATTTCCTATAACAAAGTTTAATTCCCTGACCAAATCTTCCTACCTGATTTGACAATACATGTATCATTCCTGGTAGGATGAAGCTGGTAACCAGGGCAACATTCCTCCACCACTTTGTACTGCACCACAGTATGGTTCACCTCTTTAAAACAAGAGACCAACCTGGAAGTCATCAAACTTACGCAGTCAGATAAATATTTATAATAGTGCACAGATAAGTCAAGTTATTCAACCCTAAGTCTGGTATGAATTTTTGTTAAAACGATGTCACTTCACCAAAAATCTACATTTATGATTGCCCATAACTTCCATCTTGGGACATCAATGTGGTGGTTCCCCCATGCTTTCCACACACACATTAGATTTATGTTCTTCTAATGTGAAGAAATTTACCAGGGCAGGGCCAAATTATAGCCAACTCTACGATTTCAAACTGCCAAGGGATCTTAAACATGCACAGCTGGAACATGAGACTTCTAAATTTTATCACCATTATCCTAGATGGCTCTGTGGCGAAGGGTTTACAAATGCAATTCGTAATCCCAAGAAGATTTTCATGTCTTTATTTAAAGGCACAATTAATTGTTTTTGCTTACTTTTTCATCTAGTATTTATTTTGTCTTGTGTGTATTAATAATTCTTTATTTGCCTTTGTAACCTGAATGATTCAAGAGCTTATTCAGATGCTTATATTTTTGTTTTATTTTATATATTCATATATGGACAGATGGAATAGCAGAGTCCATGGGAATATTGATACATGAAGCCCATAAGCGGGCACTTTCCCGCTGTTTATACTTCACCTCGACACTGCAAGGTACAAGAGGAACCTGATGAGATGAGATATATGTAGCAATTTTGTCCCTCTTTTTTTCAGTTGTATTCGTAATCCATTTCCATGCTTGTTTATTATTAACACATTTGGTAGGTCAATCTGCCAGTGTGTGGGTGGTATATGAAGATCATGATGGAGTTGCATTCCTTTTTGAGTCTAGTAGTGGTCAGATGCCCAGACGTCTTGGATAGTTTAAGTTAGTTCCATATCCTTTACAGGACATAGCATTCAACTCCAGCATTTTTTGGCTGTTTGTGATTCCTGGGCATATTTACATTCAGTAGTTTGACATAGCTTTCTAAATGACCGGCACTCAAAGCATTGTTAAAAAATCAACGGAAGGCTGTCTGCTGACAAATCAGCCACAGCCATGTTTCAAATGTGGTTTGTTCTTTGTACACCTTCAGACTCCAATCTGAATGTTTCCATGAAAAGTAGCAGTCTACTTTATCCCATTGTCATCTCCATGAAGTTTATTCTCAAATGTAGTGGGTGTAGGCCAAAATAACTTTTTCTATTCTTTATATGTTGATCATTCCTGTAGCAAATGTTTAGCTGTCAATTTACCAGTTCATGACATTTATCAGCATCTCCTATCTTTAGTTGATTAAACAAGTGGTATCATAGCCTGTTGTATCCTGTATAGAGTCTGAATATTGTATTCTGTATGCAGTCTAAGCCGGTCTCCCTGGCCTAGGGGTTAGCGAATTTCTCCGTAATCCCGTATACTCTCGTGAGTAACGTCTCGTGCGCAAGAATTAGTGGCGGTTCTCGCCGCATCGGTTAACTTACGGGGTATGTGAGCCGGTCGCTCAGAAAGCAAAGGCAAACTACTGAGCGTAATCTTGCCAAGAAATCAACAATCAGCTGAAAGATGCTGATGTTGACAACGATGTCCTGTAAAGGATATGCGAACAAAAAACAAAAACAACAAACGGAGTCCAAATATTGTAACCTGTTCTTTTTGGGTAAACTGGTAGTATGCATAATCGTTCTGATTGCCAGAATAAAAATTACGTATAACTCCTTCTGTCCCAGATAGTTGCTACTTTGAATTTTTCTACACCAAGCAATTCTTACTAAAAGTAACTAATGTTTTGGATTTATCATAATAAAAACTGGCGGACAGAAAAAGCTGAAGTAACAATTGGAGTAAAGATTTTAAAAAGTAAAGAACCCATTTTTATGCCATGAGGTATACTGGATAGGGAGACTTTATTCATAGTCATACTATGAATAAAGCTCAGTTTTACTCATAGTCAAACTATGAATAAAGCTCAGTTTTATTCATAGCTGACTAGTCAGCTCTTAATCCCGTATATCCACGTCCGCTCACTAGTCAATTTTAGTTTGAGTCAGTAAGAAGGTGGTTAATTTAAATAGGAACATCGATATTTTATTTGGCAAATACAATTCACGGTAAACAAAGACATCTATTGGATCCATCGATTCCGACACTCGATCGCTCTGTCACTGCCTGGAGAGTGCTCCCCTCCCACCCACCCCCCACCCCCTTCCGCAGATCCATAGAGCACACTTTATTCACAAGGTTCGAGTTTCTCAGTTCTATATTTTAGTTCCTAATATTTTTGTTTTTATTAAAAAGTCGTTTTCACCCAATTAATTGCGGAAGAATTAGAAAAAAAAGTGTCTGGCCGGGAATCGAACCTCGAGCTCCTGAGCTTCAGCTGAAGACTCTTACCACTATGCTAATGAGGACACGATTTTAAACCAACAAAAATGTATAATATAGCCACACGCATGTCCCGGTGACGTCACATTCGTTAAGTCACGTGACTTGGCAAATCACGTGACCAGCCGAGAAAGTTCGACTATGAATAAAGGGAGAATTTATTCATAGTTGGAGTATGAACAGTCACTTCGTACTGGATATATGGTACTTATCCCATATTTATAGACCAACTAGCTGACCCGGCCCGGCTTCGCCCAGTCCCTGGTGGGGAGCATCTAATTTAATTCATATAAGTAGTCATATAAGTCCGTCAAAAAGATATGCAAAGAATTGTCAAGACTTACTCATAATATGTACATTGTTCAAAGGAGAACCAACCACACCCTTCCTTATACGACTGCAGGCATTGGCCAGGCTCATTTGTGGTAAAAGTATGTTTTTCAGATGTGATGCGAGTGCACCATTTACAGCTGTAGAAGAGTTAAACACAAATTTGCAACAAATGATAAAATTCCTACATGTATGGTTATGTAGAGAAAGAAAAAGGACAAACAGACAAACACAATCTCTCTCTTTCTCACATTTTCTCTTCTCTTACTCTCTCTCTCTCTCTCTCTCTCTCTCTCTCTCTCTCTCTCTCTCTCTCTCTCTCTCAGGTGATAAGGTTTTTTGTATCATAGCCTCTCTCAGAAAATTTAGTTTACTCATCTTGGCTCTCATCTGTACTTTCGCAGATCAGCATGACTGAATGGATAAGAACATGCGTTCTTGAACATCGAGTGTGCTGATGCCGAGGTAAGGTGTTCAACCCCTACACCGGACAGTTGGACTAAAATGCTGACTTCTCGTCCTTGACTTGGAGATGTAAATTACAAATACCTCAGAAGTCAGAGTGGATTCGCCTGATGGAGTGTATGGACTATGCTTGAGTTCAAAGCAAGGAAGTGCAAAAACAAAAACACATACTTTTAGAACTCATCTCCCAGGGAAGGTTAACCCGGTCAACAAGTGCCCGCAGAAGTCGGATGTGTCGACCTAATGGCACAAGAACGCAGCTCTGCTGTAAACAGGCACAACGCAATCACGTCCGGAAAAAATCTCCGGATGAACGCAGAAGAAGAACTCATCTGTAAAACTATATTTAAGGCTTTGAAAGATTTGTCTTCTAATTATCATTGTCCAGGATTCGCAGCCCTGTCATAAAACTGGTTCTGTGTAACATGCAAGAATTCTTTTCCTAACTTACACTGTCAGGAACTGACTTCATAAGTTGCTCATCATTTTATAAAATGCAGTTTTTGCTTGCCCTATTCTGTTCTTTTATTTCTGTGACACACCACTTTATGATTTTCAATGACAGAGAAATGTTTTCAGTGTGGACAACTTGCACACATCACAAGAAATTAAAACTAGACTCAAAACTTACAATTTATTTTACAAATTAAACAAAACATTAAAAAATATACAATCTTCATCTTTTATGGTATTTCCACACATTTTCCACGAATTATGGTTTATCAAATTCTTTCATTTGATTTCCACAAACAACTGCCATGGGAACTCTCTATATTACTTCTACACCCTAGGTTAGAAAAACAAACAAATTAACACCATCAGTATCACCCACCCAGCACCAAAATCCATCATCATCACTATCAACACCATCACATGCAGGCAAAATACACCAATTCTAATACTCACTTGACACAGCCAGAAACCTGAAGAATAATGACAAATGTCAGGCATAAATCTATGAAAGACATTTTCTGGCGCAGCTTCATTCCATCAATAGTTAAATATGAAACCAGATGTTAATATGTCAAGCAACCTGAAATACAGAAAAAGTGAAAACATTTCTGAGCAGTTTCAGTTAAGTGATAAGCTTCTATTTCTTCTTTCTTTGGATGCTTCAATTTAAAAAATCAAAGATAGGGAGGATCCATTGGATATTTTCCCCACGACATACTGGTGTGTTGGGAAAAAGGCAGGCAGACAAACATTTCTGAGCAGTTTCAGTTAAGCAATAAGCTTCTACTTCTTTTTTTTTTTTTTTGCATGCTTCAGTTAAAAAAATCAAAGACTGGGAATATCCATTGGATCTTTTCCCCAGGCCATGCTGGTATGAAGGGAAACAAACAGGTGGACAAATTGGTTTGGACTGCACCACTGAATGGGGTGTTGGTGCAAGATAAAGCAGATGTGCTCAGGGCCCTTTAGGAGCATATGTATTGTGTGGAAGAACAGAAACACCATCTCTGCCTAAAGAGAATGGTGACCAGAGGATCTGGCCGACACTCAATACTCCATGGAAAAAACCAGGCTGACACAGAGGTGTTTCCAAGGCACCAGGGCCAGGTTCTATACTGGCCAAGACCTACTAACACGTCCTAGTTGTGTGTCCTGGGCAGCAGGTTCCTTTGGGATCCTGTCTAATGTAGTAGGATCGCTGATTCTTCTGAAGTCGGAGAGTATCTGCCTGCACAGCAAGGAACCACCAGTCTGCACACCAATAAGCCAGACATGGGACAACGGATACCCATGCAAACCTCAAGTCCTGTATTACATCACATTGATGTTGGACAACAGGATGTCTTCATCCGACATACAGGACTTCACGCTGGAGTTCACAGCCAGCGAACGCAAGCAAGCTAGCACATAATCAACTGTTACCATTAGTATTGGAAATCTTTGGTGGTTGTTGAATATGAGGACGGAGCATGTATGGAAATGTCTTGAGTGCTATGTCAGTTATTTCTTGACTCAACTCAACTTCTTCTTCTTGAGATGCCTATCTGGGTCAGACCCTGGCAATCGTGACGCTCTACTCCTCTCTGCCATTTGATATTTTAACAAAGTTGATATTGATGATATTATTATTTGCTGCCCAGCTATTTAAACTATCAGCATACATATTTCTCTATCTTCTTCTGTCTCCTTTGCCCAGTATTTTTCCACAAAACGCTAATTTCCCTATTCAACCTCTTCTGTTGATATCCCACAAAAGGCTAATTTCCCTATTCCAACTCTTCTATTGATATTCCCACAAAAGGCTAAGTTCCCTATTCCAACTCTTCTGTTGATATTCCCACAAAAGACTAATTTCCCTGTTCCATCTCTTCTGTTGATATCCTCACAAAAGGCTAATTTACCTATTCCATCTCTTCTACTGATATGTCTAATAAATTTCATTTGGCATGTCCTTATGGTTGTGATAAGCAATCTATAGTCTGTCCAGAAAAGAATGCCTTCATTCATGATCAATTATTTTGAAAACTGTCTGTAGCATCGTTATGAAATTTTTCCTGCTGTCTTATATTTACCCCCACCCAAAGAATATGTCTATGATAGGTACAAAAGCAACTTAAATCATGGAAAGCGGCGACATTTCTTTGATGTAATGGTGAAAAACTAGTGATTTTTCGCTAACAAACTTGTTTTACAGTAATGCCAATGCCCCTGCCAGTTCGGATGACAAACACAAGGCGTATCCAGATTCGTATGGGAGTGGGTGCAATGTCTACTCTGCTGAGATGGAACATGATTACCTGTTTTGCACGACGAATATAGCTGTGAATGTTTCTGTAGTGGGCTTCCTTCTTAACGGTCAAGATGTTGGTACTCTTTTCATTGGCGTTTATAGAATGATTCGTATGTTCGTGTGTTGTCCCCTCATTTGACAAAGTGTTTCTTCTCACGTTTCTTGTTATGCCACAATATGTCACTTCCCACCGTAATATTACTCTTCGGTTGGTATTCAGTGTGTCTAGAGCTTTTTGTTTTTTCAATGTCAGTTGTTTGTCACCGTTGAGGGCTTATGGAATTGAAAATTCATCACTGTGGAATACAAACTGTTGCCATTAACAAGTTGTATTGTTTATGTCGATGCTGTAATGTTTAGGGCCTGCAATTCTTCTGAATATGTGGAGCAAAATATCCCAGTAGGTGTACATGTGGATTAATGTCTGCGATCTGCCCAGACCTTAATCGGTCGGATGATTCCAGTAGGTTGATGACTTCTATCGGTTGCATAAAATTCAATCCATCCTTTCTCCAATAGTCATCTTCCTCTTTCAACACATGGTCCTCACATTTTTTCCAGCAACTTTTATCAGTTTTTAACAGTGCGGTCTGAGTTAGTATCTTGACGTCAGACAATTTGAATAGATTGATTGATTTAGAAACCAACATCACAGCATTCGGGTCATTCCCATAAGCGCTCCGTCCCCATCCTCAGCAGCCAGGAAGAGTTCCAACACCAATAATTCCAGTAGCAACCTGATTATATGTCCGTCTCGCCTTTCCTCTGAGCGTCGAGCCTCGGCCAGATCCCCTCATCACTCCTCGCTGCCTCATTCTTGCCAGACTATGGTGATCCATTTGCTCCTCCGAGGTGTACACGTGCTCCCACAAGGCCGCAACCACGTCTGCCTTGTCATGCATCAATGCTGTAGGTATTTTGTCTTCTTGGGCAACTACATTGTGATATGATGCAATGCCCATAATTAGACAAGACGGTCTATCTAGGGATAGAAGCACTGTATTCTCTAGCCAATCGCTAAATACATTGTATGCTTTGATACGAACACGAGTCCAGCATTCTGTAGTAAACCATTTTGATTACTACCAGCATGGGCTATGACGAAACGCTGTCCTTTACTACTGGGCACATATCGCGTTATCTTTCTGTCCATTGATTGCCATTCCTTTTCACTAGTGTGGTGCGCATTGATCCAGGTTTCATCCAAATACACTATGTCATAATTTCCCTTATTTCACGTAGGTATCTGCTTCTCGTGGCTCCTAAATGCGGTTGCTCGCAAATGATATTTCTACCTCCCTTGTACTTTCTAAGCGTGAAGCCTTATATGAAAGGAACCACATTAATGACACACCTCTGAAGATACTGCAACACCACTGAACACTCCCCATTTCACTTCTCAAGGCTCTTTTCGTAAGGCCAATCCCGTGAACAACGTGAAAATTTACTATTGAACGCTCATGTTTCCTCGTAAAGATGTAATACTTCTAATAATGTGCACTTCATCTCTGTCCCGTAAATTATATACCGCATATAAACAAACGTTGAAACCTGCTGTAAAATCTCCAGAACAAATATTATTTGTTGGGTGGACATCATGATAAGGTTATATGCTAAATCTCATCATTTTCTCTCAGCTGGTTACTGAAATAAGGAATTTTATATTGGGGCAGACAAAAGTAAATGGACTATAGTTACACTACCAGCTATAGAGGTCAGCATGGCTGAATGGATAAAAGCATTCACTCTTAAACTTCCGGTACACTGATGCCAAGGTAGTCACAGATCAGTTGGACTAAAACAACTTCTCGTAAATGACGTAAATTACAAGTACTTCAGAAGTTAGAGCAGTTTCACCTGGTGGTCAGGAGACACTGGTAATAAGGAAAGCTAATCCACACACAAAAATAAGTTCAGTGCACTTAAAGTAGTAGCATGTGCATTGACTACACTTGAGTTCAAAGCAAGCAAATTAAAAAAAACACTTCACTTTCCAAGACATTCTCAACGTTCTTGGCAAAAACCACATCTGCACTGCCGCCAGCTTTCCCACAATTTCATTACTCAGAGTCCAGCATTCACATCCATACAGCAGAACTGGGCACACACAACTTTCCAATAAGCAAATTGTTTAGCCTGTCATATCTGTTTTTCATGATGTTAATTATTTAAGTAAAAGAAAAGTGTCTTTGGAAATGGTGATTCTTTTCTGCATTTCTGTTTCCCATCTTCTATTCAAGGCTTCTGTGTTAAAGGTTAGTTAAATAAAGGTCACTTAAAAGTCGGCAGGGTCGACTTCATTGTACCAGGTTTTTATCCCATATGGCTCGGTCTCTTTCCGCAGCGCAGAAAGCGTCGCACTAAGCACGAACTCCCTAGCTCTAGCGACGATCCACAGGAGTTTTTGAAATATTTCACTTGTGAACTGAAGGACGCGGCCCGGAATCAAACCCACAACCTTCGGAGCCTGAGTCAAGCGGCTTGACCACTTCACCAAAAAGACTCCCAAAAAGGTTAGTTGCATGCCATTTTATAGGGATTTGCTATCAACCTCAGCAACAAAAATCAACTCACAAACATTATGGGGAACAATTACTTCAATTAGTGGGGCCAGTGTAGGTTTCATTGACATTAGAGTAAACAAAATCTTTAATAAATAAGTTTTATACAAGCATTTTTTTAAATAGTATAACGGTTTTCAGTCGTTACCTATTTAAATATTTAAATATTTTTTCATCAAACAGATAGGTAATTTATAGGTATATCTAGGTATAAAACAAGATTTCTAAGCCACTGATGCAGTAATATTTAAAGTACACCAAATAATTTCTTGAGACTGAGGATACCCTCAAAATAACTAAGTTCATATCAGAAACCAGAATCGATGTCTAAGAGAGACTGCAAGAAGCAGGATAAGACACATGATAAAAAGAATTATGCAGTTAAGGAGTTAAACTTGAATTCTTTTTCTTTTTAGTTGCATATCCTTTACAGGATGTCACAGTCAACCCCATCAGTTTTTGGCTGTTTGTGATTTCTTGGTAAGTTTACATTCAGTAGTTTGCCATTGCTTTCTGGATGACCGACACTCATACCATTAAATGAAACCCAGTCAAGGTGCAGCTGTGTTTTGAACGCAGTATGCAGGACTCCGGAATTGAATATACTTCTACTAGGGTGCTAACTAAACTTAGGACCCGATCGATCACACAATAATATTAACAATACTATTAATAACAGCTAGCATTCACTTGTGATAATGTAAGCTTATAATAAGTTATAAGAAACATGGTTAAAAAATTAATATGAAAGGATTATGGATGAGAAGACAAGATGCGACTTCCGTGTGTGACATTTTATTTTGGTTTGTTAATTCGTCGCTGTTTTTTTTTTGTGGTCAGGAGTTCCAAACGTCAGCCCTAGTTGAAGTCTCAAGTTCAAGTAGTTTAACAACTTGGAGCTGAGTGCTTACTTGAACTACTTGAAGTACTTGACTACTTATTCTAGCAGGTTTGATCATGCCACAACTTGAAATGAAAATGTAAATGATATACCACACCACCTTGGAATGAACCATTGCGTCACCCAAAAATGACTATGTAAAGACCATTCATGCTTTCGACGTCATTAATTCCTTCAAATATCAGATGACAATAACAAATGCCATCTTAGGTTCTGCAGAAAAGGTTAGTCTAACATTCTATGCATAGCAATTGGTTGAAATTATCCTGACTCTTAAATACATTTAATTATTTGGCAAACCGTAATTAATTTTATTTTCTAAAGCTTGCGTATTTAACTGAACAATATTTTTAGATGTATATTCAAATTCTGGACCCATTTTTTTTCTGCACCCATGGACACTTTCATCGATGATGGTCAATCTTGGGGGTAGAAAAAATTTATTTATGCTGACATTTTTCGCCTTTGTAAATGAACATTCAAGATGACACGAATAATCAGAATATAGATCGGACTAGGCTCAGAACGTCAAATTTGAACTACGAGAGTTAAAGAGAATACAAGTTTAAAGATTATTAATAATTTATATGTATACGTGTACTATTTTTATTTTAATCATTTAACATGACGGAACATATTTTTGAAGTCAAATTTTCATATCCGTCTATGACCTGTTTGAGACAATCATGCACGGACTGGCAGTGCGGAGATAATGGGCTGCACTGAAGAGCTCTAAAATTACGGCATTCATGTCAATTATTTTAGCCCAAGACACCTACACTCAAGTATGAATATCTAAGCTTATAAATGACATATGCATCATTTTTAAATGCCTATCTATATGTGGTGGTCTAATTAAAAATAATACTCAAATTGAAAATCATGACCGAACTAACTACACTTACTTTTTTAATATAAATAAATATTAGCATGGACTATCACAGCAGTTGTTTACGTAAGGCGGAAGTTAACATTACGTCACATGCGCAAAAGGTCACATCGCGTCATCAAGCCAAACATTCGTAATATAATGGAATACCCCATGTGTGATTGAAATTTGATAAATGCGAAACTATCGCTTGAAAATTGCGAACGGCAGCTATAATGCTTTCCACAGGTGTCAGTCGATTTGATTGCATGCTCGAGCAAGGTTGACAATTCTTTGATTGGAAACAAATCGTTTATTCGGCACTCTGTAAGTAAGCATATTTTTTTTCTGCTACTAATCTTATTAATACAATAGTTTTTAATGCATTTTCGACTTCTTCGTCCATTTTTACATAAAGCTGGAGAGTTTCAACAAGATTAGTTAATTATGGATTGAAAAATTTTTAAAATTTTTTATCATGCTCAGGCCATATGGTTACTATTAATGGACTTCTCCACTTCTATGACCCTGCTAAAAAATTTTTTTTTTTGGCTGTTAATAGAGATACAATAGATTTTCTTGCATTTCTGAATTCTTTGTCCATTTTTACATAAAACTGGAGGGTTTCAACAAGATTCGTTAATTATGGATTGAAAAATAATAATTTTTGTGTGACCATGCTCAGGCCATGTAGTTACTACTGTTAACATGGCACATAGCCTGAGCATGGTCACACAAAAATTATTATTTTTCAATCCATAATAAACGAATCTTGTTGAAACTCTCCAGTTTTATGTAAAAATGGGCAAAGAATTCAGAAATGCAAGAAAATCTATTGTATCTCTATTAACAGCCGAACAAAAAAAAATAAAAAATTGAGCAGGGTCATAGACAGTGGACGAGTCCATTCTATAGTAACTACATGTCCTGAGCATGGTCACACAAAAATTATTATTTTTCAATCCATAATTAACGAATCTTGTTGAAACTCTCCAGTTTTATGTAAAAATGGACAAAGAATTCAGAAATGCAAGAAAATCTATTGTATCTCTGTTAACAGCCGAACAACAACAAAATAAAAATTGAGCAGGGTCATAGACAGTGGACGAGTCCATTCTAATTTTAAATTTGAGTATTTACTAATGAGACCACCACCAAAAGATAGGCCTTGAGAAACCGAATCTAATGGTACCAAGATGATGCATGTATGTCAATTAGAAGCGAAGATATGCAACTTTGAGTTCGTGATCGTAAACACAAATTAATTTATATAATAACTAATTGGCGGCCATTTTTATATGCTAATTAGATAACGTTGCATCATATGTAAATAGGATTGAACCCATTATGTGCGTAGCATCCATCCGCATAATACAAGATATTACTTGCCAGGGTTTAAAGCTAATATAAAGAATGCACTATATAATTAATTTATATAACTAATTAGCGGCCATTTTTATATGCTAATTAGATAACGTTGCATCATATGTAAATATGATTTAACCCATTATGTGCGTAGCATCCATCCGCATAATACAAGATATTACTTGCCAGGGTTTAAAGCTAATATGAAGAATGCACTATATAATTAATTTATATAACTACTAATTAGCGGCCATTTTTATATGCTAATTAGGTAACATTTATAACAGTAAGGGATTCAGGTTAGTAGTCAGAGAGTTAATGAATGCTGCGCATTCATTAACTAATGGGGAAATAAAGTTAGTGAACGCGTGAGCACGATTGGGTTTAGGTATCCAGGGTTGCTCACGCGTCACAACAACAACAAGGGAGGAGTTCGGCCATTAGAACGAGAAGAAAGATGTCTGTATTTACATCGGCAGCAAGAAAATGCATTTGAGGATTCAATAAACCTTTTACATAATTCAACGCGGAGTTTGTCAACTATATTGATGTCAGCCATTAACTATACACTGCTAGGCCATGTTCACCCTGTGATATGACCTGATTTGGCGCCGAAGATACCAGGATTTCTGAATCGTGCTGTCGCGGCCACTACCGATCACAGAGGTCATTGTAAAGTAAACCAAATGGAAGTATAGAAGTCAACAGAAGTCATGGAAGGTTGTGTTGAAGTCCTACACTCTTGAGGAACAACTTGTGTCGTATCTTCAAGTCTTTATGATGGGGCTGATGGTTGTTAAAACCGCCACACAACACATAATAGCCTGAGTGGTGGAACAGAGCAGCCATCGTCATTGTTGAATCCTGTGTTGACCTGGCCGTTCTTTTCGAAACATATTGATGTTCCAGATATGCTGCCGTGAAATCTGGTCTTGCTGGAGCTGTCGATTTGACCGTTAGCGTCTGAAGTTCATTGAAGGTGACCTTAGTTGTCTGAAGATAAAGTCCGGAGTTGTTGGTCAACGTTTATATTGAGCCGGCTCAATTGATCATTGTTCTCGATCGTTGTCTCTGATTGAGGAAAGTCTACTATTTATGAAAATTTACTCCATTCGAGATTGGTCATAACTGCAATCCCTGAATTCTGGCGTATCAAAAGATCACTCAAGCGGCACGAAGAATACCGATTGAAGAGAGGAATCTAGCAAATACGCTCGTTTTTCCGTTTTTCTACAATCAGCGGCACGAAGAATACTGATTGAAGTGAGGAATCCAGAGGCTCTTCCTTTTCTTTTCCTGCGATAGAAGAAGACAACCGTCAAATAATTGTCGATTGGGCATCATACTCCTTCATTCTTTTTTCGATTGGACAACAACCGTCAAATAATTGTCGATTGGGCGTCATACTCCTTCATTCTTTTTTCGATTGGACAACAACCGTCAAATAATTGTCGATTGGGCGTCATACTCCTTCATTCTTTTTTCGATTGGACAACAACCGTCAAATAATTGTCGATTTGGCGTCATACTCCTTCATTCTTTTTTCGATTGGAAGACAACCATACTCTGTGAGACGCTGGAATTGTTCTAAAATTTTTTACAACGGCAGTTCATCAGTTTTGAAGAAGAAAAACGATTGGACAACGACAAGACTATAAGTATAGCAGGTATTGTTAAATTTTAGGTTAAGATTTCCAACTACTTGATTTAGGACATGTTAATATATTAGATTGGCTGGTACTGCTGTATTTTCCATTTCAGATTTTTTTAGAATGGAAGCCCAAGATCTTTCACAGGTACTTGGTGGAGTTGGTAGGGCAATATCAAAGTTGGACTCGGTGTTAAGACAGCAAAGTGTAGTCAGTGATGTCGAGAGGTTTAATGGACAGGCGAGTCATTTTAAGAAATGGATTGTATCCATTGAGAAACATGCTTATTTAGTGAACGCTACGGATGAGGATAAAAAGAATTTGGCTTATAGAACTAGTGCAAGTCCTGTTTCTGATCATATAAGAAGAAAGCTAGAAGCTGGAGGAGGTGAAACGTGGGAACAATTCAAAGACTTGGCTCACAAATATGCAGAGATTACTGACCCTCAACACGCATTCTCAGTGTTGCGACAGACGAGACAAAATACTACAGAAAGTGTGCAATTATACAGTGATAGGCTGATTAATTTAGCCGAAGAGTCATTTTTGGGTCAGAATGTCCGAGCTGAGGAAGTTGAACGGATGTTGGTGGGGATTTTTGTTGATGGGATTAGGTCAGATGGACTGAAATTTAAATTAATGAGGGAAAATCCTGCAAGATTGTCACAGGCTGTAGATATAGCTATACAGGAGGAGAGCTTGAGAAGAAGGTTTAGATTGAGGGTAGGACGAGAGTTAGGTAGTAGTTCAGAAGATAGAATTGAAGAACCTATGGAAATAGGACAGTATAGATATGGATGGAGAAGAAGAAAAGGAGATATACAGATGTTACAAGGAAACAGTAACGTATATAATCAAGGTAGAGAAGGACAAGTGAGAAATACTGTAAGAGAGATGGTAGGTAACACAAATAACACAAATGTGGTTTGCTGGGGGTGTGGCCGACGTGGACACATTTTTCGCTTCTGCGGTAACAGACGGGTCCAGTCGAATATACAAAATAATAGAGGTGCTCAGACTAGTACACAGAATAGAACTGTAAATGGTAGATCATCAAATGGGAATTATGAAGAGGTGCAGAGAAATTTTATAAGGTTAGGAGATCAGGGAAATTGGCATTGAATAAATATATTAAAAATCCAAATGATGAGTATAGTAGGACATTTAGAAATAAAAAACACAAGAAGTGGCCTCAACTTGGGGAGATAAAACAGTTGTCACTAAATATGATTGATCCTAGTTCATGTATTATAGAAATAGGGAAATATAAAATTAGAACATTAGTTGACTCGGGAGCGCAAGTTAGTGTGATTAAAGAAACATTTTTATATCGAATATTAAAAAATTTCAAAATATTTAGAAATCAGGATAATCTTCATTCGGTAACTGGACAAAATTTAGAAGTGCTTGGTCAAACGATGATAGATTTTAAATTAGGAGGGATAAATGTTAGGCATATGTTCCATGTGGTCAAGGATTTAAATAGAAATATGATATTGGGTAGAGATTTTTTATTGAAAAATGGTGTGAGACTTTATTTTGATTTACATAAATTAAAATTCCAAGATGTTTACGTGGATTTAGAAGAGGATATGCATGTGTCGACACTAATTAGAGTTAAAATGACCATGAATTTGAAACCACAAACGGTTAATTTAATACAGGCAAAAATTTTAAAAAATCCGTACTTTTCGATTGGACAAACAGTTAAAATAACGGAATTAGAGAGAGAAATAATAGATGAACCTGGCTTGGAAGTCACCGATGGGTTAATAATATTAGATAAACATCTCAGCTTTCCAGTGATGCTCCTAAACAATACAGGAAAAAATATTAAATTATATAGAGGCTGTGTAATCGCTAAAGTAGCGTATAATAATGATAACATATTAACTACAGAAAAAGAAAATATGTTGAGTAATGATTATTCAGAAATTTCCATGGTCAGAAATAATGTCAGAAATAATTATAAAAGAAGCTGGAAAAGACGGAATGATGAATTGATCCATACATTCAAAAAATATCCATCTCAAATATATACAGTAGACAAAAGAACAAGAGAACAAGAATTGTTATCACAGTTAAAAGCCCCACCGGAGAATAAAGAAATATTGGAACAATTGGTGAAAGAAAACCAAGACGTTTTTGCAATTAATGACTTAGAATTGGGAAAAACTAAAACAGTTACAATGGAAATAGACACTGGAAATCATCCACCAATTAGTTTAAAACCATATAGAACTCCTTTAAGAAACAGAGAGATTGTAGAGAAGGCAATTGAAGATATGTTAAAAGCGGGAATAATAACAAGATCGAAATCTGAGTGGTCATCTCCGATTGTAATTGTGACCAAGGTCGATGGTTCACATCGATTCTGTTGTGATTACCGGGCGTTGAACAAAATCACTAAGAATGTAGCGTACCCATTGCCGGTGATTGATGATATTTTGGGCTTACTTAATGGCTCTACATTCTTCACTACACTAGACGCAAGATCAGGATTCTGGTGTATCCCGATGTCGGAGGATGCTCAAAAGAAAAGTGCTTTCTGTACTCATATGGGTTCTTACGAATTTTTACGAATGCCATTCGGAGTTCGCACAGCTCCATCTCACTACATGTTATTAATAAATGAAGTATTACATGGGTTTCAAAAGTTCGCGTTGGCATATATAGATGATATTTTAATATATACATCAGGAGACGTACAAGATCATCTAAAACATGTAAAATTGGTATTTGATAGGCTAAGAATACACGATGTTAAGTTGAAATTGAGTAAGTGTGAATTCTTAAAAACAGAAACCAAATATTTAGGGTACATCATTAATAGAGAGGGAATTAAGCCTGATCAAAATAAAATTAAAGTTATTAGAGATTTACCTTCTCCGATCAACGTGAGAGAAGTTCGAGCTTTTATAGGTATGACCGGGTATTATAGACGATTCGTTCCAAATTTTGCACAGATAGCAGAACCTATTATAAAATTGACCTGTAAATATGCAAGGTTTAAGTGGACTGAAGATTGTCAGAAGGCGTTCAATTTTTTTAAAAATAGCTTAACAACAGTTCCACTATTGGCACATCCAGATTTAAATAAACAATTGGTTTTGTATACAGATGCTTCAGATAATGCCATAGGAGCATGTTTAACACAACCATATGAAGGAGAAGACTCAGGAATACCAGGAGTTAAGAATGAAAGACCAATCTATTTCTTGTCACATAGACTTAGCAAATCTCAGCGAAAATGGGCGACTATTGAGAAGGAGGCCTACGCTATACACTATGCTCTCCAAAAACTTAATTATTATCTACATAACGCCAATTTCATTATTAAAACTGATCACATGCCATTAAAGTCTATATTAGAAGCACCAATACAAAATAGGAAAATACAAACATGGGCACTAAATTTACAGGGATACAACGCTAAAGTAGAGTATATTTCAGGAAAAGAAAATACTTTTAAAAGAATTCCACATACAACAATATCTGAAACCACTACTCAAGACGAGGGAGAACCAGAAATTGACGACAGGAATTGGCAAGTAAATATATTAGATTCTGCTAAAATAAATTGTAAAAGTTCACAGACAGAACAAGATTCTGAATCAATAGAGGAAGATCCACAGTTGATGCATTTTAATATGAAAAATGAACAGGAACTAGATCCAAAAATAATACAGATTAAACAAAAATTGAAAGAAACAGGGGAAAACAGTTTTAAAAGAAAATTCTTAGAGCTGCAAGAAGACAATCAATTATATTATGTCGGTGAAAAAGGTGAGGGATTGAGAAAATATATTCCGAAACATTTAGAACAGGAAGTTTTAAAGGCATATCATGATAATAATGGTCATTTTGGACGAGATAAGTTAGTTAAGGCTATTAGCAGTAAATATTACTGGCCGAATTTATTTAAAAGCGTATATGAATATGTTGATGCATGTGAAAAGTGTAGGTTAAGAAACATGAAGATAATTAAATGTCCTTTACAAGATACAGATATTCCTCAATTTCCAATGCAGAAAGTGAGTATGGATATTTCAGGTCCTCATCCAAAAACATTATCGGGAAATGTATATTTACTACATATCGTAGATTCCTATAGTCTCTGGCCAGAAGTCTATCCAATTCCAGACAAGAGTTTTGATTCTGTTATAAATATGTTTTTACAAGAATTTATACCAAGGTTTGGGTGTCCACAGACAGTACTTACAGACAATGGGAAAGAATTTGTCAATAGAAAGTTTGAAAAATTGTTAAAAGATTTGAATATAAAGCACATAAAAACTTCGTATTACAGACCATCTTCGAATGCTAAAAATGAGAGACAACATAGGACATTGTACAATATACTGGCGAAAAATGTAGAAGAACACGATATGGATTGGGATCTTTATTTGGGAACAGCACGGGGGGTGATCCGTACACACCAAAATGAAGGAACAGGTTTCTCACCATTTTATTTACTACATGGAAGAGAACCAATATTACCGATTGACAATTTATTGAAGCCTAGAAGAAAATATATGGGGGAGGATTTTCAGGAAATGATTTTGCAAGAAATGCACAAAGCACATATATGTTTAAGAAATAATATAATTAAGGCTTGAGAAAGACAGAAGAAATACACAGATAAAAATGCACACTTACAGGAGTTTAACATAGGTGATAGAGTTTATTACAAAAAACATAGGAGAAACTCTAAGTTTGATGCTCATTGGGTTCCGGGATATTATATTTTAGAAAAAAAGGGTCCAGTATCATATACTATAAAAAATCAAATTACAGGGCATGTTGCACATTCACATGTAGAACATTTAAGACGGGATAATGAGGAAAGAGAGACTGAGGATAATAATAACAATAATTATTCAGAAGAATTATTTTCAGATGGACAGGTTGTCAGACGAACTGAATATCCGATACCTATAGATAATGGGAGAGAATTGGTACAAAAACAAATAATAACAGCATCTACTGATGGTGAACAAGAAGAAACAATACCAAAAACGATTGTGACAGAGGAAAATAACACGTATGACGGTTATAATAGTGAAGAATTGATCAAAGAAAAAACAGACACTCCATTTATGAATACTAGACAGGCAGTAAAAAGAAAGTTAGATAGACAGAAAGAAAGAGAAATTAAGAGGCAAAGAAAATTTAGAGAAAGTTCCTCAAGTGATGAAGATATGCCACTATTTGAAAGATCATTAAGACATCAAGGTAGAAAGATTAGATTAGATATAGAAAGGAAAAGATTAGCAGTTGCTAGTAATGGGTATACAGATGCGGAACAAGAGATGGATGAAGAGTCAGAAACTGATGAAGATGGTGCTATGAAAGAAGATATTTCTCCTCGGGAAGATGAGGACATTGATGTAGATATTGCACTTATAGAAAAAAATTTGGAGTTATTAAGAAAATGGAGAAGTGATAAATAGCATGGTAGAATATTCTGCAGATTGCAGATAGAAGAAGAACTTGGACACGGTAATTGTGAATTTCAAATGAAGAAGGTTAGCAAATAACTTAATTAAGAGTTGTTGAGAGTTGTCGTGATGAGTAGACATGATATTGTATTAAGTTAGGAGTAATTGACATATGCTTTATTATCATTTTGATTTTTAAGTTTGAAGTGTTGAGTTTTTCTTAGACGGAAAATAATTGATTAGTAGTCCAATAATGATATATTATGGTGTATGTATATATATGATTTTTCATTTCATCACATATGTTTATTTTGAATAATGTGTGGGGATAAAAATGTTGTCAAAGAATGAGGGGGGTGATATTGTTTGCTCTATTGTTTTGACTTCAATTGTTCTTTATAAAATGTGATGATATGTTACCTTAGCTGGTTATTTTGACAAAACTTTGATTTTGTTTCTTGAGTTACCCTGGGTGTGTTTAAAATAATTTCTAGGTTGACGTTCAGTTATGGGGAAAAATGAAGAGTTGTTTTTGGGAGCTTGCAGAAAATATGAAACATGGAGTAAGTACCATGCTTCGTTATATGAATATTGTGACTTGAATTTGAGTTGCTTAACGTGTATAACGTTTATAAATAGAAATTGAGGGTGAAACATTATTGAGTTAAGGGGGAAGTTTGTTGTGATTAGCGAAGTAACTCAGTATGTTTTAGAGAAAGTAATGGAGGAGTATATTTAAAAGTGGCTGGGGTTGTCAGCAACAATTGATAATTACATGGGGGTTTGAAAGAGTTAAACTGTTAAAAATGGTTTGGGGGATTGAATTAGGGACTGCATTAGACGGTTCGTATTGTAAATACATGGATTTAAAGCCATGGATGAGGGGAATGATGGGCGATTCTGTATAGCTGGGTAGATGGGGGTTGAAATAGGAGCTGGCTTGAACAGCATTTAATGGGAGTAGATGGGGGGAATGCCAGGTTGAATTTTGGCATAAGTGGACTCTGGAAGAAGGAGACTGTGCTTAATAGTATATTAATAATTTGGAGGTTTTGAAAGAATGGTTGAACTTGACGAGGTGAATAATACAAAAGGTTGTAGTTTTGGATTAACATACTTTTTGATAACAAAAATTATTATTGATGGGAATGAAGATAAATTTTGAAAACTTTATTTTATAAAGTTCTGAGAATGCATGGGAAGAGAAATGTGATTACTTCTTACTATTTTCTTACTTTCTAATTTTCTTCGGTGCGCACCAAACCAATCTAAACTAAACTTTTTTATGTCTATCCTGGAGTAGCGAGAATGTAATTAAGTGAGAAAGGATAAGGGAAATATCTTAAATTTTTGTCAATCATAATTTAGATGGACATTTTAAAAGTGGTTCGCTTATAGAGAGTTTTGTGGAGAATTTTGTAGAGAGTTTTGTAGAGAGTTTATAGTAGGGTTTTGTATTACTGACATTGTATAAAGTATGTCTCTGGATAGTGTTTGGCTATGATGAGATAGAAGGTTGAGATTTGAATTATGAAATATATGTTGAGGGATTGTTGGGCAGATTTGGTATAGAAGGAGAAATATTTCAGTATTGAGTTAAGTGTTTAAGGGTTGGAGTTGAGACTTTTCCAGAGAAAAAGTCTTCTTGAAGAAGGGGAGGTATATAACAGTAAGGGATTCAGGTTAGTAGTTAGAGAGTTAATGAATGCTGCGCATTCATTAACTAATGGGGAAATAAAGTTAGTGAACACGTGAGCACGATAGGGTTTAGGTATCCAGGGTTGCTCACGCGTCACAACAACAACAATGGAGGAGTTCGGCCATTAGAACGAGAGGAAAGATGTCTGTATTTACATCGGCAGCAAGAAAATGCATTTGAGGATTCAATAAACCTTTTACAAAATTCAACGCGGAGTTTGTCAACTATATTGATGTCAGCCATTAACTATACACTGCTAGGCCATGTTCACCCTGTGATACATTGCATACTATCTAAAAAGGATATAACACATAACGTGCGTTGCACAATTCCGCAGAATACAAGATACAACATGCCAGGGTTTAAAGCTAATATAAAGAATGCTCGTAATTAATTAATATAACTACTAATTAGTGGCCATTTTTATATGCTAATTAGGTAACATTGCATACTATCTAAACAGGATATAACACATATCGTGCGTTGCACAATTCCGCAGAATACAAGATACAACGTGCCAGGGTTTAAAGCTAATATAAAGAATGCTCGTGGTAATTAATTAATATAACTACTAATTAGCGGCCATTTTTATATGCTAATTAGATAACGTTGCATCATATGTAAAAATAGATGACATGAGCGGTTAGGCTTCGCTACACCGATCGCAATGATGTATGGTTGCTAGGATGTTCGTGTATGGTTGCTAGGATGTTTGTGTATGGTTGCTAGGATGTTTGTGTATGGTTGCTAGGATGTTCGTGTATGGTTGCTAGGATGTTCGTTTAAAAATAAACAAGCTACGCTAGTAAGAACATACATTTTGATAACTTCTGCTATGACCTTGGTTTGGACACGAAAAAAACATGTGCAGAGGAGATCTTTTGTGTCAATTTCTGCGTTAATAATGATCTCGACACTCAAAGATGCATATCTTCGCTTCTAATTGACATACATGCATCATCTTGGTACCGTTACCGTTAGATTCGGTTTCTCAAGGCCTATCTTTTGGTTTTGGTCCCATTAGAAAATACTCAAATTTAAAAATCTGATGGTTCATACTAACTATAAATATTTAATATTTTAATAATTTAATATTTTCTTTGTTACTCCTACATTGGATTCTAAATTACAAGTAATCCGTTAAAAATAATACAATGTTTAATTTAATTTTTGCACAACATATTAACTTACGGATCCAGAATAGTTTCTACGCTTGTTCATCATAATGTCGGCTGTACTAAAGACAAAAGTATGCAATGAACGTGTCGGCGCTCACACAGCGACAAGTCAGCTCCTCTCTAGCAGAAACAAGGATTCTGTTATGATTCTATTTTTAGAATCGACCTTTGGGTCAAGGGCAGAAATTACACCGGAAATGATCCCCTCGGGGATCGAGTTAAGTTGGTAGTGCCTCTTCTAATGGGCCATGGCCTGTGTAGTTAGCGATCTTGTCTGTCCACGACCTTCTGCCTCGTGTGCTGCCAATCATGTATGATACCGACGTTCCTTCATGTCCGGTATCTTCTATCTTGGTCTCCGACTGTCTCTTCTCCCCTCCTACCTTCCCGTTGTGATGATATATTATTATTAATTATTATATACTTCTAACTTCAGCTTTCCTCTTCTCATGACATGCCTAAACGATTGTGTACTATCTTCTTGTGAATCGAGCAGTTAGTTCTCTTTGTGATTTAACTTCTTTCGAGATATCAGTATCACTATTGCTCTTTCCATCCGTCCACGGTGTTCTCATCATTCTTCTATAAAACTACATCCCCGCACATACCGCGTAATTTCTCACTTGTCTGCTATTGTCCATGAATTCTAAGGGCTGCAATCTTGACCGCACGTCGAAGTACATTTTTGTCATTTGTTCCTTAAGCTATTTTCATTGAAGCGGAAGGTTTGAATCCCAGTGTGGCCACATTCATCTCATCTTGTTCCTCTTGTACTTTGCGCTGTCGAGGTGTAGCATTAACAGCTGGAGAGTGCCCGTTGATGGGCTTCATGCATCGAGATTCCCGTGGACTCGTTTATTCCCTCTGTCCATCGTTTACATGGTAGGTATCGTCTTCTAGTCCCATTTGATATGTTGTACATCATTTCTTGTTGTGGTATTTGTCAGTTAGTAGCCTAGTTATGTGGCCGAACAATTTCACTTGTTTAGTTTAGGTTTAGTCGATGGATCAACATCACGGCACACGGGTGTAACCCATAAGTGCTATGTTCTCCTCCTAACTCAAACCTGAGTCTGGAGAAACTCAGCTCAGTGCACGAACTCCGTAGCACCGGCGAGGATCCTGAAATACTTTGGATAGATTTTTAACTCGAAATTTTGCCCGGGCAGCGCCGTTAGGCTACTCTTTTTCGATTTCCAACTGCCAAGGGATTTTTTACGTGCGCAACAATACACACGGGCGTCCGATCTCACTACCCAGAGACCAGGGGAAATTTATTACTAGAAGTCCACGAGAAAAAATCCCGGCATCACCGGGGCATGAACCCGGGCCCTCTAGCACTCGAGGCGGGCACCATACCTCGAGACCACGCATCCCCCTATAATTTCACTTGCTGTTTTCTAACGATATCTAGTGTTGCTATAAACCTCACTTTAGTCCCGATTTCATAGTATCTACACTAAGTACTATTGCTTAACATTTTTATATTGTCTAGTGCAGTGGTTCTCAACGGGTGAGGAATTCCCCCGTCCCCCTAGGGGGGGGGGGGGGGGGGGGGGGGGATTTCTAGGGTTTCCAGGGAGGGGGGGGGGGTTTAAGATTATTTCAAGATCTCATGAATACAAGAACCGATTACTTGATATAGTTTTCCCCTCCATACTTTATGGTTCTGTACCTCTCGCCCTTCTGAAATTCGTTTTATAACGTAAGTAGACCCGCAAATCACATTTTATGTAGACGTTTAGACTTGTTCTAGTATGTGTTATTAACTTTAGCTTCCATTTTTACGTATACTCTTTAGGGGGGAGGGGATTTATAAGGAGGAAATACGAAAAGGTGGGGGGGGGGGGGTGACATTCCGAACATATGGTGAAGGGGTGCATGGGCCAAAAAAGGTTGAGAACCACTGGTCTAATGTGTCCTCCTTACAAAACTTCTTTCCTCTAATTCTATCAATTACCTGCAGAGCAGAATAGGGCAAGTAAAAGCCGCATTTCAGAAAATGAAGAGTATCTTATGCAATAAGTCACTGTCACTGAATGTAAGAAAGACAGTGCTGAAATGCTATGTAGAACCAGTTTTGCTGTATGGCAAGGAATCGTGGAATGTAAATGAACAAATTAGGAAGAAATTAGAAGCAACAGAGATGTGGTTCCTGAGACGAATGTTGCGAATTCCTTGGACTGCCAGAGTTACTAACAACGACTGCCTGAGACAGGCTAATGAAACTAAAACATTATATACAACAATAAGAAAGAGACAAACAGCTTTCTTCGGTCATGTGATGAGAAGAGAGGCATAGGAGAACATCGTGACAACTGGAAAGATCGAGGGGAAGAGAGGCAGAGGCAGACCAAGAGCAATGATGCTGGATGGATTGAGACAGTGGACATATATATATAAAGAGAGAGAGAGAGAGCGAGAGAGAGAGAGAAGAGAGAGAGAGAGAGAGAAAGAGAGAGAGAGAGAAAGAGAGAGAGAGAGAGAGAAAGAGAGAGAGAGAGCAAGAGAGAGAGAGCGAGAGAGAGAGAGAAAGAGAGAGAGAGAAAGAGAGAGAGAAAGAGAGAGAGAAAGAGAGAGAGAAAGAGAGAGAGAAAGAGAGAGAGAGAAAGAGAGAGAGAGAGAGAGAGAGACTAATTCATTTTAATGCTTTTATTATTATTGCTAATGTGGCTTTATGGTCAGTACAGGATCTGTTTGGCAGGAGCCGGTTTATTCATCCCTTTGCCGTTTGTCAATGGCATCTCTGAATTCCTCCATTATTATCCTTTGTAATAATTTCTCAAGAACTGACAGTATCTTAACTCTTTCGCTACCGTGCGCCCATCTGTGGACAGAATGGATTTGCTGTAATGGCAGTCCGCCCTTTTCGTCCCACAAAATGATCAGTGGTTTATTTCACATATTTCTGCTCCGTTTCGGAATTTTAAGTTACAGTAAACTAAAAAGTAGTACAGCCGAAAGATCTCTACGCCATCTCGGAGCGGTCAATCGTTTTCTAATTTTGGATTCTTGTGAATTTTCAGTTTTAAGGTAGTGTTAATTTGTTTGTTTTGGTTTTTCACAATGGAAACGCCCACCAGTTTGCGTCCACGTAGTATGACTTGAGATCAAGCTAGATTATTGTTTATAATAATATGTGAATGTGAATATTTAGAAAGTAGTTTTAGTTGTGTCTAAAGTTTTAGCACGTGGTGATAAAGAAAAACCAGTGAATGTTCGTCAACAGCTGAGTGTTTGACAATGAAGCACGAATGGCTGAAGTTTACGTCTGTCATTATTGCTATGGGACTTGATCCAAGACCATGTATCAAAGACTACCGGTGTACAAGTGCACATTTATATACTCCTTGGTATGTGGCACTGCCACTACGTTTCCCAGTAATCAATTAGAAAATTATAATATATTTATCACACCATGTTTCATGTATGTCAACCTGAGGGTACCCCAAAAAAAAATAAATTTATCCTCTTGTTGACTCTGAAGAATATCCAGGAAGCATTTTACCCATTTGAAAATGTGTCCATTGATGATATGATTATTTGGTGGAAGGGCTAAACAAAGCTAAAAAAAACATGCATTGTTGTCTCTACCAAGTCTGTAGTTAGAACTGTTGAGAGCGGATTGCGAAAACCGCAAAGCAAGCTGAAGATGGTCTCCATGAAAATAACACGGCGATGAATGGCTGCGACAGAATGGACCAAATGGTTGGATATTATAATATCCATGATAGGAAAACCATTACGTGGTGGAAGAATATCTACTACTAGATCTTTGAAATTGCACAGATCAATGCTCACATCCTACATTCCATATGGCAAACAGAGAAAGGAGGAAAAAAAATTGTTATAGAAGGATTTCAAGTAAAGGAAAGTGCACATCGCGAAGTAGCTCAGAGTATTCCTGAAAGTTTGACACTCTGCCTGCCGAAGAATTTCAGTCTGTTGCAGGAAATTATGCCGAAAGATTTACATGAGCCAAGCATTTAATAGAATTTGTCGGTGTCAATAGAGACTGTGTTTTTGCAGCACTCGAACTAAACGACACATATCATATTTTGTTTGCTCCGGCTGCACTAATAGACCAGACTTGTGCGCCAAAGTTTGCGTTGCAGCCTATCACAAATAGACTGCCACATATAGTAAATAAAAACAAACAGACATGACAATTAAATGTAAATCTGCCAAGTGTTGTCCTAATTTTTGTCTGACAAAAAAAAAATACATGATTCAGAATCTGCGGCGAAACTTCTTTTCGGATGGTTGATTGGAAGCAATGGTGTTTATAGTTTAGAATAGTGTTGTTTGTTCAGTAAATTCAATTGGATTAGCAGTGATCAGGATATTGGATAACAACGCCCCCTCGGTAAGTACAATGTTTACATTATTTTTACCTCTTTTTAACAAATTATTTTAGAAGTTATATTATTATTTGTATTTTATTTACAACATACAGCAAAAATTCTCCTACCAACATATTCCTTGTGCTATCTCCTTTATTTTGATATATAATACAACATTTCTGCTACAATGTTAACCATTTTCATAACATTATTGCGACATACACCAATTTCCAGATTTCGGCCATTAGTTTTTTTCATTTGTGTGAAAAAGACATGGTTCAGAATATGCACCAAAACTTCCTTTTGGGTGATTTAAATGAGCAATACTGTTTATATTCTTGAAGACAAGTGGTGTTTGTTTGATTATTCAGTAAATTAAACATGATTAGCAGTATAGGAGTGTAGAAAACACATTCTAAATGCAATGTTTACATTATTTTTACCTACTTTTGTCCAATTATTTTACAAATTATATTATTATTTTTATTTTATTTACAACCTAAAGCAAACATTCTCCTACCAACATATTCCTTGTGCAATCCCCTTTATTTTGATATATAATACAACATTTCTGCTACAATTGTAACCATTTTCATAACTTTACTGTGACAGACCCCACCTTCAAGATTTCAGCCATTATTTTTTGTCATTATTTGTGAAAAATACATGGTTCAGAATATGCACCAAAACTTCTTTTTGGGTTACTTTAATGCGCAATACTGTTTATATTCTTGAAGACAAGTGGTGTTTGTTTGATTATTCAGTAAATTAAACATGATTAGCAGTATAGGAGTGTAGAAAACACCTTATATGTGCAGTTTTTTAAATAATTTTTACCTCTTTAATTTCATTTGTTATTATTAAACCTCTCATTATTGTCATAATATTTGTAACCTATCAATTAATTATTAACACTGTCATGTTCCTTGTGCAATCCTCTTTAATTTGATATGTAATACAATAGGTCTTCTACCACCTTAACCATTTTAAAAGCATTATTGTAACACACCCCTAGTTCCAATTTTCTGCCATAAATGTCTGTTTGGTCACAGCCCAGTTTTTGTTTGGTAGTGAAAGAGTTAATCCTCTATAATTTTGTATTCTTTAGAAGCTTCACCAGATAACCTTGTTTCCAGTCTGCTGGTATTTCTTCAGTCTCCTGGACTCTGCTAAGTAATTTGTGCTTTAATTCAGGTTAGGTGTTTATATTGGTTTGAACAGCTTTTGTGAGACACCATTTAGACCAGCAACTTTCCTATCCTTTGGGAATTTGACAGATTATCTAATTTTTTTTTTCTTTAGACAGCTGATAACCAGTTCCACTTCTGCAGGTTCGATATCTAGTGTGGGGGAAGGAGGTCTTTGGGGAATACTCTATTCAGAAGTTTCTCAAAGTAATGAACCCATCTCTTAACTTGACCTTTACTGTTTTTGAGAACTTTATGAGGAACAAGGAGAAGAAGAACAAGATACAAACACAACACAACACAACACAGTTCAGTCAACACTCGTGGTTCCATATTGAAAACTTAAAACTTCCCCTATGCTAATGAAAGTATAACATTTTATACAACTGTAAGAAAGAGACAAGCATCATTCTTTGGTCATGTAATAAGAAGAGAGGCATTGGAAAACATTATGGCAACAGGAAAGACCAGTGGGGGAAGAGGGGAACAGAGATACATTTTCCTGGAATGAATGAGACGATGAAATAAAGAAATATCATCAGATGAGTTGATCCAGAACATAAAGAAGATCTGAGATCTGTGGAGAGACATGGACACCTATACCAGGCAGTGTGGCACATGATGATCATGATCATGATGTTTTATACCAAATGTGAACCACAAGCCATCGCCCATTCAGGGGCAGATAAAAAATAATTTCTCATACAACCCAGGAATACAAATACATCACAGACATTAGCATTAACAAAAATGAATCTACAAAAACAGAAATAATACAAAAAAATAAGAATACATTATTAATATTATAACATTTAATCTTGTACAGCTCAATAAAATTAAACATAAATGATACAAAATAAATCATACAAAAACATCATTTGCACTATTGCTGCAGGGTTTGGCAAAATCGTCCACTACTTACGCCACAAGAAAATCATCCCCAATAACAACCTTATGAAGAGAAACATAAGAAAAGCAGAAGAAAGGAAACAAAATACAAGAATTTTTCACATTCTAAATAAAAAAGTTAAAGACCTGGCTCGACTTGGGAGCCCAGATCAATAAAAAAAAAATGCTTCGAAGGGCTTAAAAGTCGACAAGGTCGACTTCATTGCACCGGGTTTTATCCCATATGATTCAGTCTCTTTCCGCAGTGCGGAAAGCGTCGCACAACGCATGAACTCCGTAGCTCTAGAAACAACCCACAGGAGTCTCAGAAAAATTTCACTCATGAACCGAAGGACGTGGCCCAGAATCAAACCCACAACCTTTGAAGCCCGAGTCAAACGGCTTGACCACCTTGACAAGGAGACTCCCTGAGACAGGAAGCTTCAAAGGGCATTCAAATACATGACCACTGGGCTGGCGGGTTGAGTCAAGAACTGCCATTACTGCACTCGGGGCATTCCAATAAGCATTCAGTCTTCATCTTCAACAGCCAGCAAAAAGTTCCAATACTAATGGTGCCCGTTGCAATCTGATTATATGTCCGTCTTGCTTTACCTCTGAATGACGATAGAGGAGATCCTCTGACCACCGCTTGCTGCTGCATTCTCTCTAGACCATGATAGTCTACTCTATGTCATGTTATGTTGAATGACATTACTAGACACTGCGCATTCTTGTGCGTGCTCAGTCCTTCAATGCAGCTGCCATCCCAAACTATTTCTGCTCACTGTCACCCATAAATGTCTTTGATTATAAATGTTATAGACAGGTTCTAAGTATATCTTCGATACAGAAAAGAACAAATGCATCCTTGCGACAAGATCTGAATACTGAAGAAGGTTGGCACTAAAGATGATAAAACAAAGAAAATTGAAATATTCTGGTCACTTGAATCGTCATGAAAGTTTGGAGAACAATAATGGATGAATATATGCCCGGGAAGAGAGGAAGAGGAAGGCCAAAGAGAAGATGGGTGCAGGATGTGGCAGATGATCTCCAGATGGGTATATCAGATGCGGGACATCTTGCTTATGACAGAGAAGTTTTCCGGAAGGTTATTAAGGGAGCAAGGTTCTGCAAAGGACATGCTACTGAATTAAAGAGTCACCCATGAGGAGTATGTTATGATACTCCTGTCTTGACTTTGAAGGCAGCATAGACGTGTTTGTCCAGATTTCACTTGTACTCAGGCTAGAATTGAGTCTCAACAGTATCTGCCAGCTGGGTTCCATAGTGCAGTGATTAAGGCAAGTATGGCAGCCTGCACTACCACAGCTTCTCACATTCTACATAACTCAGTCAACAAATATCTGAAGAAGTTGAATGTGTCAGTTGAAAGGAGCAAATATCACAGCTCTGTTGTTAACTGACACAATGCAATTACATCCATAACAAAATTATTGGATGGATAAAGAAGAAGAAGTAGAAGGAGGAGCAGAAGAAGAAGAATATATATACCAAGAGGCAAATCAAACTGCTTCACACTAAGCCAACCTTTTACTGGCACCCACTCAAGCATTGTACGGATGGCTCATGCATTGTACTCCTTAGCTTTCACTCTCGGACCATCATCACATCTCCATTGCTTTGTTTCCTGCCTTACCCTCCTCACCCTCTTTTTTTCATGTACCACATCCACTCACTGACTTGGGATCTTCACTGAACTGTTACCATCCCCAACCCCGGTTCCCATGACCCACATACTCCCACTTCTGTCTATTTAAGAGGAGCAAGGTCTATCTCATATTAGTATCACAGCCTGGGATTCTGAGATAAGCAGCAAATAATTTTTTTTTCCTTCAAAATTTTCATTTTCTTTTCAGTATTCTCATTTTTTTAAATCTTTTTATTCTTCTCATCCCATTCTTATGCCTTAATGTAGTCACTGGAGGGTCTTCTCCATGATTATATGTTGTGTTTTGTGTATGTATTTGTTTAGTTTAGTTTAGTTTAGTCGTTGGATCAACATCACGGCACACGGTTTAACCCATAAGTGCTCCGTTTTCCTCCTAGCTCAAACCTGAGTCAGGAGAAACTCAGCTCAATGCACGAACTCCATTGCATCGGCGAGGATCCTGAAATACTTTGGGTAGATTTTTAACTCGAAATTTTGCCTGGGCAGCACCGTTAGGCTATTCTTTTTCGATTTCCAACTGCCAAGGGATTTTTAACGTGCGCAACAATACACACAGGCGTCCAATCTCACTACCCAGAGACCAGGGGAAATGTTATTACTGGAAGTCCAGGTGGATTTTTTAAATAAATCCCGGTCCTCACTGGGGCCTGAACCCGGGACCTCCAGCACTCGAGGCGGACACCATACCTCGAGACCACTCATCCCTGTATGTATTTGTGTGCTGATGAAGGCTAGTCACCGCAACATCCTTGTATTGTTCTTAATTATGTTTTGTAAAGCTGCATTACTTTGAGTTATTTTATATTGTAAGCATAATTCAGGGTGATAGACCCTTTGTCAGCTGATGAATTTCCACCATTATAGATATCAGAAACTTTGGAATACAGTATATTTTATTTTATAGCAATGTAACATTTTTTATGAAACATGTATGATGGAAATTGGAAAAAGAAGGCAAGCACATATTTGTAATAAATATAAAAATTAGTTAGTTAGTCGCGGTCCCAACTTCATGGCAACGGATTGTCCCCATTATGCTCCGTTGCTGTGCCAGTGAATATCACACAAAATGCTCCTCACTGCTCTATGTGAAAAGTGGAACAGGCAGGAGTCTCGGCAAGCCAACAGCCCGCACAGGTACACTGTGCGTAATGCAACCGCGAGAATGCCAACACAAAAGTCCTCCACAAAAAATACAGTTCATCGTCGATGGAATCGGCAGTCACCAGATAGACCTCATTGACCCGGATTTTGTCCCATATGGCTCGGTCTCTTTTCGCAGGGCAACCCGCTGAAAGTGCTGCACAAAGCATGAACTCTGTAGCTCCAGCGATGACTCCCAGGAGTCTCCTGAAAAATGCACCCATAAACCGAATTGGCAAACCAGTCTCTTCTAGAACAACCAGCAGATTTGCTCCAGAGCTTCATGTTACATTTTAATTGTTGTCTCTCTACAGATACAATGCAGAAGTGGTAGCCATGATGTTCCTCATCTCTCAGTTTGTCTCTTCTAGAACAACCAGCAGATTTGCCCAAGAGCTTCATGTTACATCTGGCAATGGCACCCTCAGCATGGGAGCTCTTTGTTGGCTACTGAAGGAGGACGAAGCATGTGTGGGGGATGTCCTGAGGGCGATGATTTTCATTCTTGATTTCATATTGTGCATCTGATAAGTTCCCTCTCTTGCAAATTTAGACTGTCCATGCATGGTTCTGTTGGAAGTTTAAATGGCTGAGTCCACCGACTCTGACACTTATTGTTTTATACTGGTGTGTTTATTCTGTTGTTTGTTAACGGGCAGAGAGTTTTGACAAAGAGAACTTATTCAGTCATTCTTTTTTATAACCCAGTCAACCAGCTTTGTTTAAGTTTATTTCTAAGAAACTGTTTCACTGTGACATTCTGCATGTTTTGTCCATGTGGTGTTTTTCAGCTACTGTACAAAATAGTATGGGTGCCGGTCGTTCAGAAAGCAATGGCAAACTACTGAACGCAAACTTGCCAAGAGATCACAATAGCAAAAAAATGCTGGTGTTGACTGTGACGTCCTGTAAAGGATATGCAAGTAACTTTTTAAAACTCATTATCCAGCAGGTGACTTTGCCTAAGAGTTCACTGATGGAGCTTGCATCTTCTTCTTCTTTTTCTTCTTAGTTCATCTTTTGAGATGAGCTGAGTCACACCTTGTTATTCAAATCAAAAGTCAGTGTGTTCATCTTCAGCATACATTTGTGTCAGTTTGGCTTCCTCTAGACGGATTCCATCCAAGGTCATGGGCTCTATTTATCAGTGGCTGGGTTTTCCTTCCTAACAATTATGTTATGGCAGTGACCATTGTGCTTCTATTTTCTACAGATTTCCAACTTCTTTGAGATTTTTAGCATGCACTTAGGACCCCCTGTTTTTTTTTGCCCTAATCTGAGAAGCTAGGTATCTTATCTCACTACCCAAGAGATCAGGGAAGTGCGTGATATCAGCAGGTTCCAGTGGCTCTTGGACAAATTCCAAGTCCTATACTGTACTGAAGTCATGGTGGTATCAAAGAAACAGATTGTGCCTAAATGTGCAATTAAAGTACAACACGTTATTTTGGGGCAAGTGCAGAAATTCAAATATCTAGGCACATGGATAACATCAGATGAAAGATGCAGAATAGGGCAAGCAAAAACTGCTTTCTATCAAATGAAGAATGTTTTGTGCAATAAGTCATTATCCTTGAAAGTTCTTGCATGTTACATAGAACCAATTTTTACAAACGGCTGTGAATCCTGGACAATTAGTAAACAGCCTAAAAAATCCATGGCAGCCTTTGAGATGTGGTTTTATAGGAGAATGCTGAAAATTAATTGGACAGCCAAAATTAGCATTCGAGACACCTTTTCACAAACATCAGAAACAGACAGTCATTTTTTGGCTACGCTATGAGAAGACAAAAACTGCAACATGTCGTAACAACTGGAAAGAGAGACAGAGAAAGACAACAAGGGAAGATTTTAGATAGTCTTATGACATGGCACGGAAGGGAGTCAACACACGAATTGATACATGCAGTCGGAGATTGCAATTTGTGGAGAGGCATGATCGCCTTGGCCAGCAAGCAAGGCACTGGATGATGATATTGTAGTGAGATTGAACCCAGTACATTCTGAGGCAAACACTGGAATCTCTTAGTCACTGCTCACCGAAGCAGCACACATTAGTGCAACCAATGACAAAGCGACCCTCTCTAGAAACGTGGATAAATATTAAAGGGCACTGACCCCAGAGATCATAGAATAGATCATGGATGACAAAGGCACAGTCTACGATTGAGTAAGTGACCATGCTGGACAGAATACTTCAATAAGATGAATGGGCTTCTAATGGACCAGAAATGGAACACTGCCATAATGTGCTAATTACCCTGACCAGGGAGTGTGGAGGGCAAACTGAAGCAGAGATTCAGCAGCTTTTAGTGTATTATGCCAGTGATTATGAAGCCATTATTTACACTTATGGGTCAGTATTGTGCAGGAAAATGCTCAGGATGGAAATCATGGCCAGAGTGCAGAGTAGAGCTTTAGAAGAAGAGAGCTTATGAGGTCACACATCACCCAGCACGAGAATGAAATCTGAGGCAGGAATTGCTGAATTCCAATGGCTGACAGCCACCAAATAATCCTCAGTCATTATACTATCTGATTCATTGTCAACGATACTGGTGCTCAACAATGTATGGTTGTGGTAGGCATGGATGCCTTTCATGAGTCTGGAAACATCTACAGAGATACTGTCCTGGACATGCGGGAGTACATGGCAATAAAAAGGCAGAATGGTTGGTTTCTAGAATGCCTGGTTTGAGCAGATTCAACCAGATAAATTTTGCACCATGCAAGTGATCAAGGAAAGAGGTTTGTGGAATGATACCGCTTGCAACATGACAAAAATGCACAGGCTAAAGGAACATAAAATACAAATTGGAACCAGTGCTACATATCGAATGCATGGATAAAGTAGTTGTGCATCCAATCAAACTGTCATTCATACACTTAAGTATCTGCTGAGGATGACGGAAAACTTAGGGTCATGTTCAGAGTGCCACTTGTGGGAGCTCGTGTATACCTTGGAGGAGCAAATGGATCACCATAGTCTGGCAAGAATGCGACAGCGAGGAGTGACGAGGGGATCAGGCCGACGCTCAACGCTCAGAGGAAAGGCGAGACGGACATATAATCAGATTGCTACTGGTACTATTGGTGTTGGAACTCTTCGCTGGCTGCTGAGGATGGGGACAGAGCCCTTATGGGAATGCCCTGAATGCTGTGATGTCGGTTTCTAAATCAATCAATCAATCATAACCAATAGCTGATGGCGGCCGTATGTTACCAGGGCTCTTAAGGGAAGCAAAGAATGGTAACACTAACCTACTATGTATGTTGTAAGAGGTGACTATGGAGGGTTGGGGCTGGGTCTGGCTACCCCGTCCCATAGAAAACTTTAGCGGCAAAATCTAATCAATCATGAACAAGTCTAAAGAGAAGGAAAAAACTCAGCCAAACAAGAGGAAATTAGGCTCTTCTAGACAAGGTTGAACACAATGTGTAGAAGGATACAAGGAGTCGGGACTGCATGTGTATACCTCCTTTCACTGAGGAAAATCTCCAGGACTGGCATCTGGAATGTTAGAACTGTGCATATGAAGAGGACATGGAGGGAGAAGAAGTGTAGAATGTCAGACGGGCCTGTGTGCCCAATTCTTAACCCTTTGAAAATAAAGTTTCTTCGTTCGTTCATTCGTACTCACAGCTAACCCCTATACCTAGAAGTCATTCCACCCTCTGCCACTCGATGTAGGAGATCATAAGATGAGAAGTATGTCCGCCCATGCCAACGGGCAAGGCATTTGATGATGATGATGATTTTTTACATATTTACTATGTCAAATCTCTCACCATTTCTCACAAATGTTAACTAATTTGAAAATGCAAACATTTAGAAATAATCTCACAAATAATACAGAAGAGTAAATTTAAGATGTTATTAATTTTCCTTATTTAGCATCAAAATCATTAATTAAATATCAATCAATCTGTACATTAAAATAAGCAAGTTATTTTCTCAGGATATTTCCTTTGCTAATGCATATAAATAATCACAAAATGACACAAGCACATAGATAAAGATAATACAGGAGGAACTATCAGAAATTATACATTTTTAACATAAACAAGTCTCATAAATTCATAACAATCACATTAAAATGCAAAACTTATATTAATAACTAAACAAAACCAAGCAGATTTATAGAAGCAAAATCTTTAAAAGTGTATGTACATATCAAGAAAATACATAAATATTTTAAAAAATGGATGTAATGAGCAAATGTTTCTTTTTTGTTCCTTTAACCCTTCCTCTTATGACCAGAATGAGCCCCATCTAGTTATAAACATCTCTAACTTTTGTGAGAAGATTTACATCCTCTAGATAGATTTCATCCAAAGTAACAGACTATCAACATATGCACAGATGTATTTTTCCTAGCAATTTTGCTGTCATTATGGCATTAGGAAGGAGTCTCCATGACGCAATGGCTAGCATACTTGCCTACAGGCTAAGTGGTCAAGCATTCAAATCCCCTCAAGGTGAAATCGTCTTAAATTACCTGAGCTCCCAGGTCGACACAGCCTAAAATGGGTATCAACAATTACCTGGGGAGAAGGCAGCAAGAATGATACTGACTACATCACACATCAGGCATTGATAGGTCCAAAAAGATGAACCTAGAAGTCCAAAAAGATGGACCTAGCACATGAAAAGTA
The DNA here is from genome assembly GCA_963921405.1 of Cepaea hortensis. Classification (NCBI taxonomy): domain Eukaryota; kingdom Metazoa; phylum Mollusca; class Gastropoda; order Stylommatophora; family Helicidae; genus Cepaea; species Cepaea hortensis. The sequence goes on along the minus strand of OY992890.1, from coordinate 76,080,594 downwards.
ATCTCGTATTTTTAAATGGCATTAGGGCTTACTCCTCCTGATCTGCAACTGAGGTGAAATTTTTAATACTTGTTTTTCACACAAAGGACCTTCAATTTTTTTTTGTCTGCAATTGTGAAGGCTAGTTAGCAATCTCACTATCCAACAGATCAAGGGAAAGAAGGAAATTATTAGAAACTCATGGTTCTCAAACAAAACCCGAAAATGCACAACCTTTCTGGGAGTGAAGCTGGCAACTCCTGAGGCAAACACCAAAACCCCTCAGTCATGCAATGACTTTAGAGATTCAATGGTGTAGCCAAAATATGGAGCGTGGTCCAATCTGAACAAAGTTCTAGCCATGTGGTCCAATCTGAACAAAGTTCTAGCCACAATTAGAATGAAGTTCTAGCAACATGTAGCCATAATGCTTTCTCACAGTTTAGATACCAGTAATCAACATTGCTGTGGAACTCTTGGAGAGAACTAAGCAAGTTCTAGTGACTTAAAAGAGGTGAGGACAAGACACTGGTGCTGGAGAGGACACACACTGAGAAAACCTGGCTAGAGGAAGTAAATCTTGCACAAATGCATTATGGGGCCGGACACATTGACTTGAAGTGCATAACTGAGGCCAAACTCTCAACTGACATTCTTTCTTCATGCTTTAACGTAAATTCTTGCCTAATACAGTTATGATAACATGGTGGTTAGTGTATGAGATTAGTGACTATGGTTAGTGCACAAGATTAGTGACAATAGTGCATTAGATTAGTGAATGGTTGATGCACCAGTTTAGTGAAAGGTTGGTGCACAAGCTTAGTCCAGTATAGTGCACACGATTAGTGACAATAGTGAACTAGCTTAGTCAATGGTTGGTGCGCAAGCTTAGCGAATGGTTGGTGCACCAGCTTAGTGATAGCAGTGCACCAGCTTAGTGACAGCAGTACACCAGCTGAGTGAATGGTTGGTGCACAAGCTTAGTGACATTAGTGCAAAAGTTTAGTGAACTGTTAGTGCACCACCTTAGTGATAGCAGTGCACCAGCTTAGTGACAGCAGTGCACCAGCTGAGTGAATGGTTGGTGCACCAGCTGAGTGAATGGTTGGTGCACAAGCTTAGTGACATTAGTGCATCAGTTTAGTGACTGACAGTGGTTAGTACACCAGCTTAGTGATGGTAGTGCACCAGTTTAGTGACAGGGGTTAGTGCACCAGCTTAATGAGAAATGGTCTAAGTTCAATTCCCAGCAGTATACAGAATCTTGCTTTATTAAGATCAGTATGGCTCTGCTTTGATTCCAGTCTCTCTGTATAAGCACCAGAGATTTATCAGAGCTAGTCAAGCACAGCAGAAATTAAAATCAGTTTATGAACTAAAAACAAATAAATAATAGTCAATGGACAAAACTACATGCCAACCATAAATCACAATGAAGAAATTAATAATGTCATAAAATATGAATATTTTGGCTCCTTAATTTTTTAAAAAGTCAGTGGCATTGCTCAGAAGAAGTGAGGCATAGACTGTCAGAGGTTAAATTATATTTAGAACCTCTGCCTCGGCACCAGCAAAAAAATTAAAGTACAACTTTTGAGAACATGCAATTTTTTCCGTGGCAACACACAGATGTAAGCCGTGGACCATTTTGCAGCGTCTACAGAAGAAAATTAGTGTTCCGAAATTATAAATGCTCCAGAAAAGTTTTCAAAGCATCAGGAACAAAGAACAAGAAAACTACTGACATTCTATGAGATCTGAGCATTAAAGAAAACTGGCTCACAAACAGCATAATATACAGTGTGTATTTTTAATGACTGTGCAGTGTTTGAAAATATTGCCGGTCCAAGTTTTGTATTTACCTATTATATTGCATGAACTTTACAGAGGGTGAATATAAAACTTGGACTGGAAATATTTTGAAACACTACACAGTCATTAAAAATACACCCTATATTGGAAACTGAACTACTTTGGCCATACTAAACATCACAGTGGCTTGGAAAGGAAAGTCAAGAAACGCATGGTTCTGGAAGAAGAGACAAAAGTCAAGAAAGGCATGGTTCTGGAAGAAGAGACAAAAGTCAAGAAAGGCATGGTTCTGGAAGAAGAGACAAAAGTCAAGAAAGGCATGGTTCTGGAAGAAGAGACAAAAGTCAAGAAAGGCATGGTTCTGGAAGAAGAGACAAAAGTCAAGAAAGGCATGGTTCTGGAAGAAGAGACAAAAGTCAAGAAAGGCATGGTTCTGGAAGAAGAGACAAAAGTCAAGAAAGGCATGGTTCTGGAAGAAGAGACAAAAGTCAAGAAAGGCATGGTTCTGGAAGAAGAGACAAGCGTCTGCTAGCACGTAGGTGGACTCTGAAATGAGCAGCCAACAGACAGTTGTTGTTTATGGTCGCAATTTCGTAACAGTAGGCAGTTAGTTGCATATACTATACACAACATCTCAGTCAACCCCAGTATGCTTTGGCTGTTTGTAATTTCTTGTCAAGTTTACGTTCAGTAGTCTGTTATTATTTTCTGGACGACTGATACTCATATCATTGTATGAAAACCAATGCAAGGCATTGGCTGCCAAATCACCTACATTTGAGTTTTAAGCAAGGTCTGCAGGATTAGAATTTGCGTCCATAACCCCTTCACCACAGAGCGGGCTGTAGACAGTAGATCTTTTTATAGAGAACAATGTCTACAGTCCCAACTAGTATGGTCACTGCTATGAAAGAAAGCAATGGCAAGCTACATTCTTTACAGATGCCTAGTAAACAATTTTTTTTTCGCATATCCTTTACAGGACATCGCTGTCAACACTAGCATTTTACCGCTGTCGTTGATTTCTTGGCAAGATTATGCTCACTAGTTTGCCATTGCTTTCTGAGCGGCCGGCTCACTTATCCCGTAAGTTACCAACGTGACGAGAACCGCTTCCAATTCTGGCGTGTGCTTTACCCTACGTGGATAAACGGGATTATGGAGAAAGTAATTTAACCCCTCGGCCAGGGAGACAATAAAAAACAATAGCAGGTTAAAAAAAAAAAAAAAAAAATTATGAGAAAGACACAGTTCAGTGCAGGTCAAGCCACAAGATAATGATGACTGTCAAATAAATGGAGGTGAAAACACTTCCTGTCTGTTAAATAGTGTTTGGCACAGATACTGTCAGCCTGTGAACAAATGAAGTACAAAGTAATACACACAGGGGAGAAAATTAAAAGAAACCCAGAAATCGTAATCATCTTCATGTGTCATGTCGATAGGCATGGGTGGTCATGTTTTGCCATCTTAGACGATCACCAGATTTGTGGATCAACTCTGTGTTCTTGTTTCGACCATGCCACATGACCAAGCTATCCAGATATTTACATAGAAAAAAAAAGGATGCCAATAAATGTCAGAGAAACATAAAAATTTGATCGCTGGTCAACTTAAGCTGGGAAGCCAGGAAAAAATGACAGGAAAAACTTGTATAACTTCCAATGCCTACAAGCTAACATCACATGTATGAATGTGCTTAGTATTTTTCATTTGTGAATGACTATTTTTAATGCTTTCCATTCAAATGCATGAAAAATACTGCTGAACTGTTATCTTCATTTCATGTCAAATTAATAACAAAGTATGTACAAAATATAGTTTGTACCACTAGAAATCACATACAGCAAGGGATGTCAGAAGGGTAGATAGGGTCGTGTGTGTGGTTGATGAGAATACCTAATAATACAAGGGGGTGTCAAATGAAAACCTTAAAAGTGTGATATAAATTACAATAACCATACTATTGTCTGATAACCTGTCAATATTGTTGTTGAGGATGTCAAGATTGTTAAGCACATGACATTACGGTGTAGGTGAACACGGTGATGTCATAAGGACAGTTTAAAGATGGCTGCCCCACTTTTGGCATGCACCAAAGAGGAGCAGCGTTCCGTTATGTTTTTTTAATTAGTGACGGGATAAAAACTATAGAAATCCATAGGCGAATGAGGGTCCAGTATGGTGAAATATGCTTGTCAGTCCAGTAAGTGTATGAGTGGTGTATGAAGTTTCAAAATGGCATGACTTCTGTGACAGACTGTTCACAACCGGGTCAGGCACATCGAGCAGTGACCAAGAGAATTTTTTTCTACAGGAATCCAGGCACTTTTTCGGCACTGGAGAACTTGCATTGAATGCAATGGTGACTACATTGAAAAATCTTCTTCTTCTTCTGCGTTCACCCGGAGTTATTTTGGACGTGATTGTGTTGTGTCTGTTTACAGTAGAGTTGCATTTTTGCACCGTTAGGCCAACAAATCCGACTTCTACTGGCATTTGTTGACTGGGTTAACCTTCCCGGGGCACTGAAAAATGATACATGTGTTCTTTACTTTTTCAAAATGTAGTCAACAAAAAACAAAAATGGGTAAGGTTTTCATTTGAAGTCTCCTTGTAAAACTCAAAAGTCCCTTGTCTATAACCCACAGGGCCAACAAAATGGAAGGGGACCTAGCAACACATGGGAGGAGAATTACAAACAGAGATGAATAATATGGGGAAGACACAGGGTGAGCTGAAAGAGATAGCACAGGACAGGAGTTGTTAGTTGACAAGACAGTATGGCTTGGAGTTGTTGGTTGACAGGACAGTTTAAAGTTGGTTGACAAGACAGTTTAAAGTTGTTGGTTGAGAGGACAGTTTAAAGTTGTTGGTTGACAAGACAGTTTGGAGTTGTTGGTTGACAAGACAGTTTGGAGTTGTTGTTTGACAAGACAGTTTGGAGTTGTTGGTTGACAGGACAGTTTGGAGTTGTTGGTTGACAAGACAGTTTACAGTTGTTGGTTGACAAGACAGTTTAAAGTTGTTGGTTGACAAGACAGTTTAAAGTTGTTGGTTGACAGGACAGTTTAAAGTTGTTGGTTGACAAGACAGTTTGGAGTTGTTGGTTGACAGGACTGTTTAAAGTTATTGGTTGACAAGACAGTTTAAAGTTGTTGGTTGACAGGACAGTTTAAAGTTGTTGGTTGACAAGACAGTTTGGAGGTGTTGGTTGACAGGACAGTTTGGAGTTGTTGGTTGACAGGACAGTTTAAAGTTGTTGGTTGACAAGACAGTTTGGAGTTGTTGGTTGACAGGACAGTTTGGAGTTGGTTGACAGAATAGGATGGATTGGAGTTGTTGGTTGACAGGACAGGACATCTTGGAGTTGTTGGTTGCAAGCCTATGCTTCAATGGAAGGATAAAAGACATTAGAGATGTTATGAGATGTTACACATAAGAGATGTGTGTTATGTTGCAAAGCTCTCCTTCCCCCCTCCAAGCTCAGAAACCAGTGGGGTATGCAAGTGTGGTACTGGAAATTCACATCTGCAAACAAGCATATTGCTCCAAGAAAGTCAACTACAACTGAGATTCCATGTTTTGAAGGAGCTGTCAGGACATGGTGATGAGGTGATACAGCTGGGAGCCAGGACATGGTGATGAGGTGATACAGCTGGGAGCCAGGACATGGTGATGAGGTGATACAGCTGGGAGCCAGGACATGGTGATGAGGTGATACAGCTGGGAGCCAGGACATGGTGATGAGGTGATACAGCTGGGAGCCAGGACATGGTGATGAGGTGATACAGCTGGGAGCCAGGACATGGTGATGAAGTGGTACAGCTGGGAGCCAGGACATGGTGATGAGGTGATACAGCTGGGAGTCAGGACATGGTGATGAGGTGATACAGCTGGGAGCCAGGACATGGTGATGAGGTGATACAGCTGAGAGTCAGGACATGGTGATGAGGTGATACAGCTGGGAGCCAGGACATGGTGATGAAGTGGTACAGCTGGGAGCCAGGACATGGTGATGAGGTGATACAGCTGGGAGCCAGGACATGGTGATGAGGTGATACAGCTGGTAGTCAGGACATGGTGATGAGGTGATACAGCTGGGAGCCAGGGCATGGTGATGAGGTGATACTGCTGGGAGCCAGGACATGGTGATGAGGTGATACAGCTGGGAGCCAGGACATGGTGATGAGGTGATACAGCTGGGAGTCAGGACATGGTGATGAGGTGATACAGCTGGGAGCCAGGACATGGTGATGAAGTGGTACAGCTGGGAGCCAGGACATGGTGATGAGGTGATACAGCTGGGAGCCAGGACATGGTGATGAGGTGATACAGCTGGTAGTCAGGACATGGTGATGAGGTGATACAGCTGGGAGCCAGGGCATGGTGATGAGGTGATACTGCTGGGAGCCAGGACATGGTGATGAGGTGATACAGCTGGGAGCCAGGACATGGTGATGAGGTGATACAGCTGGGAGTCAGGACATGGTGATGAGGTGATACAGCTGGGAGCCAGGACATGGTGATGAAGTGGTACAGCTGGGAGCCAGGACATGGTGATGAGGTGATACAGCTGGTAGTCAGGACATGGTGATGAGGTGATACAGCTGGGAGCCAGGACATGGTGATGAGGTGATACAGCTGGGAGCCAATGTTCAGTTGAAGTTAATCTAGAACATATGATTTCAGGCCTGATGGCCACAGCCAAACGTAGGCTCGTTCACCACTTTAATTGTAGTAGTCCTTGAAGTAACATGCTTGCTCATAACACTTCATGGCTTAGAGTTTCAAAGCGAAAGGATTGACTTCAGTGCACAAAGTTTAAGTAAAAAGGCCGAAAGCATCATACAGAGCACGAGCTGTAAACCTTCAGAGACGACCCCCCAGAAGTCTCTGAGAAATCTGAACTCGTGAACTGAATAACAGAGTCCAGAAATGAACCCACGACCTTTGGAATACGAGGCAGGTGGCTGAACCACTTCGTCAAGAAAACCCCCGCTCAGGGCTTTGAGTGAGCATTACTATATGCTCCCAAAGCTGAAGAGACTTACAACAAACTATATATGTAGGAGAAAGTGACAGTCATGTGAAACAGCCTCTGTAAAGAGAAGCAGCTTCACTTTCTGTGATTTGTGTTCACTTTTATGGAGTCTGTTGTCAAGTATGTAAAATGTGTCTGTGTTTAGTATGTCTCATCTTTTCGCAGGAGCTACATATACTTAACGGTTTGTGTTTCACTTCTGGCTCTGTGCTCCAAGATTAGCAAAAAGGTCAATGATGAAGATGAGGTAGTTTACACGTGAATACATGTTTTTATCTTAATACAAATCTTGGCAACAAAGAACATGGCAGGCGCATAAACAACAAACAAAAATTGTATAAAGAATGTGGGCCACACAACAGGCTATTATTAATTAGTAATGAAAGAAGCACAAGCTGTTTCAAGGTAGAGTTGCTTCATGTACTGCATTGGTTACCCAAGGTTTGAGACCTCTTCAGGTGATGCGACATCCTTGACTCGCTCTTTCTTTTCCCCATCAGTTTACATATTCACATGATCCAAGCTGTTCTAGTTCAACTGTGGTATATTTTTTACAATGTCAATGGACCCTTTACATGACTTGAGATATGTGCTATGGGGTTTATGGTGCTATCCCCGTTTTATAGACCACTGGGCGCTTCGATGAGTCAGATGGTCAATATCGTGCCAGTTGCCTTTAAATTCCTGGGACATTCCTTGGTACCATTTTAGGTTAGGTCTACCTCAAGTTAAAAAGTCCCCCTTGATGGGGATTCAAAGACATGACCAGCAAGCAAGCCACTGTGCCACCATAGCTTCATAAATGTGGTGTGTAGCTGAATTTGCTGTGTGAAAAATGCACCTGTTTTTCTAGCTTGTGGTCTCTGTACAAAACTCCATTACTTCAGCTTTGGTCTAATTAACTTAATCTGCCGAATTTAATTATATTAGGCAATGGCACATGACTGTTTAAAGTAAAAGTTAATCCAGATGTTACGATAGATGTTTGAAGTCACCGGCATTCACATAAACTGGGTCATGAATGTGCCAGGTGTGTTGCCAGCTATCTTCCTCACAAATTTTACGTCACGGAAATAGTGCTTTGGTATCAGGAACACTGTGTTGTACCATGTGATGCCAGTGGCTTAATGTGAATTAAAGCATCGCATATTTCAGTGTCCAGGCCGTGAGTTATCGGGTTAGGAGAACAGTTTCTACATCTACTTCACTCTGACAGAAGCAAATCCTTTAAGAGCTTTGACGATCTAAACGCCAATGTATCGGAGTTAACACTTACAATCTTTCAGAGGATTTACAATCAATCAGCTAACCCTTTGTGTCATTAGATTTGAAAATACTTGGTGAAAGCCACATCCCCAATATACCTCAATGGCTTTAAATGGACTCACATCATGTTACATTATACTCTGGATATATTTAAAATGCAAACTGTGAACATAAAAAGTGTTATTTGAAAACAGAAATCAGAAAAACAGCATGCACATTTGCATATTGGACGGGCTTACAATCTGGCATAGAAGATAAATGAAAAGACAAAACATTTCAACTGAAAATTATAACCAGAGACGCTAATGCTTGCTTATTTGAAAACACCCAATACAGGCTTGTGGGAAAATAAGCAATTGATAGCATATTTTTATGGCTAGACATTTCCTCCTTCCTGGCACTGAAGTCTTTTAGACTAAAATTGTAATTAAGATCTAAAAACACGGACAACTCTAACAATATACTGTCTGCATATAGGGCAATCCGCCAGACGTTTGCCGCACTGGGTACAAGTGACCATGTGACCACACTCCAACAAGATACAGTCGATAAGCGAATCCATACATATGTAGCATAAACTGTCACTTCTCGGTTCACTGAACTCTCTACTTGCTGCTGCGCTAGGCTCTGCAGTTTTGAAGCCCATAGTTGCTGTTTCATCTGCAGGCTCAGCAGTTTTGATGTCTGTAGTTGCTGCTTCTGCTTCTGACTCAGCAGTTTTGATGCCTATCATAGCTGTTTCTGTTGCATCACCAGTACCGGTTAAAGAAACATGTGTCTTTTCTTCTCCTGCAGTCCCTACTTCTGATGTTGATGCTGTTGTTGACACTGTTACAAATTCTTCATGAATTATAACACTAGAATCTGTATCTTTGGGGTTGCTTGTTTTATGAGTATAATATGCTGAAAAGACAAAAAAATTACAATCAGTTCTGGCATTGCCAAGCAATAAATCAAGCAACATATTGTTTGTTGTTGCTGTATTTAAATTCACTAAGGGATTACATTGTTTTGAATATTATAATTATCACATGCAAATTTTAACGCCCAGTTCAACTATTTCATGTTGACTACAAAATACACTAAAGAATTACTGTGTGAGGATGTACTTATTTTTAATATGCAAAACCCTGACTTGGAGACATAAATTACAAGTACCTCTGAAGCTGGAGTGGATTTGCCTCATGGCATGGGACAGTTGTAATGGAAAAAACTAATCCACCGACATAATTCAGTCCAGTGCTAATGAAGTAGTGTGTAAGGACTACGCTTGACTTCAAAAGGAGCAAGCACAAACAAAACAAAAAATAAATATGCAAAACTCAGAGTTGGAGATGAAGAATGTGACGGGGAACACATGGATACAAAAATGGACATTTCAACCAAAATCAACAAGCAAAAAGTGGAAAAACAGGAATCATCACAATGTAGCAGATCCTTTGCAGAATGTCACAGCCGGTTGTTCTTTAAATTTTTTCTTACTTTGAACTCAAGTGTAGTCCATACACGTACTATTACTTTTTTAGTGCACTGGACTGATTTTTGCATGGGGTTTAGCTTTCCCTGCTACCAATGTCTCTTGCCATCAGGCGAACCCACTCCGATTTCAGAGGTACTTGTAATTTACATCCCCAAGTCAAGGACAAGAAGTCAACATTTTAGTCCAACTGACCGGTATAGGAGTTGAACCTGCAACGTCGGCATCAGCACACCGGATGTATAAGAACAAGTGCTCTTGTTCATTCAGCCATGCTGACCGCCATCACAGCCAGTTGAAAAGCATCTTGATCCTGTGTCAGGTACAGGGTGACCCAAAAACAATGGAACCAACAAATCTTTGAATTACTGAGAAAGCTTTGGGCATCATTGAGATCAACGGGGGCCACTCCACACACAACAAATTACTCTCTATCTTGACAGAGAGCGATTTCAGGGGAGACTGATCAGCATGAAGTGTGATTTGGAGTGGGCACCATATTCACCTGACTTGAACCCCCTAGATTTTTATCTATGGGGGTATCTCAAGGATAGTGTGTACCAGAACAACCCTCAAATGATTGGTGAACAGTAATCACAGCAAAGTTCAGAGAAATCCCCACAGAGGAATGCACTCGAGTAAATGAGGACTGAGAGGACTGATAAAACGATGGGATAAGTGCATCAATGTTGGTATAAATTATATTGAGAAATAAAGGGACAATGTATGTATAAAAATAAACTGATTTCAAGTTGTTATCATATTTAGTTATTTTTCTAAAGCCATTTGTGACTTACTTATTGACTTACCCTCGTATGAACCCTGCCTTCCAACACTGTTCTCTCAAACCCCTATGAACCCTGCCTTCCAACACTGTTCTCTCAAACCCCTATGAACCCTGCCTTCCAACACTGTTCTCTCAAACCCCTATGAAACCTGCCTTCCAACACTGTTTTCTCAAACCCCTATGAACCCTGCCTTCCAACACTGTCTCTTAAATCCTGATGAACCCTGCCTTCCAACACTGTTCTCTCAAACCCCTATGAACCCTGCCTTCCAACACTGTTCTCTCAAACCCCTATGAACCCTGCCTTCCAACACTGTTCTCTCAAACCCCTATGAACCCTGCCTTCCAACACTGTTCTCTCAAACCCCTATGAACCCTGCCTTCCAACACTGTTCTCTTAAATCCTGATGAACCCTGCCTTCCAACACTGTTCTCTCAAACCCCTATGAACCCTGCCTTCCAACACTGTTCTCTTAAATCCTGATGAACCCTGCCTTCCAACGCTGTTCTCTCAAACCCCTATGAACCATGCCTTCCAACACTGTTCTCTCAAACCCCTATGCCATTTACTATGGTCAAAGTATTTCTAGTTTATGAGACACGATGCCGTTGATGACCTGGCTTTCTGTGATGTTCAGATCTTGAAGAATGTAATTGTTTTTCTTCTTCTTGGTCTATGGTATTGTAAGACTTTTTCTGTAACATTTCAGTTAAAAAAAAAAAATCTTCCATAGTGATTGTGAAATGGTCCATGACTCACATCGGTATATTGCCATATTAAATATGCATAATCTTAAAAATATTACTTTGATTTGTTTGCTGGTGTTGTGCTGTAGTTCCTTAATACTGTTTAACCTCTGCACTGCCATGCCAGTCACCGTCTGAAGTCTTTGGAACAGTTTCATTAATGTGATCATGAAGTCGGGATATTCAAAGTTTGTGACATTTTCAAGTTCTTTGTTGATTGTGATCTTCGGTTGGCGGCTAGTTTTTTTATTAAAGCTCAGAAATGGATTGTTATCCTCACTGTGTCTTTTGACAGACAGTATTAACTTTTCTAATCCTTTCGCATTGTTCGAGAGGAGGACCATGCTATTTGCATAACTAAGTTCTGGAACTGGATTTCCATCAATTCTGAATGTATCAACATCATCTTCAAGCCTCAATATTTTCACTGTTTCCCATACAAATTTTACAATATTAGCATAGGAATTGAATACTCAGCTAGAAAACTGAAGTATCCTAATTCATGCACACACAAAAAAGTTTAAATTCAGTAGTTTGCCATTGCTTTCTGAAAGACCGCACCCATACCATTTTATAAAACACCCAACACAAGGCGGTCTGCTGCCAAATTTCCAGCAGCTGTGTTTCGAACGTGGTATGTGAGATTACAAACTTAGTCCTTAACCCCTTCGCCACAGAGAGGGCTGATTCATGCACAGGTGGTTATAAATTCAAATGAATGTAAAATAATCACAAACCCACAACATAAAACACAACAAACAAACTAGTCCTGCAGCAGAACTTGCTGTGGGTGTATGAGGTCTTTGTGCAAAATACGTCTGTGATCAAGTACCATAGTCCCACTTTTACAGTACTTTGCTTTAATAGAATTTTCATTGTTTGATTGCCTATTATAATATTGAAATATAATACTCCTGAGCTTCTTTAAATCTGGCTTCATTTTAAATGTTTTTATTTTAACGATTTCCAGTTTCAGATGCCATTTAAGGTGGTGGAAAACGTTGTTGACACATAATCTTTAGTAGGTTTCACTGTGGCTTATATAAATATTTATGTTAGCAGTTGTTTCAATATTTCTAACAGTTGTTTCAATATTTCTGTTAACAGTGGTTTCAATATTTCTGTTAACAGTGGTTTCAATATTTCTAACAGTTGTTTCAATATTTCTGCTAACAATGGTTTCAATATTTCTGTTAACAGTGGTTTCAATATTTCTAACAGTTGTTTCAATATTTCTGCTAACAGTGGTTTTAATATTTCTGTTAACAGTGGTTTCAATATTTCTAACAGTTGTTTCAATATTTCTGTTAACAGTGGTTTCAATATTTCTGCTAACAGTGGTTTCAATATTTCTGCTACCAGTGGTTTCAATATTTCTGTTAACAGTGGTTTCAATGTTTCTGTTAACAGTGGTTTCAATATTTCTGTTAACAGTGGTTTCAATATTTCTGTTAACCGTGGTTTCAATATTTCTAACAGTGGTTTCAATATCTCTGCTAACCGTGGTTTCAATATTTCTGCTAACAGTGGTTTCAATATTTCTGCTAACCGTGGTTTCAATATTTATGTTCTATGCTTCATGGAGATGCTTGTGCTGTCACCGAGATACGCATTCCTGTTTTAGCCGTTTTTCTTTTTTTATTGTTTGCTTTTCTTGTTTGCTGATAAAGACTTCGCTCAGAAACATTTCCCTCTTTTCCCTTTTCTCAAGTTTCCTAGTCATATTTTGTGTTTTAATCTACTCCAGTATCAACTCTGCAGCAACCAACCCCCTTCATGGTCAGCATTTCATTGATTGTCTGTAACATGATGCTAGTAATTCTCATTTGCCTCTTTTCTAGTGTGTAAAGCATTACAAACATGTTGACTCTATGTAAAATGACAACTGTGAAATCAACACTACTAGTAGAGGTCAGCATGGCTGAAAGGATAAGTGTGTTCGCTCTTAATCTTCTGGTGTGCTGGTGCTGAGGTAGCAGATTCAACCCCATCACTGGTCTGTTGGACTAAAATACTGACGTCTCGTTCTTGACGTGGCGACGTAAATTACAAGTACCTTTGAAATCAGAGTGGGTTCACATGATGGCACACACAATAATAAGTCCAGTGCACTAGAAGTAGTAGCACATGAATGGACTATGCTTGAGTTCAAAGTGAGCAACCCCCCCCCCCCCCCCCCCCCCCCAAACCTACTAGTGAAAACATGTTAATACCTGTTTCTTCCTGACAGTGGATTCTCTGAGCTGAGGGACGGAAAAGAAATCAACATTTAATATAAAAACTTGTTATAAATAAAGACAAGCACTTTCACTTTCATCATTGAAATTTAATGGTAAAAAGAGTTAACTGATTAACCATTCTTCTTTTCTTTCTCCCTCTTTCTAAGGGAGCTTGTCCTCTCATGGAGTGTGTGTAAGCCAAAGTAATTTTCTCTTGTCCACATTTTGTTTGTCGGTGCTCGCTCGCTTTGAACTCAAGTGTAGTCAATACATGTACTACTACTACTTCTAGTGCACTGGAATGATTTTTGTGTGTGGATTAGTGTAACATGCCTGGGTAGCAATGCTACATCATAAACAAGTTCACAGGGTTAAAGGGCATTCCCCGGGGAGGGCTGCAAAGAAGGGTTAAAAGACAGTGGAAAACATTGATGGGGACAGTTGAGTTTTGGGACCCGACAGTGGAGGTCGGCGGTCTGGGAAATTGAATGATAGCGGAGTTAGCGAGAGAACTCCGCCCTGTGTTTTTCAGTGAGAGTGAGTTATAGCGAAGACCCAGAGAGGGTCGGATAGTGAGTTGAGGCCTAGACTCAGAGTGTGTTGGATCAAGTGAGTTCAGGCCGGGAGAGTGGCTGGTTAACTGTCGTCGTGGATTAGATTAAAAAGGCCTGGAGAAGGCAGTGTTTTTGAGTGTGAGGTTGTGATGAGGATATATTCTAGAATTACTGTTACTGGATTTAGATATATGTTGCCTGTTTCCGTGTTCATTCATCATTAAAGGGATATTATGTGCGCAAACTCAATCTTGTTCAGTGACTAATAGATCTGTACTACAGTAATGACTTGGGTTGTGGGACATGAGGCTAACCCAGCTTACACTCTGCAGTGATATAGAAGGAGCATCAGGATCTAGACAACGACCAATCTCATTCTGTTGCAAAAGAGCTTGTGACAATTAACTTATCCTATTACTAGTATCCCTTGCCATCAGGCGAACCCACTCGAACTTCAGAGGTGCAGCAAATCTTGCAGCAAATGTTTAACCATTTTATTACCATTTCCACAGTTACATTCAGCAATACCCCCTGTCTTTAGTTGACTGAATAATTGGTATTTCAGCCTGTTATATCCTGTGCCAAGTCTAAAGACTGTTACTTGTAAACTTTGGTGGATGGAGTAGGTTATCGTCATTTTCTGGTGGCCTAGATGCTCTTATTCCAATTTCTATCAACAAGTGATATTTCACACGTGTTTGTGTGTGACCTTAGACAAGTCAGTGTGTCCAACTTCTGTACGCACTTGTATCAAGTTTACTTCAGCACAGACAGATGCCATCATAAGAAACCAGTTTTGTTTTCAAACAATTTTGCTAGGGCAATAGATTCATGGCCTACTTTGAGATCTGTGTGTGTGTGCATGTGTGCTTACGTGTGCACACATAGCCAGTTTATATTAAAAATAACTTCTTTTAAAACCTGACTATGCACGTACACAGATATGCACACATGTTGATCAAAGACACAAATATCAATTTCTCTATAAACAGACACAACACAATTTATTGCCCGGCATATTTAGCTGCATCTCGCAGAGATCATCTTGCAGAGTTATATAGCATGTGACATAAAGATGAATCTGACAAAGCAGTCAGTTCAGTCAGGCATGTAAGTGTATGAGAAAATGTTTGAGGCTATTTTATGCTGTAATGTGGTGAAAATTAGTCTAGTTACGGTTCACTGTAATGTGAAAAATAGTCTAGTTATGGTCCATAGCAATGTGAAAATTAGTCTGGTTAATGTTCACTGTAATGTAGTAAAAATTAATCTGGTTATTGTTCACCATAATGAGGTGAAAATTAGTCTAATTAATGTTCGTTGTAATGTGGTGGAAAATAATCTGGTTATCATTCACTGTAACGTGAAAATTAGTCTTGTTACTGTTTATTGTAATGCAGTTCTTCTTCTTCTTCTTTCGTTCGCCTGAAATCTACCATGTATATAAAAGAGAATGTTTGTATGTATGTCCTTTATGTGTTCCCGAACTGTCCATCCAATTGAGATGAAATTTTCTACAGATGTTGTTCTCATTCCCGCGGATCAAACTGAAATAGTTAGTTTAAAATCAACAATTTTTCCTCAAGCATGAAAGAAAAAAGACATTACGAGCTTCAGAAACAGACGAAGAAATGTCCCGCCATCTTGCTCCAAGGGAACTCACTCTCTGATTAAACCAGAAATTACTTATGAACAGTGTGGATTTGTAGAGGGAAAGGGAACAATCTACTTTATTTTTTCTACTATACTTATATAGGTGCAACAGATTAATATCTGTATATATATATAAGAGAATGTTTCTTTGTGTGTGTGCCCTTTATGCGTTCCCGAACGGTCCATCCGATTGAGATGAAATCCAAGTGATCCAACCATCCATCATGTGCCATGCCGGTAAGCGTGGGCGGTCATGTTCTGCCATCTCACCCGATCACCAGAGTCGTGGATCAGCTCCGTGTTTCTGTCTCGACTATGCCACAAGGCCAAGCCATCCAGGTACTTGCTTCTAGGTCTTCCCCTTGGTCTGTTCCCCTCAATCTTACCAGTTGTCACCAAATTCTCCAATCCATTTCTTCTCATAACATGTCCAAAACATTTTGACTGTCTACGTCTAATTTCTCTAATCAATTTACGATCTTCATTTGTTTCTTGAAGGACTTGTTCATTGGTCTTTCTGGCTGTCCATGGTATTCTTTGCATTTTCCTCAGAAACCACATCTCTACAGCCATCAGATGTTTTTCAGCCTGACTGCTCATTGTCCACGCTTCACATCCATACAAAAGTACAGGCTCAAT
This sequence comes from Cepaea hortensis, assembly GCA_963921405.1. Classification (NCBI taxonomy): domain Eukaryota; kingdom Metazoa; phylum Mollusca; class Gastropoda; order Stylommatophora; family Helicidae; genus Cepaea; species Cepaea hortensis. The sequence continues at coordinate 76,064,417 of OY992890.1, read as the reverse complement.
GTAGCATCTCAACACTCTCTTTCTAGTTTCAATTGACATCTTTTTATTGGTCAATATGTTTTTCATCTTGCTAAAGGCTACTTTTGCCATGGCGATTCTTGTTCTAATCTCTTCAAGGCATCTCCCATCAGATGTTATTACTGTTCCGAGATAATTGTACCTGCTCACTTGTTGAAGAATATTCCCATTTACTTGTATATTACATTGTGGTATTTCGTCCTTCCTAGTGACGACCATAATCTGTGTCTTTTTACAATTTAATTCTAACCCTAGTTGTTCACTGTGTGTCACAATCGCATCTACTAAATTTTGCAGGTCCTGTTCATTGTCTGCAATCAAGACTGTATCATCTGCATATCTAATGTTATTGATGCATCGTCCCCCAATGTTGATTCCTTCCATATCTTCAATATTTCTGAAAATACTTTCACTGTACAGGGAAAACAGTATTCCTAATATGTTAATCTTCTCTCTCTTCATTTCTTTTTTGATGTTTTCTAACTTTCCATCTGCATTCATTGTTCTAACGTTCCAAGTTCCTACTTTCAATGATATTAATCTGTTGCACCTAGTAGCCTGTTGATGGTCTGGAGTCACCTGGTGCGCATGACTATCCCTACCGGGCGAGGTTGCTCCTATGGAGCACCCATTTACGCCGTTTCTCTGATTATCGATGATTTCACACAACATGATTTTCTTGGCATGTGTAAAGAAGGTAGTTTGCCATTGCTTTCCTTCCTAGCAGTGACCATACTGGTCAGTGACCGTAGCCATTGTCTCCTCAAAAAAGAGATCCTCTGCCTACCGTCGTGAAGGTGGAGACCATAACCTACAACTATCTGTTGGCTGCTCTCCATCTTCATCCACCACCTGCACCCATGGCTTCACGTAACCCTGATCGGGGGGCTAAACGGGTACTCCACCTTGCCCAAGGGTGTCCCGTAGGCTAGCGGAGGGAAGGAGGCGCCTTACTTCTCCTTTGATAGGGGATACCAACTGATAGTTAGTTTAAAATCAATTTTTAATTTTTACACGAAAGAAAAAGGCATTACAAGCTTTAGAAACAGACGAGCAATGGGAACGGGAGCATCAGAAACAGACGAGCAACGGGAACGGGAATGGGAGCAGGGGTCGAATGCGTATTCTGTGCGCTTAGAGAAATGTATTTAAATGTATAATGACTACTTATATGAATTAAATGAGACGCTCCCCGCCAGGGGCTAGGCAATGCCGGGCCGGGTCGTCTAGTATATTTATAACTGCAATGTTGTCTCTTGTATGAATCTAACAGTCTTTTTTAGTTCACTCAGCTGTCCATAGAGTTTATCTTCCACTGTAATGTAGTGAAAATTAGTCTGGTTATCGATCACTCCACTGTAGTGAAAAATAATCTGGTGTAGACATATAGTTTGGGTGAGCATAAAGCTGTGTGACTGAATGTTCAACTTATTCAATATCCAGCAGTGTACATATGTTCAACAGTTTCTTCCATGTCACATACATCTGTTAACTCTTTCTGTCCCTGAGAGTTCTCATTTTGCAGTAATAATGTATGAAACAGGAGTGAGGCAGGGATGTGTGCTCTCTCCCCTGCTATTCAATATCTACATGGACAGAATTTCCAAAGAAGCAAGTCTCAACAGACCAGATTCAGACAATTTAGAACTCTTTACTCCAGATGAAACAACTGACCCACAGGGAATAAATGAACTTCTATTTGCAGATGATCAGTGCCTGTTTTACAGCGATGAGGGCAGACTACAAAATCATATTACTAATCTGAGTTCAACCTGCAGCAGATACAATATAAGTATAAACACAGCCAACACCGAAGTAATGCAAGTTAGCAGATCGCCAGGCCCACTAAATATACAGATAAATAACACACCTCTGAAACAAGTTAAAGAATTCAAATACCTTGGAAGTATGATCACAGAAGATGGCAGATTGGACAGAGAAATTGACATCAGATGTCAAAAAGCTAGTGCACTTACATATCAACTATCACCCTTACTGAAACATCCAAACATACCCATGTCCGCAAAACGACAGATAATAAACAGCATATTCACACCAACCCTATGCTACCAATCTCAAACCTGGACTTTATCCAAATTACACCTTCGCAAAATCAACACCTGCGAAATGAGATGCCTGAGGAGAGCTGCCAACTTAACAATCCGAGACCGAGTAAGAAATGCTACTATCAGACAGACTGTGGGATCAACACCTTGTGCCACATTTATTGACAGACAGAAGATCAAGTGGTTTGGCCATGTCATTAGAATGCAACATCAACTACCATCACTGGCCTTACATCAAAGATCATCTGCGACGAGACCACGAGGACGTCCAAGAAGAAAATGGATTGACGACATCAGAGACATTGTACAACCTCACGGAATGACACTATCCAGTGCCGTCCACCGGGCGCTGGAACGCAAATTATTCCTCCCCACGACGCTTGACGGCAGAAGTGGAAGATGATGATGATGATGATGATGAATGTATGACTTTGGGAATAGTGAACAAAGTTTCACAATTACCCGAAATACCAAGTTAACTGTTCAAAATCAGCAGTTACAATTTGGAAGCAGGCTGCTTTGCATGGTAAGTATGAGACATTGGCTATTCAGAAAGCAATAGCAAACTACTGAACAGCCTAGTAAATCATAAACTGCCAATAAATGTTGGGGTTGATTGTAACATCCTATAAAAGATATGCAGCTAACTAACTAATGCATGGACAAACATGTGTTAACAAGGCTTGCAGGTAGAATTTAATGACTTAATGACTAGAATAGAGCAGGTTAACTCTTTGGTAATAGAAAGAGGTTAGTTGTCAAACAGAGGCATAACCATGTCTGATATTTGAATGTAGTTATGTATACATTATGAAGTTCATGAATGTTTAGGAGTGGCCAGAGGCTGAGACAAGTGTAACAGTGTAATACTTATTATGTCTTCACTTGAGTATAGAAACCAATGTATAGAAGATCCGTGCTTCTAATTCAACTGTGTTTTTTAATGTAGGCAGATGGAAAACTGTTCTGCCATAGAGATATCCAAAATGTAATACAAACCTCTAATTTTATTTTCCTGGTGATCCTTCCATAATCGCTTTGTCCTCTGTACCAGCTCAGCTTTTTCACAGCAGCCTTTGTAGTCAACGAAATTGTTCACTAAAAGTTCCTTGAGCTGACGAACTGATAAGGCATCAATATGTGAAATCTCAGTGATGTCATCAAGCTGGGTTCGCCTAATGGGCTGCTCAGTGGGCTCTTCCTGGAAATGTTTCAACATCAACACTCAATAAAAAGCATTTTAAAAACAAGGCTTAAATGGGGTTTAGAGGCGAAAGTATAGCCTTCATTGCACAGGGTTTTATCCCATATAACTTAGCCTCTTCGCACAGAGTGGCCTGCCGAAGGCACCGCACAGAGAACAAACTGTAGTTTCAGTGATGACCCCCAGGACTTTCAAAGAAAATTGTACTAGTGATGAATAATGGAGTCCAGAAATAAGCCCACAACCTTCGAAGTGCAAAGTGGACAACTTAACAACTTTGCCACGGAGACACACAAACACACCCCCTCCCCCACATTAATTTTTTTTTTTTTAAAGACTTTAAATGCAGAACTAGAAAAAAAATTTCAACAAAGAAAATGAAATACGTCAGACACAAAGTTGGAACAACTTATAAAGATTCTTCTTCTTCTTCTTCTTCTGCATGATTTAGATGTAATTGCGTTGTGCCTGTTTACAGCAGAGCTGCGATATTTGAACCTTTCGGCCGACACATCTGACTTCTTCAGGCATTTGTTGGCCGGGTTACCTTCCTGGGATAAAGATTATTCAAAACAGTGTTTTCCCATTATGAATTTGAATAATGTTGACAAATACAATAGGTTACACAATTTGTTGCCTATCATATTTTGCTTGTCAGATTCAAACTGCAAAATCCTGTGTTGTGTATTTCAGCTTTAAGGATTCACTGTTTGCTTCATATTATAATAAAGATTATGTTTAAACGTTAGTGTACCATATTACATAGATTATAATAGTATGGTCATGTGTCAAGATCAATGGGATTGTCAAAGCTGTAAATGGGGGTCTTAAAGTTAGACTGAGTAGGACAGTTCCATGTTTACTGAAAGCTTGAGAATCCCTACAGCTGTAACTAAAAATAAATTGCTTCAAATCAAAAGTAGTTTGTAGTGTACCACAATGTATCATTCAAAAAAATTCTTGAACGGGTGAATCAGAAACAACCATCTTGAAACAGTCAAAACATCTGATGGAAGATGTAGAGATTAAAACAAGAATTGCCATGGCAAAGGTAGCTTTCTTTCAAGATGGAAAAAATACTTACCAATAACAAGCTGTCAATTGCAGTAGGGAAAAGAAAGAGTTAAATTGACAAAGCTGGAAAAAAAAAAGGTTGAACACGGTGGAAATTACTGGGGTGTTTTTCTTTCATAAACCAGATCAGATTGGATAGAAGTAGACTGCTGAGCAACATTGTGATCAACGAACAAATGAAAAGTAATACCATTTACAAGAGATGAAGCATGATGGGATAAGTTGCTTGCCTACAAAGGGTAACAAGGTCAGCTATTCTTTTCTCAGAGAAATATCTGGCACTTAATTTTATGAGCCTGGGTTGATCCCTAGGGTAAAATGGCATAAGGCACATACATTGTGAAGACAGGAAAGATCAACGGTAGAAGAGTTAGGCAGATCAAGAGAAATTATGCTGGATGGTCTAAGATGGTGGCATGGAGGGATATCATCAACAGAATTGATCCAGAACACCAACGACCGAGATCTTGGGAGAGACATGAACACAAGCACCATTTTTGCAAGATACATGATGATGAGATGATGTTTAGTTTAGTCAGCGGATCAACATCACGGCACATGGGTGTAACCCATAAGTGCTCCGTTCTACTCCTAACTCAAGCCTGAGTCCAGAGAATCTCAGCTGAGTGCACAAACTCCGTAGCACTGGCGAGGATCCTGAAATACTTTGGGCAGATTTTTAACTCAAAATTTTGTCCGGGCAGCGCCGTTAGGCTACACTTTTTCAATTTTCCAACTGCGTCCGATCTCACTACCCAGAGACCAGGGGAAATTTTGTTACATCAAGTCCAAGTGAAAAAAATCTCGGCCCTCACCGGGGCTTGAACCCGGGACCTCCAGCACTCGAGGCGGACACCATATGATGATGATGATGGGACTGAATGAATAAATCAACACGAAACATGTAATCTGTAATGACAGATCATCAGACATAAGCTACAGGATACACTTACTTGCCCCTGCGTCTCGTGCTGACTTATAAATGCCTGAATCCTCTCCATAGATTCTAGAAGATCCCTAAGACTTTCATTATTTAACTCAGAATGAATCCCCACTGGCTCCTCCTGGACTTGAGATGCTGTAGTCTCTGAGCTAACACGTGAAGAACCAGCAGTAGAACTGTCTGCATGGAGCTCTGCTGGCAGTGATGACGATGAATCTGTTGGTTGTGCTGTAGATGCTAGACTAGACGTTGAAGCTAAGTTGTCTGTTGTTACTTCTGGTGCGTTTGACTGTGTTTGCGGCAAAAATCTTGTCTGTGAGCTTTTTTGTGATAATGGGCTGTTCTCATTACTAGTCCCAGTACTTGAAGACACGTTGACATCCCTTACATTCGCCTGCAATTGATTGATTTATTTATACAGAGAGCAGTGAGAACTTTGTATCATCAAAATTATTGAAAACCTACACTTAAATATAATACTGTCTTCCTACCCCTACTTTAGTGTCATCTTTACAAACTTGCTCAGCTTTCAGTTATCAAGGCAATCATACCTTAACACCACCATATTAATAACACATGCAGTAATAATGTCTTCCTACCCCAACTTTAGTGTCATCTTTACCAACTTGCTGAGTGTTCAGTTACCAAGGCAATCATACCTTAACACCACCATATTAATGACACATGCAGTAATACTGGATTGGCTTTAAAAAACAGTCAAATGTAAACAACACTTTTACATATCCTGGGGTGTATCAGACATATGGCGCTGACCCTTTATTAGTGTAGACCTATCAGTGCTCGAGGGGTGTTGTGGTCAACATCATGCCAGTCACTTTTACTTCCCTGGACACTTCCTAATACCCAACCCAGACTGGGTCGATCTGGGAACTAAGGTCAATTTTAAAACATCTGCCTTGATGCAAATTCTAACCCATGACGAAGGGCAGCAGGCAAGCTAGATTGCCCACTCATGGTAAGTGCATGACTCTGTGTGTTCTAGTTTCAAACAATCATATAGATAATAATAGATGCTAGAGGAAGGATAATTATAGAAACTAGAGGAAGGATAATTATAGATACTTGAGGAAGGATATAGTTAGTTGCATGTCCTTTAGAGGATGTTGCAAACAACCCCAGGTGGAGGTAACCCTCTTCAGGCACTATAATTTTCACATAGTGCAAAGTCTCTGTTGTGGGCTCAAAAATGAGTTGCATATCCTTTACAGGATACAGCAGTCAAGAATTTCTGACTTCTCAGCATGTTTACATTCAGTAGTTTATTATTACTTTGTGAACGACCAGCACTTATACTATTGTATGAAAATGAGTGCATTGCGATCTGCTTCCAAATTGCCTGCAGCTGTGGTTCAAACGCAGTATGCAGGATTGTGAACTGCGTACATAACTCCTTTGCCACAGTGTCAGCAAAAATAACTAAACTATGGAGGCCAGCATGGACGAATGGATATGAGCACTGGTTCTTAAAATATCCTGTTTGCTAATGTCAAGGTAGCGGGTTCAATCCCTACACCGGCCAGCGGGACTAAAGTGTTCATTTCACTCCTTGACTTGGGGATGACAAATACCTCTCAAGTCGGAGTGGGTTTGCCTGATGGCGAGGGACACTGGTAATAGTGAAAACTAATCCACACACAAAAATTAGTCCAGTCCACTAGAAGTAGTAGCACATGTATGGGTTACACTTGAGTTCCAAGCGAACGAGACAACAACATAAATATCTAAACTATATTATTATTTAAACTGAATGTAACATGTTTAAACGATGATTTTTAATGCATTAAATTTAATTCTACTCACCGCCATTTGCTGAACCAAAGTCTCATGCTCCTGTAGATCTTGTAATGACTGCCGTGACTGTGTACAAAAACGCGCCAAAACCAACTCAATTAAATCGTGTTTCTCCCTGCAATCCTTCGTTGAGATATTTCTGGCGTTCAAGAAACACTTCATGTCATTCACCTTCCATGTCTGCAGATCATCACGAGAGAAATGACCAGACATGAGAAGGCGACATTTACTGCACTGTCTGCCTACATTTGAGCTTGAGTTGGGCTTGGGCAAACAGGTTGAACAAAAGTATCTATGGCATTCTTGACAGTATTTCTGGAAAATAATACAAATGAAAACAATGAATGATATTATTTCATAACGTGAGTTGTGTTGTACCGGTTCATCAAGCCTGTGGCTCAGTACATTCAACTCTGATACACATTTTTCCAGGTTTTATTCCCCTAGCCTTTGACTGTTCCCAGTCTACCTATAAGGCAGCCGGTTTGTATCCCTATTCGTCTGGTTCATATCCTTTGAACTGTTCAACATAGGAGGCCCTGTGCTGTGCCACATCTGCATAGCTCTTGGGGTCATTGGGAAATTGCAAGCCCTCTACCTCTACCGGGTCTGTGGCAAAGGTGTTATGAATAACATTCATAATCCTGCATACTGTGTTCGAAACAAAGCTGTGGGCGATTTGGAAGCAGACGTCTTGCTTTGGTTTCCCATTCAAAGGTATGAGTGCCAGTCATTCAAAATGCAATGGCCAACACTAATGAACATAAACTTGCCAAGAAATGACAAACAGCCAAAAAACTCTGAAGTTGACTGTGACATCCTATAAAGGATATGCAACTACCTCTACAAGGTGGAGACACATCAGTGGGGCATTGTGTGAACTGTAGTTTTTTTACCAAGAAATTTCTAATATTGTGAAAGCAATTAAATAACACTCTTTTGGGCAATGTCTAATGCCACTAATGACTATTAGAAAGACTATTAAAGGCAATCTGAAACACTGTTTAGAACCTTTTTTACAAATGCTGAATTTAGGTATCACCCTCAGCGAACTGCGAATCAATAACACTGCCAAAGATCATCTTTAAAACTATCTAAAGCAAATCTTTTAACACTGCCAAAGTAAATCTGTAATATTATCCAAAGCAAATCTTTAACACTGCCAAAGATCATCTTTAATACTATCTAAAGCAAATCGTTAACTCTACCAAAGATAATCTTTAATACTATCTAAAGAAAATCTTTTAACACTGCCAAAGTAAATCTGTAATACTATCCAAAGCAAATCTTTAACACTGACAAAGATAATATTTAATACTGTCTAAAGCAAATATTTAATACTGCCAAAGATAATCTTCAATACTGTCTAAAGTAAATCTTTAATACTGTAAAAGGCAATCTATAACTCCATAAAAGACCATCTCTAACACCGTCAAAGGCATCTCCAACACTGTAAAAGGCATCTCTAACACTATAATAGTATTTCTAACACTGTAAAAGGCACCTCTAATGGTGTAAAATGCATCTCTAACACTGTTGAAAACATCTCTATGATTGTCAAAATCTCTAACAGTGTAAAAGGCATCTCTAATCCTATAACATGCATCTCTAACACTATCTAAGGACTCTAAGGCATCTCTAAGACTGTCAAAGACATCTCCAACACTGTTAAAGACATCTCTAACAATATCAAAGGCATCTCTAAAAATGTCAAAGGCAACTCTAACAGTGTCAAATCCTTGGTAATTCTGAAAAGAACTAATAGCAATAACAGCATGAACTCCAAATTCTTTCTCACTCACCTTTCTCTTAAACAATGAGAAGTTGACTGAACACTTATCACATGACATCTTCATTTGTAATAACGGCTTGATTTTAGACGTGTCGGTGGGAAGTGACTGTTTATTAATGTTATTTCTGAACTGGTCTTCTTGGCTCTGAAATAAAAAAGAAAATATTATAAGCAATTATTTATCACACTTAACTCACCATAGATGTCTTTAATGTAATTTGTGTAGTACAATTTTGGCCATTGTCAATCACAATGACATAAAGTAAATTGTACCTCTCTCTTTCACTGCTTCTTCTTGCTTCTGCCCCCCCCCCCCCAAAAAAAAAATTGATTGTTAAAATTTAGATTGAGTTTGATTTGAAATAAGAAGTGGGCAACAAGGTTACTGTTGTTACCTTTATTATTCTTAGACATGTCCTTATTCTTAGACATGTCCTTCTTATACATGTCCTTTATTCTTAGACATGTCCCAAAGCATAACCTGTTATGGGCCGTAATGAAATTAGATCATCAAATTGTGTAGGCCTCCATACACGAAGGAATAGGTGGCTAGTTTTTTTCCCCCGTTAGAAAATGACAAATGCATGCGTCAAATTCTCAACTGTCCGCATTCCTGACATTATCAGGATAGCCTCTTAACAACATCAACAGACAAGAAATCAAATGCAAGAAAAAATAAACACAATTGATAAGAGGTCACAATATTAAGGTCTTAAAATGTTTAGGGAAAAGACAAAGATAATCAGTGATAAATCAAGCAAATGATAACTGAATCTTCCTTGATGAAACCTTGATTCAAGAGTAGGGATTGTACACATATGTAGGTAGCAAAGACAGGGGTAACAGATAAGTGGTGTTTTAACAGCACTAGGAGATTTGTGGGAGTCAAAAGAAATTAAACTTAGCACCAAACTTAGAATATTTAAAGCTAACATTAAATCAGTACTGCTGTATGGATTAACAACATGGAGAACAACTAAAACATTTACTAGCCGACTTCAACAGTTCATTAACTAGTGCTTGCTAAGAATAGGGCTCAAATGGTATGACTGAACTAATGCAGAGTTTAGTGAGAGAAATAGACAGATTTCAGTGAATCAAGAGGTGAGGAAAAGACGCAGGCACAGGATATGACATATATTGAGAAAATCTGGCAATAGTGTAACTAGAAAGTTCTTTTTCTGGAACCCGGTGTGAAAGAAATAGAGGTAGGTCTTAAAAAAAAAAAAAAAACAGAAGAGAATTTAATAACAGAGATGGGTAATATAGAGAGGATATAGAGGGGGTTGTATGGAATAGCAAAAGGTAGAACATCGTGGCATGAGTTAATTGAGAGTCTGTGCACTAATGGGGGAATACATGGCAGAGGAAGCAGAAGATTAGGCCTAGGTTGGTATTATTTCCTCAAAGGATTTCCTTGTCAACAAGCATCAATCCATTGACCAGTGGGATCTCATTCTCTAAAATAAGAATTTGTGATGAGACAGATATCACTGATAAACATCAGAGGTAGAAGAAAACTAAACAAAAAGTCAGGAGCCAGTCACATTTTCTCAGGCGCCAGCATATTCAATTTTACAAACAAGGGCTATGAAAATTATGAGCCAACTAGAAATTTTCAGGTGCATAGTGACTAAGCGCCTGGGTTTTTCTAGCCCTGCTGATAATCATTGTCAGGTGCTATGCTAATTAATAGGTGTGACCGGTATGGTCCACCATCTCCCATGACCATCAGACTTGGACCAGGTCCATCCAGGTATCTATCATGCTGTCTTTCTCTTGCCGGCGCACCACAGTTTCAGAATTCCCCGCCATACCAAGTTCAGGGTTTGAAATCAGCTACAGGCAATTTGGAAGCAGACAGCTTTGCATTGATTCTGATGGTAGGAGGCGTCAGCTGTTCAGACAGTAATGGCAAACTACTGAACTAATATTGCCTAGTAAACCACAACCAGTCAATAAATCTTAGGGTTGATTGCAATGTCCTATAAAGGACCTTCTATTGCTCTTATAGGACTATAAAGGACTTCTATTGCCAGTTTCACTAAGTTTTTAAGTGTCATAACTTACCCAAAAAACTAACTGTACAGTATCAATATGAGTAACAGTGATAAGACAATAAAACGAGCACAACTAAACACAGCAGGCCGGTACTTGTTTGACACCTGCAGTTCCCTGGCTGTGACCAGTGACAGCCCCAGCTCCCATCAGCATCAAGTTCACCCTGTACTAGTTCGGCGAATACACTGCTACACTCTGTGGCATCACAACATTGCACAGCCAATATACCTGAGGAATACACATACCACAAACAATGCACAATAGGTTTAACAACTCACCAGTTATGATTATTTTTAAAAATAAAAGAAGCTTTTACATGCCCTCAGAAGTATTTGAAGGTAAAGATGACCAGGAGGGTATTGACCACAATTTAGAGTGCCAATAATATATGGGCCGAACACCATATGCCTAATAGTTCTTAAAGTTAGTTGCCTATCCTTTACAGGACATTGCAGTCAACCCCAGCAGTGGTGGATGACCTATATTGCATCATATAAAATAAAAATGTGTTCAAAAGCTGTTTCCTCGCCCCAGTCTGTGATGTGATAGTAGGCCTGCTGGGTCGACCTGGGAGCCCAGCTCTGTTTTTAACATCTATCTTAATGCAAATTTAACCTCATGACCACCTGGCAGGCAGACAAACATCTAGTGACTACTCTACCACAACTCCCAATTCTCGACTTCCGATATAAATTACTTCTTACATCTCCGAGGCGAAGGGGTTACGGACGCAGTTGAGAAAGCAATGGCAAACTACTGAACGTAAACCTGCCAAAAGATTACAATAGAAAAAATTGCTGGGGTTGACAGCAATGTTCTGTAAAGGATAGGCAACTAACTTTAAGAAGTATTAGGCATATGGTGCCTGGACCATATATTATTGGCACTCCAGATTGAGGTCAATAACCTGCTGGTCACCTTGACTGCCCACAGACTTGTCCTGGTAGCCATTTTAGGCTGAGTTGACCTGGCAACCCAGGTCTGTTTGAAAAATCTGGCTCAATGCAAATTAGACCTTAGGGCCACCTGGCCAGCATCTAGTGACTACTCTACCGCAACTCCCAATTCTCAAATTCCGGTCAAACACGGTGGCAGGTTGTGTTTATGAAGCAGAGGGGGGAAAAAGGAAGAACAACTACCTTTTGCCATGGTAATGTGAAGAAAAGATGTGCAAAAATGACCACATCCGGGCCGAAGAGAAGAAAAAGAATAACAAGAAGAAAGAACCTCACCGTTGCCAACTTACGAGAAAAGAGTAGAATTAGTCATAAGATTTCAGGATTTTTGGGTGACAGGGAATAAGAGTATTGTTCCAATTCCTGGCAATAGCTTGTAATATTAGGGTGTAACTATAACAGTCTCCGTGGTGAAGGGTGTTATGGATGCGGTTCGGGATCCCATATACCCGTGTTCGAAACACAGCTGCACGCGATTTGGCAGCAGACAGCGTTGTGCTGGTTTTTTATGAAATGGTATGCGTGCCGGTCATTTAGAAAGCAATGGCAAGACATCAACAACAGCAAAAACTGTTGGTGTTGACTGCGACATCCTGTAAAAGATATGCAACTACCTCTACAAAGTGGAGACATGTCAGTGGTTTCAAATTGTTTCAAAGGAAACTGATGATGTCATATTAACTCCTCCCCTAAATCTCTGGGTAGTGGATAAAATGTCTACACTTCATGGGTAAAGGCGAAAGATAGGAGATGTCTTATATTCATTGCACATTTTCAGAATCCCTCAGCATGATGACATCATTTAGATCACTACCAGGGGTTCTAATGAGGTATGATGAACAGTGCAAGACTCCTCATGTCTCACAGCCTCTCTTGCTCAATCTTACCTCTCCTTCACAGTAATCCAGTGGAAAGTTGAGGTTCTAACCCCCATTGAGGAAATTGGATAGAGCAACAGACGAGGCAAAGGTGAAATCAACTTTTCACAGCCAAGGCATGGATCACACACAACAATAGCGTGCAAATATTGCGCATAAATGGATACACCATCAGATTGCTACCTTGGTGACATTTCAGATTCCAAGCTAAGTCTTTCAGTTCACGAGTGCTTTTTGCTTATAGACTCCAGCGGGGTCATCGCTGGAGCTACAGAGTTCATTCTTTGTGTGACGCTTTCAGCAGCCGCCCTGCGGAAAGAGACCAAGCCATGTGGGATAAACCCGGTGCAATGAAGTCGGTCCTCTCGACTTTTAAGACTTCACAGACCCACAGAAGGGGTCTGCTTCTGGATTTGTTAGTTTATAAGAAGAAAGTAATATTATCATAGTTTCTGAAGTAAAAGGATTGCAAATGTAGAAGAGTATGGCATTATTAGATGGGACTACCAACTCCCATCTCATTGTCTTTCTTTTTCTAGAGATATCCCGTATCAATTTTAAACACCAGGTCAATTGCACAATGCAGTTGCGCTGGAAGAAAACATCAACTGGCAAATCTACTGCAAAATGAGAAATTAATGGGTTAAAATCCCAGCACAATGTTGTGAATTTTTACTTACTTCTCATTGATTTCTATTACATATCCTCTTAATCTTACAAGTAATCAGATTAGATGCCTAGCAATCCATTGATAAAAGTGGAGAAAAAAAACCCACAGAAGGTTATGTGTGCAACTTGAACACATAAAATATTCCTTGGCAGTTAGACATCTCTCCCATAGCAACATATGCCTGTGAGACCTGGACACTTACTAAACAAACTGAACAGTGCACAAATGCCTTTGAATATAAATGCTATAGACGGGTTGAAAGAATATTTTGGGTAAAGAAAAGAACAAATGCATCCATACTTCAAGAGCTGAAACTGAAGAAGGTTGGCTATTAAAGATGATAATACAAAGAAAATTGAAATATAAGGAAAGGTTTGGAGAGAACAATAATGGAGGGGTATATGCCTGGGAAGAGAGGAAGAGGAAGGCCAAAGAGAAGATGGGAGCAGGATGTGGCGTATGATCTACAGATGGGTGTATCAGATGCGGGACATCTTGCTAATGATCAGGAAGTTTTCCAGAAGGTTGTTATGGGAGCGAGGTTCTGCAAAGGACATGCTACTGAATGAATGAATGAATGAGTTGGACATTGCTAAGAATAGGTCAGAAGGTTTATATTCTGAAAATATTTAAAGGAAATAAAAGCCACCCATGGGTAGATAGAGCCTGTTACCAAGGATGGAATCTGTCTAGAGGAAGTCCACCTTATACAAACAATACCAAAGTTGTTCACACATCTGAGCTAGAGACATATATAATTATGTGTGAGACACTCCCCTTACATAAAAAAAAAATGAACAGAGAAGAGGAGTGAGAACCCAGACTATTGGTGCATAAGTTTTATATGTGTAGAAAGTAAAGGTAGTTTAATGGTGTTGGGGTGTATGTCTTCATATACTTTAGTATGGGGCATAATGAGGTGAAATGGCTGGTTTCATTCCTCACCAGCGCCGCCCCCCCCCCCACCACCCACCCATTTTTTTACACATGGCCCAGCCACCGGGGGCGTCTCTGCTTGAGGAGAGAGTGCGCTGTTGTAATATCCACTCTTTCAAGCATGTGTTTGTTTGTTATGTGGTCTTTCCACAATATGCAAAGGATATGTCTCAGACATCTCATATGGAAGTAATTTGACTTTCTTTCCTGTTGTGAGTACAAAGTCCAGGATTCAGACCCATAGAGTAGTGTGCTAACAACACAAGCTTTATATACTTGAACTTTTGTATGCTCTGTTAGTCTATTATTCTCCTAAATTCTCTTAGTTAGCCTGGAAAGTGTTGTGGCTGCCTTTCCAATGCGTCTGTCAATTTCTGTCTCTAAGGAAAGATAATCTGATATTGTTGACTCCAAATATGCAAACTCATAGACAACCTTCAATTGGTGATTAGAAATTGTAATTGAGGAAGGTGCACCAGCATCTTGTTCCATCACCTGTATTTTATTTAGGCTGATGGTGAGCCCAAAGTCTTTGCAGGCGGCTGCAAAACGATCTATGAGCCTTTGGAGATCTTCTGCTGTATGAGTAGTCAGTGCTGCATCATCTGCAAAAAGTAGTTCTCTTACGCATCTTGATCTTATTTTGGTTTTTGCCTTGAGTCTTGATGGGTTAAAAAGTTTGCCATCAGATCTTGTATGGAGGTATATGCCTTCAGTGGCAGTCCCAAATGCCTGCCTTAAGAGAACCACGAAGAAGATACCAAAATGTGTAGGAGTAAGCACGCAGCTGTTCTTTACTCCACTACTGATGCTGAATGACTGGGATATTGAGCCATCAAATAAAATAGTCCCCTGCATGTTTTCATGAAATTATTTCACAAGACAGCAGGATGGATGGACATCCTATCTTCTCAAGGATCCTAAAAAGACTGTCTCTGCTCACGAGGTCAAATGCGTTTGTGAGGTCAATGAAGGCAATACATAATGGCTTCTTCTATTCTCTGCACTTCCCCTGGAGCTGCCAGGGTGAGAAAATCATATTGATGGTGGACCTGTTGGGTCTAAATCCGCATGATTTGGGGTAGATTCATTCAGCAAGGATGTGTAATCTTTTTAGGATTACTCGAGCAAAATTCTTGCCTGTAATGCTGAGGAGGGAAATGCCATGATAGTTGTTGCAGTCACTTCTGTCACCTTTGTTCTTATAAATGGTAACAATGTTTGCGTCCTTCATATATTGGGACTGTTTACAACATTTGTAAATAATACTAATAGCTGTACAAAACTTACGTATACAATAGCTCACTGTTTACAAATTATGTATACAATAGCCCACTTGATATAACATTTGGTATTATACAGTAAATCAAGTAATTCACTCATTGTACAAACCTTTATAATAACTCACTACTGCTTACAAATTATGTATGTAATTAGCTCACTAATTTGTTGGTACAAACTTCGGTACAAAATAACTTGGTATAAATATTTACAAATGAATAAAACACTAAAATAAGTAAACTTCACAGGAACTTGAGCACTGTCTTAAGAAATTGAAACAATTATTTTAATAACAAAACTAAAATGTAGTTATAATTATATCAATGTAATTTAATATATGTATAGTGTTCACATGGATTACAATGTTCCATTATTATACTTATTTATAGATACAGTTTCATAGTAACAGAAGAACAATACTCTGATAATGTGACATGTAGTTTCAGTTTTGCTGTTTGCTGTGTCATCCTGCAAATATACTATTATTGATTGCTGTTAATTCTTCACCCCCACCCCCATTCATTGTGATTCTGTATGTATGATGTATCAATGCCTTGTCTCCATTGAACTTAAACATCTAGAATGGCAGTTGTTATAACTGCCATGACTGAATGTAAGTAAAAATATAACAAAAATTAACAACTACCTTAACTAAACACTAAACTTACAAACTGTAACATTCCTCTACAAACAGTAAACCAAACAAACAGTAGTAACTAAGTCTAAAACAAATCAAAACACTGGACCAGTTAGTTATATTAAATTAAATTATTAATTCTATTTTTATGATTATAATTTTTAATTCATTCACATATATAACATAACACACAAATGAAATGAAACATAGTAAAGTTTTAGTTTAACTAACAGTCTCCACAGACCCACTCCCTGTATGACGCAGCCCTATCTCAGAAAGTAGTGACAGAACTTAGATAGGGCGGTTTAGGTTTAGGAATAATTTTATTGGAATACTGACCCAGAATCAGTCAAACACTTCGCAAAATTAATAAATAAATAGTTGTTCTGCTAAGAAGAAAGTTAGACCACTGATGAAGTATTTACTAGTATTTTACTAAGTCGAAGTCTGACGTGTCATCATTACTGTATATCACGATAATGAAGATTTTACAAAAACAAAATAATTAATTCGAAATAATGTGACTAAATTAATGGAGAACAAACACTGCATTGACTAAATTATAACTCACGGAGTGATTCTCTGGTTAATTTCGCAGTAAAGTACATCCGTGTTTATCGACAACCGTAACACCGGAAATGTACCTTTCACCTTTTGTGGCTTTATTGTTTTCTGAACGACAAGAGTGTCGGGGGAAACTCCCACTTGCTGAATGGCTAACTGTTTTGGTTTAGGCTTAATCGTTAAGGTTTTTTGGCTTAATCATTTTCTGAAAAAGGAAGTGGATAACACAAGGAAATGACTCACTCTGGGGTAAACACCCTAGTAAACGGTTACGTACTGTAGTAAGTTAAGACAAGGTGCAAGGGTGTTCCAACTGCCAAAATCGTTTACACAAATATGTACTAACTAAGTCCATGTCCTCTTCAGGACTCATCCCCCACTGGTCCAAGCCTGACATCCATCTCACGCCTGTGGCTCCTAGTAGCTGTCAGCATTCGAAAGCTGTCACCCCCCCCCCCCCGATTTGGTGTCTAACCAAGCGGTGAAGTAGGGTATGCCTACCCAACATGTGAAGACAGGATTCGGCAGACTGCGCAGATGAAATCACTGATGATTCAACGGGCAAGACGACGTTTACCTGCAAAGCGTTGTGGAACGTAATGAGCACGGCAAGGCACGTAGAGCGCCCTGGCCATCCACTGCACCTGTATTCGTCTCTAGTCGTCTTGACTTGTCTTGCCAATGGACTCAGATGAACTCAGGCGAGAGAGTGAGGTCGACGAATTTGCGCAACTCTCCTCACTTTAATCCAGTTCATCGCGAAAGTCATTCTTCATCCAACTTCATTCATCTTGAAACCTGGGAGACTACTGCTAAAGATAGTAATTCGTCGCATACATAAGGGTGCAGTCACTTGTGAAGCAACCAGGACTGTAAGCGCTGTGAAGAAAAGGCTGGACATAAAAACCACTGCAGGAGATCCTCATCCTGGAACGTCATGTATTCTTTGCCCACATTGTCAAAGAACATGTCGAGCCAAAATAGGCCTTATCAGCCATCTTAGAACTCACGGCTCCATACTTTCAACCTCACTGATTGAAATGAATGGTCATCATCATTCTTGATGGACAAACAACAGCACTAACTAGAGTCAAGAACCCACATTACAGGACTCATGACATTCCCATACGCGCTCCTTCCTGATGCTCAACAATACTAATGGTATTGGATGCAGTCTGATTATGTGTCTGTTTGGCAATTCCTTGGAGTATTGAGTGTTGGCTATATCCTCTGGTCACTCCCTGCAGCATCATTCTCTCCATGTCATGACGATCATTTATCTTGTCTGCTATACTATACACATGATCCCAAATAGCCCTGGCCACATCTGCCTCGTCGTGACCCGATACACCACCCAGCCGAGCTGTGTAGACCCGGCCAATCTGCCTGCCTGTTCGTTTCCAACATTCAGGCGTATTCTGTGGGGGGGGGGGGGGTCCGACGGGTGCTCCCTATCTTTGATTTTTTAAAAATTGAAGCATGTCTCACTTGAAGTTAACAATGTCCACAAAATTCTTTAAAATGCTTATATTCGGTATCCATGTTTTAAGCCTAGACAAAAACGAGAAATCGTTGGAAAATCATATCACAAATGACGATTTCCCCCCCCCCCCCCCACTCTCACCGTCTATATCTGTTCGTGCGTGTATGTGTTTTCTGAAATGTAACACTTCGGGGGGATCGGCAGGGACTCTAGACGAATATCAAAGCTGAGAGGAAAAACCAGATGAACTTTCACTCAGATGACAGATGGAACCATTATCAGTAAGACTCTTCGCTGGCTATTGAACGAAGGGACTGGGCGTGTGTGGGAATGTCCTAGATGCAGTCGTGTCGTGTCTTTGCTCAACTCAACTCAACTCAACTCAGTTCGGATTAGCCGTTTTCATTGGTTGTGTCATTTTTCATTTTTTATGTGTGTTTCATTTTGCCATTTTGTCGTTGTGTCATTTTTCATTTGTTGTCAATATCTTTTTGTGTATGTATCTGTTACATTTTGCGTGTTTTGTTTTTCTTTGGGTGCCTTGTTCAGTGTTTGGGTAAGTTTTAAGTGTTTATGATGGCAGTTTTCATTGGTTGTATTAGTTTTCCTTGATTGTGTCGCTTCTTTGGTTGTCTCAATGGTTGTCATATTTCAGTGGCTGTGTCATTTTTCAGTTGTAGATTTCTTTTTTTGTGTGAGTGTGTTACCTTTTGACTTGTACATTTGGATGTCTTGTTTTCTTTAGGTGCATCGTTCAGTGTTTAATGTTATTTTTCATGTATCTGTTACATTTTGCGTGTTATGTTTTTCTTTGGGTGCCTTGTTCAGTGTTTGTGTAAGTTTTAAGTGTTTATGATGGCAGTTTTCATTGGTTGTATTAGTTTTCCTTGATTGTGTCGCTTCTTTGGTTGTCTCAATGGTTGTCATTTTTCAGTGGCTGTGTCATTTTTCAGTTGTAGATTTCTTTTTTTCTTTTTTGTATGTTACCTTTTGGCTTGTACATTTGGATGTCTTGTTTTCTTGAGGTGCATCGTTCAGTGTTTAATGTTATTTTTCATTAGTTGTTTCAGATTTCATAGTTTGTGTCAGAGACTTATTATCATATATGTGTTTTTGAGTGAGCAATTCGAGGACTTAGTGAGTCACTATTTGTCGGCTGTGCTGGAACGGACAACCGATGATCTCATAAGTCTTGTATGTTACGCTATATCTGACGCCATTTTGCCTTGTGGTTGATACTCCACTCCTCATCTGTACTTAACATAGACTATCGCTACATATCCAGACAAAGGTGAGAGGGATATCTGACAAGGAAGAACAGAACAGTGTACAGCGCAGAACAGCCACTCTCAGCTTCTTTGATGATAAATACCCACAGGATCTCTGGATCCGAGTCTACACAGATGGGTCAGCATAAAATTCTATTCGAAATGGAGGAGCGGGAGTGTACATAGAATACCCAAATAATACTAGTACTAGGGACACGGCCAGAGTTCCAACAGGAAAGTACTGCCATAACTACGATGCTGAAATTGAGGCAACCAAGATAGCCACAGAGAAATTACAAAATACCAGCCATGGTACACAATCTGTGGTGATATTGACAGATGCAAAATCAGTAATAGAGGCGCTCCTGTCTGGGAAATTGCCAGTACTAAGGACACTACTTTCTGAACTTAGCAGTCAGCATAAGGTCACCATCCAGTGGATACCATCCCACTGTGGAGTTCCCGGAAACGACAGAGTTAATCGACTGGCTAAGGAAGGAGTAAAAAAAAGAACAAGCTGATGTGCCGATTACATACCACCAAAAGAAAAGAATGATCAAATCAATTAGAAGGCCACCAAACCCTACTCAAGACGACTACCACGTTATGGATATACCAAAACAGGTCATTATTCTGCGCCTCAGAACAGGACACAATAGATTACACAATCACATGTATACAAAATTCAAGATTGGTGACTCAGCCATGTGCTCATGTGGATAGGGGTCGCAGACAGCCGAGCACATTGCCCAAACTACAACATATCCAGGCGAACCTTCTGGCCTAGAGATACAACAGTGGAAGATAAACTCTATGGACCGCTGAGTGAACTAAACAAGACTGTTAGATTCATACAAGAGACAATTATAAACATATTTCAGGCAAACGAAAGAAGAAGAAGAAAACATTAACATGACAGTAATGCCTTGATTGCTCTCTACTTTGTATGTATGTGTGTGTGTGTGTGTGTGTGTGTGTGTGTGTGTGTGTGTGTGTGTGTGTGTTGTGTTGTGTGTGTGTGTTGTTGCGTACCCCTTACGGGACGTTGCAGTCAACACCAGCATTTGTCAGCTGCTGTTGATGTACTAGGCAAGTTGTACGTTCAGTAGTTTGCCATTGCTTTCTGGACGACCGGTTCCCATACCAGCACGTTATAACACAACGCGACAGGGTTTGCTGCACAAATCGCTCGCAGCTGAGATTCGAACGCCTGGTACCCGGCTCACGAACCGCGTTCGCAAGCCTTTAGCCATGGCGCCGGCTACGAAAGAAGAAGAACGAAAGAAGAAGAAGAAAACATTACATTAACATGACAGTAATGCCTTGATTGCTCTCTACACTTATTAATAATTCTGGTCAAGCATTCTACGGAATTAAAGATAGCTTAAAGAAACACACTTATATGGCCAGGGGACATAAACATCTAATATTGTTATAAGGGAATTTACTATAATTAAAAAACAGAAATTATATACTTAGCAATGATATTATTATCTAACAGAACGTCCCTCTACTTTTTATTTAGAAATTAAATTGTTAACATTGAAGTTAGATTTCGCAAATTAAATAATAATAATTCTTAATTGCATATACAAACTATTTCTAGCCTTTATTTACTTTTAATTTATAACCCACTTTACTGTTCTACATTCACATCTAAAATTTTAAAAGTATACTTTAAATGCCATCTTTAGTTCTTTCCTTCCACCTCGGTGGGGGAAAACCGGGGTTTCTCTTCACAACGTATACAATTTTACAGATATGCACGGCAGATTTCAAGAAAGACTTGGAAAAACATCTCTCTGGTTCCTGTGAAATTGTGTATTATTTCCGGATTTAGTGGTGATATTCGTTGTTTTTTTTTTTATTTCTGGATATTTCCCCGGAATTATTACCTGAAACAACACATTTTTCAATATGTATTCGAATATCACTGATGTCGGGATCTCGATAAATGACTACGATGTCCAGCTACTCCACCAGTCCGGAACGATAGTGTGTTCCATAACTGGCCCCGGGGCGGCTGCTAAAGCAACACCCGCACTTATTATGAGTGCCCTAACTGGTCCAGGAGGTGTACCTTTTGGGGGAGTCGTGGACCTGCATAGGTTCGAAATTCCCACTAGGTGGTACTTTCACCTGTCAGCAGAGGCTCAGAAAGCCGTGTATGATAAGATACACGGAAAAAAACTTTCGCTACCAAGTTTAGGGATAGACATATCACTACAACATCTAGACAAAGAAAGGGACAGGCTGACCATCCACTGGCTACCTGTCACGATTGCTCCTCAAGGAGTTAAAAAACTGGTGCACAGTATTACAGGAGACGACAAGGCTGAGGTCTTTAGGATAAAGAATGGGGCTGGCAAGTGGGGAGCGCTCTGCAACCCAACTAAGGAAGTTCCCCATTACATACGGATCTACACTCCCGGTATAACGAACAATAACCACAGAGTGTTGATCACGATGCCGGGGAGAAAGACCGATTGTCCAGCTTGTGGCCAAAACAACCACTGGGCAAATAAATGCCCTAGTCGACGACACCAATAGCAGCAACAATAAGGGTTCAAAGCCAAGAAGATTTCCCACCGCTCGAAAGAGAAACCTCTCCACAGGGAGAGATTGAACTGACACAAACCTTCAACAGTCAAATCAACACACAAGAAAATAACACACAAGAAATTAATACACAAGACATAAATCCAAGGAATGAAGACTCTGACGGTTTTCAAGTCGTCAGCAAACCAAAGAAGAGAACATGGGCTAACAGAAGACCGCAGTCAAAACACAGCGACGACACAGAAACAGACGATTTATCACTGCCAAAGAAAGAAAAAGTCAAAAACACTATAGGCAAGACAAAGGAAACTGAACAAGAACAACAAGAGGAGACACAAGTACAAGACGAAGACGACACATACAGCATACCAGACACTCTTTTCGTAGACACAGACACAAGTGATAAGAACGAGGAACAAGACGATCCTCCCACACAAACCTTTGACGCTACAGACCTGCTCGCCTAAATGTACCCAACAAGGATAATAATTTTGCGTGTGATTCTATACACTTATTATATCTCATTCATTTGATTTTACTTAAATTATAATGACTAGTGATTTAGTTATTATTACTTTAAACATTTGTGGTATACGTACAAAATTACAACATATTATCACACTAATAAACAAACACAAACCAGATTTTCTACTACTACAAGAAACAAATATATGTTCAAAAACATTCGCACAACATATCACCACACAGCTAGGCCTCAGACATTCATGCTTTAGTTTAGGCAC
This sequence comes from Cepaea hortensis, assembly GCA_963921405.1. Taxonomy (NCBI): domain Eukaryota; kingdom Metazoa; phylum Mollusca; class Gastropoda; order Stylommatophora; family Helicidae; genus Cepaea; species Cepaea hortensis. The sequence continues at coordinate 76,041,472 of OY992890.1, read as the reverse complement.
ACACAAAATTGGGTCAGGAACAGCTATTCTGCAGACATCAGACAGGTGGGACATAATTAAAACACACACGGATAACCATGGACGAATCTCCATAATACAGGTAGAAAACACTATACAAGCATACACCATAGTGAACATACATGCACCACCAAATTACAATCACCAACCAAACTTTTACCAAGAATTAGACACCTTACTTATACAAACATACAGAGGGCAAAATATTATCCTTGCAGGGGATTTCAATTTTGTACTCTCAGATTTGGATATCGTAGGGGCAGGCAAAGCAGGAATCAAGACACAATTAAGGAGAAATGACAGAAGTGGAATACATCAACTGGATATACTAAAGAATACCCTAGACACACACAATCTAATAGACGCTTTCCGATACAGACACCCTAATAACATTGCAACAACACACAAAAATAGGGCTTACAATAGATCAGCCAGATTAGATAGAGTATACTCACCTTCAACACACCAAATAATACACACAAAACATCTACAAGAGACATTACAATACACAGATCACAAAGCAGTACTAACACAAATCACTACAGACACTACAAACACAAGGCCATCAAAAAGAACATCACATTGGAAGTTCAATAACTCCTTACTCCAACATACAGGTTATTTACAACATGTGACACAACTTATTCTAACATACACTAATAGTACGCCCACGGACAACATAACACAAATTTGGGATTTACTAAAGAATACAATACGGTGTAGAACACAACAGTTAGCATCCATCATACATAAAGACAGACTACAACAAGAACATATCATACAGACAGCAATACAACTCACAAAACAGACTGACAGGAATGCATCACACCTAAACACACTAGAATCACAATTAGAACAACACCAGCAACACACACTCCGCGGTGCACTCCTTCGAACTAAACTTACTAACATATCAGAAGAAAGTCCCAATAGACAGCACCTTTCATTAGAGCAAAACATTCAACGCAACAGACAAATAGGAGCAATAACAGACATGCAAGGAAACACACAAACAGAGACAGTACATATACTAGAAACATTCCAACAGTACTACACTGACCTATATACAGCAGAACCCGCCAACACACAAACACAAAATAGATTCCTAAAATGCACAAAAAAATTGTCAGACACAGATAAAGACACACTAGACACAGAGCTTACATTAGCCGACATAACACATGCACTCAATCAAATGCAAAAAGACAAAACACCAGGACCAGATGGACTCACAGTAGAATTCTACCAACACTTCTTTCCTATCCTAGGCAATTTCCTTCTAAAAGTCTACCAAGAAGCTTTTCATAAACAAGAACTCCCAAACACTTGCAACATGTCATATATAACACTCATACCTAAAGACAACACAGACAAAACACAGCTGAAAAACTATAGACCCATCTCCTTATTAAACACAGACTACAAAATTCTAGCAAAATCACTTGCAAACAAAATTAAAAACTTCATGCCATCACTCATCCACCCAGACCAACAGTGCAGTATTCAACACAGAAACATACACCAACATACACACTTCATTAGGGATTTCATTACATACACCCACCAGAAAGACTGTCAATCCTCTCTCTTATCTTTAGACCAGGAGAAGGCCTTTGACAGAATCTCACACTCATACTTACACAAAACACTAGCACACTGCAACATAGGACAGTACTATAGACAGTGGATAGAAATATTGTATAAAAATCCTGAAAGTAAGGTACTGGTGAATCATTCACTCACTGGCAGTTTCAGGATCACTAGATCTGTCAGACAAGGGTGTCCACTATCACCAGTCCTATATGTACTCACACTAGAACCACTCTTAGAAGCAATTAGACAGGACACTAACATTAAAGGTACATTTATACAAGGGTCTGGAGAGCGGAAATTAATTGCTTATGCAGATGACACCGTTTTCTTCCCTACAACCAACACTTCCATAACGAACATACTTCACACCTTCAGACAGTTTGGTGAAGGTAGTGGGGCCAAAATAAACATACAGAAGTCTAAAATAATGGGTCTGGGGAAGTGGAAGAATAAAGCAGATTTCCCCCCGGATCTAACAGTCACAGATAACATGAAGATTTATGGGACCACTTTTCCATCCAATCCCAGAAACACACACACAGGAACATGGCAATCACTGACAAAACAAATTATAGACACACTACATAGGTTCAAATACAAGACATCAACAATTTTTATACGAAGCACTATTGTAAACACCTTCATCTTTCCTAACATACTATATTTAGCCACAGTGTTAGACCCACCAAAACAAACAATCACAGACATAAACAAACACATCAGGAAATTCATCTTTAAAAACACAATCCACAGTATTAAGCACAAGACTTTAATACAAGAGAAGACTAGAGGGGGAATCTCATTACAGGACCTTAACACAAAAATACAAGCATTAAGAATCAACCACATAGGACGCATCATCAATCATCCAGATCAACACTCGCTAGCATTATACTATATTGCAATTAGATTACACAGAATTAAGAAAATAGACAAAACAACACCGCACTATTACGGCACACTACCGCACTTCTACAGAACATGTATGCAAGCAATTCAAGGTAATGAACACTTAATACAACAGACAACCAAGCAGATATACACATATTTAGTACAACAACAAGCCCCACCACTACACCTGAGAATCAAAAGAGGATACAAATATCACATGAAAGACTACAGTTGCACCTTCACTAACTTACACAACAAACATATCACATCAAAATCCAAAGAAATAACATATAGGCTAATTTATAATATGACCCCGACATCTGAGAGAGCCGCACAAACATTCAAGCAAATAGCCCCATGCAAATTATGTAGACAAAATATTCAGGAAACAGAGGATCATCTCTTCTATGAATGCCCAGCAATCACAGCCACTAAGATTGCACTGCAACAATTAATAGAAACACACACAAACAAGAAAACTGACGCTTATAAGGCCATTTTTTTAAATACAATACCCACAGCCACAAAAGACAAACACACTAAACTTCTTGTTGCACTGGCGGAGTATAGAAACGTAATATGGTCGAGTAGAAACTCGGCCACACACAATCACCAAACAATACAACCACACACACTAGCAAAGATTTTCCAACAAAAAATCGCCCAGCTATTCGCAGATTAATAAACAAGAGCCACTCCCATCAAATTTCACACTACATAACATACATGTTCAAACACACTCTCACAGTATATTTCTATACTCCGCATCATGTGTACCACTAAGCCCAATCATTGAGGAACAAAGCGCCAAATAACTGAATAAATGTCTTTTCTTTGTTACTGAGTCCTGGAGCCCAACCTAGTCAGAACAATGGGACGGTGGCCTTTGTGAGTCAGTGGTCTTGTCGACCGAAGTTTGACCTCGGTCTGAACAGCTCTCTCTCTCTCTCTCTCTCTCTCTCTCTCTCTCTCTCTCTCTCTCTCTCTCTCGCTCTCTCTCTTTCTCTCTCTCTCTATCTCGCTCTCTCTCTCTTTCTCCCCCCCCACCCCAAACATGAATGACTATACGCTGTATTCGCAATGTAAAAGCCTGTTTTTGTACATAATAAATGGGATATTTATGTATACGTTGAATTCGCAATGGACAACTTAACAAATTCCAATCTGTTTACGCGCGCTCTCTCCTTATCCCTCCCCTCCTCTCCCCTCCCCAGCTCCCTCTCTCTCCCTCCCTCCGTGTTGACCGCGTTCCTGGTCTCAACCCACCCCACCACAAGCAAATCCTGGGCACTTGCGATTAAGTCGAGGGCTGTCATTCAGCAATAATATTGAATCCACTTACAGGAAGTAAGCTTGCATGAGACTGCCTGCAGTGTAAAACGTGGGGCGGCTTTTGCCGTTTCGACCTTGACACCAACATTTCCGTTAATGTATATATCTTCGGTGTGGAAGAGAACGCGTGCTGTGTGTTGAAGGTTTTATAAGCGTGTGAGAAAGATGGGTTTAGAATGAACGAACGGAAGGAATCATCACCACACCATAGTCGTTGTTGTCTCCGTCATTATCATCACCATTATCATCACCATTACCATCACCACTATCATCATCATTATCATCACCATTATCATCACTATTACAATCAACCACGTTAGAATGGGATGACTGAAAGCGTACGTCATTATCATAACTGTATATGTATGTTTTTGTTTCATTAACGAATATGACATAACACTAACAAACGGCAACGCTCTGTAATATACACAAACAAAGAAACACGCATTGCACCTTGTAAATATACATTGCTTTGTATAAAATAAACGTATTAAAAAAAAAAAAAAAAACATAGGGCTTACAATAGATCAGCCAGATTAGATAGAGTATACTCACCTTCAACACACCAAATAATACACACAAAACATCTACAAGAGACATTACAATACACAGATCACAAAGCAGTACTAACACATATCACTACAGACACTACAAACACAAGGCCATCAAAAAGAACATCACATTGGAAGTTCAATAACTCCTTACTCCAACATACAGGTTATTTACAACATGTGACACAACTTATTCTAACATACACTAATAGTACACCCACGGACAACATAACACAAATTTGGGATTTACTAAAGAATACAATACGGTGTAGAACACAACAGTTAGCATCCATCATACATAAAGACAGACTACAACAAGAACATATCATACAGACAGCAATACAACTCACAAAACAGACTGACAGGAATGCATCACACCTAAACACACTAGAATCGCAATTAGAACAACACCAGCAACACACACTCCGCGGTGCACTCCTTCGAACTAAACTTACTAACATATCAGAAGAAAGTCCCAATAGACAGCACCTTTCATTAGAGCAAAACATTCAACGCAACAGACAAATAGGAGCAATAACAGACATGCAAGGAAACACACAAACAGAGACAGTACATATACTAGAAACATTCCAACAGTACTACACTGACCTATATACAGCAGAACCCGCCAACACACAAACACAAAATAGATTCCTAAAATACACAAAAAAATTGTCAGACACAGATAAAGACACACTAGACACAGAGCTTACATTAGCCGACATAACACATGCACTCAATCAAATGCAAAAAGACAAAACACCAGGACCAGATGGACTCACAGTAGAATTCTACCAACACTTCTTTCCTATCCTAGGCAATTTCCTTCTAAAAGTCTACCAAGAAGCTTTTCATAAACAAGAACTCCCAAACACTTGCAACATGTCATATATAACACTCATACCTAAAGACAACACAGACAAAACACAGCTGAAAAACTATAGACCCATCTCCTTATTAAACACAGACTACAAAATTCTAGCAAAATCACTTGCAAACAAAATTAAAAACTTCATGCCATCACTCATCCACCCAGACCAACAGTGCAGTATTCAACACAGAAACATACACCAACATACACACTTCATTAGGGATTTCATTACATACACCCACCAGAAAGACTGTCAATCCTCTCTCTTATCTTTAGACCAGGAGAAGGCCTTTGACAGAATCTCACACTCATACTTACACAAAACACTAGCACACTGCAACATAGGACAGTACTATAGACAGTGGATAGAAATATTGTATAAAAATCCTGAAAGTAAGGTACTGGTGAATCATTCACTCACTGGCAGTTTCAGGATCACTAGATCTGTCAGACAAGGGTGTCCACTATCACCAGTCCTATATGTACTCACACTAGAACCACTCTTAGAAGCAATTAGACAGGACACTAACATTAAAGGTACATTTATACAAGGGTCTGGAGAGCGGAAATTAATTGCTTATGCAGATGACACCGTTTTCTTCCCTACAACCAACACTTCCATAACGAACATACTTCACACCTTCAGGCAGTTTGGTGAAGGAAGTGGGGCCAAAATAAACATACAGAAGTCTAAAATAATGGGTCTGGGGAAGTGGAAGAATAAAGCAGATTTCCCCCCGGATCTAACAGTCACAGATAACATGAAGATTTATGGGATCACTTTTCCATCCAATCCCAGAAAACACACACACAGGAACATGGCAATCACTGACAAAACAAATTATAGACATACTACATAGGTTCAAATACAAGACATCAACAATTTTTATACGAAGCACTATTGTAAACACCTTCATCTTTCCTAACATACTATATTTAGCCACAGTGTTAGACCCACCAAAACAAACAATCACAGACATAAACAAACACATCAGGAAATTCATCTTTAAAAACACAATCCACAGTATAAAGCACAAGACTTTAATACAAGAGAAGACTAGAGGGGGAATTTCACTACAGGACCTTAACACAAAAATACAAGCATTAAGAATCAACCACATAGGACGCATCATCAATCATCCAGATCAACACTCGCTAGCATTATACTATATTGCAATTAGATTACACAGATTTAAGAAAATAGACAAAACAACACCACACTATTACGGCACACTACCGCACTTCTACAGAACATGTATGCAAGCAATTCAAGGTAATGAACACTTAATACAACAGACAACCAAGCAGATATACACATATTTAGTACAACAACAAGCCCCACCACTACACCTGAGAATCAAAAGAGGATACAAATATCACATGAAAGACTACAGTTGCACCTTCACTAACTTACACAGCAAACATATCACATCAAAATCCAAAGAAATAACATACAGGCTAATTTATAATATGACCCCGACAACTGAGAGAGCCGCACAAACATCCAAACAAATAGCCCCATGCAAATTATGTAGACAAAATATTCAGGAAACAGAGGATCATCTCTTCTATGAATGCCCAGCAATCACAGCCACTAAGATTGCACTGCAACAATTAATAGAAACACACACAAACAAGAAAACTGACGCTTATAAGGCCATTTTTTTAAATACAATACCCACAGCCACAAAAGACAAACACACTAAACTTCTTGTTGCACTGGCGGAGTATAGAAACGTAATATGGTCGAGTAGAAACTCGGCCACACACAATCACCAAACAATACAACCACACACACTAGCAAAGATTTTTCAACAAAAAATCGCCCAGCTATTCGCAGATTAATAAACAAGAGCCACCCCCATCAAATTTCACACTACATAACATACATGTTCAAACACACTCTCACAGTATATGTATTTCTATACTCCGCATGTGTACCACTAAGCCCAATCATTGAGGAACAAAGCGCCAAATAACTGGAAAAAAAGTTTTTCCCTCACACAAGTGAGTATGAGAGACGAATTGTATCTTTTGACACTGAAAGTATACTATTAAAAATTGAAAAAAAAGAAAAAAAAAAGAAAAAAAAGAAAACCATTTTTTTACTGGCCTGCTAGGGTCACACAAAATTTAAATGACATTCATCATCATCATCATCATGCTGATGTTGCATTCTAACGACATGGCTAAACCACTTGATCTTCTGTCTTTCAATAAATGTGACATAAGGTGTTGATCCCACAGTCTGTCTGATAGTAGCATTTCTTACTCGGTCTCGGATTGTTAAGTTGGCAGCTCTCCTCAAGCATCTCATTTCGCAGGTGTTGATTTTGCGAAGGTGTAATTTGGATAAAGTCCAGGTTTGAGATTGGTAGCATAGGGTTGGTGTGAATATGCTGTTTATTAATATTATCTGTCGTTTTGCGAACATGGGTATGTTTGGATGTTTCAGTAAGGGTGATAGTTGATATGTAAGTGCACTAGCTTTTTGACATCTGATTTCAATTTCTCTGTCCAATCGCCATCTTCTGTGATCATACTAAGGTATTTGAATTATTTAACTTGTTTCAGAGTTGTGTTATTTATCTGTATACTTAGTGGGCCTGGCGATCTGCTAACTTGCATTACTTCGGTTTTGGCTGTGTTTATGCTCATATTGTATCTGCTGCAGGTTGAACTCAGGTTAGTAATATGATTTTGCAATCTGCCCTCATCGCTGTAAAACAGGCACTGGTCGTCTGCAAATATAAGTTTATTTATTAACTGTGGCTCAGTTGTTTCATCTGGAGTAAAGAGTTCTAAATTTTCTGAATCTGTTCTGTCGAGACTTGCTTCTTTCGAAATTCTGTCCATGTAGATATTGAATAGCAGGGGAGAGAGCACACAACCCTGCCTCACTCCTGTATTGACTGTGAACATATCTGATATACCTTCTTGTATTCTTATGCACTTTGGCTTGAGTGGAGCATGGCTATTATGTTATGTATAGTTAAGTATTAGCGCCGAATGTTGGGCGGCCCTCACCAAACCCGATACCCCGCATATTGCCTACGGCTTCGGGCGGAGGAGTGCAATTGGGAGGGTACAGGCCTGACCCTAGTGCGAGGAAATGAAACCTAACGACTAAATGTCGTGGCAGGGCAGACCAGGCTCTAAGTCTTGGTCGGAAACTGGCCTAGGATGGAAGCCACGACAGGCGGAAAGTTAGAGTATTGCTTTGCTGATCCGGCAGCTTCTGCAGCTTGTCTTGTTCCAGACGTATTGATTTTACCTTTTCTCTTGAGTAAACTAGACAGGCCGAGAGAGGTATCATGATGCATGGGCAACGCGTGGTCTCTCAATTCAGCCCAGGCTTTGTATTATGGAGAGGTAAAACTCCCTTTACAAACTATCGTCTGTCCAGACGGCAAGGTGCCAGTCAGTTAAGTATTCATTTTATATAATTTCACATATATATCGTTTTTCAGTATTGTTATATTGTATGTATAATGAAGTTCTCTTAATCATATAGTCAGAATGTTTACATCTGAAGCTCAAAACAATGTTTTCCCGTAGTGAATTTGAATAACGAAGACAATTGACAATACTGTGCGAACATGTGTATATTTCAGCTTGAAGGATTTATCTAGTTATTTTACTTTATGTTGTGTGAATTCTGCAGTATGTACCTGACGAGATGCAGCGAAATATGCCAGGCAATAAATCGGCAATTTTCGGCTAGTTATTTTACTTTAGTTAGTTAGTTAGTCGACAGATCATCCTCATTGCACATCGAACCATTGAGTCCATAAGTGCTCGGATCCCCTCCTCAGCAAATCCCGCAACGTGTAGCGGCTAACGACGCCAGTTCTGTGTTGGTTTATCAATCTTCTTTGGCTTCCTGCGTAGTGTTCTTGTTTGGCCACCCCTCTTTTAATTTGCTGCTCTCGCAGTCTGGCCATTGTTGTAGATTCACAGTCATCACTTGGTTCTCGCAAAAGTCTTACTTCTCGTTAAGCATTCAGAATGTCGGCCTGCTCTATGGCGGGTACCGCCCTCCACAGTAGCCTCACCTGCGAGCTTGTCAGCCCGCTCATTTCCTTGTACTCCCGCATGCCCTGGCACGAAGATGAAACTAATCTTTGCCAGTCGAGAACAGTTCCAGAGGCAGCAACCATTCTCTTCGGATCGACCCCTCCTCTATCCTCTTGATCATGTTCATTGAGTCGCTGAGGAAACAAGCCCTAGTGAATGTCTGTGTCTCGAGCCATGTTATTGCTTTACTTACTGCCATGACTTCCATGGTCAGGCTACTTGTGGTTTCAGTGAAAGCACCAGAGTCCTCCTGCACAATTCTCCCTCCGGCCCGAGCCGTAAAGGCCCATGAGCTTCTCACATGTCGGACGACCGACCCATCTGTGTAGATGACCGCGTCACCGTCTAGCGAATTCTCGAAAATCAACGTGTCAACAACTTATGTGTAAGGCATCATCAGATTACTTCTCTCGCACCACACAAGAAACTTGCAAGTCGTGTGAGAGGAAATAAATGATACATTTTATTGCCGTTGGCTCTTTACAAGTACATAACAGTCGCTATCAAAACCACACACATTGCCACAGAATTACTATCTCTAGTTTCTAAACCCTAATGCTAATTCTATCTATTTGGTTACACAAATCTCCTATCAATACTACAACGAGGTGCCCGCTACAAAGTCAGTCCCCAGTCTGACTAGCTTCCTCCCGTGGTTACACACCACGCGGAAGGACCTTGAGGTGTCCTTCGGCTTTCTGCGTGCCGTTCTGTTTGGCACGCTTACATTAGCTATTTTCTGTTGATTAGCAATCGTGGCTATCATGTAGGCGCCGTGATTCTGTCGTGACCAGAGTTATAACTATCTGGTCACCGTCTCCGTGTCTCATGAGAGAACTAGTTAATAGTTCTCCATTCTATCCCCTACCCTGCCCTTATCCCGGGCAATGTATCCTCTCTAATCTATATGAGGTTGACCACATCCCGGTGGTGTTCTATCTTGAGGCAGACCTCTGGCCTCGTATTCCAGTCTTTGACACACACCCTCCCCTCCTGTGTTGCGTCATCAACTTTGACTCATTGGTTGTGACGCAAGAGGTTTCTAAAAAATTAGTGTATCTAATTTTTGTCAAAGACTGTAGATAACCTGGCTTTGGGCTACTCAATAGACTTCTACTGCCTAATGTCACAATGTCGTATCACTTTACTTGGTTACTGGCAATCGCCACAAACTTGTTTGGTTGGCGTGAGCCCTATTCTCAATCGCAATATTATATTAATTAGAGGTATGTCTGAACCGGACCGTTGTCTAATAAGACCTGCCCTCAAATAGTAAATTAACTCACTACCCATACAAAGTTGACTTTCTTAGGGTCAACACATGAATTGCTTCATCTCCCCCATATAATATTAAACAACCATTACACAAGCTGTGTGCGACAGGCTTTACCTATCTCGCTTCCGTGTGTAAAGTTATCTTTCACTGTTAAGTTAGTGTTTCGTTGTCTATTATGTCCCCTGACCCGGAGTTATCTCCCTTTGATCTACAAAAAGTGTATGCAATTTATGTTTGTTTTTCTTGTTGTTTGCGTGTTTGGATTATATTAATAGTATAATCTACTCTCTAACATGTGTATCTAACTATCATGTGTATGTAAGTAAGTTTTCAAGTGCCATAATTCGGTTGAATGTGGCCACAAAGAAGTGTATCACACTAATTAGGGACTACATTTCCGTCTTATGAGACTTAAAATACTTTCTCTAAGATCTACACTAAACTACACACAACACATTCACGACAACACAACAAAGAAAGCACATATTTGACGCAGACAAAAAATAAAAAGTCGCGTTGAGCGGCAGAAAAATCCGCTGACCGATCTCAATCTCTCTTGTATAATTTACATTCGCTTTCACTTTCACACTTCTGTCACATCTCTTTCACTTTCACACCTCTGTCACACATTTTTCACCATCACTTCTGTCACGCATCTTTTAACTTTATTTCTGTCATACATCTTTTACCCTCATAGTTATTTAAAAACCTTGGAGTGACACTGTACAAGTTTGGCTCAGTTTGACAGAGTTGAGCCTCATGACTGTGCGTAAATTGCTGCACAAGTCAAGTATATACACCATATTTACATGTAAGAAAAAGGGTTGATGGTTTGTACCCTGGTATTATTCACCACTATATTCTATTACAATAATATTCTAAATACTGACATACTAATACTAGTTATATAAATATATATTTAATGTGTTACCTATCTTAATCTATCTGTCACATTAATCCTCAAACATTAATCTTTAGCTGTGGACATAAATCCTCACACAAGCTTACATTACTCCTAATATTTATCTAATTTAAGGGATGTAATCTAACTATTTAAAATGAAATTGATGTGAGATGAGTTATGTACCTTTGTGAAATGGGTAATGTGAAATGTAATAAGTTACGTACCTTTTTAACATGGGTGATGTTAAATCTAACACAATTATAACTAATGTTTTTAAATGAAAAAAACTATATGATTGATATTCTTAATCTAAATGATGTGAATGATGTATGTTTAATTGTATAATCTATTTATCCTATTATGGTGTTAAACTAATTATAATACTAAATGATAATGTTTGTTAAATGGATTGGTTCATTAAGACGGAATGAACTCAAATGACATGACACTAAGTGAAATGTAATAAACTAAATGGTACTATTACTATTGTTATGTTTAAATTACTATCCTACTCTACTTTTAAGGTAAGTTAGTGGGTAAATTAATAATCTATCTAAAGTTAAAAAAAATGAAACTATTATATTATCTAAATCTAAATATAAATTAAATGAGATAATCTACCTATAATTTATGACTATATTAAAACGTTATAATACATATCACAATGAGTATTTATATACATGGTATTTAAATACCTCAGGTTAGTCGTTGCCCTTACTGTTCAGAAAATGGTTTCATTGGCATACTATCTATATAATTATCCTGGGTATATGAAATACATTACATAGTCACACTTGTGTCTTATGGGTATTGCACCTGTAGAGTTCGCTTGTGTCGTAGACCACAGTTTTCGTGTCTGTATTTATGTAATGTCCTGACACTGTTTTTCTCTGCTTAACACAAATGATTCACTGGAACACATATGGAGCTTAGCACGTAATGAGCTGTCCTCGTTCACAAAGTGATATATTAGTTCTCAGAGCAAAGTTCTTAATTTTGATGTCTACGGACACATAGTAAATCAATGTTCTCAGTACCTAGTTCAGCACATAATGTCTATGTATTTGTAACATATTTTATATAGAATAATTTACTGTACTAAGTTAACATCTATTACTCTACACTATTATGTGGACTTTCTGGTATTTCTACCTCAGATGGTCGACTAAGGGTATCAGCCAAGATGTTATCCTTACCCTTGATATGCTCTATACTAAAGGTGTAATTTTGTAGTATTAGCGACCACCTGTATATACGGTCATTCCGATGCACACCACTCTGTATGACCGTGATTGGGGAGTTGTCAGTCTGGACAATGAAGTGAACACCTGCCAAGAATCGATGGAGCTTCCTCACCGCATAGATGACGCTTAGGGCTTCCAACTCTGATATGGAATATCTGGACTCAGCAGGTGTGATCTTACGGCTCACGTAGCAAATCGGGTGGAAGATGCCATCATAAAATTGGCCTAATACTGCAGCGATGGAGATTCTGCTGGCATCTGTCCTAAGATAATAAACGAGCCTAGGATTAGGCAAGCGGAGAATTGGTACATTACTAAAAAGGATTTTCAATTTTGACAATGCAGAAATTAATAATGCATCTTTGACATCTAATTTTACAGATGCTTTTAAAACATTGGAAAATACACTTGTAATTTCCGCTAAATTTGGTATGAATTTGCTATAGTAATTTACTAACCCCAAAAGGCTTCTGACCTGCTTCTTAGTGGTAGGAAGGGTCAGGTTCATAATTTTGGTAATGATTCTTCTTCTTCTTCTTTGCGTTCATCCGGAGTGATTTTTTCAGATGTGATTGCGGTGTGTCTGGTTAGGCACCCTCGGGTCGAAACCCTCAGGCCAACACATCCGACTTTTAGCGTGCATTTTTGACCAGGTTAGCAATCCTGGGAGACTCTCACTTTTGTGGTACCGTCCACATCTCAGCTGGTCTAGTTGGAACAGTCGAAGACTACACGGTCATCCCTCAAGTGAAGGCAGGGACAGTCCATAGCATTTTCCGCCATCCTGGGTGGCTTCCATAATTGCAGAGCCGGCACATAACGCTCTGGTGCTGGGTTCACCGAGGGAATCGTCACGTCCTGCTCATGGCTGTTTTAATTCCTCACTTCAATATATTGGGCATTTGGCTCGCCCTGGGCCGTTCCTGCACAAACCAGTCAGCTCTGCGGTTGGTTTCCACTAAGCGAGTTTTCGGACATGTGCTTGTCCCTGTACCCATCAGAGCTGTTCCAGGCACGGCGGACATTCGGAAAACTACCTAGTCAGAGCTGTTCCGAACAAGAGCGGCATTCGGAAACTAGGTAGTCAGAGCTGTTCCTAGCACGGGAGACATTCGGACGAGACATTTCACTCGGACGTAAATGCGTAGTGTCAATTTTTAGTTTGCCACCCGTAGGACGACACTTCCGACTTCCGGCGGGCATTTTTTAGTGAGGTTAGCCTTCCTCTGGTTTCGAGACACGTTAGACTGTTGTAATGTCACCCACATCTCAGCTGGTCAAGACAGAACGATCAACGATATCGTGGTCTGCCCTCAAGGGAAGGCAGGGGCAGACCATGGGCATTATCTCGCTATCCAAGGAGGCTTCCATAATTGCAGAGCCGGCACATATTGCTCTGAGACTGGGCTCACCCAAGGAGTTTCCACGTCCTGCTCATGGCTGCTTTAGTTCCTCACTTCCATGTGTTGGGCATCCCACTTGCCACTGATCGCTCAATCACACACCAGGAGCGGTCAGACTGCGAGTGACATCCACTCGGTAAGCTTTTGCTTGTGACTTCAGACCACGCAATAGGTTCGCTCGCCGTGCGTTCCATTTTGCGTTGATGAGACATTATTCCACTTTTGTCTACACTCTCTATGAGTTAGATACAGACAGTTTTCGTAACCCTTCGACTGGGGCACTTTTCTGACTTTTTTGTACTCGCTCACGAGGTAGGCTACATGTGCTGCCGGCTCAGCACCTTACCTTCGTGCAGCAGTGAACGGGAAACGGCCAGGCCCCTTCATCCGGGAATCTCTCATATCCCCCAGCTGGGAGCCTTCGAACATGTATCAGACCTGAGCATGTAGCTTGCTCAGTATCATGTTTCTATTTTCCGGTAGACGGGTATCAGCCTGGCTCTAAGATCCGAGGGTTTGTGGCTTAGAGGCGTTCAGCCACAGCCCTCGACAGGGAGCCTTAAGAGTTTTGTCCGGACCAAGAAATTCTGCCTTTGTGCACCTCATTTAAATTTTGACTGCTATCCTCAGTCTATGCCTGCAGAGCAGCAGGTTGTGTCTCTCTTAGTCTGGTCCCTATCCCATAAGCTGTCCGATATGTAATTTTTCACCCATCGGAAAGCAAATGGGGTCTATGGGACACGCAAACTCCCCCACCACGTCAAGGTGGAGACACATCGGGGGAGGTAATGATTCTATTGTCAGTCTTTAGTTGACCTTGAGAAATGACATGACCCAAAAACTCAATTTCTTTTAGGCCCAATTCGACTTTGCTCGGTTTGACAGTGAGCCCGAAGAGTCGCAACCTATCAAAGACATGTCTTAGTTTCAGTAAGTGTGTTGTCCAGTCATAAGTATGGACACATATATCATCTATATAGGTCACTGTATTCGTCACTCCATGAAGTAGATCTCTAGTTAAGCGTACGAAAGTGGCAGGAGCATTTCGAAGTCCGAAAGGAAGAAAACGCCACTCGTATAGTCATAAAGGTGTTGAAAAAGCAGTAAGATGGATGGATTGAGACTTCATAGGGACCTGCCAATATCCCTTAGTAAGATCTAGTTTAGAAAAAATTTTGGAGGTGGACATGTCAAGAATAAGATCTTCGCAGGAAGTAATTGGCTCTGCGTCGATCTTAGTGACGTTGTTGAGTTTTCGATAGTCCACACAGAGACGAATTGTAGAGTCCTTTTTCTTAACTAGGACGATTGGAAAAGAGTACTCAGAAGTGGATTTCTGGATGATCCCACTAGCTTCTAAATTAAGAATTTCCTTATTTAGATTTTCCCTATAGCTAAGTGGGATTGAGTACGGCCTGCATTTAATAGGCTTAGAGTCCGAAAGAAGAATGGAGTGTTCGATTCTGTCCGTCCTTCCTGGAATGTCAGAAAATATGTCTTTGTATTCCGTCACTAATTCTACTAATTGTCGTCATTGACTGTCTGTTAGTCCCTGTTCTATCTGTATGCTATCTAATGTGGCAGTCTTGTCCACAATAGGAACGGGTAGTTCCATTCCGTCGTCGTCTACCTGATTCAGTACGGTGGTGGTGCTAACTGCGTATTCTGTATTCTCGCTAGATGTATGGATATCGTCGGATATGCCAGTCTCGCTAACTAGTGTTGTTGCGTTATGTATGTCTGTCGTCTGATCACTAGATGTGGGTGCACTTTGTTCGTCTGTCTCTACTTTTGTCTGTTGTCGTGAAAAGTAAGGTTTCAGCATGTTGACATGGAATATCTTTAAGTGTCCGTTTATTGATATTTCATAGTCAACATCTGAAAGTTGTTGTATCACTTTGAAAGGCCCTTGCCATGAAGTTAACATTTTATTATGCTTGTCTGGTTGTAGCACCATTATGTATTGACCAGTTTCAAGTGCCATGGGTCCAGCACCTTTGTTAGGACTGTGATGTCCGAGGATATCTGCACTGTTTACTGGAGTGAAACCATTCTTCTCCTCCCAGACAGATATTTCTTCATCTGTACAGTGCTTTAGCTGGGGCAGACACCCAAGAATTAACTCAGCACAAGGGTTGTCTAGTATTGCACAAGTAAAGGTACCAGAAAGGAACGGGGTGTTTATACGGGCTCTTGCCAGAGGATAGGTTTCTATATTACCAGAAAAAGTCCGGCATCTTACAGAGTCACCAGTATAATCCTTTGGATTAACAAGTTCCTTTTTCACACCAATAATAGAGCTCCCACTGTCTAGCAAACATCGGCATGGCTTCTCATTGACCAACGCAGAGTGAAACAATAGATTGCCTCTGGAGGCTATAGCTGCGTTTGCATTCTCTAAGGAGGATGTTACTGTATGCCCACATGTAAGTTTGCCGTCTGCATGAAATTGGTGACATTGGTCACAACTGTCAAAGGCTAACACATCGTTCACACAACACACGTCTTCAGATTGCTTGAAAGGTAATACATTCTTAACATCACACTCAGTCTCACTACCACTATCAGAAGATGTATCAATCAAAATAGCATTGTTGGCTTTCATACGTTGGCGGACCAGACACTTATTTGAATAATGGCCGTAGCTGGAACAAAAGAAGCATTTGATTGCACGCCTGTATGCAGATCTTTTGTTTTGTTGCTTCTTGATAACATTTTCAAGATGCGCCTGATAATTTGGCGATTTGTCACACATAGCATAAGTGTCATGCAAAAGTTGACAATAAATACATTTTGATACTTTCCTATCTTTTGTGTCGATTTTCTGAAAGGGTTTTCTCTTACTTTGATAATTTTTTGGTTGGTCTTTCACAAAGGACACTATTTCAGAGTCATTTGAGGTCTTAAAAATATCTCTGTTGGAAGAAAAATATGCAGACCCTTTCTTTTCGAACTGCTCTATGTTCTCAATGTCTGACTGCTGTAGAAATTTAGCAAAAGGAGATGGTATCGTGGTTATGACTTTATCCATGGCTATTAAATTTTTAAGTCTATCAAAGTCTTTTCCTATGTTAGCTGCCTTAAGCCATCTATTTAGTACACTCTGAACATTTGAGACGTAGTCAATGAAAGTCTCACTAGGTTTAGGTTTTAAATTTGAGAACTGAACCTGATACCCAGGGGCATCAAGTAAAAAGTGGTGCATTATTCTATCATGGATGTATTGATAGTTAGATCTAAGTTCAGTTGGTATAGCTTCTATCACTTTAAGGGGCTCACCACTTAGGTTCTTCATATAAATCATAGCCCACATGTCTATTGGAACTTGGTGATATTTAAACTGATACTCGACATTTTCTGTCCAGGCTGATATTGAATCTTCTTTACAATATGGTTTGATAATATTTTTGTATTTGTTGAACTTATTTTCTTCTTGTTGACTTTTAAGTTTAGTGGCAGAGATCTCTGCGTGTGAGTCTACATCCATCTCTTTCATCTTTAACTGTGTCTCTGATTCTACTTGTATTTGTTTTTCCTTAACTCTTGCCATTTCATCTATCTCTTTTTGCTTTAGTTCTCTTTCTTGATCTAATGTCTTTTGTTTTAATTCTAGTTCTTTCTGTTTAATTTCCTTATCTTGTTGTAACTGTTGTTGCTTAATTTCCTTATCATGTTCTAGTTGCTTCTGTTTTAATTCTAATTCTATTTGCCTAACTTGTTTGTCATCTTCTAGCTGTTTTTGTTTTGTTATCTCAGCTAGTTGTGCTATATCTTTTTGATGCTCTCTTTCTCGAGCGCGTTCATCTCTGTCTGCATTTTCTTTTCGTTCCCGTTCAGTTCTCTCAGCATCTTTTGCTTCTTTAAATTTCTTATCAGCATATTCTTCTAGCTCTTTACCTGTGTATTGCATTTCTTTGCCTGCTTTTACGAAGTCAGCTAAAGTAGCCATGATGTTAGGTAAATAACTAGCGTCGCCCTACACTGACCTTTTTATTCACTTAATTTTCTTTGATATGTTATGTTTCTTAATATATGAGCACTGCAAATTGTACTCTTTGTGTATGACCTGAAAAATTTAGTCCTGCAAAAAACAGAGCACAAAAGTATGCTAATGCATCACAAGCTGAAAAAGAGATGCACTATTAATCACATAGCATGCCAAATATGTAGGTTTTACTCAACTTAATGTTCCCGAGACAAGGAACACACTCCGGTAACACAGGTCACCTTGTTTGGCGCTTCAGTATCGCCACGAGTTCTCTATCTAGGTCACCTGTTTGGCACTTCGGCATACACACCAATCTTATAATCAGCTGTTGTTCACCCTGGTTTACAGAGCAGCAACAATTAGCAAATAGCAAACGACATATTATTCGACAATTTGACACAAAGACAATGACATGCCCACGAACAAAACAGAATATAGTTTACTTAATATTAAATTGTCAATGTCCTGTCTTCGTTCTAACCGTATATGCCTTTCGTCACTAACCTAGTTTAATCTATGCAAGTGTTGTGCAGACCAGTCTAATTTGCCTGGCTGAAAATAGTGCCATCGTGACGGTAAACACAAGAAAAAGTACGAAAAACAAATTCAATAACTGCTTTGAAATAAACGAAAATATATTAATATTGTTTAAATAAACAAATATATTCAATTACTAAATCAAATAAATAAATAATAGGTAATATAAAGCACTGATTCAGGCGGGCAGCAGTTTACCGATTTGTAAACACTCAGATGCTGATTGCCAATGGCGTAACCCAACTGCTTGTCAATCGTGCTACGTCAGAGGCGCAGCGCTATTTTTAGCTTGCAAAAATCGATATTGTTGCTGGCTGTGTATCGCTCCGCCAAGAATCATTTTTGATAGTTATTCATAAATAAATAAATAATTACATGAATAAATAACAGAAAATAATAATATCAATACTTACAACTTTGAAGAAACACATGATTTAAGTATATAATATTTTACTAAACATAAATAAGCACTATTTCGTCACGATAGGCACAGTTTCGTTCGCAACTTGTCCTAGTTCTGCACAAGTTAATCGTCACTGACACAAATTAAATCACTACTTCACTATTTGTAAACTTAGTCTAGAGCCGTGGATGAGTGTATTTGCTTGGCGCTTTCGTCCAAGCACCACTTCTGACACCACATTAATCTTTGCCTGTCAACAACTCATGTGTAAGGCATCGTCAGATTACTTCTCTCGCACCACACAAGAAACTTGCAAGTCGTGTGAGAGGAAATAAATGATACATTTTATTGCCGTTGGCTCTTTACAAGTACATAACAGTCGCTATCAAAACCACACACATTGCCACAGAAATACTATCTCTAGTTTCTAAACCCTAATGCTAATTCTATCTATTTGGTTACACAAATCTCCTATCAATACTACAACGAGGTGCCCGCTACAAAGTCAGTCCCCAGTCTGACTAGCTTCCTCCCGTGGTTACACACCACGCGGAAGGACCTTGAGGTGTCCTTCGGCTTTCTGCGTGCCGTTCTGTTTGGCACGCTTACATTAGCTATTTTCTGTTGATTAGCAATCGTGGCTATCATGTAGGCGCCGTGATTCTGTCGTGACCAGAGTTATAACTATCTGGTCACCGTCTCCGTGTCTCATGAGAGAACTAGTTAATAGTTCTCCATTCTATCCCCTACCCTGCCCTTATCCCGGGCAATGTATCCCCTCTAATCTATATGAGGTTGACCACATCCCGGTGGTGTTCTATCTTGAGGCAGACCTCTGGCCTCGTATTCCAGTCTTTGACACAACGCTTGTACTTCAGCCTCAACAGCAGCCGGATTTTCTTGTCTGCATTTTCTATCTAGTTGGATGCAAACTGAAAAGGATGTGCAGAAGTCTGTTGGCACTTGCACCCACTCCTCGCCAGGTTCTAAGTCCTCAAGTGAACATACCTGTTGAAGAATGTCTTCGGCTTGACCCATCCACGACCGTCCTCTTTTTAACCTGCTGCCCTTCACCTTCCTAATTTCACTATGCAGTGGATGTTGTGTGTTTGCGTTAATTCTGAGGTAGGCGCGTGCCCTGCAACCTTGTATTCTCTCTTCAATGGTTGGAAAATCAAGAAGGTAGCGCATCGCCCTGCATGCTGTATCTCTTGTACATCCATGAATAATGCGCATAGCTGCATTCTGTATCCTTTCCATCCTTTCTATCTGCTTATGGCTGAGAGTCAGGATTGCCATTGCATACTCCAAAACAGACATGACCAGCCCCTCGTACAGAAGACATAGATGGCGCTGCTCACAGTTTGCTGCCGCCATCACCCGCATCGCTGCCAAACCCCGCTTGGCCTTTGTTATCACCTGGTCTATGTGCACATTATAAGCAAGGCTTCGATCAAACCGTATCCCCAGGTAATTCATTGCCTGCGTTCTTTCCACCGTCTCTGAACACAGCATTACAGTTGGTGTTGGAGTGTTGACAATATGATTATTCAACGAGAACCAAGTCACTGTTGCCTTTGTTGGGTTGACCATTGCCCCAGCTTCATCACACCAAGTACTTATGCGATTGAGTTCGGTTTGTAGTTCCACAGCAACCTCCTCTCTATCCTTACCCTGACGATACACTAAAACATCATCGGCATATGACAATGTCCTGCCAGGTCCAGTGATCTGCTCACTGGTGATTCTCACTGTGTAGGCGTTGAACAGTACCGGCGATAATGGTGATCCCTGTGGTAGGTCAGGATATATTGTTGTTGGTTCCGAAGTCCAACTGCCACATCTAAAAACTACTTTCCGTTGGAAGAGGGCTGCAGCGATCCAACTAAGGAGGAATGGACTTACGTTTAGTTCGAGAAGCTGAAACATTAAAAAATCCAGTGGTACTCTGTTGTATGCGTCCTCAAGATCAATCGCTGCAGCAACGGTTTCAGTGCCTGAGTGGAAACCTTCATAGACATCCTGGACAAAGACTGCTGCATTGGTCCAGGTTTCTCTTTTTGGACGGTACCCACCCAGGGTGGGTGGGAAAACACCTTGCCTCTCTAGTTGGCTTGATATTTTCCTGGCAATTACCTTCTCCAGCAGCTTGCCTATTGTATTCTGCATGGTTATAATTCGATATCCCTGAATTTTTTTGTGGTCTTTGTCAGGCTTCGGCAAGGGAATCAGATAGCTGTGTAACCATTCCTCCTTGATGCTAAAATTTGGTGGAACTGCGGTAAAGCTGTGAAAGTTTAAACAATATATAATGACACAAAGTAGTGCAGCTTTACATAACAGAGTTACGACACATACAGAACGTTGCGGCGGTTAGCCTTCATCAGCAAACAAACACATACACAAACACAACATACAGTCAAGGAGAATTCCTGTGACTACATTAGAAGGTGATGACAGGGCGAGAGGAACAAATGCATGGAAAAATGGAAGCAATGAAGAGAAAATGAGAATTGACAAAATGTTAATTGAAAAGAATGTTAGTCGAAGAAAATGTTTAATAGAAAAACTGTTTCTAGAGAAGAAAAAAACTGTATACTCACCTCACGTACGGACCTGTGAATGTCTACGGAAAACTCGGGTGTATTAGTATAACGGTGCTGGATGTTACGGTACAGTGAGCACATAGAAAGAAGGGGGCGGGGTAGGAGGCGTGTAAAATTGACCACGACCCCATTGTGTTGTTGGTCTGGGTGGACCGGTGTGCAGGAACACGTGTACTTACATAGACACACTTCAACAGACAAAATGCTAGTGTATGTGGACATGCAAGAAGAGAGAGAGAGGGAGAGAGAGAGAGAGAGAGAGAGAGAGAGAGAGAGAGAGAGAGAGGAGAGAGGAGAGCGAGAGAGAGACAGACAGAGAGAGACAGAGAGAGACAAAGAGAGGAAAAGTGCCTGCGACCTACCACATGGGGTATATTGTAACCTACGAAATAGTCAGTATGGTTGCTAGTCATACAACGCGCTTCAGGAGCCCCTCGCCCAGTCCTAGAGTTGTTGGGGTTGTGTAAGATCCAACCACTGGCAATGCACGTGAAGAAGGTATGCACAGAGAAGCCAGATGTAAGAGGAGAGAGAGAGGGAGAGAGAGGGTGAGAGAGAGAGCGCGAAAGGGGGGAGAGAGAGGGAGAGAGAGGGAGAAGAGAGAGAGGGAGAGGGAGGGAGAGAGAGAGGGAGAGAGATAGAGAGAAAGGGAGAGAGGGGGGGAGAGGAAGAGAGAGGGAGAGAGAGAGGGAGGGAGAGAGAGAGGGGGAGAGGAAGAGAGAGAGGGAGAGAGAGGGAGAGAGAGAGGGAGAGAGAGCGGGAGGGAGGGTGAGAGCGAGAGATGGGGAGGGCAAGAGAGAGATCAAGGGAGGGAGAGAGAGCGCGAGAGGGAGTGAGAGAGGGAGAGAGAGAGCGAGAGAGAGGGAGTGAGAGAGGAGGAGAGAGAGCGAGAGAGGGGAGAGCGAGAGAGAGAGAGGGAGAGAGCGAGAGGGTGAAAGAGAGAGAGGGAGAGAGAGAGAAAGAGAGAGAGAGAGAAAGGGAGAGAGAGAGAGAGAGGAAAAGTGCCTGTGATATACCACATGAGGCATGTGGGGCGCGTCGGTCTACGTGTACGACGTTTCCCTCGTACTGTATCCTATGAAATAGTCAGTATGGTTGATTATTGCACAGTACACTTCAGGGGCCTCTCGCCCAGTGTTTGAGTTGTTAGGGCTGTGTGAGATATAACCACTGGTAATACAAGTGAAGTGGGTGGGCACAGAGAAGCAAGATGTAAGGAGAGAGAGAGAGAGAAAGAGAGAGAGAAAGAGAGAGAGAGAGAGAGAGAGAGAGAGAGAGAGGAGAAGTGCCTGTGATATACCACATGAGGCATGTGGGGCGTGTCAGTCTACACGTACGACGTTTCCCTCGTACTGTCCCCTATGAAATAGTCAGTATGGTTGATTGTTACAAAGCACACTTCAGGAGCCGCTCGTCCAGTGTACGAGTTGATGGGGCTGTGTGAGATCCAACCACTGGTAATACAAGTGAAGTAGGTAGGCACAGAGAAGCAAGATGTAAAGAGAGAGAGAGAGAGAGAGAGAGAGAGAGAGAGAGAGAGAGAGAGAGAGAGAGAGAGAGAGAGAGAACTGCATGCGATATACCGCAATCAAAATGCGGAGTGGGTAGGTCTACAAATGCGAGGCTTCACTCCTACTGTACTCTATGGAATAGAGGCAGTAAGGTTAATTGCTATACCACGAATTTGAGGATCAAATCTTCCAGTGGTTGTGTTAAAATCAGACCACCGGCAGTATAGTTGGAATATGTGGGTACAGAGAAGCTCGATGGAGAGAGAGAGAGAGAGAGAGAGAGAGAGAGAGAGAGAGAGAGGAAAAGTGCCTACGACACGCCCCTGATGTATGCGGGGTCGGTCGGTCTACAAATACGAGGCTTCACTCATACTGTTCCCTATGAATTCGGGGCAGTAAGGTTGATTGTTATACAACGTATTTGAGGATTAAATCATCCAGTGGTAGTTTTAAAATCAGATCCCTGGCAATATAGTTGGAATATGTAGGCACAGAGCAGAAAGATGGAAGAGAGAGAGAGAGAGAGAGAGAGAGAGAGAGAGAGAGAGAGAGAGAGAGAGAGAGGAAAAGTCCCTACGACACGCCCCTGATGTATGCGGGGTCGGTCGGTCTACAAATACGAGGCTTCACTCATACTGTTCCCTATGAATTCGGGGCAGTAAGGTTGATTGTTATACAACGTATTTGAGGGTCAAATCACTCAGTGGTTGTGTTAAAATCAGACCACCGGCAATATAGTTGGGACATGTAGGCACAGAGAAGCAAGATGGAAGAGAGAGAGAGAGAGAAAGAGAGAGAGCGAGAGAGAGAGAGAGAAATTTGAAAAGTGTCTACGACACGCCCCTGATGTATGTGGGGTCGGTCAGTCTACAAATACGAGGCTTCCCTCATACTGTCCCCTATGGAATAGAGGCAGTAAGGTTGATTGTTATACAACGTATTTGAGGATCAAATCACCCAGTGGTTGTGTTGAAATCAGACCACCGGCAATATGGTTGGAATATGTAGGCACAGAGGAGTGAGATGGAAGAGAGAGAGAGAGAGAGAGAGAGAGAGAGAGAGAGAGAGAGAGAGAGAGAGAGAGAGAGAGAGAGGAAAAGAGATAGAGATTGGAGAAGTGCCTACGGCACGCCACCAGATGTGTATGGGGTCGATCGGTCTACATATACGAGGCTTCACTCATACTGTACCCTATGAAATAGAGCCAGCAAGGTTGATTTTTATACAACGTACATGAGGATCAACCCCCCCCCCCCCCAGTGGTTGTGTTATTGAGGCTGTGTAACATCAGACCACCAGCAATATAGTTGGAATAGGTAGACACCGAGAAGCAAGATGGAAGAGAGAGAGAGAGAAAGAGAGAGAGAGAGAGAGAGAGAGAGAGTTTGGAAAAGAGCCTACGACACGCAACACATGGCATAGGTAGGCACAGAAAAGTACTATTGTTGAGAGAGAATGAGCGAGAGAGAGAGAGATTGAGAGAGATCGAGAGAGAGAGAGAGAGAGATCGAGAGAGAGAGATCGGAAGAGAGCCTACGACACGCCACACATGACTATATGTAGGCACAGAGAAGCACGATTGTTGAGAGAGAATGAGAGAGAGAGAGAGATTGAGAGAGACAGAGATTGCAAAAGAGCTTACGACCCGCCCCACATGGCATAGGTAGGCGCAGAGAAGCACGATCGTTGAGATTGAATGAGAGAGAGATTGCGAGAGAGAGAGGGGGCAGAGAGAGATTGGAAAAGAGCCTATGACACGCCACACATGGCATAGGTAGGCACAGAGAAGCACGATTGTTGAGAGAGAACGAGAGAGAGAGATTGAGAGAGAGATAGAGAGAGATTGAGAGAGAGATTAGAAAAAAGTCTACGACACTCCACCCATGGCATAGGTAGGCACAGAGAAGCACGATTGTTGAAGGAGAATGAGAGAGAGATTGAGAGAAAGACAGAGAGAGAGAGATAGGAAAAGAGCCTACGACACGCCACACTTGGCATAGGGGCGACACGCCACACATGGCATAGGTAGGCGCAGGGAAGCACAATCGTTGAGATTGAATGAGAGAGAGATTGAGAGAGAGAACGAGAGAGAGAGAGGGGGAGAGAGAGATTGGAAGAGAGCCTACGACACGCCACACATGGCATAGGTAGGCACAGAGGAGCCCGATTGGTGAGAGAGAATGAGAGAGAGAGAGAGAAAGATTGAGACCGAGAAAGAGAGAGAGAAGATTGGAAAAGGGCCTACGACCCGTCACACATGGCATAGGTAGGCACAGAGAAGCACGATTGTTGAGAGAAAGTGAGAGAGAGAGAGAGAGAGAGAGAGAGAGATTGAGAGAGAGAGATTGAGAGAGATAGATTGGAAAACAGCCTATGACACTCCACCCATGGCATAAGTAGGCACAGAGAAGCACGATTGTTGAGGGAGAATGAGAGAGAGAGAGAGATTGAGAGAGAGACAGAGAGAGAGATTGGAAAAGAGCCTACGACACGCCACACATGGCATAGGGGACAGGGTAGAGGATAAGTTGGAGGCCGGACAAGGGTGATATCAGGAGGGTGTGGAAGCAACAGAGTGGGGAGGGGAAATGACTACGATTAGATGAAACTATGTTGGGTGTTGAGGCCGTGTGGTGTTAGGCACCCCATAGTGAATATGAGCCGGTTTTCTGTATTCTTGCGATGTTGTGGACCAGAGGAGCAAGACTGGATGCCAGTGACCTGGACATCGGAAGCACCTTGATGGTTGGCGCTATTGAAGTGGGTGGAGACAGGCTTGCTCTCGTTGGTGTTGATGTCACTCAGATGTTGGCGGAATCTGTCGGCTAGCATGAGACCCGTCTTCCCAATGTACTTCATATCACACCTTTTGCATATTATGGCGTAAATGATGTTGCGACTGGTGCAGGAAAATTCTTCTGTGATGCGTAAATTGCCATTGGGGAATCGCACTACTGGAGTGTGGATCACATATGGGCAGGTCTTGCATCGAGATCTCAGGCAAGCCTTAGTTCCTAATTGTGAGGGTGGAGGTGGAAATCCCTGTACTCTATTGTGGACGAGTACATCTCTGAGGTTACGGTCACGTCTGTAGGCCACCAGTGGTTTCTCTGAAAATATTGCGCTGGTAGTAGGGTCAGCTTGAAGGATAGATAGATGTCGAAAGAGGATATTCTTGACTGAAAAATTATGCGGATGGTAGGTAAGAGAAAGTACCGGTCGAAGGTTTTTTGGTCTAGGTGCAGAGGTGAGAGCCTCTGTACGGCTAACGGGTAGAACCCGGCGGAAGGCTGATGATAGGACATGTTCCGGATAGCCACGAAGCCTGAAGAAGTCCAACATTTCCTGAGCATTGTGCTGAAAATCCTCATCATTTTGGCATAGTCGTCGAAGGCGCAGAAGTTGAGAATAAGGAATAGCGTCTTTGCAGGCCGGAGGGTGAGAGGAGGTGTAGAGTAGAAAGGCGTGAGAGTCAGTCGGTTTGTAGTAGACCGTCGTGGTGAGACCATGGGTCCCAATAGAAACGGTAATGTCTAAGAAGTTGACAGAAGTAGAGGAAATATGGGAAGTGAGTTTGATAGAAGGATGAAAGTTGGAGAAGAAGTCTATGAATCTTTCGAGATCCGCCCGTGGCATACAGGTGACACCAACACCATCATCGATGTATCGCCTGTATAGTTCAGGGATTCTACCGTTGTAGAGTTGCCATATCTGGTACTCGAGGTGGCCCATAAAGAGGCATGCGTAGCTAGGGCCCATTTTAGTACCCACTGCAACCCCGCTGATCTGGTTGAAGTACTGGCCGTTAAACTCAAATGAGTTGAGAGTAAGGACCAGCTCAGCCAGGCGCAGAATAGCGTCCGTGGCAATAGTAGGGTTGGGACGCCTGTCAAGGAAGAACTTTATAGCTGAGAGACCATCATTATGTGGGATAGACGTGTACAGTGAGGTCACATCGAGGGTGAAGATGTGATACTGGGTATCAGACGTGAATGTTATAGATTCAAACGTCGCTATCGCATGGTTGGTGTCTTTCAAATATGATGGGAGGTCACCAACCAGCGGTTGGAAAATTCTGTCTAAGAACCCGGATATGTGCTCAGTGGGGCATGCACAGGCTGATACGATCGGTCTGCCCGGATTGTTCAGTTTGTGTGTTTTGGGCAGCATACAAAACATTGATCTGCCCAAGCAGCTGTCATACTTATTTAAAGACTTGGCTGCTGGGGGAAGAAGCCCTTGTTGGATCAGCGCAGAAGTGACCAGTTTGACCTGGTGGTTATTGTCGACTGTGTCATCTGTTGGGCGTGGTTGGTAGAAAGACCCATCACTGAGTTGTTTATGTCCTTCTGCAATGTACAAGTCCTTCCGCCAAACAACGACTGCTCCACCCTTGTCAGCGGGTTTAATGATGATGTCGTCCCGACGTTGAAGTTGGGTCAGCGCCTCCCTTTCATCTGAAGTGAGGTTAGAACGTCTTAGTGGTCTTGGTCGCAGTTTCTGAATGTCAAAAAGCGTTTTGTCGATGAACAGGTCTAATGCCTTAGAAGATCCAGGGTTAGGTGTCCACGAAGACTTGGCTCTTGGAAAATCTGAAAAGTCATCAGCTGGGCTAGAGGGGGTGGGAGTGGCGGAGTTGTTGGTTTTAGTGCTGAAGAAGTATTTCAGTCGGAGAGTACGGTGAAACCTGTGTACGTCCTGTAGTACTGTATAATAGTCGATCGATGGTCGCAACGGAATGAAACGGAGGCCTTTGTTCAAGACCGCCCTCTCAAAGTCTGACAGAGGGAGATCAGGGGGAATGCAGACTACGCGATTGTCGGGCCTATTATCCACCGGCTGGGTTGAAGGGGGAGTGGGGGGCAAGCGGGTACGAAGACCCGCCAATTTTGCGTCTTTAGCTACAGATAGAGATTTATATAGTGCATGGTTAGAGGTATTGATAACAGTACGGATGACACAGTACAAAAAGTAATTATGGGTGGTCAACTCGCGTAGGCGTGTCGATAGCTTTGTAATTTGAGACGTGAGGTCCGATAGTTGGTACCCGTAATTAGCCACTATACACCGCATGCGACTAAAGGAGCATTGTCTGTCAATCTGTAACAAACGTGTCACGGACTGGCTGTTAAGATTGCCTGCTGCCGGGTGGAACCGTGACGAGAACCCTCGGGGCACTAGACGCGATCTTAAGCACGCTGTTAAGAAGTGAACATGGCAGGTGGTTCGAGTCTTCTTAAGAATGTAGATGCCGAGATCCGTACACGTTTGTTTGAGATCAGTAGGTAATAGGCTGAAACAGAACATGATGTGAGATCTAGCTTGATGGAACGTTGGAGAAGTAGGAGCCATATCGGGACAGGTAGAGAATGAGGAAAAAAGAGACAATCTGTGTATGTTATGGTAAGGGGGAAGGCAGAGAGGTGGGGGGAATGAAATATGAAACAGGGGATGAGAGGCGGGTATAGATAAGAAAAATGGAATAAAGCAGAGGACCCAAATGTATATGTGTAGGTATGAAATGGGAGTGGTGGTGGATGTGACGAGACAATAGGAGGAGGATGATGTAGTCTCAATGGAAGATACGGTGGATCTAAATAAACACAGAAAAGATAGCTGGTACTGGCTACGGTTCAGTGAATAAATATAACACCCGATGGCAACATATAACGGTTAACAGAGGAAAAAAGTACGATTAGTTGCAGTTGAAAACATAGAAAAGTATGCATAAAATTTGGTGGAACTGCGGTAAAGCTGTGAAAGTTTAAACAATATATAATGACACAAAGTAGTGCAGCTTTACATAACAGAGTTACGACACATACAGAACGTTGCGGCGGTTAGCCTTCATCAGCAAACAAACACATACACAAACACAACATACAGTCAAGGAGAATTCCTGTGACTACATTAGAAGGTGATGACAGGGCGAGAGGAACAAATGCATGGAAAAATGGAAGCAATGAAGAGAAAATGAGAATTGACAAAATGTTAATTGAAAAGAATGTTAGTCGAAGAAAATGTTTAATAGAAAAACTGTTTCTAGAGAAGAAAAAAACTGTATACTCACCTCACGTACGGACCTATGAATGTCTACGGAAAACTCGGGTGTATTAGTATAACGGTGCTGGATGTTACGGTACAGTGAGCACATAGAAAGAAGGGGGCGGGGTAGGAGGCGTGTAAAATTGACCACGACCCCATTGTGTTGTTGGTCTGGGTGGACCGGTGTGCAGGAACACGTGTACTTACATAGACACACTTCAACAGACAAAATGCTAGTGTATGTGGACATGCAAGAAGAGAGAGAGAGGGAGAGAGAGAGAGAGAGAGAGAGAGAGAGAGAGAGAGAGAGAGAGAGAGAGAGAGAGAGAGGAGAGAGGAGAGCGAGAGAGAGACAGACAGAGAGAGACAGAGAGAGACAAAGAGAGGAAAAGTGCCTGCGACCTACCACATGGGGTATATTGTAACCTACGAAATAGTCAGTATGGTTGCTAGTCATACAACGCGCTTCAGGAGCCCCTCGCCCAGTCCTAGAGTTGTTGGGGTTGTGTAAGATCCAACCACTGGCAATGCACGTGAAGAAGGTATGCACAGAGAAGCCAGATGTAAGAGGAGAGAGAGAGGGAGAGAGAGGGTGAGAGAGAGAGCGCGAAAGGGGGGAGAGAGGAGAGGGAGAGAGAGGGAGAAGAGAGAGAGGGAGAGGGAGGGAGAGAGAGAGGGAGAGAGATAGAGAGAAAGGGAGAGAGGGGGGGGAGAGGAAGAGAGAGGGAGAGAGAGAGGGAGGGAGAGAGAGAGGGGGAGAGGAAGAGAGAGAGGGAGAGAGAGGGAGAGAGAGAGGGAGAGAGAGCGGGAGGGAGGGTGAGAGCGAGAGATGGGGAGGGCAAGAGAGAGATCAAGGGAGGGAGAGAGAGCGCGAGAGGGAGTGAGAGAGGGAGAGAGAGAGCGAGAGAGAGGGAGTGAGAGAGGAGGAGAGAGAGCGAGAGAGGGGAGAGCGAGAGAGAGAGAGGGAGAGAGCGAGAGGGTGAAAGAGAGAGAGGGAGAGAGAGAGAAAGAGAGAGAGAGAGAAAGGGAGAGAGAGAGAGAGAGGAAAAGTGCCTGTGATATACCACATGAGGCATGTGGGGCGCGTCGGTCTACGTGTACGACGTTTCCCTCGTACTGTATCCTATGAAATAGTCAGTATGGTTGATTATTGCACAGTACACTTCAGGGGCCTCTCGCCCAGTGTTTGAGTTGTTAGGGCTGTGTGAGATATAACCACTGGTAATACAAGTGAAGTGGGTGGGCACAGAGAAGCAAGATGTAAGGAGAGAGAGAGAGAGAAAGAGAGAGAGAGAAAGAGAGAGAGAGAGAGAGAGAGAGAGAGAGAGAGAGAGAGAGGAGAAGTGCCTGTGATATACCACATGAGGCATGTGGGGCGTGTCAGTCTACACGTACGACGTTTCCCTCGTACTGTCCCCTATGAAATAGTCAGTATGGTTGATTGTTACAAAGCACACTTCAGGAGCCGCTCGTCCAGTGTACGAGTTGATGGGGCTGTGTGAGATCCAACCACTGGTAATACAAGTGAAGTAGGTAGGCACAGAGAAGCAAGATGTAAGAGAGAGAGAGAGAGAGAGAGAGAGAGAGAGAGAGAGAGAGAGAGAGAGAGAGAGAGAGAGAGAGGAAAACTGCATGCGATATACCGCAATCAAAATGCGGAGTGGGTAGGTCTACAAATGCGAGGCTTCACTCCTACTGTACTCTATGGAATAGAGGCAGTAAGGTTAATTGCAGTATAGTTGGAATATGTGGGTACAGAGAAGCTCGATGGAGAGAGAGAGAGAGAGAGAGAGAGAGAGAGAGAGAGAGAGAGAGAGAGAGAGAGAGAGAGAGGAAAAGTGCCTACGACACGCCCCTGATGTATGCGGGGTCGGTCGGTCTACAAATACGAGGCTTCACTCATACTGTTCCCTATGAATTCGGGGCAGTAAGGTTGATTGTTATACAACGTATTTGAGGATTAAATCATCCAGTGGTAGTTTTAAAATCAGATCCCTGGCAATATAGTTGGAATATGTAGGCACAGAGCAGAAAAATGGAAGAGAGAGAGAGAGAGAGAGAGAGAGAGAGAGAGAGAGAGAGAGAGAGGGAGAGGAAAAGTCCCTACGACACGCCCCTGATGTATGCGGGGTCGGTCGGTCTACAAATACGAGGCTTCACTCATACTGTTCCCTATGAATTCGGGGCAGTAAGGTTGATTGTTATACAACGTATTTGAGGGTCAAATCACTCAGTGGTTGTGTTAAAATCAGACCACCGGCAATATAGTTGGGACATGTAGGCACAGAGAAGCAAGATGGAAGAGAGAGAGAGAGAGAGAAAGAGAGAGAGCGAGAGAGAGAGAGAGAAATTTGAAAAGTGTCTACGACACGCCCCTGATGTATGTGGGGTCGGTCAGTCTACAAATACGAGGCTTCCCTCATACTGTCCCCTATGGAATAGAGGCAGTAAGGTTGATTGTTATACAACGTATTTGAGGATCAAATCACCCAGTGGTTGTGTTGAAATCAGACCACCGGCAATATGGTTGGAATATGTAGGCACAGAGGAGTGAGATGGAAGAGAGAGAGAGAGGGAGAGAGAGAGAGAGAGAGAGAGAGAGAGAGAGAGAGAGAGAGGAAAAGAGATAGAGATTGGAGAAGTGCCTACGGCACGCCACCAGATGTGTATGGGGTCGATCGGTCTACATATACGAGGCTTCACTCATACTGTACCCTATGAAATAGAGCCAGCAAGGTTGATTTTTATACAACGTACATGAGGATCAACCCCCCCCCCCCCCAGTGGTTGTGTTATTGAGGCTGTGTAACATCAGACCACCAGCAATATAGTTGGAATAGGTAGACACCGAGAAGCAAGATGGAAGAGAGAGAGAGAGAAGAGAGAGAGAGAGAGAGAGAGAGAGAGAGAGAGAGAGAGAGAGAGAGAGTTTGGAAAAGAGCCTACGACACGCAACACATGGCATAGGTAGGCACAGAAAAGTACTATTGTTGAGAGAGAATGAGCGAGAGAGAGAGAGATTGAGAGAGATCGAGAGAGAGAGAGAGAGAGATCGAGAGAGAGAGATCGGAAGAGAGCCTACGACACGCCACACATGACTATATGTAGGCACAGAGAAGCACGATTGTTGAGAGAGAATGAGAGAGAGAGAGATTGAGAGAGACAGAGATTGCAAAAGAGCTTACGACCCGCCCCACATGGCATAGGTAGGCGCAGAGAAGCACGATCGTTGAGATTGAATGAGAGAGAGATTGCGAGAGAGAGAGGGGGCAGAGAGAGATTGGAAAAGAGCCTATGGCACGCCACACATGGCATAGGTAGGCACAGAGAAGCACGATTGTTGAGAGAGAACGAGAGAGAGAGATTGAGAGAGAGATAGAGAGAGATTGAGAGAGAGATTAGAAAAAAGTCTACGACACTCCACCCATGGCATAGGTAGGCACAGAGAAGCACGATTGTTGAAGGAGAATGAGAGAGAGATTGAGAGAAAGACAGAGAGAGAGAGATAGGAAAAGAGCCTACGACACGCCACACTTGGCATAGGGGCGACACGCCACACATGGCATAGGTAGGCGCAGGGAAGCACAATCGTTGAGATTGAATGAGAGAGAGATTGAGAGAGAGAACGAGAGAGAGAGAGGGGGAGAGAGAGATTGGAAGAGAGCCTACGACACGCCACACATGGCATAGGTAGGCACAGAGGAGCCCGATTGGTGAGAGAGAATGAGAGAGAGAGAGAGAAAGATTGAGACCGAGAAAGAGAGAGAAAAGATTGGAAAAGGGCCTACGACCCGTCACACATGGCATAGGTAGGCACAGAGAAGCACGATTGTTGAGAGAAAGTGAGAGAGAGAGAGAGAGAGAGAGAGAGAGAGAGAGAGAGAGAGATTGAGAGAGAGAGATTGAGAGAGATAGATTGGAAAACAGCCTATGACACTCCACCCATGGCATAAGTAGGCACAGAGAAGCACGATTGTTGAGGGAGAATGAGAGAGAGAGAGAGATTGAGAGAGAGACAGAGAGAGAGATTGGAAAAGAGCCTACGACACGCCACACATGGCATAGGGGACAGGGTAGAGGATAAGTTGGAGGCCGGACAAGGGTGATATCAGGAGGGTGTGGAAGCAACCGAGTGGGGAGGGGAAATGACTACGATTAGATGAAACTATGTTGGGTGTTGAGGCCGTGTGGTGTTAGGCACCCCATAGTGAATATGAGCCGGTTTTCTGTATTCTTGCGATGTTGTGGACCAGAGGAGCAAGACTGGATGCCAGTGACCTGGACATCGGAAGCACCTTGATGGTTGGCGCTATTGAAGTGGGTGGAGACAGGCTTGCTCTCGTTGGTGTTGATGTCACTCAGATGTTGGCGGAATCTGTCGGCTAGCATGAGACCCGTCTCCCCAATGTACTTCATATCACACCTTTTGCATATTATGGCGTAAATGATGTTGCGACTGGTGCAGGAAAATTCTTCTGTGATGCGTAAATTGCCATTGGGGAATCGCACTACTGGAGTGTGGATCACATATGGGCAGGTCTTGCATCGAGATCTCAGGCAAGCCTTAGTTCCTAATTGTGAGGGTGGAGGTGGAAATCCCTGTACTCTATTGTGGACGAGTACATCTCTGAGGTTACGGTCACGTCTGTAGGCCACCAGTGGTTTCTCTGAAAATATTGCGCTGGTAGTAGGGTCAGCTTGAAGGATAGATAGATGTCGAAAGAGGATATTCTTGACTGAAAAATTATGCGGATGGTAGGTAAGAGAAAGTACCGGTCGAAGGTTTTTTGGTCTAGGTGCAGAGGTGAGAGCCTCTGTACGGCTAACGGGTAGAACCCGGCGGAAGGCTGATGATAGGACATGTTCCGGATAGCCACGAAGCCTGAAGAAGTCCAACATTTCCTGAGCATTGTGCTGAAAATCCTCATCATTTTGGCATAGTCGTCGAAGGCGCAGAAGTTGAGAATAAGGAATAGCGTCTTTGCAGGCCGGAGGGTGAGAGGAGGTGTAGAGTAGAAAGGCGTGAGAGTCAGTCGGTTTGTAGTAGACCGTCGTGGTGAGACCATGGGTCCCAATAGAAACGGTAATGTCTAAGAAGTTGACAGAAGTAGAGGAAATATGGGAAGTGAGTTTGATAGAAGGATGAAAGTTGGAGAAGAAGTCTATGAATCTTTCGAGATCCGCCCGTGGCATACAGGTGACACCAACACCATCATCGATGTATCGCCTGTATAGTTCAGGGATTCTACCGTTGTAGAGTTGCCATATCTGGTACTCGAGGTGGCCCATAAAGAGGCATGCGTAGCTAGGGCCCATTTTAGTACCCATTGCAACCCCGCTGATCTGGTTGAAGTACTGGCCGTTAAACTCAAATGAGTTGAGAGTAAGGACCAGCTCAGCCAGGCGCAGAATAGCGTCCGTGGCAATAGTAGGGTTGGGACGCCTGTCAAGGAAGAACTTTATAGCTGAGAGACCATCATTATGTGGGATAGACGTGTACAGTGAGGTCACATCGAGGGTGAAGATGTGATACTGGGTATCAGACGTGAATGTTATAGATTCAAACGTCGCTACCGCATGGTTGGTGTCTTTCAAATATGATGGGAGGTCACCAACCAGCGGTTGGAAAATTCTGTCTAAGAACCCGGATATGTGCTCAGTGGGGCATGCACAGGCTGATACGATCGGTCTGCCCGGATTGTTCAGTTTGTGTGTTTTGGGCAGCATACAAAACATTGATCTGCCCAAGCAGCTGTCATACTTATTTAAAGACTTGGCTGCTGGGGGAAGAAGCCCTTGTTGGATCAGCGCAGAAGTGACCAGTTTGACCTGGTGGTTATTGTCGACTGTGTCATCTGTTGGGCGTGGTTGGTAGAAAGACCCATCACTGAGTTGTTTATGTCCTTCTGCAATGTACAAGTCCTTCCGCCAAACAACGACTGCTCCACCCTTGTCAGCGGGTTTAATGATGATGTCGTCCCGACGTTGAAGTTGGGTCAGCGCCTCCCTTTCATCTGAAGTGAGGTTAGAACGTCTTAGTGGTCTTGGTCGCAGTTTCTGAATGTCAAAAAGCGTTTTGTCGATGAACAGGTCTAATGCCTTAGAAGATCCAGGGTTAGGTGTCCACGAAGACTTGGCTCTTGGAAAATCTGAAAAGTCATCAGCTGGGCTAGAGGGGGTGGGAGTGGCGGAGTTGTTGGTTTTAGTGCTGAAGAAGTATTTCAGTCGGAGAGTACGGTGAAACCTGTGTACGTCCTGTAGTACTGTATAATAGTCGATCGATGGTCGCAACGGAATGAAACGGAGGCCTTTGTTCAAGACCGCCCTCTCAAAGTCTGACAGAGGGAGATCAGGGGGAATGCAGACTACGCGATTGTCGGGCCTATTATCCACCGGCTGGGTTGAAGGGGGAGTGGGGGGCAAGCGGGTACGAAGACCCGCCAATTTTGCGTCTTTAGCTACAGATAGAGATTTATATAGTGCATGGTTAGAGGTATTGATAACAGTACGGATGACACAGTACAAAAAGTAATTATGGGTGGTCAACTCGCGTAGGCGTGTCGATAGCTTTGTAATTTGAGACGTGAGGTCCGATAGTTGGTACCCGTAATTAGCCACTATACACCGCATGCGACTAAAGGAGCATTGTCTGTCAATCTGTAACAAACGTGTCACGGACTGGCTGTTAAGATTGCCTGCTGCCGGGTGGAACCGTGACGAGAACCCTCGGGGCACTAGACGCGATCTTAAGCACGCTGTTAAGAAGTGAACATGGCAGGTGGTTCGAGTCTTCTTAAGAATGTAGATGCCGAGATCCGTACACGTTTGTTTGAGATCAGTAGGTAATAGGCTGAAACAGAACATGATGTGAGATCTAGCTTGATGGAACGTTGGAGAAGTAGGAGCCATATCGGGACAGGTAGAGAATGAGGAAAAAAGAGACAATCTGTGTATGTTATGGTAAGGGGGAAGGCAGAGAGGTGGGGGGAATGAAATATGAAACAGGGGATGAGAGGCGGGTATAGATAAGAAAAATGGAATAAAGCAGAGGACCCAAATGTATATGTGTAGGTATGAAATGGGAGTGGTGGTGGATGTGACGAGACAATAGGAGGAGGATGATGTAGTCTCAATGGAAGATACGGTGGATCTAAATAAACACAGAAAAGATAGCTGGTACTGGCTACGGTTCAGTGAATAAATATAACACCCGATGGCAACATATAACGGTTAACAGAGGAAAAAAGTACGATTAGTTGCAGTTGAAAACATAGAAAAGTATGCATAAAATTTGGTGGAACTGCGGTAAAGCTGTGAAAGTTTAAACAATATATAATGACACAAAGTAGTGCAGCTTTACATAACAGAGTTACGACACATACAGAACGTTGCGGCGGTTAGCCTTCATCAGCAAACAAACACATACACAAACACAACATACAGTCAAGGAGAATTCCTGTGACTACATTAGAAGGTGATGACAGGGCGAGAGGAACAAATGCATGGAAAAATGGAAGCAATGAAGAGAAAATGAGAATTGACAAAATGTTAATTGAAAAGAATGTTAGTCGAAGAAAATGTTTAATAGAAAAACTGTTT
Organism: Cepaea hortensis; assembly: GCA_963921405.1. Lineage (NCBI taxonomy): Eukaryota > Metazoa > Mollusca > Gastropoda > Stylommatophora > Helicidae > Cepaea > Cepaea hortensis. The sequence goes on along the minus strand of OY992890.1, from coordinate 76,004,623 downwards.
CTAGAGAAGAAAAAAACTGTATACTCACCTCACGTACGGACCTGTGAATGTCTACGGAAAACTCGGGTGTATTAGTATAACGGTGCTGGATGTTACGGTACAGTGAGCACATAGAAAGAAGGGGGCGGGGTAGGAGGCGTGTAAAATTGACCACGACCCCATTGTGTTGTTGGTCTGGGTGGACCGGTGTGCAGGAACACGTGTACTTACATAGACACACTTCAACAGACAAAATGCTAGTGTATGTGGACATGCAAGAAGAGAGAGAGAGGGAGAGAGAGAGAGAGAGAGAGAGAGAGAGAGAGAGAGAGAGAGGAGAGAGGAGAGAGGAGAGCGAGAGAGAGACAGACAGAGAGAGACAGAGAGAGACAAAGAGAGGAAAAGTGCCTGCGACCTACCACATGGGGTATATTGTAACCTACGAAATAGTCAGTATGGTTGCTAGTCATACAACGCGCTTCAGGAGCCCCTCGCCCAGTCCTAGAGTTGTTGGGGTTGTGTAAGATCCAACCACTGGCAATGCACGTGAAGAAGGTATGCACAGAGAAGCCAGATGTAAGAGGAGAGAGAGAGGGAGAGAGAGGGTGAGAGAGAGAGCGCGAAAGGGGGGAGAGAGAGGGAGAGAGAGGGAGAAGAGAGAGAGGGAGAGGGAGGGAGAGAGAGGGAGAGAGATAGAGAGAAAGGGAGAGAGGGGGGGAGAGGAAGAGAGAGGGAGAGAGAGAGGGAGGGAGAGAGAGAGGGGGAGAGGAAGAGAGAGAGGGAGAGAGAGGGAGAGAGAGAGGGAGAGAGAGCGGGAGGGAGAGTGAGAGCGAGAGATGGGGAGGGCAAGAGAGAGATCAAGGGAGGGAGAGAGAGCGCGAGAGGGAGTGAGAGAGGGAGTGAGAGAGGAGGAGAGAGAGCGAGAGAGGGGAGAGCGAGAGAGAGAGAGGGAGAGAGCGAGAGGGTGAAAGAGAGAGAGGGAGAGAGAGAGAAAGAGAGAGAGAGAGAAAGGGAGAGAGAGAGAGAGAGGAAAAGTGCCTGTGATATACCACATGAGGCATGTGGGGCGCGTCGGTCTACGTGTACGACGTTTCCCTCGTACTGTATCCTATGAAATAGTCAGTATGGTTGATTATTGCACAGTACACTTCAGGGACCTCTCGCCCAGTGTTTGAGTTGTTAGGGCTGTGTGAGATATAACCACTGGTAATACAAGTGAAGTGGGTGGGCACAGAGAAGCAAGATGTAAGGAGAGAGAGAGAGAGAAAGAGAGAGAGAGAAAGAGAGAGAGAGAGAGAGAGAGAGAGAGAGAGAGAGGAGAAGTGCCTGTGATATACCACATGAGGCATGTGGGGCGTGTCAGTCTACACGTACGACGTTTCCCTCGTACTGTCCCCTATGAAATAGTCAGTATGGTTGATTGTTACAAAGCACACTTCAGGAGCCGCTCGTCCAGTGTACGAGTTGATGGGGCTGTGTGAGATCCAACCACTGGTAATACAAGTGAAGTAGGTAGGCACAGAGAAGCAAGATGTAAAGAGAGAGAGAGAGAGAGAGAGAGAGAGAGAGAGAGAGAGAGAGAGAGAGGAAAACTGCATGCGATATACCGCAATCAAAATGCGGAGTGGGTAGGTCTACAAATGCGAGGCTTCACTCCTACTGTACTCTATGGAATAGAGGCAGTAAGGTTAATTGCTATACCACGAATTTGAGGATCAAATCTTCCAGTGGTTGTGTTAAAATCAGACCACCGGCAGTATAGTTGGAATATGTGGGTACAGAGAAGCTCGATGGAGAGAGAGAGAGAGAGAGAGAGAGAGAGAGAGAGAGAGAGAGAGAGAGAGAGAGAGAGAGAGAGAGAGAGGAAAAGTGCCTACGACACGCCCCTGATGTATGCGGGGTCGGTCGGTCTACAAATACGAGGCTTCACTCATACTGTTCCCTATGAATTCGGGGCAGTAAGGTTGATTGTTATACAACGTATTTGAGGATTAAATCATCCAGTGGTAGTTTTAAAATCAGATCCCTGGCAATATAGTTGGAATATGTAGGCACAGAGCAGAAAGATGGAAGAGAGAGAGAGAGAGAGAGAGAGAGAGAGAGAGAGAGAGAGAGAGAGAGAGAGAGAGAGAGAGAGGAAAAGTCCCTACGACACGCCCCTGATGTATGCGGGGTCGGTCGGTCTACAAATACGAGGCTTCACTCATACTGTTCCCTATGAATTCGGGGCAGTAAGGTTGATTGTTATACAACGTATTTGAGGGTCAAATCACTCAGTGGTTGTGTTAAAATCAGACACCTTGATGCTAGCACTCCCTATACTGTTGTTGTACATGTCTGCTAGTTTCTCTAGCTCATTGTCGGTACACCTATTTATGTCGTCGTATCTTATGCCATCAGGACCTGGAGCACTGTTTTTTTATCGTTGAAGCACAGCCTTGATTTCTTTCACTGTCACTGTGTCTTCATCCGAAGTGTTCTGGGCCTTGCATCTGTCTGAGGTGACCTCCTTGGCCAGATTTCGGCCTCCCATGTCTGTCTGGTTGCTCTGCTCAAGGTAGCGTTCAAAGAGGGCTTTGCCCTTGTCCTCGTCAGTCCTCTGCCAGATGAGGTCAGCACCTTGGAAGTCAGAAATGCTCTTATTCTTGACTACACCACTCATGGTTTTTTACTTTATGTTGTGTGAATTCTGCAGTATGTACCTGACGAGATGCAGCGAAATATGCCAGGCAATAAATCGTGCAATCTGTTGTTTGTGTCTTCGTGATTCAAATACATCTGAAGCGTTAATATACATGTAACTTTATGCTAATTTTACAATCTATTATTACTCAGCAACTAATTACCATTCTTGTTCCAAATTCAAATCCGCCCAATACTGGACCAAAGTGTATTTATTTTTCAATACTTTTAAAATGCAAAATTCTAGATCTTCACATAGACGAGATATCAACATGATGAAGTGAGTTGACTGACTCCTTTCCTCAGAACTTTTTCCTTCCATGATAATGTCCACGACCGAGTGGCTAAAAACGCCGGATTCTCCTTCAGGATATTGGGGTTCGAAGCCTCGGTAAGGTGTGGATTTTTTTCTGTTGAGGGGAAAAGAAATTCCTAACCTGCACAGTTTGCTGCCACTGCACTAGCCAGGTGACCTTAATTCTTCAGGCTCAAGACCCCCATGTCCTACACCGCAATAACAGTTTGACAGATAATGAATGTCCACGCAATTCTTAAACATGTGAATATATTCGGTATCCAAGTTTTGAGCATAAACAAAACCGATATATCAGACTGATCGGAAAATCCAATCACTAAGACGATTCTCGCTCGTATGCTACCCAGACCGTTAAGGGAAGCAAATAATGCATGTTGTCAGAGGCGATACAGGTGGACGGGGGAGGGTTGTTGCTGGACAGACTTTAGGTGTAACGCTAAAATAAGCTTGAGCAGGCCTACAGAAGGGGAAAGAAATTGGAAAAAACGACTCAACTAACCAAGATGTTTTAATCTAGAAGAAGGCAATGAATGAATCACACACACACACACACACACACACACACACACACACACACACACACACACAAAACCACGATAAGTAGATTATGAGCTTTACTAGAACACGATTACAAGACACAAAATGGACGTTGCGGCCAAAGCCTTCGTCAGCACAGAAAAAAACAACACAAACAGACACAAAACTAATCGAGGAATACTACATGAAAATACAGAGGTCACTTATCTGAATCCTGTCTTGGTTGAATGCGTCTTGAGCGCTAAATGTTTGATGAGGGTAGAAAGGACCGAATGTTTGGTTTGGTAGATGAGTAACAGGGATTGGCTAAGACGCCCGATGTGAGGGATGCGGGGGGGGGGGGGACGGAACGGCCAAGTGAGCGAACGGTGAAAAGCGGATTAGCAGTGAACTATAGCCGGTTCTGTGGCTAAGGTTTTAGTTCTCAGTTCCGCATACTAGTAGGAACACAGCTAGCGAGCGCTTGAAATGCAGTATGCCCTGTGTTGGTTAGCATAGGATTGCATGAGTGCAGGTCGCTCAGAAAACAATGACAAGCCACTGAACGCAAACTTGCCAAGAAAGCGCTAACGACAAAAGTAATGCTAGGGTTGATTGCAATGCCATGTAAAGGATATGCTAACCCGTTATTCTAGTGGGCTATACAACTGCGGGGATAGAAAAGGGAAGAGGGGAAGTTGGAAGTTAAATGAAACTATGTTGGACATTGAGGCCGTGAGATGAGAGTGAACCCAACTGGAAGATGGGGCGATTTTCCAGTGTCTGATGCGCACGATTTGAGCGCCATGATCTGTATGTCCGCCACGCCACAGTGATTAGAACTGTTGAAGTGCATTGGTACCGGTTTCTGGGCACCGCTGTTGATATCAGATAGGTGTTGCCTAAATCTGTCAGCAAGACGTAGACCTATCTCTCCGATATATATCGTGTCACAACGTGTGCAGACGATCGCATAGATAACGTTGCGACTCGTGCATGAGACACCCTCATGGATGTGGAAAGTGATCTTAGGGAATGCCAGACTCTGGGTTTGAAGTACATGTGGGCAGGTCTTACAACGTGATGGAAGACAAGCCATCATGCCAAGAAGAGACTTATGAGGTTGGGGTAGACTGCTAAGGACCAACACATCCCTGAGGTTACGATCCCGCCTGTAAGCCACCAGAGGGGCCTCTGAAAAGACATCGCGAGTGATCGGGTCTGCCTTGAGAATAGATAGGTGCCTAAGGAAGATATTCTTGGCAGCAATGTTACGGGGATGGTAGTGTCAAGGTCCTGTAGGGGACAGAGAAGAGGACAGGCGATAGAGATAGGGACATGGGGTGAGTACGGGGGAAGGAGAACAGTCTAGATGCTGAAGACAGGAAAGATAGGACTGTACCCGTGAAAGACAATGTCACCTTGAACAGAAGTACGCAATACGCCTAGCCTCAACTAGGCGTATGCGAGACATATGACTTCCCACGGGCTGCACGAGGGGAAACGACCTCGTGACCACCAGGCAGTCGAGGGGAAGTCAGGCGGGCTTTGGACGCGACAGAGATAGAATGCATGACTGAGAGTGTGACATGATAGACTATACCTAGGACTTCAGGGCCATTGAATAGCTGAGCCGTTTGACTTGTGCTTGTGTGTGTGGCTGTGCTACGAGAGCGTAGTGGCTTGTATCATAACGTATTGTATTGCTACATTATTACTTAGTGCGAGAACGTACGTTGTAATGATAGATGAGACATTATGTATGATTATATCATTGTATAATAAATAATCTCATTAACTCATGTGTTTATGTCTCATCTATGCTCGCACTATCTACCTGTCTTGAACCCTTTTCTTCCTAATACCTCTAGACGTTGACAGGTAGGTTAGTGAAAGGATCGGTCTATTGTTTCGTGGTTTAGGCCTGGAGGAGAGAGCCTCGGTACGACTGATAGACTGACAGTGGTAAAGGGCTGTAGACAAAACTTTATCAGGATAGCCACGAAGGCGTAAGAAATCCAACATTTCGTGGACTTTTTGACGGAAGTCGTTATTATCCTAACAAAGTCGCCGGAGACGTAAAAGTTTGGAGAAAGGAATAGAGTCCTTACAAGAGGGGGATGTTAGGAGGTATAGACAAGGAATGCATCGAAGTCAGTTGGTTTATAATAAACGGTCGTACGCAGACCCGCGGAACCAAAAAAGACTGTTATATCTAAGAAATTGACAGCCGACGAAGAAATAGTGGAGGTGAGTCTGATACTAGGATGAAAGTTGGAGAGAAAGGCAATGAAGTCCTGGAGATCTGACAAGCAGAGCTCCGGGAGCTCTACGGGTGTATTGACTCCATACCTGGTGCTCCAGACAGCCCATAAAAAGGCAGGCATAACTAGGTCCCATCTTGGTGCCCATGGCCACACCGCTAATCTGGTCAAAATAGTCCCCATTAAACTCAAACGAATTGACATTGAGGACTAACTCTGCGAAACGCAGCAATGGTCCAGTGGCTATGGTGGGGCTGTGCCTTTTCTCCAAGAAAAATGCCATGGCTTAAAGGCCATCATTATGAGGAATATATGTATAGAGTGAAGTCACATCTGAAGTGAAGATGTGGTACTGAGAAGGGGTTGCAAAACTGATGGAATCAAATGTAGAGATAGTGTGATTGGTGTCTTTGATATACGAAGAGAGACTAGAAACAACGGCTGAAATATGCTGTCTAGGAACTCTGAAATCCGTTCATTTGGACAAGAGCAGGCCGAGTCTAAAGGTCTGCCTGGGTTGCCTGGTTTGTGTGTCTTAGGCAGCATATACAAGGTGGGTTTGCCCAAGCAACTATCTTTGATGATCAGCGAGGTGGCAGAGCTGGGCAACAGGCCTGTCACAAAATGCAACCGTGCGTTTACCCAGCTAATTGGTAGGGAGGATGTTTTGATTAACCGGACTATCTGCTAAGCAACAAGGGTTTCAACGAATACAGAGAAAACATTCATAGTTGTGGCTACACGTGTTTCCAAAACAGGTCGGGCAGAAATAACAGTTGTACTTGCACATCTGGTTGACGGATTGGCCACTGTCGGAAGTGCGGGAGCCGAATCCCGACATCGCCTTGACAAGGTTGTCAACATTTGAATACAAATGGAAGCCGTGGGGTCAGCCCATATACACATTTGGTGGTGAGTGAGGAGGAAGTGAGTGCGCTGAATCATACATCGTTTTGACAAGTCAGATGGAAAACGGAAGTACTCAGCAAGGAAGTAAACAGTCCATATGTCATATAGTTTCCGGACATCACTCAGAGGGGCAGATTGCTACTGACAGCTTGTTGAGGAAAACTCTTTGTTGGAACTCGACAGCAACTCGCTGGCTTGTTTTGAGAATCTAAACTATTACTGACAACTTTGACAGGACTTAAGCCAGGAAAATAGTTTCCTGACAATGGATGATATGCGCAAATAACACCTGCAGGACGTCACCCATATCACGTGACCAATTTTAGGAGTTTGCCATATAAACCCGAGTTGGGATCAACTAGGGGGGAGTTGACTAAGAACCGTGGATTATGATAGACGTGTTTGTGGGAGAGCTCTACAGTGTTAGATTAATTTAACATTAACTAGCATGTGCCGTTATGGCAAAGTGTAGTAGCCATCCCGGGAATGAGGCGGTTTTTACATAAGGTAGTCAATATAGTCTATTAGTTCTAATTAATATAGACTGTGGCCTTGTTAAACTATAGTGTGATGATTAGCACTGTTAGTGGAAACTAGTTAGAGTAAGAATAGTGATATTAACTCTGCTAGTTAAGAATAGATTAGTGAAGTGTTTATAAGCTTTACTAGTTGAGAATTGAGTAATGAAGGATAATTGGGATCTTCCCGTAGGTGTCCCTGGTGGGCGGGGTTCCGCATTCTGTTTGCTGATTTTTTTTGTCTTGGCCTGATGATAACCTATGTGGTCAGTTCATCTGTCCCTGATGGGTACATTATATTTTCTGAGCGAGGCCGATGCCCACGATCATCTAATAGAGATCAGTGAAGGGGAGGCTATCACCAGTTGTATGATTTATTTTACAGGTTCCTCTGGTTGGAATGAAGAACCCGGAACAACTAAAAAATCCGATCCCGGATAAAGTATGATGTGGAGAGATGGGCCAGCAACTTTCGCAACGGAAGAAGTTAAGACACATTGCTCGGTGGAGTCTAATGGTATATGTATCCTACATGAGTGAATACCAATCGTTAACACACCTGAAGTGATGGAGGTTCAGCCCACGTGGAACTAGATCAGTAGGAACTGATGTTCACATTAGATGAAACCAAACATTGAAGTGTAGTTGTGCCACTTATCAAGGAAATCAGAACTTTCAGACTATATCTAGTGAATAAAGCAAGCCATTTTATTCTAGATACAATAACTGTTTAATAGTGAGAACTAGTGAACATTTATCAAGAGACAAAAAGTCTTGTTCATAGGACAGTGTTCCATGTTTGTTTTCACCGCGCCGGAATTATGAAGCCAGAGTTTCTATAAACTGTTAGGAACAGTTGTGTTAGGAACAATAACAGTTTTTTTCCACGGATTATATCTTTACATGGGATTCAAATCTCATGGTCATCAGAGTTCCTGGAGGAGGACATGTCTGGAGAGAAGGATACGACTTCGGTGAGGTTTTTCGTACTGACTCGAATGATGTCGTGTGATCCTTGCCATGATGTGTACACTATGATCCTGAACTTTGAAGGCTGACATACACATTTATGTTATAATACACGACACATTTTTTTCTTCGCATACACGTCTCATATACGTTACACTTTTCTTTTAATAAATTAGTCTTTATTAATTTTTAGAAGCAATAGTTGTTGAGTATGTTGCGTTGGGGAAGTATGAGAAGGGGGGCATAGTACGACAGTGAGAGAGTGATAGGAAAAGGTGTCCATAGGCTGATGGAGTGTGTTGGACGGAAGCTGGTGGATTCTCCAGAATATTGAGAGGGAAAAAAAATATTATAATGTGGGTGTCGACTCTCTTCACTCCAGGGACGACACTTTAAAGGAGGACACGACATTATTGGGGGCTCGTCCGGGATCTTTGGACAGCGGGATCTCTCGTAAACGGAATCTTTAGACAGCGGGATCTCCCGTAAACGGAATCCTTTGACAGCGAGATCTCCTGCAAGCAGGAACCTTCGACAGTGGGATCTTCTGACGGCGGGGTCTTTTGACACGGAATCCTTAGTTATAAGAGGGAGATATCATTTTGGAGAATCCAGCTAGAGTGAATGTGGATAGGGGTTAGGACTAATATTTTACCTGTTCACACTTCACACGTCTGCATAGGTCTGTGGTCCTGATTCTACTCTTGTCACTGAGTGAATGTGCTGTGTGTAGTAATATCTAGATTTATAGTACTTGTTCATATATCTGTATAGTAATTTGCAGTTATATTGTACTAGACCTGCTAGCTTACCTCTCTGTATAATGGCCACCCCTAAACTTACCACGTTAGAATTAAAGGCAAAGGGGGAGGACATGGGATTGTCGGGGTCTGCTCTAACGGATTACATACAGGAAGTGGAGAGAGAGTATCGTAGAGCAGAAAGGGATGATCGAAAGGCTGAGTTGGAATTGAGAAGGATGGAATTGGAAGCTGAGCAAGCAACTAAGAAATTGGAAGCTGAGCAAGCAGCTAGGAAATTGGAAGCTGAACAAGCAGCTAGGAAATTAGAAGCTGAACAGGAAGCACAGAAGAGGGAGCACGAGTACCGGATGCGGGAACTCGAGCTCAAGAGTCAATCTAATGGAGAAGCTGAGGGAGCAGTTGGAGGTTCCTCCATCCCAGGATCAACACCAGTAGGTGGACATGGGTACCATGCTATGAAGTTTCCTTTGGCGGTCTACGAGGAGGACAAAGAGAAGATTGATCAATACCTTCAACGCTTCGAGGCTATGTCAGTTGCTATGGGTCTGGAGCGTAACAAATGGAATCTTAAGCTATCCCAGGGATTACGCGGGACGGGATACGAGGTTTATACTCGCCTGCCACCAGGACAGGAGAACAATTATGACGAGTTAAAGACGGCTCTGCTGAAACGATTCGAGGTTACGTCACATACCTACCGGAAAAAATTTCGAGCAGCGAAACGAGAACCGGGGGAGTTGTTTGCCGCCTACAGTTTGCGTCTAAAATCTTATCTCCATAAGTGGATGGATTTGGCTGGGTTCGCACATGACTATGAGAGTCTGGAAGAGCTCATGGTGGTCGACCAGTTGAAGAAGCAAATGTCTAAACCTCTCAGGACGTTCCTGGGAGAACAAGGAGCAGAACGTATTGACCTCGTGACTAAATTAGCAGAACGGTTCGTCGAGGTACATGGGGAGGCAGGGGAGAACCTTTCCACCAACTCCAAAAGTCAAGAGAAACATGACAAGAAGAAAACCAAAAACTCAGGAACAAAAAAGTGGGAACCTTATGTGCAAAAATCAGAGGATAGTTTAGAGAAGAAGAAGGAGGGAAGCAAGAGCACTTCAAGCTCTACACCAAAACGACCGTGGTCGGAGAAGTGGTGTTCAATTTGTAAGTCACCCTCTCACAATACGAGGGACTGCAAATCGAAGGCTAAGAACCCTCACTTCGCAGCATGTCAAGTGACTTCCAAGGAGGTTGTCACAGAAAATGCCAAGGTCAACAAGGAAGCTCGCCACCAGGAGAGCTCACTCAAGTCTGGCAATAGAAAATCTAGGACAGGGAAATGGTGCAACCAATGCCAGTCGAATACGCACAATGCTATTGACTGCAAGGGAATGTCAGGAGACACTCAATTCGTCGTGTGCTCAGGAAAACCTAAGGTGGAGCCCACCGAACAGGTCGAGGCCGAGGAAGAGACTCCAGACCAGGAAAAACCACCTGTAGTGGAATTGGTAGAGGTTAACGGTCGTCAAGTGGAGTGTTTATACGACACAGGACTGGACGGGGAGGCCGTGATTTCTGCGGATCTGGTGCATCCAGAACAATTCACAGGTGAAACCTTGGATATACAGCCTGCACAGAAGAGTGCTGTAACCATGAAGTTGCCCATTGCTAATGTGGAGATTCGGTCAAGGTACGTCACCGGCACCATCAAGGCCGCTGTATTGACCGATCCCATTTTTCCAGTCATCCTAGGTTGCCGGTATGTCTTTCTGGGAATGCCCAGGGAGCCAATCCATATGGGAGCAATGCAGACTCGCTCTCAGACGAAAACGGAAGAGGCAGACGCAATTGTGACTAACCCAATGCCGGGGGAGCTACGAACTGCCCAGAGTGAGGATGATACTTTACGTCCTTGCTACAAAAAGCTGCAGAAAAGTGCTGATCCACCAGGACGGGGGCAGTACTACATGAAGAATAGGATACTCTACAGGAGAGCAGGAAGGGGAGACAACCTATACGGTCAGTTGGTCGTCCCGAAAGCTCACCGGTCCCAGATTCTTCATATGGGGCATACCATCTCCTTTAGTGGACACATGGGTATTGCCGCCACCATGCAGCGGATTTCCTGCCACTACTATTGGCCGGGAATGACAGATGATGTGCGTCGGTATGTGAAGTCATGCCCTGAGTGCCAGAGGGTGGCACCGAAACACTGGACAGCACCGGTGGTGTTGGGTGAGATGCCCATCATGAACTCTCCTTTCGAGAGGGTAGCCATCGATATCGTGGGTCCACTTCCCAGGACTAGGAAGAGGAACATGTATATACTCACAATGGTGGATTGCTGTACAATGTGGGGTGAGGCTATACCGTTGACCACGATTGACTCGAAAAGAGTGGCGGACGCACTGATGGAGGCCTTTACCAGATTAGGCTTTCCGGATCAAATTCTGACGGACAATGGATCACAGTTTTGTGGAAAACTCATGGAGGAGGTATTTAGGGTGTTTCACTCTAACCACATACATACCAGCCCTTATCACCCTCAAGCCAATGGACAAGTGGAGCGTTTCAACGGCACGTTGATGACAATGCTCAGGAAATTGGCGCAGGAAAAACCTGATAGGTGGGATGAATATATCCCAGCAGCACTCTTTGCCTATCGGGAAGTTCCTCATGGCTCAACAGGACTACCACCCGCTACGTTGCTGTTTGGTCGTCCAATCAAAGGACCGTTGGAAGCCATGTTGAGGAGTTGGACTGAAGAGGGGACGTCAGAAGAAGTGATCTCATCCTACAAATACGTGGAGGAACTGAAAGAAAAACTCCACAAGGGATGGACTCTGGCAAATCAAAACTTGAAAAAGGCCAGGAAAAGACATGCGGCTTACTACAACCGTAGGTCTAAAGAAAGATCTCTAGAGGTGGGAGACAAAGTCTTGTTGCTACTCCCAACGGGAAACAACAAACTGGAGATAGGTTGGCAAGGACCATTTCCCGTGGAAAGGGTGATATCCAGAACCAACTATCAAATCCGGATCCGGGGAAAGTCGAAGATTTTCCATATCAATCTCTTGCGGAAATACGAAGAGAGACCCGGAGACAAGGCAGCGCACCTCATGGCAATGGCAGTTGCAATGGAGACGGAAGTGGGAACCAGCGAGGGCAGGGAATATCCCTTGGTACACCAGGAAACCTATAGGGATGTGAAAGTGAACCCTGATCTGACCTCCCAGGAGAGGGAAAGGATAACCCAGGTTCTCAAGTCTCATAAGGAGATACTGACGGATAAACCAGGACGAACGAGGTTGGTTGAGTTCGAGATGACTTTGACCACACAGGAGCCGGTTCGCCAAAAGGTTTACCCAGTGCCATTCTCTAAAGAAAAGGCCCTGGGGGAGGAAATACAAAAACTGCTGGAGGATGACGTGATTGCACCATCCACATCCCCATACAATGCGGGGGTAGTTTTGTTACGCAAACCAAGTGGAGAACACAGGTTGTGTATAGATTACCGACTTCTGAACAGTCATACACAGTTTCAGGTGGAACCTTTGCCGAATCCAACTCAGTTATTCGCTAGGCTCCATAAGGCTCGGTACTTTTCAAAGGTGGATCTGAGTCGGGGGTACTATCAGATACCAGTCAAACCGGAGATTCGACCACTGTTAGCTTTCAGTACACCCAGGGGACACTACGAATTCAAGGTCATGCCCTTTGGACTCAGCAATGCACCTAGTGTGTTTACACGCATGATGAGGACTTTACTAGATCCGTTACAGGATCCGTCCATCATCTCATTCATGGATGATATTCTGATTTCCAGTGACAGCTTGGATGACCACTTACAATCCTTGGAGAGAGTGTTTAATAGACTCAAGGAAGCAGGGCTTACTGCTCGTCCAACCAAGTGCATGATTGGTTACCAGACTCTGGAATTTCTAGGTCACACCATCACTCCAGGACACATTGTTCCAGAAGAGAAGAACCTGGATAAAATCAGAAATGCACCAAGGCCAAAAACGAAGAAGGATGTGCGATCTTTTCTCTCGTTGTGTGGGTTCTACCACAAATTTATCCCACATTTCACGGAACTGGGAGCTCCGTTGACGGAAACCTTGAAAAAGGGATTACCGGACCAAATCATTTGGACACCAGAATGTGAGAATGCCTATAGTCAGTTAAAGGGGGCCTTGGTCAGCAAACCTGTATTACAGCTCCCTGACCTTTCCAAACAATTTGTGTTGAGAACAGATGCGAGTGCGATTGGAATTGGAGCCGCTTTGTTACAGGAAGGAAAAGACGATGCTTCGGTTTTGAAACCTGTGGCATACGCAAGTAAGAAACTTCTACAGGCGGAGAGGAATTATTCAACCGTCGAGAGAGAGTGCTTGTCCCTCGTATGGGCAGTGCAAAAATTTCAGCCATATTTGTATGGAGTTAAGTTTCGGGTCCAGTCGGATCATCAGCCCCTGATGTTCCTGGCTACTTCTCAGAAGCTCAACGCCCGTTTGATGCGGTGGTCGTTGTTACTTCAACCATATAACTTCACAGTGGAGTACATTCCTGGGAAGGAAAATGTTGGAGCGGATTTCTTATCAAGACACCCAGCTCCTGAAGAAGAAGAATGAATCATCTGGATTAAACTCACGGTGGAGAAGAGTGAGATGGACTACTCTCTTAAGAGGGGGCCTATGTCACAAAATGCAACCGTGCGTTTACCCAGCTAATTGGTAGGGAGGATGTTTTGATTAACCGGACTATCTGCTAAGCAACAAGGGTTTCAACGAATACAGAGAAAACATTCATAGTTGTGGCTACACGTGTTTCCAAAACAGGTCGGACAGAAATAACAGTTGTACTTGCACATCTGGTTGACGGATTGGCCACTGTCGGAAGTGCGGGAGCCGAATCCCGACATCGCCTTGACAAGGTTGTCAACATTTGAATACAAATGGAAGCCGTGGGGTCAGCCCATATACACATTTGGTGGTGAGTGAGGAGGAAGTGAGTGCGCTGAATCATACATCGTTTTGACAAGTCAGATGGAAAACGGAAGTACTCAGCAAGGAAGTAAACAGTCCATATGTCATATAGTTTCCGGACATCACTCAGAGGGGCAGATTGCTACTGACAGCTTGTTGAGGAAAACTCTTTGTTGGAACTCGACAGCAACTCGCTGGCTTGTTTTGAGAATCTAAACTATTACTGACAACTTTGACAGGACTTAAGCCAGGAAAATAGTTTCCTGACAATGGATGATATGCGCAAATAACACCTGCAGGACGTCACCCATATCACGTGACCAATTTTAGGAGTTTGCCATATAAACCCGAGTTGGGATCAACTAGGGGGGAGTTGACTAAGAACCGTGGATTATGATAGACGTGTTTGTGGGAGAGCTCTACAGTGTTAGATTAATTTAACATTAACTAGCATGTGCCGTTATGGCAAAGTGTAGTAGCCATCCCGGGAATGAGGCGGTTTTTACATAAGGTAGTCAATATAGTCTATTAGTTCTAATTAATATAGACTGTGGCCTTGTTAAACTATAGTGTGATGATTAGCACTGTTAGTGGAAACTAGTTAGAGTAAGAATAGTGATATTAACTCTGCTAGTTAAGAATAGATTAGTGAAGTGTTTATAAGCTTTACTAGTTGAGAATTGAGTAATGAAGGATAATTGGGATCTTCCCGTAGGTGTCCCTGGTGGGCGGGGTTCCGCATTCTGTTTGCTGATTTTTTTTGTCTTGGCCTGATGATAACCTATGTGGTCAGTTCATCTGTCCCTGATGGGTACATTATATTTTCTGAGCGAGGCCGATGCCCACGATCATCTAATAGAGATCAGTGAAGGGGAGGCTATCACCAGTTGTATGATTTATTTTACAGGTTCCTCTGGTTGGAATGAAGAACCCGGAACAACTAAAAAATCCGATCCCGGATAAAGTATGATGTGGAGAGATGGGCCAGCAACTTTCGCAACGGAAGAAGTTAAGACACATTGCTCGGTGGAGTCTAATGGTATATGTATCCTACATGAGTGAATACCAATCGTTAACACACCTGAAGTGATGGAGGTTCAGCCCACGTGGAACTAGATCAGTAGGAACTGATGTTCACATTAGATGAAACCAAACATTGAAGTGTAGTTGTGCCACTTATCAAGGAAATCAGAACTTTCAGACTATATCTAGTGAATAAAGCAAGCCATTTTATTCTAGATACAATAACTGTTTAATAGTGAGAACTAGTGAACATTTATCAAGAGACAAAAAGTCTTGTTCATAGGACAGTGTTCCATGTTTGTTTTCACCGCGCCGGAATTATGAAGCCAGAGTTTCTATAAACTGTTAGGAACAGTTGTGTTAGGAACAATAACAGTTTTTTTCCACGGATTATATCTTTACATGGGATTCAAATCTCATGGTCATCAGAGTTCCTGGAGGAGGACATGTCTGGAGAGAAGGATACGACTTCGGTGAGGTTTTTCGTACTGACTCGAATGATGTCGTGTGATCCTTGCCATGATGTGTACACTATGATCCTGAACTTTGAAGGCTGACATACACATTTATGTTATAATACACGACACATTTTTTTCTTCGCATACACGTCTCATATACGTTACACTTTTCTTTTAATAAATTAGTCTTTATTAATTTTTAGAAGCAATAGTTGTTGAGTATGTTGCGTTGGGGAAGTATGAGAAGGGGGGCATAGTACGACAGTGAGAGAGTGATAGGAAAAGGTGTCCATAGGCTGATGGAGTGTGTTGGACGGAAGCTGGTGGATTCTCCAGAATATTGAGAGGGAAAAAAAATATTATAATGTGGGTGTCGACTCTCTTCACTCCAGGGACGACACTTTAAAGGAGGACACGACAAGGCCTTGCCCAATGATGGCATTCGTCACGTTCTTGACCTGGGTGTTGTTACTGACCGTTCCATCTAGTGGCCGTGATCTGTAGAAAGTTGCATCCCCAAGTTGCTTGTTACCATCCAGTATATACAAGTCTTTCCTCCAAACCACTAACGCCCCTCCCTTGTCGGCAGGCTTGATAACTATATCCTCACGACGTTTAAACTGTGTGAGCGCCTGTTGTTCCTCCGCTGAAAGGTTGGTGTGCCGTAGTGGCTTGAATTTTAATTGTTGTATGTCGACAAGTGTTTTTTTTTTAATATACAGGTCGAGGGCTTTGGATGCCCCTGGATTGGGGACCCAAGTAGACCTGCGTTTAGAAAGGTGAGAGAAGTGATCAGTGGGATCGGAAGAGTTATCCCTGTGATGTTGATTACCGAAGTGTAATTTCAACCTGAGAGTGCGATGGAAACGATGGAAGTTAGTTAGTTAGTTAGTCGACAGATCATCCTCATTGCACATCGAACCATTCAGTCCATAAGTGCTCGGATCCCCTCCTCAGCAAATCCCGCAGCGTGTAGCGGCTAACGCCGCCAGTTCTGTGTTGGTTTATCAATCTTCTTTGGCTTCCTGCGTAGTGTTCTTGTTTGGCCACCCCTCTTTTAATTTGCTGCTCTAGCAGTCTGGCCATTGTTGTAGATTCACAGTCATCACTTGGTTCTCGCAAAAGTCTTACTTCTCGTAGAGCATTCAGAATGTCAGCCTGGTCCATGGCGCGTCCGCCCTCCACAGTAGCCTCACCTGCGAGCTTGTCAGCCCGCTCATTTCCTTGTACTCCCGCATGCCCTGGCACGAAGATGAAACTAATCTTTGCCAGCCGAGACCGCTTCAGAGGCAGCAACCATTCTCTTCGGATCGACCCCTCTTCTATCCTCTTGATCATGCTCATTGAGTCGCTAAGGAAACAAGCCCTAGTGAATGTCTGTGACTCGAGCCATGTTATTGCTTTACTTACTGCCATAACTTCCATGGTCAGGCTACTTGTGGTTTCAGTGAAAGCACCAGAGTCCTCCTTCACAATTCTCCCTCCCGCCCGAGCTGTAAAGGCCCATGAGCTTCTCACATGTCGGACGACCGACCCATCTGTGTAGATGACCGCGTCAACGATGGAAGTCAGCAGTAGCGCGTATCTGTCGCCAGAAGGACGCAGTGGTATGAAACGTAGGCCTTTACTAAGGACCGATTTCTCCGGTGCTGATAGGGGGAGATAGGGAGGTATGCACACAACTAAATTATCGGAACCGATGGTAGGGTGAGCAGAGAGAGAGGAGAGGCGGAAGGGGTAGGTGTAGGGGAACGAAGTTTGGTTAACTTGGTGTTTTTAGCCGTGGAAAGACACTTATATAAGTGGTGGTTGGTGCTGTTGATGATACAGCGTATAACGCCATACAAGAAATAGCTACTTGAGGTAAGATGTTTAAGTCGTTGATTGAGGAT
Source organism: Cepaea hortensis (assembly GCA_963921405.1). Taxonomy (NCBI): domain Eukaryota; kingdom Metazoa; phylum Mollusca; class Gastropoda; order Stylommatophora; family Helicidae; genus Cepaea; species Cepaea hortensis. The sequence goes on along the minus strand of OY992890.1, from coordinate 75,987,357 downwards.
AGTGATACTCGAGCTAAGGTTAGACAATCCTCGCGAGTGGTTGTCGGCAATACACCGCAAGCGAAGAGTAGCACATTTAAACTCAACTTTAAATAGACTTAGTTAGTTAGTTAGTCGCGGTTCCAACTTCACGGCAACGGGTCGTCCCCATTATGCTCCGTTTCTGTGCCAGTGAATATCACACAAAATGCTCCTCACTGCCCTATGTGAACAATGGAATAGACAGGAGTATTGGTAAGCCAACAGCCCGCACAGATACACAGCATAATTCCACCGCCAGAATGCCAACACAGAAGTTCTGTACGAGAAATACAGTTCATTGTCGATGGAAACGGCAGTCACCAGAAAGACTTCATCTACCCGGGTTTTATTCCTTATGGCTCGGTCTCTTTCCCCAGGGCGACCCGCTGAAAGCGCCGCACAAAGCACGAACTCCAAAGCTCCAGCGACGACTCCCAATAGTCTCCTGAAAATGCACTCGTGAACCGAAAAGGCAAACCAGTCAATCCATCAACAGCCGGCCACCATTGTTCCGAACATGCAGTTCACGCTACAAACTGCGAACAGATGTAAAAGCATTCCACACGAAATTCACAGCTAACAGTGTCGCGCCACGCACTCACTCAGTAGTGACGGAACCATAGCCTCTTAAGTCGCCTCTTACGACGTGAATGGTAGGCAACAGTGTTACTATTAAATAGACTCTGCTACAACTGTCATAAAGAGGGCCAGCCGAAGGGTGAAATCTAGAAGTGAAACCGCGTGGGGTGATATGAAGCCGTAGGCAGTTCTGCAGAAAGTTAAAATGACATGTGGTTCGCGTATTTTTGTAGATGTTAAGAGCCAAATCGGTAGCCGTGATTTTTAAGATCTGTTGGTAACAGACTGAAGCAGAAGATGACATATGATCTCAACTGTTGAAATAATGAAGGTGAGGGAGTGGGAGACATGTCGGTAGGTTAGTAGAGAAAATAGAGCTGAAAACGCGATGAAAAGCCTGGTAGTGGACAGAGGTTACCGTGTGTAGTCGCCTAGCGGTGCAGGGACACACACAGGGAATGGGCGGTAAAGTGAGTGGAATAACAGTAAAAGCCTGGTAGTGGACAGAGGTTACCGTGTGTAGTCGCCTAGCGGTGCAGGGACACACACAGGGAATGGGCGGTAAAGTGAGTGGAATAATACTAGTAAAAGCCTGGTAGTGGACAAAGGTTACCGGGTGAAGCAGCCTAGCAATGTAGGAACACAGGTTACGCACAACGGGAATTGGTGGTAAAGTTAATGGTATAGCCGTGGGGTGGACAGCAACGGCGCAGCATAGAATAAATAAGAATCAAACAGTTAACGTGTGATCCCTCATCATACTAAGCACACAACACACGCAAAATGAACTGTAAAAATCAACAAAAACAAATCAGACTACGAAGACGAAACTGAGAAGAAACTTAGAAGAAGGATGAAGGAGACAACTTATAAGGAGGTGGCATCGCTGGCTTACCTCCCTTGAACTAGAGACTAAGATGAATAATGTGCGAAGACACGGAAGAGCTGGAGTAGATGGTAAAAGATAGCAGAGTTTGACGTGGGTTGATTAATGGCCCAAGCTGGCTGTGGGGGTGGGCGAGGTTGGGGGAAGAAGAATCAGCTGGAGGAGGGGAAGAGAAGAAAGAGGAGAAAAATGTCATTCTTCTTATTCTCTCTCTTTTTCATCTTGTAAATGGCGTGCATTGAGTTGTATATTTTAAGACATGGTTTGATTTCCTTCTTCCACACAAACTATAACTATTTGGGTGTGGGCGGATTTTCCAACCAGCAACTGAAAGACTGAGTGCAACAGAAATGCAGTCATGCAGCAAACGAACTGAGGAAAAAAAGGTCAACAACAATAAGTGAAAAAATACTCACATGACGCAGCACAGAGACAAAGTAAGTAAAACCAACGCCAGAGAAGCTGGTTGAACGAATCTTAACTTTTTGTTGTGTATTTGAAAATACAAGTGCTTTACTTGCCACCACAATGCATCGGATTCCAGGAAGAAGGCAGAGGAAGTTATTTATTTCCCGTTCTCTATCCCCCCAGTATTCCGTTAACCTTCCGGGTTATAATTCGTATATATTGTATGTTATGTATAGTTAAGTATTCATTTTATATAATTTCACATAGATATTGTTTTTCAGTTTATGGTATATTGTATGTATATGGAGGTAGCATGGCCGAATGGATAAGAACATTCGTTCTTAAACATCCTGTGTACTGATGATGATGCTGGGGTAGGGGGTTCAATCCCTACACCGGTCAGTTGAACGAAACTGTTAAATTCTCGTTCTTTGACTTGGAGTCGTAAATTACAAGTACCTCAGAAGTCGGAGTGGGTTCGCCTGATGACTAGGGATACTGGTAATAGGGAAAACGAAACTACATGCAAAATTTAGTCCAGTACTATCAGAGATAGTGTGTGTGGGCTACGCTTGAGTTCAAAGAGAACGAGCGCAAAAAAATTATTGCATGCGTAATGAAGTTCTTTTAATTATATAGTTGAGAATGTTTATATTGATTATGGGAGAAGAAGAACAAGAGGCTAAGAACAAGAACTTTAAACTAAGAAGAGCATCTCTAATCAGTTTACGATCTTCATTTGTCTCTTGAAGGACTTGCTCATTGGTTTTTCTGTCCGTCCATGGTATTCTTTGCATTTTCCTCAGAAACCACATTTCCACAGCCATCAGCTGTTATTCAGCTTGACTGCTTATTGTCCAAGCTTCACATCCATACAAAAGCACAGGTTCTATGTAGCACCTCAACGCTCTTTTTCTCGTTTCAATTGATATCTTTTTATTGGTCAGTATGTTTTTTATCTTGCAAAAGGCTACCTTCGCAATGGCAATTCTTGTTCAAATCTCTTCAAGGCATCTCCCATCAGATGTTTTGACTGTGCCGAGATAACAGTATCGATTCACTTGTTTAAGAATACGCCCATCTTCTCGTATATCACATTGTGGTATTTCCTTCTTCCCAATGACGACCGTAATCTGTGTCTTCTTAATATTCAGTTTTAACCCTAGTTGTTCACTGTGTGCAAAAACCGCATCTACTAAATTTTGCAGGTCCTGTTCATTGTCTGCAATCAAGACTGTATCATCTGCATATCTAATGTTATTGATGTATCTTCCCCCCAATGTTGATTCCTTCCATATCTACTATATTTCTGAATATATTTTCACTGTACAGGGAAAAAAGATCTGGAGACATTACACATCCCTGTCTCACACCTCTTTTAATAGGCTGATATTGACCTACATCGTTTTCAATTCTGATGACAGCTTGTTGCTTCCAATATATGTATTTTACAAGTCTAAGGTCTTTTCCATCAATTTGTAGATCTTCAAGCAACCTTATCATGTTGACATGTCACACTCTATCGAAAGCCTTTATGTAGTCAAAAAAAAAAAAAAACACACACAGATGTAGATCTTTGTTTACTTCTATAGAACGCCCAATTACTGTTCTCAGTATACACACAGCATTTACTGTGCCCTTGCCTTCTACAAACCCACATTGTTCTTCTCCTATTTCGGGTTGTATTTTCTTCCTAACTCTTTGTATGATAATTCTCAGCAGAATCTTCGTGATGTGGCTCATTATACTAATTGTTCGATGTTGATCGCATTCTGATTTCTTCGGGATTGCAATAAATATAGAATTACATAATTCATGAGGTATATCTCCAGTATCGTATATTGCGTTCAGCAGTCTGGTGACTTGGTCTATTCAATATTCTTCTAAGGCATTGATCATTTCTACTGTGATGTTGTCTGTACCCGGGGTCTTGCCAGTTTTCATATGGTTAAGAACATTCTGAACGTCTATCTTCAAAATTGATAGTCCTTCATTATTATTCCGATGATCATATTGTTCTTCTCTTGTATCATCATAAAGGTCTTTCACATAATCTGACCACGCATGTAAAATCTGATATTTTTCTGTTATGATTTTGCCATCTTTGGTATTTAGGCAACTCGTTGATGTGTGTGTTCTTTTATATATATATATGTATATATAGGTATTTTGATCATGATTTTCAAATTGTTCATTTACTAATGTGACACCACAGATATATATATATATATATATATATATATATATATATATATATATATATATATATATATATATATATATATATATATATATATATATATATATAATTGGTGTGTCCTTTGTGCACCCCAGGATCACCCACATGGCCGCATTCTGTATGCGCTCCAACCTTTCAAGCTAGCTCCTTGATAGTGTCAGCAGCCCCAATCCATACTCAGTGAAAGAAATGATTAACTGCCGAAAGAGCCTGTAAAGCATCCTCTGCTTTACCCCGGTTGCTGCCATCACCCTCAATGCATTAAGTCCCGTACAAGCCTTCCTCACCAACGCCTCCACATGATCCTTTATAGACATACACCTGTCAAACGTGATACCCAAGTATTTCAATTTACTCTCTCTACTAATAGGATATGCATTCATTGTAATACATGGGACTTCTGCCTTTACGATCCGGTTATCAAGGGATAACACACAACCGTTGCCTTGTCTGTGTTTATAACGACCGCTGCGTCCCTGTATCTTCCCTATCTGTACATCAGCACATCATCTGCAAATGTCAAGATTCTACCAAATCTTCATTTTCATATCCTATTTTACAGGACTTCTATGTCAACACCAGCATTTTACTGCTATTGTTGATGTCTTGGCAAATGTTACGTTCAGTAGTTTGCCATTGATTTCTGAACGACCGGCTCCCATACCAAGACGTTAAAACCCCAGCACAACACGGCCTGCTGCAAATCGGTCGCCGCTGTGTCTCGAACGCGTGGTAAGCGGCTCGCGAATCGTGTTCGCAAGCCTTTAGGCCATAGAGACCGGCTCGACTACGTTAAAAGGCATAAAACACAGATACGCGCGATTTGGCAGCAGACAGCGTTGCGTTGGTTTCGCGTTAGTATCGGTGCCGATTGTTTTGAAAGCAATGGCAAACTACTGAACGTAAACTTGACAAGAGATCACAATGGCAGAAATGCTGGTGTTGAATGCGATGTCCTATAAAGGATATGGAGAAAAAAAAAAGACAAAACACTCTTATAAAAACCATACTGGAGGGCAAGGTTGAAGGTAAGAGAGCAAGAGGTAGACAAACGTACACATGGGAATATAGCATCAGGAGATGAACGAACAGCATTCTGACAGAATGTACAGTCAGGGCGAGAGACAGACGGTCTAGGAGACACATTGCAGTCAACTTTCATTGTGGAGACGGTACCTGATTGATTGATAGATGGATTGGGAAGAACAGATAAATCGGTATTGCCTTGAGTATGGTGCGGCAGATAGTGACCAGAGGATATGGCTTACATTAAGTTCTCTGAAGAAAGGCCAGATGGGCACATAATCAGATTGCAACCGGTGCCATTAGTATTGGGACTCTATGCTGGTAGTTGGAGATAAGTATGGAACACGTATGGGAATGTCCCGAATGCTATGTCTGTTATTGACTCATCTCGACTCTGCAGAGAAACCCACAGTTGGTATGCCACTAACAATTATTACAGAGCGAACTCCATAGAAAGATGAACATAGACTATCGCTAAATATCCAGACAAAAATGAGAGGAATATTTGACAAGGAAGAACAGAACAGTGTACAGCGCAGAACAGCCACTCTCAGCTTCCTTGATGACGAATACCCACAGGATCTCTGGATCGGAGTCTACACAGATGGGTCGACACAAAATCTGTACGAAATGGAGGAGCGGGAGTGTACATAGAATACCTAAATAATACTAGGAACACGGCCAGAGTTACAATAGGAAAGTACTGCCATAACTATGATGCTGAAATTGAGGCGATCAAGATATCAACAGAGAAATTACAAAATACCAGCCATGGTACACAACCTGTGGTGCTATTGACAGATGCAAAATCAGTACTCGAGGCGCTCCTCTCTGGGAAATTGCCAGTACTAAGGATACTACTTTCTGAACTTAGCAGTCAGCATAAGGTCACCATACAGTGGATAACATCCCACTGTGGAGTACCCGGAAACGACAGAACTGATCGACTGGCTAAGGAAGGAGCAAAAAAAAAAAAAAAAACAACCTGATGTGCCCATTACATACCACCAAAAGAAAAGAATGATCAAATCAGTCAGAAGGCCACCAAACCCTACTCAAGACGACTACCACGGTATAGACAGACCAGAACATGTCATTATTCTGCGCCTCAGGACAGGACACAATAGATTACGCAAACACATGTATACAAAATTCAAGATTGGTGACTCAGCCATGTGCACATGTGGTTTGGCGCCGCAGACAGCAGAACGCATACTCCAGGACTGCCCAAACTACAACATATCCAGGCGAACCTTCTGGCCTCGAGAGACACCAGTGGAAGATAAACTTTATGGACCGCTGAGTGAACTAAAACAGACTGTTAGATTCATACAAGAGACAACATTGCAGTTATAGACATATTTCAGGCGAACGAAAGAAGAAGAAGAAGATTTCATCTCAAGTCAACCACAAGCTGGGGGTAATAACCATGCAGAATACAATAGGCAAGCTGCTGGAGAAGTTAATTGCCAGAAAAATATCAAGAAAGCTAGAGATGCAAGGTGTTTTCCCACCTACCCTGGGAGGGTACCGTTCAAAAAGATAAACCTAGACCAATGCAGCAGTTTTTGCCCATGATGTCTTTGAAGGTTTCCACTCAGGCTTTGAAACATTTGCTGCAGCGATTGATCTTGAGGACAACAACAGAGTACCATTGGATGTTTTAATGCTTCAGCTTCTTGAACTCAAGATAAGTCCTTTCCTCCTTAGTTGGATCGCTGAAGCCTTCTTCCAACGGAAAGTAGTTTTTAGATGTGGCAGTTGGACTTCGGAATCAACAACAATATATCCTGGCCTACCACAGGGATCACTATTATCTCCCGTGGTGTTCAACGTCTACACAGTGACAATCACCAGCGAGCAAATCATAGGACTGGGGAGGACATTGTCGTATGCAGACGATGTTTTGGTGTATCGTCAGGGTAATGATAGAGATCAGGTTGCTGTGGAACTACAAACCGAACTCAATCGCATAAGCACTTGGTGTGTTGAAGCTGGGGTAATTGTCAACCCAACAAAGGCAACGGTGATATGGTTCTCTTTTAATAACCATATTGTCAACACCCCAATACCAATGGGTTCAGAGACGGCGGAAAGAACGCAGGCAATGAATTACCTGGGATACGATATGATCAAAGCCTAGCTTATACTGAGCACGTAGACCAGGTGATAACAAAGGCCAAGAGGGGTTTGGCTGCGATGCAGGTGATGGCGGCGGAAAACTGTGAGTAGCGCCATCTATGTCTTCTTTACGAGGGTCTGGTCCTTTGGAGTATGCGATGGCAATCCTAGGTGTAATCCATAAGCAGTTAGAAAGAATGGAAAGGATACAGAACGAAGCTATGCACATTATTCTTGAATGTACAAAAGATACAGCATGCAGGGCGATGCGCTACCCTCTTGATTTTCCAACCAAGAGGGACAGAATACAAATGTGCCAAGCACGTGCCTATCTCAGAGTCAACGCAAACACGCAGCATCCACTGCATAGCGAGATTAAGAAGGTAAATGGCAGCAGTTTACAAAGAGGAAAGTTGTCGATGGGTCAAGTCGAAGACATTCTTCAGCAGGTGTGTTCACTTGGGGACTTAGAACCTGGCGATGAGTGGGTACAAGTGCCAACAGAGTTCTGTACATCCTTTTCAGTGTGCATCCAACTAGACAGGAAATGCAGACAAGAAAATCCAGCTGCTGTGGAGGCGGAAGTACAGGCTCTGATCTTTGAGAATTCTTTAGAGGTTGATGCTGTCATCTACACAGATGGGCCGGTCGTCCGAGGAGTGAGAAGTTCATGGGCCTTTACGGCTCAGGACGGAGAGAAAATTGTGAAGGAAGAGTCTGGCGCTTTTGCTTTGACACAAACAGCCTGACTATGGAAGTCATGGGAGTAAATAAAGCAATAACATGGAGCGAGACACAGACATTCAATCGGGCATGTGTCGTGTCCTTAGTGACTCCAATGAGTATGCTCAGGAGGATAGAGATGGGATGGGTCCGAAGAGAGTGGCTGCTGTCTCTGGCGCGGTCTCAGCTGGCAAAGATTAGTTTAATCTTCGTGCCAGGGCATGCGGGTGTACAACAGAATGAGCAGGCGGACAGGCTTGCAGGTAGAGCTACTGTGGAAGGCAGCCGAGCCATGGACCATGCAGACATTCTGAATGCTCTACGAGAAGTAAGTCGTTTACGAGAACCAAGAGATAACTAACTGGGAATCTACAACCATGGTCAGGCTGTGAGAACATCAAGTTAAAAGAGGTGTGGCCAAACAAGAACACTACGCAGGAAGCCAAAGAAGATTAATAAACCAACATAGAACTGGTATTGTAAGCCGTTACATGCTGCACTTATGGACTGAATGGTTCGACGTGCAATGAGGATGGTCTGTCGACTAACTAACTGTTATCGTATTAATATCCATATTCAGGAATGACAACTCTCAACAGTTTCTGTCAGAAATGAACGTAGAAATTTCCTATGAACAACAATAGTACAATAGTTAGCGAACAATGGCAGAGAAAGCCAAAGTGTAAGTATTTCTGTAACATTATTTGTTTAATCAGTCACAAGTTACAAAAATGTACTGTAAAACTGGCGCCGTGGCTTAGGGGATAGAGAAATGTGCAGTTTTATTTTTTTTTTTTTTAAATAATTCTCCGTCATGGGATCGGATACCATACCGAGTCGACGGTTCGAAATCAGTTGTGGGTGATTTATAATTTATTTTCATTTTGGAAGCAGATCGTCTTGCGTTGATTTCGATGGTACGAGGCGTCTGCCGTTCATAAAATTAGTGTGCAGCTTCACTGGGACCCTTATTTGAGTTTGCGAGTTGGTGTTTTTAAAATTGAATGATTATTGAATGTGATGCCTACTTTGATTTTGATGTTTTGTTGCTATTAATAATAATATTATTAATGGGAGAGTTTATATTATTTATTCGCAGGGCCCTGCGAATAGACGCTTTGTTTATTCGCAGGGCCCTACACCGGGAATAATCATGTGACCAGCACATAGGGCCCTGCGAATAGACGCTTTGTTTATTCGATTTTTGACTGACTGCTTTCGACTGACTGGCCTCATGAATTAACAAATAAACAAGGAAATGCTACGCATATAAAGTGCAGGAAAACCTGGTATATGTGAAGTGGGTTGAGAAGAGAGAGATAGATAATGAACATAGTGTGCGAGACAGAGATGTGAGAAAGATGTGTTGAAAGACATAAAAAAGTGATAAAGACAAGAAAGAGAGAGAGGGGGAGGGAGATAGAGAAGAAGAGAGAGAGAGATGTCTGTATGCCTCTCTATATGTCCGCCTGTCTGTATGCCTGCCTACTTAACCACTTTCATGTCTAACTACCCACCTACCTAACCAACTATGAATATTACAAAGAATTATCGCCGAAGCAACGGAGTACGTGCTTTGTGCTCGATACTTTTGACAACAGCCAGCGGGGAGAGAATGAAGTGGAGGAGAAGAGGTAGGGGAGAGGGGGGAAGGAAAAGGAAGAAGAGGGCTGGAGCCAGAAGGGGTAGAAGGAAAACGGATCGTTTGGGACTCAAAAATGTGTGGGTTGGGTATTGGAATTGCCGTAGTGCAAAGCAACGAGGACCAATACTGGAGAAACTGGTACTAACTAAATTACACTCACTTTAAACAACACAATTCTAAATACCCAAAGAGATGAAGGATTGACTTTCACCCAATGAATTGCTGAAAAATTAAAAAAAACATTGTCCGGCAAGGAAACGAACGATTGACATTTGACTTTCATCCAATTAATTGCTGAACAATTAAACAAAAAAAATGTCCGGCAAGGAAACGAACCTCGAGCTCCCGCCCATCTGGCGGGGACACTATCAACTATGCCACTGACGACACGTTTTCCAATCAACGAAAATGTATAATATAGCCGCAAACTTACGTTAAATCATGTGACCAGCTGTGCCCTGCGAATAGACGCTTTGTTTATTCACAGGGCCCTACGAATAGACACTTTCATTATTAATAGCAATATCAGCATTATTTATCTTTCATTTAATTTTAATCATCACATTCATACGTGTGAATTTATTTATCTTTCATTTTAATAGTATTAAAATTAAATAAAATGAAAGATAAATAAATTAAGGGAGACTTTATTACCAAACACATGACAGGCAGATATACTAACCACTACACTACTGAGGACACAATAATATTGTCACAAACATTAATAATGTAGTCAAACCTAGGTCATGTGACCAGCCATTTGGGAATAATGTACAGAATTATTACCAAACGTTTGGTAATAATTACTTCGATAAATTAACATTTTTTATTTGTACCCATATGTGTTTCTCTCATTCACCTACTCTTCCCCACTCTCACTCACTCATCACATCCCCTCTACCACACAGTGAAAACGTCAGAGTGTTAACATTGTTCATTTCAACAGGTATGGACTTATCTTGCCCGGCAAGAAGTCAGAACAGATAAAAGCAAAGGCAGCACAGCCAGCCTTTAATGTTTTTGGCAGTGATAGTGATGAGGTAAGCAAAATGGTGCTAAGCAATAATTTTACTCACGTACTTATATAGAAATCCTATATTCTACACAGTAATTTTACTCTTAATACATAAATATATATCCTATATTGCTACACAGATATTTTACAATTCTTAAATTAATACAGCCTATATTGCTACACAGTAATTTTACTCTGATTTTTAAATAAGAACCCTATATATATATATATATATATATATATATATATATATATATATATATATATATATATATATATATATATATATATATATATATATATATGTCCATTGGCACCTTGCTGTCTTGACAGACGATAGTTTGTGCTTTAAAAAGGCATAATAACTTTTAACTATGGCGGTAGCGAGTGTGACTGATAAGGCCAATTTGCGCTGTAAATGTCCGTTCACAGTGGGTGCATGTGAACACGTGGTCATTTCCACCATCATGCACCATCTTAAGTCTCAAACGCTTGGTGTGTGACTTTTCTGCAATAATTTTCTCCTTTGACTTTATTCCATTTCTGATATTTGCCCTCCATGCAACACGTTCAGCGGCGACTTGCTCCCAATGTGCATTATCAATGCCTGTATCAATCATGTCCCGCTTACACACATCTTTGTATCGTAGTAGAGGCCGACCCTGAGATCTCTTACCCATCTGTAATTCACCAAAAAAGATATCCTTTGGTATTCTACCATCATCCATCCTCCTAAGATGTCCTATCCATCTAAGTCTACGAAGACTGAGCATGGAATAAACTGTCACACAACCTGATCTTTCCAATACTTCAGTATTTGTGATTTTGTCTTGCCACTTAATACCAAGAATTCTTCGCAGACACCGCATATGAAAGCTGTTTAAGTTGTTCTCTTGGTGTGAGTAAGTTGTCCAGGTTTCACTGCCATAGAGAAGAGTACTAAGGACACAGGCTTGATAGACAAGGACTTTTGGCAGTAAGCTTCCTGTTCTCCCACTCTTTTTCTTAACCTGTTCATTGTTGTTGCTGCCTTACCAATCCTGATGTTGATTTCCTGATCTAGGGATAATTTTCTATTTACCACTGATCCTAGATATGTAAAATGGTCTACTATCTCTAGTTCGGCGTCGTCAATAAAGATTGATGGTACCCCATGTGCACCTTGTGACATAATCTGTGTCTTCTTTTTGCTAATTGTTAAACCAAATTCAGAACAAGCATTGGAGAATGCATATAGTAGGCATTGCAATTCTTCCTCCAAGTGGGTCGTAACTGCAGCATCATCTGCAAAAAGCAACTCTCTGATCAGTACCCTCCTAATTTTGGTCTTAGCCTTCAATCTCTGAGCATTGTAGAGGCCGCCATCTGAGCGTGAGTGAATGTATATACCACCATCCTGATCATGAAATGCATATTTCAGTAGAAGTGAAAAGTATATTCCAAAGAGGGTAGGAGCTAGTACACAACCTTGCTTAACTCCACTCTTGATTTCAAATTCTTCAGAAGTTGCACCATCAAACTTGATTATACCCTTCATGCCTGTGTGGAACGATTCCACAATGGACAGAAGAGTTGGTGGGCAGCCAATCTTCTTTAGTGCCTTGAATAGACCCTCACGACTGACCAAATCAAATGCCTTTGTGAGGTCGATGAAGGCAATAAACAGTGGTTGATTCTGTTCACAGCATTTTTCTTGCATTTGTCGCAATGAGAATATCATATCAGTGGTAGACCGGTTCTGTCGAAAGCCACACTGTGATTCGGGGTAGACTTGATCTCCTAGGACTTGAAGTCTGCGCAGAACAATTCTGGCAAATACTTTTCCAACAATACACAGAAGTGAGATACCCCTATAGTTGTTGCAGTCGCTCCGATCACCCTTGTTCTTGTACAGTGTTATGATGCTTGAATCTTTGAAATCCTGTGGGACTTGTCCTTCACGCCAGCATAGCTCTATTAGCTGGTGGATCTGTATAGTGAGTGTGTCTTGCCCACTCCTGATAACCTCTATTGGAATCCCATCCTTACCTGGAGCCTTGCCAGATGCAAGTTCATTTATAGCACACTTAACTTCTGTTATGGTGGGAAGTGTGTCCAGGTGGTCAAGAGTTGGTAGAGCCTCTATGGCGTTGAGGGCATCATCCGCTAGTTTGGTCTCACTTGAGTAAAGCTCCAAATAGTGCTCTACCCATCTGTCCATCTGCTGTTTCTTATCAGTGATGATTTCTCCAGTCAAGGTTTTCAATGGTGCACTTCTTTTGATCACTGGACCGCAGGCTTTCTTTATTCCTTCATACATGCTTCTTATGTCTTCCTTATCACTTGCGATTTGAATGGACTCACATAACTTGATCCAATAATCATTTGCACACTGCCTGGCAGCCTTTTGCACATCCTTCCTAGCTTGCCTAAGCTCACTCAGAGTGTTACGCGTTGGTCTTTCCTTGTTTCTTAAGAGAGCTTTCTTCTTCTTATCAATCAAGGGCTGCAGAGTCTCGCTGTTGGCCGCAAACCAGTCCTGCCTCTTATGATCCACAGTGCCGTAAACCCCTACGGCAGTTTTATAAAGAGTTTCCTTAATTTGACCCCACTTTTCATTTACTGTACAATTTTCTGGTGTATCAGTGAAAGCGTCTTCAAGTTGCTGTTGAAACTGAAAGCACTTTTCAGGATCATGAGTGTTAATAATATTAATCCTGAGGCTAGATTTGTGTTTAGCTGTGTAGATTCTCGTTGGTCTCAGTCTAACCCTTGCAACAACCAAAGAATGATCCGTATCACAGCCAGCACTGTGGTAACTACGAGTCAATGATATATGGTTCAGATGTTGTCTCCTTGTGATGATGAAGTCCAGCTGGTACCAATGGCCGGATCTTGGATGTTTCCATGTGACCTTATGCATCTCTTTTGTTTTAAAAAAGGAGTTTGTAATACATAGGTCATTACTGGTGCAATGCTCCAGCAGCCTTTGCCCATTTTCATTCATGCGACCGATGTTGTATTTTCCAAGGCACACTGGCCATGAACTCGAGTCCTTGCCCACACGAGCATTGAAATCACCGAGCATATAAATGTAGTCAGATTTTGGAACTGCCTTGATCACGGAGTCTAACTCCTCATAGAACGAATCCTTCACATCATCAGAGGAATTGAGTGTCGGTGCATATGCAGTAATAATGGTGGCAAACCCACAAGAGGTTGCCAAGCGCAGGGATAATAGTCTTTCATTTCCTCCTGCTGGAATTTCAATCATTCCCAGTAGCGAATTCTTCACTGCAAAGCCCACACCGTGTTGCCTTTTTTCTGCCTGCCCTCTACCCTTCCAGAAAAAGGTGTAGTTGTTTTCCCTGAGTGACCCTTCCTCAGCGAGGCGAGTCTCCTGCAGGCCAGCAATATCAATGTTTAGACGATTGAGTTCGGCATCAATCACAGCCGTTTTTCTCACATCGTCAATATTGGTCAAGTCAGTGGAAAATCCTGGACACATGGTTCTCACGTTCCAGGTTGCAAGCCGTAGCTTGAGGTTTCTATTTTTATTTTTGTTTGTACCTGGTGCATTGGTTTTACAGCCTGCGATTCAGATTTTGTCCTAGCCCCAAGCACCCATTGAAGCAGGCAGGCTGTGGCGGATCAGCACCCAATTGGCTGGGGGCTGCCCAGCTTGAGGCGGGCGGTAGCTGATCAGTGACACCTATAGGTGTCTCTCACCGTCAGAGGCAACGCGTGGCGCCCCATGTCTACGCCAACTGACAAGGACTTATAACCCGTAACAGTTGCCTCTCGCTTTGATTCCGAGACCAGTTAAGACCAGGGATGGAGTTATTGCCTCTCCATAGCACAAAGCCTGGGCTAAAATATAGAGATCATGTGTTGCCCATGCAGCATGATCCCTCTCTCGGCCTGCCTAGTTTACTCCAGAACATCTGGAACAAGACAAGCTGCAGAAGCTGCCGGATCAGCAAAGCAATGCTCTAACTGTCCGCTTGTCGGAGCTTCGATCCTAGACCAGTCGCCAACCAAGGCTTAGGGCCTGGTCTGCCCTGCCATGACATTTTGTCTTTAGCTTGCATTTCCTCGTTCCAGGGTAAGGCTTGTACCCTCCCAATTGCGCTCTTCCGCCCGAAGCCATTGGCACAATGTGGGGTGTCGGGTTTGGTAAGCGCCGCCCAACGTTCAGCGCTAACAGAAACCAGGTAGTACCGACTACTGTTATACGGTAGCTCAGTCATATCTGACTAAGACCTGACTAGCATATATATATATATATATATATATATATATATATATATATATATATATATATATATATATATATATATATATATTTGCATATCCCTTACAGGACGTTGCAGTCAACATTAGCATTTTCCAGCTGCTGTTGATGTACTAGACAAAATTACACTCAGTAGTTTGCCATTGCTTTCTGAGCGACCGGCTCACATACCCCGTAAGTTACAAACGAGGCGAGAACCGCTACAGATTCTCGTGCAGGTTACATTTCTCATGAGAATTTACGGGATTACGGAGAAAGACATTAACTTCTAGGCCAGGGAGACTGGCTTTTTTTTTTTTTTTTTTTCGCATATCCTTTACAGGACATTGCTGTCAACATCAACATCTTTCAGCTGATTGTTGATTTCTTGGCAAGATTGCGCTCAGTAGTTTACCATTGCTTTCTGAGTGGCCGGCTCACATACCCCGTAAGTCACCAACGCGGCAAGAACCGCTACTGTTTGTTGCGCAAGTTACTTTCCTCACATGGATATACGGGATTACGGAGAAAGTCGCTAACCCCTAGGCCAGGAAGACCGGCTATTTCTATATTACCCCACAGTAATTATACTCTAATACTTTAATAGATACCATATATTGCTACACAGCAATTTTACTCTAATTCTTAAATAGATACCATATATTGCTACACTAGCAATTTTACTCTAATTCTTAAATAGATACCATGTATTGCTACACAGCAATTTTACTCTAATTCTTAAATAAAAATCCTATATTGCTAGACAGTAATTTTACTCCAATACTTAAATAAATATCCTATATTGAGGAATGGAGGTGTGGAAGCATAGTGCTTAGTGTGTTTGCTTACCAACACAATATTTTGGGACTCAATCCACAAATTTTCTCTTGGAAATTCTTATTTTTATTCCTTGTTTCTCTTGTTAAGCATTCAATGTTTCCAACTTCAGCATGCATTTGGATAAGGTTTGCTTCCTCCGGACGGATTCCATCTAAGGTAAAGGGCGCTACCTACCAATTAGTAGGCTTTCTTTCCTAACAGTTTTGCTATGGCAGGGCAATATGGCCCTCTGCTGTTTTATTTTAAAACTCTTATCTGTGGAGGCTCGATATCCCACCCCACTCCCCAAGAGATCGTGGATGAGTATATCATTGTACACCAGTGTTTCTTGTAAAAATTTCCAGCCCTAAGCTGGGATTCAAACCTGGTACCCTCTGAACATGTGAGGACACTAACTTTTGAGCCATGCCTCTCTTCCCTTTTCCTTGGAAATTTTATACTTTCCTCCTTCAATCAGTATAGCTGCTGTGTTGACCCACCATTCTATTCAAATTGACACCAGAGCTTTGTGGGAGAGGGGGATGGGGGAACTTTAGCATGATGAGGAAGGGAGCTGGTCATCTGAACTCATTATGCTGTGACCTAGTATATATGAAGATGTAGGAACCTATGCTAGCTTGGGAAGCTATTGAAGATTAAATGGCAAGACAAGATCCCAGACACTGAAGTCCTAGAAAGAGCGTCCATGCCCAGTATCCACATTCTAATGAAGAATCAGAATTTCTGGGCTGGTCACTTGACTCGCATGCCATATCACAGGCTCCCTAAGCAATTTTTTACAGCGAACTGCGTTGTGGTAAATGCTTCCAAGGCAGCCAAAGAAAATGCTTTAAATGAATATCTTGCTGAATAGCACTAATTAATGAATCTAGCTGAATATCTCACTGAAAGCTTTTGGAATTTATCACGGCACTTGGTAGACTGCTGCCAAAGACCAAAATTTGTGCCGTACATCATCACGCAAGGGTGCAGTCACTTGTGAAGCAACCAGGACTGCAAGAGCTGTGAAGAAAAGGCTGGACAGAAAAACCATTTCAGGAGATCCTTCTGGAACGTCAAGCATTCTTTGCCCACACTGTCAAAGAACATTTCGAGCCAAAATAGGCCTTATCAGCTATCTTAGAACTCACGGCTCTATACTTTCAACCCCACTGGATGAAATGAATGATCATCATCATTCTTGATGGACAAACAACATGAAGATCTAGCATGTCACTCAGTATAGCAGTATCTGACATGAGATTCCCCCCCCCCCTTTCTCCTTGTCTTTCTATCTGTATTTCCACCCCTCCTGTCCATCTATCCACTTGTCCATCCATTCATAATTCTGTCTTTGAATAAGCTACACTCTGACCAACCTACTTGCCAGCCTATCTGTATGGCTGTCTGTCTGTTCACCCATCTGTCTGGCTATCTGTCTGTCTGTTAGTATGTCTCTTTAATTTTAACAAAACATGTATTCTAGCAAATGCATGTGTAAATTCTAAAATGCTAATTCTGGGCATTAAATATAATATATAACTGTCAATTCTTGTTCATAGGATAAGAAACCAATTGTACGTGGGAGCATCTTTGGCCAAAATACAGGTCCCAGCAAAATAAAGAGACAGGTATGTTGCATTAGTTGTCAAGGTAACCATGTATAAACAGTGAAAGCAAGCAAACATAAAGACATTTAAATAGCTGTACACAAGAGGAACCTGAAATTGAGAAAATATTTGGAAAAATCCTAGTATTTTAGGTCTTCCACTTCTTCGTTTGCCTTGTGGATTCCGGACAAGATTGTGTCTAGTTATATTGTTTTCAGGTTGCTGCAGTGCGTTCCAGCGCCAGCGTTTTTTCTTCACCTCTTCGTTTACTGGGATTTGTTTCATTCTCTCCATGAGATCTACATTGGTGGTTCTGTCACACCATTTTATTCCTACTGTTCTTCACAAGCACCAGTTAATGAATATTTGTAGTTTATTTGTAATTCTTTTCCCTGTGTTTCTGCCCATACAGTAGTACTGATGTAACATAGAGTTGAATAATATATATATATATATGAAATATATATATATAGTAGACGGTATATATATATATATATATATATATATATATATATATATATATATATATATATATATATATATATATATATATATATATATAGGTATATATATAGGTATATATATATATAGTAGACGGTACTACCTGCTTTCTGTCAGCGCCGAATGTTGGGCGGCGCTTACCAAACTCGACACCCCACATTGTGCCAACGGCTTCGGGCGGAAGAGCGCAATTGGGAGGGTACTAGCCTTATCCTGGTGCGAGGAAATGCAACCCAAAGACAAAATAAGTCAGGGCAGGGCAGACCAGGCCCTAAGCCTTGGTTGGTAGCTGGTCTAGGATCGAAGCTCCGACAGGCGGACAGTTAGAGCATTGCTTTGCTGATCCGGCAGCTTCTGCAGCTTGTCTTGTTCCAGATGTATAGGTGTTAACTTTCCTCTGGAGTGAACTAGGCAGGCCGAGAGAGGGATCATGCTGCATGGGCAACACATGGTTTCTTTATTTTAGCCCAGGCTTTGTGCTATGGAGAGGCAGAGCGTGAGAGACGTAAGATGGTGCAAAATGGTGGAAATGACCATGTTTTCACATGCACCTACTGTGGGCAAACATTTGCAGCAAGAATTGACCTTACCAGCCACACTCGCCACCGCCATGGATCGTAGTTATTGCCATATGACAGTTATTAAGCCTTTTTGAAGCACAATGTACCAAACTATCGTCTGTCAAGACGGAAAGGTGCCAATGATATATATATATATATATATATATATATATATATATATATATATATATATATATATATATATATATATATATATATATAACATTTGCCAATGAAAGTAGAACATTACATATACAACAATAAGAAAGAGACAAACAGCTTTCTTTGGTCATGTGATGAGAAGAGAGGTATTGGAGAACATCGTGACAACTGGAAAGATCAAGGGGAAGAAAGGCAGAGGTCGACCAAGAGAAATGCTGGATGGATTGAGATGGTGGCATGGAGGTATATCACCAGCAGAGTTGATCCAGAACACCAAAGACTGAGATCTGTGGAGAGACATGAACACCTATGCCAGCTGGCAGGGCACTTGATGATGATCATGATGATGCTGATAATATTTGACAGTTCATATTGTTAATATTTTTTTCATGTTGTTGAATATAATTTTAATAACTCCCATTTTGTACTAATTTTCTCCTTGGATGTTCACGTCGATATCGTTCCATGCTTTTAACTACTATCATGTCATTTTGTTTTTGGCGCACATTTGCTTTCAACTCAATCGTAGTCCACACATGCTACTTCTGGTAGTACTGGACTGATTTTTGCATGTGGATTAGCTTTCCCTATTATGTGTCCATCAGCAACAGGCAAACCCACTCCAACTTCTGAGGTACTTGTAATTTACGTCCTCCAAGTCAAAGACGAGAAATCAAAATTTTAGTTCAGCTGACCAGTGTAGGGTTTGAGCCCGCTACCTTCACATCAGCACACTGGATGTTTAAGAATGAGTGCCCATATCCATCGAGCCATGCTGACCTACATGTCAGATTAATTTTGTTACTTTAATCATATCCAGTTATTATATTTGGCTGCTTCAGTGATGATATTGGGACAACCTTGATTGATGTCTTTAATTTTATAATTTGGGGTTTTATTTGTAGTTTTGTTTAGGGGGCTGAGTTTTCTCAAGGTATGGTGTCCGCCTCGAGTGCTGGAGGTCTCAGGTTCAAGCCCCGGTGAGGACCAGGATTTTTGTACGTGGACGTCTAGTAACAAAATTTCCCCTGGTCTCTGGGTAGTGAGATCGTGTGTATTGTTGCACATGTAAATAATCCCTTGGCAGTTGGAAATTTTAAAAAAAGTAGCCTAACGGCGCTGCCCGGGCAAAATTTTGAGTTAAAAATCTACCCAAAGTAGTTCAGGATCCTTGCCAGTGCTACGGAGTTCGTACATTTAGCTGAGATTCTCTGGGCTCAGACTTGAGTTAGGAGTAGAACGGAGCACTTATGGGTTCCGTGATGTTGATCCGTCGACTAAACTAAACTTGTAGTTTTGTAACTTCTGGATTGTGACCCATATTGATATCTGACTATGTTTTGGCTTTCTTAACATTTTAAAATCTATTCCCAGTCATAAAATACAATTTAGTTTCTCTTTCTTCTTCTTCTTTGTTCGTCCAATATATTTGTTTGGACGTAATTACGCTGTACCTGTTTACCTCAGAGCTGTGATATTTGCGGCTTTCAGCTGACACATCTGACTTCGGGCGTTTGTTGGACCGGGTTAACCTTCCCAGGTGTTTTTCTATCTCCAGAGCTTGTTTGTGTGTTCATTTTCCTAGGTTTATGTTTGAAAAATGTATTACAAATAATGAGATGGCACACAAAACTGCATCAGTCTGGTTCCTCTGTCATTGCTAATTCCTATTCCTTGTTGCTCTGCAGTCTGCTTATATTTCATTCTTCCAGCTTTTACGTTCATGTCGCCGTGACAGTAAAGACTTCCGATGATTTTACTACTTTCAGTATTTGTTATGTCTTCCTAGTATTCTTCTGGCTATTTATTGCTATAATTTTGTTGGAGCATATTTCTGTAATATTGCTACTATTGCATGGTAATTTCCGTGGTGAAGTGGTCAAGCTGTCAGACTTGTGCTATGAAGGTTGTGGGTTCAATTTCAGGCTACGTCTTTCGGTTCATAAGTGCATTTTTCTCTGAGACTCATGAGGGTCATGGGTCTTCACTGGAGCTATGAAGTTTGTGCTTTGTGCGATGCTTTCAGTAGGCCCTCCCTACGGAGAGAGACCGAGCCATATTGGAAATAACCCGGTGCAATGAAGTCAATCCTCTTGACTTTAAGACTTTTTTTATTGCTACAATTCCAGTATGTGTAAGTTAAAATGATATTTGTACTCAATTTGTCCAAGTATTAGATATGTTTTTTCCCCTTACTTTACTCTACATTTCACTCAGAAAAGGAATGAAAAAGATGATCTTCTTAGTTCGCTGTCTCTAAAGGAAAAACACATATCTATCTCTCATGTAAAAGTGGCAATCAGTCATAAATTTCTCTCATTGCAACACTGCTTCTATGTCAAAATCAACAAGTCACATTCCTGCATTTAAGCTGTGCAATCTGGTTTTAACATTTGCTTGTGTCCTCAGGCTCAAGTTGACATCGACAAGGCTTTAAAGGAAGATCCTAATATCTATGAATATGATGCTGTCTATGATGAGATGCAAGCTAGCAAACCAAAAGTGGGAGCAAAAGATAAAGATAAGAGCAGTGCAGATAAAAAAGTAAGGGATTTGTTGAAGAAAGTTTGCATAAAAGTTAAAAATAATTATGATATATCTCAAATAGTTTCACATTTGCCTGTATTTGAAATTGGGGTTGGAAAACCAAGATGCCTTCCCAAATAATTCACAGAAAGTTTTGAAAATCTTCTGGTACCCATTTTATGAGGGTGTGTTGTCTCCTGGCGTACTGGCCAGAACACATTCCTGCTTCTGCTGGGGATTGAACCACTATCACATCTGGAGACATGAACACAAAACATACCCATGTCTATAACATATACAAGATTGAAGAGATAGCAGAACCCAGTAACAAGTAAAGACATTTAAAAGACTGACAGAGCACTCCATGTATCAAAGGTGTAATAGTCTCGGCAGTAGAATCTGCAAAAAGAATGATTAGGACAGATCCCATATTCAGCATTTATCAGCAAACCCATTATAATCAGTGAAAACAGATTCCCAGTTTAGAGACAACAGTGCCAGCCTAATATTGTTATTTTTTTTTCCCCCTGCGTTTCGATCCTGTTTCAGGATATTGCAGTTCAACATCAGCATCTTTCAGCTGTATGTTGATTCCTAGGCTAGATTACGCTCATCAGCACGCCACTACTTTCTGAGCGACTGGCTCCATACTCTCATAAGTCACTGGTGTGACTCGAACCGCTTCCAATTCTCGTGCGCTCACATCAACCACAAGAGTATTCGGGATTACGGAGAAAGCTGCTAACCCCTCGGCCAGGGAGACTGGCCAGCCTGATATTATAGAAAACATTAATGCTATTGAGAAATAGAACATGCAGAATGAATCAGTAATAATGAAAGCAGCCATAAACTAGATAGAAGAACATTATCCAAGCAACACCTGGGCCCATGCATTTACAGACAGATCAACAAAAGAACTCAAATGAAATTGGTTGTAGAAGAATTCTCCTGAAACTAAACCTCTGAACAAAGAAGACACAATCGGTGGCAACTGAAACATTCTCAAGTAACTTCAGATCAGAGATTTGCCTTGAAAACTGTAGCAACAATGTTGACAGGGAACAAAATTAAGAGAAACAGACATTTCTGTTTACAAATAGGAAATCAGTGAAGTGCTGAACAGCGGAACTAGCAGACCTAAGAGCAGCATTTTATGGACTACGTCAGAAATGAAAAAGAGGTGTAATATAATGGTAGCAATCTGATGAGACTTGTCAGTGGCAGGGTAATCCTGATCTAAAGAAGATGCAATCCTGCCATTTCTGGGGATCGTTTTGTTTTTGTGCTCCCTTTGAACTCAAGCATAGTTCATAAAGTGCTACTACTTTTAGTAGTTGCCAACACTGGGGAGTTCACTGGATTGATTTTGCTTGTGGATTAGCTTTCTTTGTTACTAGTGTTCCTCACCATCAGGCGAACCCCCTTCGACTTCTGAGGTACTTGAAATTTACTTCCCCAATTCAAGGACAAGAAGCCAACATTGTAGGCCAAATGACCTGTATAAGGGTTGAACCGGCTGACTCAGTATCACCACACTGGAAATTTAAGAGCAAGTGCCCTTATCCATTCAGCCACGTTGACCACTTACTACTGGGGATGAATCCAGGACCATGGTGCATTAACCACTACACCACCTCAGCCCCAAGAATATAAAACATGGTCTGTAGGGCTAACCATTTTTTGTTTTTGTTTTTGTTTTTAATGCTTTAATTTTTAATTCCAGCCAAAATACATAATGGGCCTTTTAAAAGCTGCAGATCATAAGAAAAAGGAGGAGGAAAGACGAAAGGAGAGGAAGGTGAGGGTTAAATGTAGAGCTTCTAATTAGTAATAATCTAAATAGCACTTTTCTGTGTTCATAATAACCTACCTACCTATTTCACAAATAACTGCCATTGCTTCAACTTAGCTTTAAGAGAAAGAGGCTTAGTCTTCATCAGCTATGATTGTCCAAGCCCAGAATCAGTTTGTTCATAAAAGAGTCTTGGCCTCTCAGGAACATCTTATGGAAGCATCATAAAGTGCCTTGCCGACTGATGTGGGCAATCATACTTCCTGACATCTTGTGATCTGCAACAGCATGTATCAGTTCATGTGCTGACACTTTTCCGTGCCATGAGAAATGGATGTCAAGAATCTTCTCTCTTTGTCTTTCTGACCTCTCTTTCGATAAATCTTCCCAGTTGTCACAGCACGTTACAGTTTTTCTTTCTCATAATGTGGCCAAAATATGGCTCTTTCTGATGGTTGTGATAAGTTGTCTTTGTGTCTTGACCTCTTTCAAAACCTTTAGATTACACATTTTGGGTTTCTAAGGAATTTTCAGCATTCTTATATAAAAATGCATCTTTGAGGCCTCTAGGGATTTGTGTGTGTGCTTGCTTATTAATTGTCCAGCATGCATGTCAATGTAACGGCTAGGATGTTACACTGACAATGGCATGAAAGTGGTCTGACAAGGATTCAATATCAGCTTTTATCGTTCACTATGGAGGAAAAGAATTGACACCTAATACCCTGTGCTCTCAGCCGTACAAAATGTTTTAAAAAATTTTCTTTATTTTATAAAATACACTTTTTGCTTGCCCTATTCTGTTTATTTTATCCTTGTGATATATCTTCCATCTGATGTTATCCATGTGCTTAAATATGTGAATTTCAATACTTGTCCCAGTGTGATGTAATAAAAACTCTGCCACGGATCAAGCACAGCAGGGGACTTCTGATTGTCAGAAGAAGTCCTCCTTCCCCGAATGTTTCAACCTTTTTACCTTCTTGACACTCTCCGGGGGAAGACCCACCCGGGTCATGACTCTAGGCGTTTTTCCCCTGCCATGCGAGACGTTCAGTCACTTGCGTTGTCTTGTATTGTTTCATGTTTATCCCATACCTGCTAACATGTCTGCTCCTAAGCCTCCCCTCCCTTGGGGAGGAGAGCCTTGTGCACCCGGTGCCTCGTGCCCTCACAACATCCTAGCACCTGTGGTCATGGGAGGCCAGCTTCTTCCCCAGCCACTGCCTCTGTTGCCTCTGTTCATCTTCGTAGCCATTTCGCAGTGCTGCACTCTGAGATGCCGGCTCTTCCTCTGGTTCCTCGACCCATCTCTTGGTCTCTGCTGCAGAGTGCAGCTCTCGTAAGAAGATTACCACCATGGCATAGAGGTTGGACTTCGGCCGACATTAATACCATTGACTTTAATTTTGACTTGATCCATTTCTTTGATATTCTCATTGCTTCTGATTTCCTTTTATTCAAGCTGAGGCCCATTTTTTCACTTTCAATAACTATTTTCTATAGTTCCTTCTGACTTGTTAATATCAAAACAGTATTATTGGCATAGCGTAAGTTATTTATATTAAGACTACTTGTTACAAATCCCTGGCATATTGTCTGTAGAACTCACTGTATAATTAAAACAAATCAGGCCGCAGTACACATTTTTTTCTGGAACCCTTTTTTTAATCCACTGAAATGCTCCTGAATGGTTTTTGATTCTTATAACTGTTGGTTACTGCACATATATATATATATATATATATATATATATATATATATATATATATATATATATATATATATATATATATATATATATATATATATATATATATATATTCTCAGATCTCAGTTCTTATCAGTGTTTAATTGTTATAGAAGTGTGATTATTTCTTCATGTTTATTGGACACCTTTAGTATCATCTTAAGTCTTAACCCATAAAATACTCATTCAACAGGGTATTTTCATGTTGTTTGCTCTAGCTAATTATCTCCTGTGTTTTGTATGATTGTTGAAGCAGAGGGTTGAATATAAAGCCCAATTTTTATTGATTTTAAAATAAAGTTTGTTCATTCACAGTTACTCCTACCTACCTACCTACCACACACAGATAGCTTTTAGAGTATTTCTGTGTTTGTGCCTATCTAACTATCTACCTTCCCTACCTACTTACTGATTTACTTACCTACAGAAATAGAGAGAGAGAAGGAGAGAGAGAGAGAGAGCTACCTTGAGTTCAAAGCAAGCGAACACCCAAAATAATTATCTCAGAGACCACATGCCCACTGCCTCCAAGCTGTTCCTCATTTGTTTGTTCATGTTTCAAGCTTCACTGTCATACATCAGAACATATTCGGTATAACATTTCAGCATGTTCACTCTGATGCATAATGACAGAAATATTTTGTTTTTCAATTTAGGTTCAGAAAGAACGAGAAGCGGAAGGAGATAAGTTTGCAGACAAAGAAAAGTTTGTTACATCTGCTTACAAACAGAAAATGCTGGAAATGCAGGAAGAAGAGGAAAAAGAGAAAAGAGAGACAGCTTTTGAGGGTATGTGTTCCTGGTGATCTGTGTAAAAGGGGAGTTTAGAATTGAGAGAATACCTGGGAAGGTTAACCTCGTCAACAAATACCTGGAGAAGTTAGATGTGTCGGCCGATAGGTGCTA
Source organism: Cepaea hortensis (assembly GCA_963921405.1). NCBI lineage: Eukaryota > Metazoa > Mollusca > Gastropoda > Stylommatophora > Helicidae > Cepaea > Cepaea hortensis. The sequence continues at coordinate 75,961,816 of OY992890.1, read as the reverse complement.
ATATCGCAGCTCTGTTTTAAACAAACACAACACAATTGTGTCCAAAAAAACATTCTGGATGAACGCAGTAGAAGAAGAAGAAATCAAGAAAATCAGCTTCATTGCACCAAGTTTTATCCCATATGGCCCAGTTTCTTTCTGCAGAGTGGGATGCATGTAGCATCGCATAGAGAATGAACTCCGTAGCTCCGTGACGACACCAAGGAGTCTCAGAAAATTGCACTTGTGAACAAAAGGATGAAGCCCGAAAACGAACCTAAGACATTCGGAGTGTGAGGCAGGTGGTCAGATCTTTGAAACAATTTGACTTCATTGTGACTTCTGGATAGTGGATCAGATGCCTAGTCTTCTGGAATTGGGGAGAGGGATGGGGATGCTAGATGATCCCATGTGCATGTTCACTGGAGATGTGGTTTCTGAGGAAAATGTAAAGAATATCCTGGACAGACAGAAAAACAAGTGAGACAGTCCTTCTAGAAACAATTGATGACCATAAATTGATTAGAGAAGTTGGACTACGCATATAATATTTATTGGGCAAGCTGAGGAGAAATATACTGTAATACTTAGTGATAACTGGCAAAATTGGTGGGGAAATAACAAGGGGAAGGCAAAGAGATAAATACATGAATGGATTGGCCACATGGCATGATTAGGGGTCAAGAACACAGAATTGATCCAACTGGTGATCATGTGAGGTGGCAAATCATGACTGCCCACATGTATCGGCATGGCACTCTTGGGGTCACTAGAACACACAAACCATTCTGTCTTATTATTTATGGCGTGTATTTATTATGTTCCATTTGTTTTTGGCTATAGTACCACAGAGCAAGGTACCAACTTACCCTGGCAACTTGAAAGGTTGCTAATGGTTGAGGACGCAGTATTCTGTCTTATTATTTATGGCGTGTATTTATTATGTTCCATTTGTTTTTGGCTATAGTACCACAGGGTACCAACTTACCCTGGCAACTTGAAAGGTTGCTAATGGTTGAGGACGCAGTGCACTACCACATTATGCATCCCAAGAAACTTAACGTGGCAGCCGCACCTTTCCTGTGGCAACATATAGTTATGAGTCATTTTACAATCACTAATGAAGAAGTTAAGGCCTTTTGAACTTCAAAGTAACAGAAAGATTTTAGAATAGCATGGACCAAGAAGACAAATACTGACATTCTACAAAATCTGAACATTGAAGAGGACAAAATCTGACATTCTACAAAATCTGAACATTGAAGAGGACAAACACTGACATTCTACAAAATCTTAACATTGAAGAAGACAAACATTGACATTCTACAAAATCTGAACATTGAAGCAGGCAAACACTGACATTCTACAAGACCTGAATGCTGAAGAAAACTGTCTCATAAACAGCTTCATGTCTTGGAGACTAAAGTACTGTTGCCACATTAAACATTACATTGGTTTGGAAAGAACAATGTTGGAAGGCCTGGTTCCTAGTAGAAGAGACAATGGTCAGACAGCACAAAACTGGACACAGGACATTGCAGACACCTGGGCATGAAAATGTATGAGGCTGCAGAACTGGCAAAAGGATCGAGAAACTTTTTGGGAGGTCATGATGAGAGCGACATTATACAAAAACCTGCTACATTATGATTTGTATTAAGGTATACAAACTTGGGTTCCTCATGCAGAGTTTGTGCACTGAGTTGAAATTCCCCTAAAGTGATCAGAAAGAGGCGATAGGGGAACTAATAACAGCTTCGCAGTGTGATGAACATGGTCCTTTGATTCAGCTAATCAATCAATCAATCCAATCCCCGGGAAGGTTAACCCGGTCAACAAATGCTCGCAGAAGCCGGATGTGTTGGCCTAACGGTGCAAGAGCGCAGCTCTGCTGTAAACAGGCACATCGCAATCATGTCCAAAAAAAAACCACTCCGGATGAACGCAGCAAAAGAAGAAGAATCAATCCAATAAATGTATTCATATCCTTTACTTTGTACTGTTCTTGCAGCCATGACTGATGTAACAAAACAGAAAGACATGAGTGGCTTCTACCGCTACTTATACAGGGAGACAACTGGGGATCAAGTGAAGTCTGATGAAAGCACACAGTAAGTTTAGATTAAAGAAAGGTCACTCTGTTTACATGTCCTAGAAAGCGTATTAGGAATTTAGCCTGATGGCTGTTGTTGTTATTTATGGTTGCTGTCATGGCAACATTTTAAAAATAATAAAATCTACAGAATATTTGCAGTCTGTAGATTCTTGCCGGCTCCGTGGTGAAAGGGTTACTGACACAGTTTGTAAAGCTGCATACCCACGTTCGAAACACAGCTGTGGGTGATTTGGCAGCAAACCGCCTTGCATTGGTTTTTTTATGAAATAGTATGGGTGCTGGTCATTCAGAAAGCATTGGCAAACTACTGAACGTAAATTTGCCAAGAGATCACAACAGCAAAAAAAAAAAATAATGCTGTAGGGAACAGCAGTAGCGTATTAGCTAGCATACTTACCTACTAGCCTGATAGTCTTGTGTTTGAATCCCCCTCGAAGTGGGGATATTTTAAACATTGACTTGTGCTCTCAGACTAACCCAGCCTAAAATAGGTACCTGGACATGTTTGGGAAGTCAAGGCACTCATGTAGTAGGTCCTTTTCAGAGTCTCCTCTCTTCATGTAGTAGGTCCTTTTTGGAGTGTCCTCTCATCATGTAGCAGGTTCTTTTCAGAGTGTTCTCTCATCATGTAGCAGGTCCTTTTTGGAGTGTCCTCTCATCATGTAGCAGGTCCATTTTGGAGTGTCCTCTCATCATGTAGCAGGTCCTTTTTGGAGTGTCCTCTCATCATGTAGCAGGTCCTTTTTGGAGTGTCCTCTCATCATGTAGCAGGTCCTACTTGGAGTGTCCTCTCATCATGTAGCAGGTCATTTTTGGAGTGTCCTCTCATCATGTAGCAGGTCCTTTTTGGAGTGTCCTCTCATCATGTAGCAGGTCCTTTTTGGAGTGTCCTCTCATCATGTAGCAGGTCCTTTTCAGAGTCTCCTCTCTTCATGTAGTAGGTCCTTTTTGGAGTGTCCTCTCATCATGTAGCAGGTCCTTTTTGGAGTGTCCTCATCATGAAGCAGGTCCTTTTTGGAGTGTCCTCTCATCATGTAGCAGGTCCTTTTTGGAGTGTCCTCTCATCATGTAGCAGGTCCTTTTTGGAGTGTCCTCTCATCATGTAGCAGGTCCTTTTTGGAGTGTCCTCTCATCATGTAGCAGGTCCTTTTCAGAGTCTCCTCTCTTCATGTAGTAGGTCCTTTTTGGAGTGTCCTCTCATCATGTAGCAGGTCCTTTTTGGAGTGTCCTCATCATGAAGCAGGTCCTTTTTGGAGTGTCCTCATCATGTAGCAGGTCCTTTTTGGAGTGTCCTCTCATCATGTAGCAGGTCCTACTTGGAGTGTCCTCATCATGTAGCAGGTCCTTTTTGGAGTGTCCTCTCATCATGTAGCAGGTCCTTTTTGGAGTGTCCTCTCATCATGTAGCAGGTCCTTTTTGGAGTGTCCTCTCATCATGTAGCAGGTCCTACTTGGAGTGTCCTCATCATGTAGCAGGTCCTTTTTGGAGTGTCCTCTCATCATGTAGCAGGTCCTTTTTGGAGTGTCCTCTCATCATGTAGCAGGTTCTTTTCAGAGTGTCCTCATCATGTAGCAGGTCCTTTTTGGAGTGTCCTCATCATGTAGCAGGTCCTTTTTGGAGTGTCCTCTCATCATGTAGCAGGTCCTTTTTGGAGTGTCCTCTCATCATGTAGCAGGTCCTTTTTGGAGTGTCCTCTTATCATGTAGCAGGTCCTACTTGGAGTGTCCTCTCATCATGTAGCAGGTCCTTTTTGGAGTGTCCTCTCATCATGTAGCAGGTCCTACTTGGAGTGTCCTCTCATCATGTAGCAGGTCCTTTTTGGAGTGTCCTCTCATCATGTAGCAGGTCCTACTTGGAGTGTCCTCTCATCATGTAGCAGGTCCTTTTTGGAGTGTCCTCTCATCATGTAGCAGGTCCTTTTTGGAGTGTCCTCTCATGTAGCAGGTCCTTTTTGGAGTGTCCTCTCATCATGTAGCAGGTCCTACTTGGAGTGTCCTCATCATGTAGCAGGTCCTTTTCAGAGTCTCCTCTCTTCATGTAGTAGGTCCTTTTTGGAGTGTCCTCTCATCATGTAGCAGGTCCTTTTTGGAGTGTCCTCATCATGAAGCAGGTCCTTTTTGGAGTGTCCTCATCATGTAGCAGGTCCTTTTTGGAGTGTCCTCTCATCATGTAGCAGGTCCTACTTGGAGTGTCCTCATCATGTAGCAGGTCCTTTTTGGAGTGTCCTCTCATCATGTAGCAGGTCCTTTTTGGAGTGTCCTCTCATCATGTAGCAGGTCCTTTTTGGAGTGTCCTCTCATCATGTAGCAGGTCCTACTTGGAGTGTCCTCATGTAGCAGGTCCTTTTTGGAGTGTCCTCTCATCATGTAGCAGGTCCTTTTTGGAGTGTCCTCTCATCATGTAGCAGGTTCTTTTCAGAGTGTCCTCATCATGTAGCAGGTCCTTTTTGGAGTGTCCTCTCATCATGTAGCAGGTCCTACTTGGAGTGTCCTCTCATCATGTAGCAGGTCCTTTTTGGAGTGTCTTCTCATCATGTAGCAGGTCCTTTTTGGAGTGTCCTCTCATCATGTAGCAGGTCCTTTTTGGGGTGTCCTCTCATCATGTAGCAGGTCCTACTTGGAGTGTCCTCATCATGTAGCAGGTCCTTTTTGGAGTGTCCTCTCATCATGTAGCAGGTCCTTTTTGGAGTGTCCTCTCATCATGTAGCAGGTTCTTTTCAGAGTGTCCTCATCATGTAGCAGGTCCTTTTTGGAGTGTCCTCTCATCATGTAGCAGGTCCTACTTGGAGTGTCCTCATCATGTAGCAGGTCATTTTTGGAGTGTCCTCTCATCATGTAGCAGGTCCTTTTTGGAGTGTCCTCTCATCATGTAGCAGGTCCTACTTGGAGTGTCCTCTCATCATGTAGCAGGTCCTTTTTGGAGTGTCCTCATCATTTAGCAGGTCCTTTTTGGAGTGTCCTCATCATGTAGTAGGTCCTTTTTGGAGTGTCCTCTCTTCATGTAGCAGGTTCTTTTCAGAGTGTCCTCATCATGTAGCAGGTCTTTTTTGGAGTGTCCTCTCATCATGTAGCAGGTTCTTTTCAGAGTGTCCTCATCATGTAGCAGGTTCTTTTTTGAGTGTCCTCTCATCATGTAGCAGGTTCTTTTCAGGGTGTCCTCTCATCATGTAGCAGGTTCTTTTCAGAGTGCCCTCATCATGTAGCAGGTACTTTTTGGAGTGTCCTCTCATCATGTAGCAGGTTCTTTTCAGATTGTCCTCTCATCGTGTAGCAGGTTCTTTTCAGAGTATTCTCTCATCATGTAGCAAGTCCTTTTCAGAGTGTTCTCTCATCATGTAGCAGGTCCTTTTCAGAGTGTTCTCTCTTCATGTAGCAGGTCCTTTTTGGAGTGTCCTCTCATCATGTAGCAGGTCCTTTTTGGAGTGTCCTCTCATCATGTAGCAGGTCCTTTTTGGAGTGTCCTCTCATCATGTAGCAGGTCCTTTTTGGAGTGTCCTCTCATCATGTAGCAGGTCCTTTTTGGAGTGTCCTCTCATCATGTAGCAGGTCCTTTTCAGAGTGTTCTCTCATCATGTAGCAGGTCCTTTTTGGAGTGTCCTCTCATCATGTAGCAGGTCCTTTTTGGAGTGTCCTCTCTTCATGTAGCAGGTCCTTTTTGGAGTGTCCTCATCATGAAGCAGGTCCTTTTTGGAGTGTCCTCTCATCATGTAGCAGGTCCTTTTTGGAGTGTCCTCTCATCATGTAGCAGGTCCTTTTTGGAGTGTCCTCTCATCATGTAGCAGGTCCTTTTCAGAGTGTTCTCTCATCATGTAGCAGGTCCTTTTTGGAGTGTCCTCTCATCATGTAGCAGGTCCTTTTTGGAGTGTCCTCTCTTCATGTAGCAGGTCCTTTTTGGAGTGTCCTCTCATCATGTAGCAGGTCCTATTTGGAGTGTCATCATGTAGCAGGTCCTTTTCAGAGTGTTCTCTCATCATGTAGCAGGTCCTTTTTGGAGTGTCCTCTCATCATGTAGCAGGTCCTTTTTGGAGTGTCCTCTCATCATGTAGCAGGTCCTTTTCAGAGTGTTCTCTCATCATGTAGCAGGTCCTTTTTGGAGTGTCCTCTCATCATGTAGCAGGTCCTACTTGGAGTGTCCTCATCATGTAGCAGGTCATTTTTGGAGTGTCCTCTCATCATGTAGCAGGTCCTTTTTGGAGTGTCCTCTCATCATGTAGCAGGTTCTTTTCAGATTGTCCTCTCATCGTGTAGCAGGTTCTTTTCAGAGTATTCTCTCATCATGTAGCAAGTCCTTTTCAGAGTGTTCTCTCATCATGTAGCAGGTCCTTTTCAGAGTGTTCTCTCTTCATGTAGCAGGTCCTTTTTGGAGTGTCCTCTCATCATGTAGCAGGTCCTTTTTGGAGTGTCCTCTCATCATGTAGCAGGTCCTTTTTGGAGTGTCCTCTCATCATGTAGCAGGTCCTTTTTGGAGTGTCCTCTCATCATGTAGCAGGTCCTTTTTGGAGTGTCCTCTCATCATGTAGCAGGTCTTTTTCAGAGTGTTCTCTCATCATGTAGCAGGTCCTTTTTGGAGTGTCCTCTCATCATGTAGCAGGTCCTTTTTGGAGTGTCCTCTCTTCATGTAGCAGGTCCTTTTTGGAGTGTCCTCATCATGAAGCAGGTCCTTTTTGGAGTGTCCTCTCATCATGTAGCAGGTCCTTTTTGGAGTGTCCTCTCATCATGTAGCAGGTCCTTTTTGGAGTGTCCTCTCATCATGTAGCAGGTCCTTTTCAGAGTGTTCTCTCATCATGTAGCAGGTCCTTTTTGGAGTGTCCTCTCATCATGTAGCAGGTCCTTTTTGGAGTGTCCTCTCTTCATGTAGCAGGTCCTTTTTGGAGTGTCCTCTCATCATGTAGCAGGTCCTATTTGGAGTGTCATCATGTAGCAGGTCCTTTTCAGAGTGTTCTCTCATCATGTAGCAGGTCCTTTTTGGAGTGTCCTCTCATCATGTAGCAGGTCCTTTTTGGAGTGTCCTCTCATCATGTAGCAGGTCCTTTTCAGAGTGTTCTCTCATCATGTAGCAGGTCCTTTTTGGAGTGTCCTCTCATCATGTAGCAGGTCCTACTTGGAGTGTCCTCATCATGTAGCAGGTCATTTTTGGAGTGTCCTCTCATCATGTAGCAGGTCCTTTTTGGAGTGTCCTCTCATCATGTAGCAGGTCCTTTTTGGAGTGTCCTCTCATCATGTAGCAGGTCCTACTTGGAGTGTCCTCTCATCATGTAGCAGGTCCTTTTTGGAGTGTCCTCTCATCATGTAGCAGGTCCTACTTGGAGTGTCCTCTCATCATGTAGCAGGTCCTTTTTGGAGTGTCCTCTCATCATGTAGCAGGTCCTACTTGGAGTGTCCTCTCATCATGTAGCAGGTCCTACTTGGAGTGTCCTCATCATGTAGCAGGTCCTTTTTGGAGTGTCCTCTCATCATGTAGCAGGTCCTTTTTGGAGTGTCCTCTCATCATGTAGCAGGTTCTTTTCAGAGTGTCCTCATCATGTAGCAGGTCCTTTTTGGAGTGTCCTCTCATCATGTAGCAGGTCCTACTTGGAGTGTCCTCATCATGTAGCAGGTCATTTTTGGAGTGTCCTCTCATCATGTAGCAGGTCCTTTTTGGAGTGTCCTCTCATCATGTAGCAGGTCCTACTTGGAGTGTCCTCTCATCATGTAGCAGGTCCTTTTTGGAGTGTCCTCATCATGTAGCAGGTCCTTTTTGGAGTGTCCTCATCATGTAGTAGGTCCTTTTTGGAGTGTCCTCTCTTCATGTAGCAGGTTCTTTTCAGAGTGTCCTCATCATGTAGCAGGTCTTTTTTGGAGTGTCCTCTCATCATGTAGCAGGTTCTTTTCAGAGTGTCCTCATCATGTAGCAGGTTCTTTTTTGAGTGTCCTCTCATCATGTAGCAGGTTCTTTTCAGAGTGTCCTCTCATCATGTAGCAGGTTCTTTTCAGAGTGCCCTCATCATGTAGCAGGTACTTTTTGGAGTGTCCTCTCATCATGTAGCAGGTTCTTTTCAGATTGTCCTCTCATCGTGTAGCAGGTTCTTTTCAGAGTATTCTCTCATCATGTAGCAAGTCCTTTTCAGAGTGTTCTCTCATCATGTAGCAGGTCCTTTTCAGAGTGTTCTCTCTTCATGTAGCAGGTCCTTTTTGGAGTGTCCTCTCATCATGTAGCAGGTCCTTTTTGGAGTGTCCTCTCATCATGTAGCAGGTCCTTTTTGGAGTGTCCTCTCATCATGTAGCAGGTCCTTTTTGGAGTGTCCTCTCATCATGTAGCAGGTCCTTTTTGGAGTGTCCTCTCATCATGTAGCAGGTCCTTTTCAGAGTGTTCTCTCATCATGTAGCAGGTCCTTTTTGGAGTGTCCTCTCATCATGTAGCAGGTCCTTTTTGGAGTGTCGTCTCTTCATGTAGCAGGTCCTTTTTGGAGTGTCCTCATCATGAAGCAGGTCCTTTTTGGAGTGTCCTCTCATCATGTAGCAGGTCCTTTTTGGAGTGTCCTCTCATCATGTAGCAGGTCCTTTTTGGAGTGTCCTCTCATCATGTAGCAGGTCCTTTTCAGAGTGTTCTCTCATCATGTAGCAGGTCCTTTTTGGAGTGTCCTCTCATCATGTAGCAGGTCCTTTTTGGAGTGTCCTCTCTTCATGTAGCAGGTCCTTTTTGGAGTGTCCTCTCATCATGTAGCAGGTCCTATTTGGAGTGTCATCATGTAGCAGGTCCTTTTCAGAGTGTTCTCTCATCATGTAGCAGGTCCTTTTTGGAGTGTCCTCTCATCATGTAGCAGGTCCTTTTTGGAGTGTCCTCTCATCATGGTAGCAGGTCCTTTTCAGAGTGTTCTCTCATCATGTAGCAGGTCCTTTTTGGAGTGTCCTCTCATCATGTAGCAGGTCCTTTTCAGAGTGTCCTCTCATCATGTAGCAGGTCCTTTTTGGAGTGTCCTCTCATGATGTAGCAGGTCCTTTTCAGAGTGTTCTCTCATCATGTAGCAGGTCCTTTTTGGAGTGTCCTCTCATCATGTAGCAGGTCCTTTTTGGAGTGTCCTCTCATCATGTAGCAGGTCCTTTTCAGAGTGTTCTCTCATCATGTAGCAGGTCCTTTTCAGAGTGTTCTCTCATAATGTAGCAGGTCCTTTTTGGAGTGTCCTCATCATGCAGTAGGTCCTTTTTGGAGTGTCCTCTCATCATGTAGCAGGTTCTTTTCAGATTGTCCTCTCATCATGTAGCAGGTTCTTTTCAGAGTATTCTCTCATCATGTAGCAGGTCCTTTTTGGAGTGTCCTCTCATCATGTAGCAAGTCCTTTTCAGAGTGTTCTCTCATCATGTAGCAGGTCCTTTTTGGAGTGTCCTCTCATCATGTAGCAGGTCCTTTTTGGAGTGTCCTCTCTTTGTGTAGCAGGTCCTTTTCAGAGTGTTCTCTCATCATGTAGCAGGTCCTTTTCGGAGTGTCCTCTCATCATGTAGCAAGTCCTTTTCAGAGTGTTCTCTCATCATGTAGCAGGTCCTTTTTGGAGTGTCCTCTCATCATGTAGCAGGTCCTTTTTGGAGTGTCCTCTCTTCATGTAGCAGGTCCTTTTTGGAGTGTCCTCATGAAGCAGGTCCTTTTTGGAGTGTCCTCTCATCATGTAGCAGGTCCTTTTTGGAGTGTCCTCTCATCATGTAGCAGGTCCTTTTTGGAGTGTCCTCTCATCATGTAGCAGGTCCTGTTTGGAGTGTCCTCATCATGTAGCAGGTCCTTTTTGGAGTGTCCTCTCTTCATGTAGCAGGTCCTTTTCCTTCATGTAGCAGGTCCTTTTCAGAGTGTTCTCTCATCATGTAGCAGGTCCTATTTGGAGTGTCATCATGTAGCAGGTCCTTTTTGGAGTGTCCTCTCATCATGTAGCAGGTCCTTTTTGGAGTGTCCTCTCATCATGTAGCAGGTCCTTTTTGGAGTGTCCTCTCATCATGTAGCAGGTCCTTTTTGGAGTGACCTCATCATGTAGCAGGTCCTTTTTGGAGTGTCCTCTCTTCATGTAGCAGGTCCTTTTTGGAGTGTCCTCTCTTCATGTAGCAGGTCCTTTTCAGAGTGTTCTCTCATCATGTAGCAGGTCCTATTTGGAGTGTCATCATGTAGCAGGTCCTTTTTAAAGTGTCCTCTCATCATGTAGCAGGTCCTTTTCAGAGTGTTCTCTCATCATGTAGCAGGTCCTATTTGGAGTGTCATCATGTAGCAGGTCCTTTTTGGAGTGTCCTCTCATCATGTAGCAGGTCCTTTTTGGAGTGTCCTCTCATCATGTAGCAGGTCCTTTTTGGAGTGTCCTCTCTTCATGTAGCAGGTCCTTTTCAGAGTGTTCTCTCATCATGTAGCAGGTCCTATTTGGAGTGTCATCATGTAGCAGGTCCTTTTTAGAGTGTCCTCATCATGTAGCAGGTCCTTTTCGGAGTGTCCTCTCTTCATGTAGCAGGTCCTTTTTGGAGTGTCCTCATCATGAAGCAGGTCCTTTTTGGAGTGTCCTCTCATCATGTAGCAGGTCCTTTTTGGAGTGTCCTCTCATCATGTAGCAGGTCCTTTTCAGAGTGTCCTCTCATCATGTAGCAGGTCCTTTTTGGAGTGTCCTCTCTTCATGTAGCAGGTCCTTTTTGGAGTGTCCTCATCATGAAGCAGGTCCTTTTTGGAGTGTCCTCTCATCATGTAGCAGGTCCTTTTTGGAGTGTCCTCTCATCATGTAGCAGGTCCTTTTTGGAGTGTCCTCTCATCATGTAGCAGGTCCTTTTCAGAGTGTTCTCTCATCATGTAGCAGGTCCTTTTTGGAGTGTCCTCTCATCATGTAGCAGGTCCTTTTTGGAGTGTCCTCTCTTCATGTAGCAGGTCCTTTTTGGAGTGTCCTCTCATCATGTAGCAGGTCCTATTTGGAGTGTCATCATGTAGCAGGTCCTTTTCAGAGTGTTCTCTCATCATGTAGCAGGTCCTTTTTGGAGTGTCCTCTCATCATGTAGCAGGTCCTTTTTGGAGTGTCCTCTCATCATGTAGCAGGTCCTTTTCAGAGTGTTCTCTCATCATGTAGCAGGTCCTTTTTGGAGTGTCCTCTCATCATGTAGCAGGTCCTACTTGGAGTGTCCTCATCATGTAGCAGGTCATTTTTGGAGTGTCCTCTCATCATGTAGCAGGTCCTTTTTGGAGTGTCCTCTCATCATGTAGCAGGTCCTTTTTGGAGTGTCCTCTCATCATGTAGCAGGTCCTACTTGGAGTGTCCTCTCATCATGTAGCAGGTCCTTTTTGGAGTGTCCTCTCATCATGTAGCAGGTCCTACTTGGAGTGTCCTCTCATCATGTAGCAGGTCCTTTTTGGAGTGTCCTCTCATCATGTAGCAGGTCCTACTTGGAGTGTCCTCTCATCATGTAGCAGGTCCTACTTGGAGTGTCCTCATCATGTAGCAGGTCCTTTTTGGAGTGTCCTCTCATCATGTAGCAGGTCCTTTTTGGAGTGTCCTCTCATCATGTAGCAGGTTCTTTTCAGAGTGTCCTCATCATGTAGCAGGTCCTTTTTGGAGTGTCCTCTCATCATGTAGCAGGTCCTACTTGGAGTGTCCTCATCATGTAGCAGGTCATTTTTGGAGTGTCCTCTCATCATGTAGCAGGTCCTTTTTGGAGTGTCCTCTCATCATGTAGCAGGTCCTACTTGGAGTGTCCTCTCATCATGTAGCAGGTCCTTTTTGGAGTGTCCTCATCATGTAGCAGGTCCTTTTTGGAGTGTCCTCATCATGTAGTAGGTCCTTTTTGGAGTGTCCTCTCTTCATGTAGCAGGTTCTTTTCAGAGTGTCCTCATCATGTAGCAGGTCTTTTTTGGAGTGTCCTCTCATCATGTAGCAGGTTCTTTTCAGAGTGTCCTCATCATGTAGCAGGTTCTTTTTTGAGTGTCCTCTCATCATGTAGCAGGTTCTTTTCAGAGTGTCCTCTCATCATGTAGCAGGTTCTTTTCAGAGTGCCCTCATCATGTAGCAGGTACTTTTTGGAGTGTCCTCTCATCATGTAGCAGGTTCTTTTCAGATTGTCCTCTCATCGTGTAGCAGGTTCTTTTCAGAGTATTCTCTCATCATGTAGCAAGTCCTTTTCAGAGTGTTCTCTCATCATGTAGCAGGTCCTTTTCAGAGTGTTCTCTCTTCATGTAGCAGGTCCTTTTTGGAGTGTCCTCTCATCATGTAGCAGGTCCTTTTTGGAGTGTCCTCTCATCATGTAGCAGGTCCTTTTTGGAGTGTCCTCTCATCATGTAGCAGGTCCTTTTTGGAGTGTCCTCTCATCATGTAGCAGGTCCTTTTTGGAGTGTCCTCTCATCATGTAGCAGGTCCTTTTCAGAGTGTTCTCTCATCATGTAGCAGGTCCTTTTTGGAGTGTCCTCTCATCATGTAGCAGGTCCTTTTTGGAGTGTCGTCTCTTCATGTAGCAGGTCCTTTTTGGAGTGTCCTCATCATGAAGCAGGTCCTTTTTGGAGTGTCCTCTCATCATGTAGCAGGTCCTTTTTGGAGTGTCCTCTCATCATGTAGCAGGTCCTTTTTGGAGTGTCCTCTCATCATGTAGCAGGTCCTTTTCAGAGTGTTCTCTCATCATGTAGCAGGTCCTTTTTGGAGTGTCCTCTCATCATGTAGCAGGTCCTTTTTGGAGTGTCCTCTCTTCATGTAGCAGGTCCTTTTTGGAGTGTCCTCTCATCATGTAGCAGGTCCTATTTGGAGTGTCATCATGTAGCAGGTCCTTTTCAGAGTGTTCTCTCATCATGTAGCAGGTCCTTTTTGGAGTGTCCTCTCATCATGTAGCAGGTCCTTTTTGGAGTGTCCTCTCATCATGGTAGCAGGTCCTTTTCAGAGTGTTCTCTCATCATGTAGCAGGTCCTTTTTGGAGTGTCCTCTCATCATGTAGCAGGTCCTTTTCAGAGTGTCCTCTCATCATGTAGCAGGTCCTTTTTGGAGTGTCCTCTCATGATGTAGCAGGTCCTTTTCAGAGTGTTCTCTCATCATGTAGCAGGTCCTTTTTGGAGTGTCCTCTCATCATGTAGCAGGTCCTTTTTGGAGTGTCCTCTCATCATGTAGCAGGTCCTTTTCAGAGTGTTCTCTCATCATGTAGCAGGTCCTTTTCAGAGTGTTCTCTCATAATGTAGCAGGTCCTTTTTGGAGTGTCCTCATCATGCAGTAGGTCCTTTTTGGAGTGTCCTCTCATCATGTAGCAGGTTCTTTTCAGATTGTCCTCTCATCATGTAGCAGGTTCTTTTCAGAGTATTCTCTCATCATGTAGCAGGTCCTTTTTGGAGTGTCCTCTCATCATGTAGCAAGTCCTTTTCAGAGTGTTCTCTCATCATGTAGCAGGTCCTTTTTGGAGTGTCCTCTCATCATGTAGCAGGTCCTTTTTGGAGTGTCCTCTCTTTGTGTAGCAGGTCCTTTTCAGAGTGTTCTCTCATCATGTAGCAGGTCCTTTTCGGAGTGTCCTCTCATCATGTAGCAAGTCCTTTTCAGAGTGTTCTCTCATCATGTAGCAGGTCCTTTTTGGAGTGTCCTCTCATCATGTAGCAGGTCCTTTTTGGAGTGTCCTCTCTTCATGTAGCAGGTCCTTTTTGGAGTGTCCTCATGAAGCAGGTCCTTTTTGGAGTGTCCTCTCATCATGTAGCAGGTCCTTTTTGGAGTGTCCTCTCATCATGTAGCAGGTCCTTTTTGGAGTGTCCTCTCATCATGTAGCAGGTCCTGTTTGGAGTGTCCTCATCATGTAGCAGGTCCTTTTTGGAGTGTCCTCTCTTCATGTAGCAGGTCCTTTTCCTTCATGTAGCAGGTCCTTTTCAGAGTGTTCTCTCATCATGTAGCAGGTCCTATTTGGAGTGTCATCATGTAGCAGGTCCTTTTTGGAGTGTCCTCTCATCATGTAGCAGGTCCTTTTTGGAGTGTCCTCTCATCATGTAGCAGGTCCTTTTTGGAGTGTCCTCTCATCATGTAGCAGGTCCTTTTTGGAGTGACCTCATCATGTAGCAGGTCCTTTTTGGAGTGTCCTCTCTTCATGTAGCAGGTCCTTTTTGGAGTGTCCTCTCTTCATGTAGCAGGTCCTTTTCAGAGTGTTCTCTCATCATGTAGCAGGTCCTATTTGGAGTGTCATCATGTAGCAGGTCCTTTTTAAAGTGTCCTCTCATCATGTAGCAGGTCCTTTTCAGAGTGTTCTCTCATCATGTAGCAGGTCCTATTTGGAGTGTCATCATGTAGCAGGTCCTTTTTGGAGTGTCCTCTCATCATGTAGCAGGTCCTTTTTGGAGTGTCCTCTCATCATGTAGCAGGTCCTTTTTGGAGTGTCCTCTCTTCATGTAGCAGGTCCTTTTCAGAGTGTTCTCTCATCATGTAGCAGGTCCTATTTGGAGTGTCATCATGTAGCAGGTCCTTTTTAGAGTGTCCTCATCATGTAGCAGGTCCTTTTTGGAGTGTCCTCTCTTCATGTAGCAGGTCCTTTTTGGAGTGTCCTCATCATGAAGCAGGTCCTTTTTGGAGTGTCCTCTCATCATGTAGCAGGTCCTTTTTGGAGTGTCCTCTCATCATGTAGCAGGTCCTTTTTGGAGTGTCCTCTCATCATGTAGCAGGTCCTTTTCAGAGTGTTCTCTCATCATGTAGCAGGTCCTTTTTGGAGTGTCCTCTCATCATGTAGCAGGTCCTTTTTGGAGTGTCCTCTCTTCATGTAGCAGGTCCTTTTTGGTGTGTCCTCTCATCATGTAGCAGGTCCTATTTGGAGTGTCATCATGTAGCAGGTCCTTTTCAGAGTGTTCTCTCATCATGTAGAAGGTCCTTTTGGGAGTGTCCTCTCATCATGTAGCAGGTCCTTTTTGGAGTGTCCTGTCATCATGTAGCAGGTCCTTTTCAGAGTGTTCTCTCATCATGTAGCAGGTCCTTTTTGGAGTGTCCTCTCATCATGTAGCAGGTCCTTTTCAGAGTGTCCTCTCATCATGTAGCAGGTCCTTTTTGGAGTGTCCTCTCATCATGTAGCAGGTCCTTTTCAGAGTGTTCTCTCATCATGTAGCAGGTCCTTTTTGGAGTGTCCTCTCATCATGTAGCAGGTCCTTTTTGGAGTGTCCTCTCATCATGTAGCAGGTCCTTTTCAGAGTGTTCTCTCATCATGTAGCAGGTCCTTTTCAGAGTGTTCTCTCATAATGT